>UXGC01000019.1:0-650496 GCA_900480045.1 Eurytoma adleriae | reverse complement strand
AAGTAACACTTTACGCACTCTGCGCGTCGACTCGTGCGGAAAAGTAACTTTACGCCCTTGTAGCGAAAATAACTATTAATAAATTTGTCAGGATTACAAACACATTCTATATATAACATTAAAAATTATTCGTACATCATTCAATATCCGGATCGAAAAATAAATGAAAATTCACGAGTAAAAAAGTTTTCCTTTCACAAAAGCCCACCGAGGGAAAATGCTACTCATCTGCACTGATGCCTCCTCCAGGCCGCTCCTCCCCCCTCCCGCCGTCGCGACTTTAATTTCTCCAGTTTTTCAATATCCGCGACAAAAAGTCGGTAACTTCGCGGCATGTGTAAGCAGAACTCGGCCTCGGCAGCGAGGGAGATAAAGAGCGGGAGGGAGGGAGTCGCGCGGTAATATTCAAATACAAGGCCGGACCGCCGGCTGGGTTTGAGAGCATCGCAAATAGTGCGCCCGAAGCTCGCGGATCAATGAGGGAGCGACGAGGGATGCCTGCCGGCGGCAGCCACCCCCCTGCCTCATAATGAAAGAGCCTAAGTGTATGAACATCCATTTCGACGTAGGCGCATTTTCTCGCGGCTGTTTGATTAGAAGGACCGGAGCGCGCGCTGCGCGGCGAAACTTTTCGGAGGCGACCCTCCCTCGTCTTCTCGTATTTGCGCTTTTATAATTAGAGCGCGTTAGCCGATACCGGACGCTTCGCGTACCCTTTGCCGGTCTAAGTGATTAATTGTGCTTTTATGTAATTTGCCGGGATTTTTTTCCAGCACGATCGAGCGAAATTGTCCGCGAATTCCGTAAATCATTATGATCACTGTAGGCTTCACTGTAGGGATCTTCTTTAATCTGCTCTAAATTTGTTGTTTTTAGATTAGTTAGTATTTGCATTTGCATTACACTTATGCATGTAAGAAGATAAAAAATGATAATGTAAAGGAAAATACTAAAATAAAATTTCCAGTTGTACATATGTACTTTGATTTAATAAATCGTAATAATATTTCGACAAGACACTTGATCATTCTTATAATATATTGAACAACTGATCATTTATTTTTCATCATAACATTGCAAAATATTAGTTAAATGAAAATTTGTCTTAAACTAAAATAATAAATAAGTGAATAAGAGATATTTATGTTAGGGCTGTCAGAGTAACATTCAAATATGGAAACGTGAACAGAAAGCAAATTTAATAATTGAATTGCACAATATGAAGCGAATAAATTCACTTATTTATTAGATTATTCTCCGAAATTATTTCTTATTTTCCTCCCTGAAATGTATATACGTACATCAACGCCTCTAATGAAATGAAGCACGTTTCAATTTACCGGAGAAAACTAATTCATTTCCGACATTTCCTGGAAGAAAGATACTTTTTGAGATATATACTCGCGAAAAGAAGCATATTTAGTGCTTTTCTTCCGGAAAACTTCTTCATGGTAAATTTTGAGTTCACTATTTTTCGTTGCAAAAAATTGAAATCGTTAACGAAAAACCAAGTAAGCTTTTTTCCTCAAGGGTGACATCATTTCCGTAAATTTGAAAACCTTTCCGCGCTGCTCCACATACTTATATCAGCCGCGCTAAAAAAAAAAGGAGAGCGAACTCCCCAGTGGCGAAAATAAGCAGACGCCAATAACGATAACCTCGCCGGCGCGGTCGTTTTCTCGTCAGCGCTGAACCGACCTCTCACCTCCCGCGGCCTTTCTCGCCCACAATCAGTCCGGTCTCACGCGAGAGTCCGGTCCACGGGGGAATAAGCGCGGGATCGCACGCGCTTCCCGGAACACCCACCTTTTTTCTCCCCCTCCCCGCGTCTCGTACGTACAGCCGCACTCGACGAGCGCCACTCCCGGGCACAAAGGCGCCGAGCCTTTGATATCTGGCCGCGAAACTCCGCCGAGTGCGTCCGGCCTCTTTATTTCGCGAAGTCACCCGGGGGGCCCCGCCGTGCCGTTGGCGGGATAATTACGTCGCGAAAGAGGAAAAGGGGGCGGGGGCGTCGCGCGCGCGGTTGCGCACCCCCGCGGAGAGCCTCGCGCGCATCGGAACGCGACGCGAGGGAGGAAAGAACGCGCGGGGATTATCGCCTCTCCGCGCGGTAAAGGCGAGCGGCATTACGAGTTTTACGATGTGCGTCACGGAATCGCGCGCCGAACCTCCTCATTATTCCGCGACGCTCCCGGGTAATAATGCGCTTTGTGCGCCGACACGTGTTCCTCGGGTTCGCGACGTTTTTTTTCGCCGGCGACAATTAGCCTGGGGGAGTCGTCGCCGCGCTCCCGGCCATTTCACGGGATTCCGAGGCTCCTTTTTTTGCGCGGAGGATCCGCGAGTCGTAATCTGTCTCATTTGTTCGGCGAGCGCCGCTGAATAGGCGCGGGGCGTCGAAGGCGGCGCGAGCCGACAATGCACCACGGAGTCGTTCTCGGTTTGGTTCGACGCTGCGCTTTTTTTTTCTTTTCCCTCGCTCAAGTTCGGAGTAATAAAAGACTGGGTGTAATAAAAGAGTAAGCTTTGGAAATTGAAAGGAGAAAATTAATTCGAGAGCGGAGAAAGAATTTTTTTCATAAAAATTACTACGGGTTGATGGAGTAATCTTTGGATAAAGTGAAGTATTTGGAAAAAAACTTTTTGTTCTATCTTCTTATTAGCGATAAGTAGTATTGAAAAAACAAATTTTCGATCCTCGATATGATCAGTATCTTTCAGAATTGAGTTTTTTCTGTGGACAGCATTACTTCAGTTTTTATTTTAATGGACGTCATAAAAGTCATGCTGTTTTAGCGAAATCCTGACATCGAATTAGAATTTTTATTTTCGTTAAAAGAGCCCGCGTAGAAACAGTTTCTTAATGCCCAATAAAATCAAAATAGCAATTGTAATGCATCCCATTTTAATTTTCTCGCTTTACACCCTCCGACCCTTCGCGCGAATGAAATTCTTTGGCAGTAAAAGAAAAAAGAAAGTGACGGGCGGCGAATTTGCGTCGCAAAACGAGCATCAAAGCTTTCACAGCTGCTCGCGTCGGGAAGTCGCGATATGCATCTTCCGGCGGTGCGACTGGCGCGCGTCGTCTCCGCGCTTTATTCGCGGCCGTTGACAAAGTAATTGTGACGGGTCCCGGTGACAGTTTCGCTTCTTTATCGAGCCTCATAAGCCCCCTCTTTCACCGTGGCGTATCTCGCCCGTCGTTACGTCCTCGTTACGGTCGCGTATAAAAGAAACGATCCATCAATAAGCCCGTCCTCGAGGGGGAGTAAGGGCCGATAGGTAACGACGGCTTCTCCTGCAGCCCCGGCCCCCCGCGGATCCTTTCCTAAATCCGCGGGGGGAGGGGGAATGGAAATTATCGCGGCCCCGCGTGTATAAACGGCCCCGAGCGACTGCACCGTGCACGAAAGAAGACGAAGAAGAAGGCGACGAGGAGGGACGGCGAGGGGGTGACGGGCGGCGGGGAACGTGGCCGCGGCACTTTTCGAAGTTTACTCGGCCGAATTACGAGCGCCCGGGTAAAAGCCGGTAAATCAAGGCTTTATTCAAAATTCGCGTGCTGACGTAGTGTCGAGGAGGCGGAGGAGACTGCGGCGCGCTAGACGGTGAATAAGGACGGAGGGAGGGAGGAGGAGAGAAAGAGAGCGGGGGAGGCCGAGGCGGGCGCCGAAAGTCACTGAGCGGAAAAATGAAGGGAAAATGCGAAAAAACTTATTAAAGTGTAAGGAGGAACGGGCTCGGAGGGTAGTTGAAATCGGCTTCTCCTCGCGTAATTGGTTCTCGCTCGATTTATATGGAGTTTATGGAGTGAGCGAATCCCCTAAAAATTTCCGCACTTTTTTTTCGTCGCATAAAACGGGAGTTGAGGTATTTTAATGTTTATTATCGTATAAGCTTGTTTGGAACTAGTTAGCGGGTATTTGTCTAGAGTGATGAAAACTGGAAGAGTTGGATGCACGAAAGTCAGCGGTGGGATTGAATAAATTTTGAAGGGAAAGTTTTCAGAGTAAAAGTACAAATCGTTCGTTTGCAAGGAAACTATGTCGCCGCTGGAACGCTGATTTTAATAAGAGTTTTTATAATATTTGCTTAAACGATATTATTATTATCGCTCACCAATTATGACCTGCAAAAGAAAATTAGCACCATTAGAGAAGAAAAGCTGAGAAGATTAAACAAATTAATGCTTTATATAAACGTGAATAAATAATAGTTAACAAATGCATGACTTCGTACGAATGAATTTCACTCATTCATGTTTAGGATAAAGATAAGACATTATTCTTTATTCATTTTCTATACACATCAATTAACTAATTAATTGTACATTCGAACTGTTCTTTTAAATTTGAATAATCTTGTCATCATAAAATCGATATTAATTTAGTTATTCTTGAAAATACTTAGTTAATGCATTAATACATGGTAAAAAATACGTTCCGCACTACTATTTCGCTATTTTTTGCCTCCCACCGCGAACTCGGCCTTCCAGCCGAAGCAGGAGTGTCACGAGAATTAAAACAAACGAAATTGGTGGAAGCACGTTAAAAAAACGCTTCCACATAGAACAAAAATGCGCTGATTAAGATCAAACACCGCGCGGTCCCGCTGCAACCTCGCCGTGTACAGCCGACGAGGCGTAATCCCCCTCCTCCTTGGTCCGCTCCGGGCCGAGTCCCTTCGTCCTCTGACGACGAATAAATCTTTCGACTTCCAATAAAGCCCCTCTTGTCCGCCGCTTGAAGAGTTATACGAGGACATGGATTTTAAATGGCGCCGGTGGGGATGCTCCGCCGCGATCCTAAAGCGCAGACGTTACGCGGAGCTGCGGGCAGGGGCATTATTATACGGCCGCGCTCCCGGTTCTCTTTTAATTGCGATTTTATGCGACGCATTAGACTAAAAGGCCATTCGCGAAAGGGAACTCCGCGAGCGCGCGCGGCCCACTGAGAAATGAATGAAGCCACCCTACTTTGAATTTTGCGGCTCGGGCCGCGTTAAGGAAGCTTATCGCGACATCTTATCCGCGGTCCGCTCCCCGCTAATTACTTTTTATAATTCTTGTATATCTTGGGGCTCGGCGAGCGCCTCGGTACCCTTCCCGCCGCGCTAGTCCTTCTCTCGCGCGGTGCCGGGTATCTCCGTCGCTATCCTACTTGCTCTTTTTTTTTACGGCGCGAACGCGAGGTTTCGCTACTGTATAAGAATGGAGATTCCCTTCATTTAAGCGAGATTGAAAATTACTTGAATTTAAATTGAGCGCATTTTCGTTCTTAGCCGCGAGAGTTTAAATATATTTGAATTTTATTACGGCTCAGGAGCTGGAGTTATCATTATATTGAAAGTTTAAGAGAATTCAATTTGGGATGTCGTAATTTAAAAAAAGTAACTGCAGAGGTGTATAATAATAAATCAATGTTTTATGGATTTTTTATCGGTGTCGAAATGACGTCGAAATAAAAAAGTTATGAATTAAATTTTCTAACTCGTTTCACTGCGCAGACGAAGCGCATCCCTCTTAGGGTAGATATTGCTGGTTCATTGCACGATTACACTGAAAATGCATTTACACTGTACATAATAGGTTGTTATTAGCCGTATTCGAAACCACAATCTCATTTGCCCTAAAGGTATGCACCGTTAATGTGTCTTTAAAGGGTTACGTAGAATCAAAATTGAGAGGTATTACCAAATTATGCAAGTGCATTCATTAGTTGATAACAAATGCTTGTTAAAAAGTTCAAAAACATAATTTTTCTTTTACACTAATTAATCTAAAAAGTGAATCTGCGTTAAAATGACATCTACAAGATTCAAATATTAAAATGCTATTTTATTTAAATGTCTAGTTCTTAATTGGAAAATAATAAGAATCTATTAATTTTAATTGGCGGCTTTATTTATTAATGGATAAAATAAACTATACTAAAAGATGTGCAACTTACGATGTAAAAGAAAAGTAAAAGTCTTCAATACGAACTTACGAACAATAATTGATGAGCGCTTTAAAGACCAATCACAGTATTGCAATCGCCCCGAACATCCGGGGCAAACTCATCGAGGCGTCATATCCATTGTCCTCGTTTGAATCGAATTCCCTCATCGCGGCTAATCCGAGAAACTGAAGTAAGAGAAAGAGAGGCAGAAGAAGAAAGCGAAAGCGCGCCGATAAGAAGGGGAAGGCCACGGGCAGGGTCGGTCATTAGCGCATTCGCCGGGGATCGGGCAAATCATGCGATTATCCTTTGGCTGGCTGTTAATCGATTCGCGTATAGCCGGCGAGCGAGCGGACGGCGACGTCGTCGGCGCGGACGAGGCTGCGGCACGCTCCGCTGATCCGCGGAGCCCCTCGGCGCGCTTCCCACGTCCGTCTCCCTCGAGCGACTCGCATTTCTCTTCATTTCTTTCCCATCGCCGCAGACCGCCGGGCCGCAGTGCTGCGCCCCCCAGTGCACATGCGCCCGTGCACACATGCGGTCGGCATGTAAGCTTGTGTGCGGGGGCTCGCGCGGCCGTCACCGTGGCTTCTAATTGGAATCGCAGCTGCGGTATTATCCGCCGGAGGAGAGGAGAGAGAGAAAAAAACGAGGTGTCTTGACGTCGAATTACCCGATTACGTGATTGAGTGACCCCGACGTTGACGAGATAAAGGGGCTTTGTTAGCGATAAGCATCAGGTGTACGAGCATGCATGAGCTGAGATGATAATGACGTGTTAAGTGTAGAGCCAATTACTCATTACGTATTTTACAAATACTTGAATTAAGCTATTTATCATCATTTTCGAGGATATTTATAAGGTAGGTACTTTAAAGACAACAGATAAGCGTCACGAGTACCCGATATTATGTGTTGTTCGCCCTCGTGTCAGTTGAAACTGGTTTTCCTTAAGCCTAAGCACGTGATGTTTGTAGTCGATAAGTTAAATATTAGTGAAGAAGTTTGACCTTTGTCACAAACATCCAAATCCAATAAATTAGTTAAAATGAACAGAAACACGTACACTCGGAAATTAAGAAAATTTATTTCATATGTATGTAAAAGAATTTTCTCTCATTATTTACTATTTTTTTACATATTCGGTGGTACATCAAATTGAATAAATTGCGCGGGTTTTTTATTTGGTATTGGTAAATCAAATGTTGAAATCGGATGAAAAATAAAATAGCTTTAGAATTTTTATTTTCCAAAAAATACCCTCTCTTTACAAAGCGTCGTTCTTCAAACGTGTACATATTTGTGTTGTGTAACAAATAAATAATTATTTTAAAAAGCCCCCTTTTAATTAAAAAATAATTCCGCCTTAATTATCACTTGCTTGTCACACTTTCCTCGTGTTCCCTTCCGCAGCGCGAAAACCACCGAGTAACCTCTGCCGTAAATAAAAGTCAAAACGCCGAATTTTTAAGGGCAACTTTAATGCGCGCTTTCGTGGCCATTAAATATACAGGCGCGCGCGCGGGCACAGGTGACAGAGAGCGAGCGCGCGTGCGTAAATTTTTTAAGGGACGCGCGTCAGGGGGGGGGGGGAGAAAAAATTTATAAGACCCGCGGGAAAAATCGGCGGGATTTTTTTTTATCAATTTCTCGGCTTCATTCCATATTTGAGTGCATTGTGCTCTTCGGACAATAACTCATCCCGATATTGCGGCAACGTCGACGATGCCGCGCCAGCGCCTAGCTGCGCGCGCTCGCTGAGTGAGGGACCCGCGCTCCAAAGCTATCCGCGCGCATATCGATGCGTCTCTTTCAATAACTCTCCGCTCGCCGATACCCCCGGCTGTTACTGCCTTTCACGAGAAAAGAGGGAAAGGCAAACAACGATCACGCCGCTTATTATGATGTTACGCCATGCTCGCGTAAGTCCTTTTTGAGAGATTGAAAAAAAAAACGTGTTTTTTGTTGCCCTCGGTCATCGCCATTTTTTTGGAGTGGCTTCGTGTGTTTTCTTTTCGGGCATTGTGAAACTGCGAAAGTTAATGGGAAAATGTATTTTTTTTTCTTTGCAGGCTTGGCACAAAATGTTGCATCATGGAAATACGAAAATGTTCAGTAATGACCTGCTCAAAATTCTTTTTAACTTTTAGTTTATTCATTTTAATTTAATTTTTACATAAATTAATGTCTACAAAAAATAAAAATTGTCATCAGTTTATACATTATTTATTTTCAATATAATGTTTACAAAAATAAATTAAATTATAATATTTTAGTTATTTAATATAATAATTTATTATAATAATTTATATCAGTATTAGATTTTCCTTAGAATAAGTAAGAAAAAAAAAATAGTGGAGTTTCGCGAATCATTATCTACTCACTATCTATACTAATGTGTTTTTCATTAGATAATTTTGTATCTCATGCAAGCTTTTACGCTTGGTTTCAGGTACCATGAAGACGGTGTAAGGAATAAGTATTAACGATATAATACCGTAGGTCATGAATACGTATGCTTCGCCCATGACATCAACTAATGGCTGATACATCTTTGAATTTAAGAAGGCCGTAACGCTCAACGTCAGGCCGGCGAAGCACGAGGCAGTGCATTTAATATTCGAGGGAAATATTTCACTTAAAACGGTACTTGGCACAGGGTTTAGACCTACGCAGTAGAAGAATATTAAGAGGAACAAGGAAAGCAAAGGTAGCCACTGCAAGCTCGCCGGGTCCACGTTTGAATCTATGAGTACAAAGTGAATCATGAGGCCGAACATAAAGACGGCCGTACCTGCTCCCGATACTAATAGTAAAAATCTACGGCCACATCTGTCTATTAAAAATATTGCTAAAATAGCGGCTAACACAGCAGCGGCGTTCACGCAAATGACCAAACGCGAAGGGTCGATCAGGGTAAAACGCGCTTCTTTTAAGATAGTTTCCATGTAAAATATGACCGAGTTAAATCCACAAATTTGCGTAAACGAAAGCAGCGTCATCGCCAAATACATCGCTCTTCTAATATACACGACTTTAAAAAGCTTCAGCTTATCGCTCAATGTGTCCTCGGAATCCGAAGACACAAAGTTCTGCATGGCCTCGAACTCCTCCTCCACTCCCTTGCCAGATCTGTACCACCGAATGGAGTCCTTTGCTTCGTCGAGCTTTCCGATCTTGACCAGATGATGGGGAGACTCGGGCAGCCAGAAGAACAGAACCATGAGAAAGATGCAGAAAGCCAAATAAAGCGACGTGGCCAGACTCATGGACAGCGAGGAGCTGCAGACGCTGGCGATGACCTGGCCGACGGGCGAGCCGCAAGTGGCGAGTGACACGAGCGCGCCTCGAATTTCGGGCATGGACACCTCGCCGATGTACAGGGGGAACGCGCTGAAGACCATACCCGCCGCGACGCCGCTGATCAGACGCGCCAGGTACAGCCACTCGACGCTGTTGGCGAAAAGTATGATCGCCCAGCCGAGGGCCGACGGGAACGTGGTAACGAGAATAGTGCGTTTGCTGCCGAGGTAGCTCGCAGCGACGGCCCCGGCGACGCTGCCGAAGATGCGGCCGAAGTTCACCATGGATATTATCCAGGAGATCTGGTCAGGATTCATCGGGATCGGCGAATCCGGTCCGGTGAGGCGCGCCAGGGTCGGCGATGACCAGCCCGAAAGGAAGCCAAATTGAATCAACAGCATTGTCACTGTTGGATGAAGTTTCAGAGTTAGATTCGAGTTGATTCTCAAGGAAATTTACAGTGCCGTTAATAATTAATAATAATTAATACTTAATAATAATTAATAGTTAATTATCCATTATTAATTCTTATCGGATAGCCTACCTCCAGTTCCTGCGATCCATTGGGCCAAATTCAAGCGCGACGTTAGCTGCATCTTGATCAATAAGTTACTAGATTCTACTGCTTTACTTTAATATTATTAAATACCGATCGTCTATTATGCTTATCACCTAATAAACTGATTTATTAAAGATAAGATTAAAGTAAAAATATTCTCCATGAAGAGGCGCTGAGAAGCACGTACGGTATAAAGCGGTAAATTCAAAAAGATATTAAAAACAATTTACAGTAGGAAAAAATCTATCGCTTGCTTTAATTATAAAACATTTAATCTTGCTCATTAAATAAAATTTAAAGTAAACATCTTAATTTATGACATTTCTTTAAGTGAATGATCATTATCTTACTTCTCTAATTTCTTAATGAAGATTGTCATTTTGTCTTGCTTTTTTTGTAATGAAGATACAAAATAAAAAAAGGACAAACATTATTTCGTATTTAAATTTATTGAACATAAAATAAAATTGAGATTATATTTTTTTGTACAGCAATATATCTGCAACATTCTACACCAGTGTATTTTTCATTAGATTATTTTGAATCTCATTCAAGCTTTTACCTTTCGTTTCAGGTACAAAGAATATTGTATACGGAATAATTATTAAAGATATGATGCCATAAGTCATAAATACGTAAGCTTCACCCATCACATCAACTAATGACTGATACGTCTTTGCGCTCAAAAAGGCTGCAATGCTCAACGTCAGACAGGCGATGCACGAGGCAGTGCACTTAATACTCGCGGGAAATATTTCACTTAAAACTGTACTTGGCACTGGGTTTAGACCTACACAGTAGAAAAATATTAAGAGGAACAAGAAAAGCAAAGGTAGCCACTGCAAGTCCGCTGGGTCTACGTCTGAATCTATAAGAATAAAGTGAATCATGAGACCGAACATAAAGACGGCCGTACCTGCTCCTGAAACTAGTAGTAAAAATCTGCGACCACATCTGTCTATTAAAAATATTGCTAAAATAGCAGCAAAGACAGATACGCAACTGACACATATGACCAAACGCGAAGGATCGAACAGCGAAAATCGCGCTTCTTGTAAAATAATTTCCATGTAAAATATCACGCTGTTCATTCCACATAATTGCCCGAACGCCAGTAGTGTCATCACTAAACACATTGCTTTTCTAATATACGGCGTTTTAAAAAGCCTCAGCTTATCGCTGAATCGTTCTTTAGCGTCCGACGACACAAACTTCTGCACTGCTTCGAATTCTTCCTCTACCCCTTTGTCGCATCTGTACCATCGAATGGAGTCCCTGGCCGCCTCTAATTTTCCGATCTTGGCAAGATGATGCGGTGACTCGGGTAACCAGAAGAACAAACCCAGGAGAAAGACGCAGAAGGCAAAATAAAACGAGGCAGCCGCGCTCATGGACAGAGAGGAGCTGCAGACGCTGGCGATCACCTGGCCGGCGGGTGCGCCGCAAGTGGCCAGAGTCACGAGTGCACCGCGTATCTCGGGCATCGACACCTCGCCGATGTAAAGGGGAAACGCGCTGAAGACCATGCCGGCCGCCACGCCGCTGGTCAGTCGCGCCAGGTACAGCCACTCGACGCTACTCGCGAAAATGACGATCGCCCAGCCGAGGGCCGACGGGAAGGAGGTAACGAATATGGTGCGCTTGCTTCCGAGGTAGCTCGCAGCGACGGCCCCGAGGACACTGCCGAAGATCCGACCGAAATTCACCATGGACACTATCCAAGAGATTTGCTCCGGGCTCATGGGTATTGGCGATTCTGGGCCGGTGAGGCGCGCCAGGGTCGGCGATGACCAGCCCACCAGGAAGCCAAATTGAATTAGCAGCATCGTCACTGTGGGATGTATTTTGAGAATTAGATTTATAAGGAGAATCTCGAGAAAATTTTATTTTAAATGATAGTAACATAGTTAGGATATTTTACCTCCAATCCCTGCAATCCATTGTGATAGATTCAAGCGCGACTGTAGCTGCATCTTCATGAATAAATTACAAAAATCTCGGTTGCTTGTGCAATTTCGATCTGCAAAATTTTTTTATCATTTAAGCTGATTTACCGAAGATAAGATAAAAGCATAATAATAAACGTAATGAGGAAATCCTGCAGCTACTTGTGTCCTATTTCGAAATTCATTATAAATGCTTATCTTTCCACTAAGATAATTATTATTTCAATATTTTTACATTCGTCTTATGAATCTGAAAAGAAGGTATAATCATCGTTATTTATTATTGATTTCTACTATAAATTAAATTATTTTGAAGCTTTTTGAACAAAGGTTTTCTTAATCGTTAGATAATAGAAGTCCACTTACGCATCGCTAATCGGTTTACATAAAGCTTCCAAGAATAAACCACGAATTTCACCAATTAATAAAACTAAAAATTTTCCGTTAAAAGCCAAGACACACGTTAACAATAAAGCGGCAGCGATTCACTAATCAGCGCAACCATAAACTCCGAATCCTCACTGAGCCGATAAGCCGGGGCGTTGATATCGCGTGACATTTGAACCGTGACACGCGAGCGGCTCTTTTATCGTCGGCCGCGCGTTGCACCGCACACGCGATTCCCCGCTGCTTACGCGTGCGCGCGTATACAGCTTGTCGCGCGTCCGCCCGCGCCAGGTAAGTGTGCGCATCGCGGACGCACTCGACTGCGCGCTCGCGACCGAAAGGAAACGTCGCCTCGTCGCGGTGGAGCGAAGGGTGCGAGCGGCGGAGAGGCAGAGAGGGAGAGAGAGAGAGTAGCGGAAGGCGACACGACAAGAGATCGACTGGCGGATTTTCAATCTAGCAATCGTTCAGGAACACCCCTGCAGCCAGCATTTCGTTTATACACATCCGACGTGTGCCTCTTTTTCTCCCTCCCGCTCGTCGCTTCGTATACAAGCTTTCTCTCCCCGATATTGCTTTCTTCGATGTTTTCCATTCTCTTACTTAATGATCTCTTTTTCTGTTTCTCTTGCGCTTTACGATTCCGCTGCATGTTTTAAAGCGAAATTGAGAAATCGAACGCTCCATGCGATGGAGCAGTAAAAGACAGTCGGTATGGATTTATGGAAATGGTATTTTCTTAGTGCTTTTCTCACGGCTGTCGGGTATAACGATGCAGCCAGATAAAACAAACGTGGTACCGAAAATTTGACAACTGTTTTAATTTTATACATATTTTCATTCTAAATGGAGATCGGTTTTTACAGCAGCTACAATTTCTGAAATGAAACAAGAATAAATAGGTATCTTAAAAGTAGTAAATTTTAATCAGTAACATTTATTTTAACTCTTTTTTTATTTTTAATCACTTGTATGTTATACTTAAATTACTTTTTTACAGAAATAAAAGCAACTAAAATGAATAACTCATCCTAACGTAGTCCCTTTGACCCCTGACAAAAATCTTGATAGTTACGAAGAAGAAAGTGATTCCCCCCTTCCAGCAGTTCCCCCCATCCCTCCAACAGACTCGAGTCTAATATCTCTCGCATCGCGGATCGCCCATACATCTCGCGACTCACTCCGTCTCCCTCTTGCCCAAAGAGCCAGCGTTGTTTTATTTAAATTTTCCGTCTCTCGAGCCGTCGTTGCGTCGGTGGATGCGCCAGACACGTCGAAAGAATCGAGTCCTCCCCACCTTCGAGCCCTCGGCTGTCTGGCTGCCAGCACCTGTTCGATCGAAATCCTCCTTCGTCTCTGACGTCCCCTCCTCCTCCTCCGCCGTCCTCCGCCACTCGGGGCGCCGCTTAACTTCCTGCGTGCCCTTTGACAGCTGCCACGAGCCGAGCGGGGCCCCGTGGATAATCGAGACAAGGGCTTCCTCCGCTCCCTCCTCCGCGCCCTCCTTTATCTCGGCCGTCGACTCTAATTACACCGGCTCTTTTGTTCGCCAAGGTGGGTCAAGGCTGAGCACTCGGCGCCGAATCTCGTTCTGGCTCTAATTCGCCGGGGAAAGGGGGAGGGGAGCTGTCGATGCTCCGGCTGGAGCGCGATGTTTAACGATGACTTTGCCCGACGTCGCTGTGTTTGCTCGCGGATTATCAAGCTGCCTTTGAGGCTGGATTTATGGAAGAATTGACTTTATGCCGGTGAACGGGAGCGAGCTCGTTGCTTCATTGGTTCGCTTGCGATCCGGGAGTAGTGATGGATTAAGTTTTAATCGCAGATGATTTTTTTTAAATTGCTGCACGACATTACAATTACTTAACATAATTCACGAATGCGATAATTGAATTAAACTTTAAAGTCGTTATGTTAATTAAATTACATCATTTATTCAACAGCGTAAAAGCAGTGGAAAATTTAAGTAACTTAATATTTATCTAATGCATTATTAATCATGAATAAATAACATCAGTAATTGATTAAGAAATTGATATTCAAAACGCGCTCTTCCACATAGTACCCGTGAATTCGAACATTAACATTTGCACCGCTTAAACACATCATTTAGCATAATCGAAACGATCGTATCACCTCAGAAAAATAAAACCCAGCCAAAAAGGGCTGCACCAGCCGGAAAAACGCCGACTCCCGCGCCGACGATGATTATCGAAAAGCAATTCCGCATCGGCGCGTATCTCCCCCCCGAAATTTCCATATGCAGCAAATGTATCAAAATAATCAACGGCGGCGGATCTCCCAGTCGCGCGATCACCTCCACCCCGTCGCGCGACTCGAGTAATCTAGTCTTCCTGCAGGGGTGCGGGGGAGTGGGCGCGCGCGACGGAAAGCTAAGCGACAAAGGGTGAGAGGGGAGCGCCGCCGCCTCGAGAGATAAAGCCGGGGAGAATCGACGAGCGATACGGAGTCGATTCGCCGGCGCTGTCGCGAGCACGCGAGCATCTCGAGTGCACGCCGAGGAGGCCGCCGCCGTTAGGTAATGAAGAATGGAGAGGCCGACGGGGGGCGCAGCTCGCTCGCTGCTGTTTGAGAAGCACTACGGGCGAGGGAGACCCTTGGGAGTGCTTGGGGAGCTCCGCGGCGCGCGCACCATCCCTCTGTGCGCGCGGCCGCCGCCGGCGAGGAGGCCTCCGCGCTGCGCGACGAGAGATCGGCGCGATTTGCGGACGCCCGGCTCGAAAGCTCGCGAGCGCCGCGCGCCCTGAGTGAGAAAGCGGGTCGTATGCAGATGCGGGCCCGAGGACCGGGCGCGACGCCGAGCTCCTGCGGAATCCCTCCCCAGCGACCCGCCCGGGCCACTGGCGATCGATGCGATCTGCTGATTTTCACGCTGATTTTGCGGGGCTTTTCACGACGAAATGCCGCGGTGGTTGCGGTTTTCTGGTTAAGGGGGTGTTAAAGTCGTCTTTAGGGAGTGACTTTACGGGCTCGGATTATTTCTCATTTTTTTAAATGAACTGATTATTTCAATTTGTAGACATTACGTTCACGTAAGTCTAGAAGAAAATTAGTTTGAAAAATTTTACCTAATCATGAATGGAATGACTGGTAATTGAAGTCAGATCTTCTTCATGTCATTACGGAATGCACCACTTTGCGCTGAATCCGAAACCTAACTGTGATTTTTATAAACCCGCGTTAATGGAATTGTCCTTTTCTTTTTGAAGAAAGTGAAGCCGATGGACTTTGTTGAATTATATACACTTTATACGAGTTTTCCCGAGTATAAAAAAGGATTATAGTATGCCTCGTATCATTATCACGGAATTATATTTAAGTTATAAACGAATTGTTAATCCGATTTTCTCAAAGTATAGCGCAAAGTTTTGTTCGGGAAAGTATTACTGACTCTAATGCGGCTGAACTGCAAACAGCATTTGTAAATACCACATTACAATAATGAATGAACATATTTTTGAAGATCAGAAAGTTATTTTTACTCCAAAATATGGGAGGAGGATAATGCTACTAGTTGGATTTTAGTAGACTTTTAGTAACTATGAATTAATTATACTCAGTAAAATTACAAGAAAAAAACGTTAACGTGGGACTACACCTACACGTGAAAACTTTTACCATATTTCTCGTAAAATTTACAGTGAACTTGTTACATAAATTTTACAATAAAATCCTTTATTTAATTTATTTTATAGTGAAGTTGAAAACAGTATATTGAAATATCCTTTAAATTTAAAAACAGTTATTTTAATCATTACATTTTCAACAAAATCGCTAATTCTGCAAATTCATCATCAGCATTTCCCTCTACGCGAGCAATTCACATAGGGCGCTCGCTACAAAAAGTCAATCAAGCATAGTGCATCAAGTAGCGAAAAGTAAGAGCGCTCCCGATAAAATGACTGCGAATTCATTCAGTCCACTTAAGCCCTCCTTTGTCTCCAGCCGGCATTTCTCCAGCGTGTCGTAAATCAAGGCGAAACGCTCTTTCTCCTCGGCGCGCAGCCGATCGACATCACAATAAACAAGGAGAGAGCCCCGATCTGCCCCGGAACTCGGGAGTGACCCTCGCGGCGTCTCGCTCGGCCGCGTCCCTTCCAATCCGAAGGACGTTAACGAATCTGCCGTATCGAATTTACACGGCCCGCGGGGAGCCGAGGGGGAGTGGAAACAATTTTCCGCTGCCTTCGCGCCGCAGTGGAACCCGCGCGCCCGGCGGTTCGGCTCTCCCGCGGAATCTTCGTGCGGGAGCGACCCGCTCGACGGTTTAATTAAATTATGTACCTCTGGGGAGGCGGGCGCTGCAGTCCCCGCCGCCCCCTCGGTAGGACCGCATCGACTCCGGCCGGGCAAGGTGATGGAGGAGATCGAGGGCTTTTTCCTCGCAGGGATTACGCGAAATTTCGCAGGGAGGAGAGAGAAGTTGAGCGGTTTTTCTTAAGCAGACCGCTTCTTTTTTTTTCTTGCTTCTTCGCGCGCTTTCTAACGCCCGGGCTTTCTCTTTGACAGCTTCTACGGCGGCAGAACTTCCCGCGAAATCGAAGTCTTCCATTTTTACCGGGTAGTTTTAACATTTTCTTATCTTTGACTTTCCTTTTTATTTTTACTCCGACCTTTCGAGTTTGCTCTTCTTACTTCGTTGAGGTATTACATCGGCAAAAGTGCTATTTGCTTATTTTTTTAACATCGTTCTTTGCGGTTTAAAAAACTACAGTAAAAAGTTGGTTGCACTCAATTAAGAAGGGATTTGTGGAGCTGATATTTTTTTTTAGCTTGCGAAAAAATTCAACGTCGATAATGCGATATTTTCCATTTTACGAATTTTCTTTACGATTTTCCTGCGAGGTTGTAATTTCGAACTCAAAACCGCTTAAAAATAGTCGCGTTAATAAAACTTTATAACCCGAAACTTGGAGCAAAATTCAACGTTCAAATATACCGTACTACGCAGAAATTCAAGAATTTTCAATAAAAAAAGAAGGAAAAGAGAAAATTTTATCACTTCTTCGATCGACTTATAACGTACCCGGCTGGAATCTCCCGTAACATTTGCGGAATCGCAGGCGTTTACAGCGAAGATTGCGCGTCAAGCTCCGAGCAGCTTCTTGCGATTCACCGACAGGCGGTGTCTCTTATAAATTTAATTAATTGCGCTTAAACGAGTAAAGAAGAGCGGCGGTGATTGCTATCTCATTAGCGAGTAGCGTCTCGGTGGCCAGAGAGACTCGAGGTGCACTGCCGCGCGGCATCGGCAACAACGCTAATGAAAGCGGCCGCAGTCTGCGGCGGGACGAGGTCGAGGTAGGGAGCAGAGCGAGAGCGAGCGAGAGATATCTCATTCGAGTGTGCGCCGTGTGTACGGTCGCGCAATTTGTCGCGCCTTCTAGTCCCACTGACAAGATAATCCGATTAACCGGAGGAACCTGAGTTGCGCGAGGCGCGAGCCACGTGACTGGAAATTGTTCCCCTCCGCGCCACTTCGGCGAAACAAACCCCCCCTCCCCGCCGCTGCATCTGAATTTAATTAATAATTTTCGGCGCCGCAGCTTGCCTTATTGCGCTATTGCCTCCTATCGCGCTGTATTTAATCGCTCAATTTCGGGCTGCGCGGCGCGCGCGCATTGTTGGGGTTTTAAGGAATCGAAAATTGAGCGATAAGCTTGTGGAGTTAGCTTATGCCTGTATAATTTGAATGCATACAAAATTAATTACTTAAATCAATAATTCACGTAAAGGATTATTAGAATTAAAAATCACCATACGCTTATCAATCATGATTATAAGACTTTTGCGCCCTGCCTAAAGAAGCTTCGTAATAGTAAATTTGGATATTTATAAAAACATTTTTGAAATGTATTTTGAACTATGTTTATTTAAATAATTGTATTTTTTAAAAATGCCTGTATGGATGTACACGCCTTTAATGAATTTTAATCTGCAAAAGCTCATTTTTTCATTTTGTGTACGAATTGGGCACAAAAATTAGTTTTTTACTTTACATTTTACGATTAAAATACGAAAAATGTCACTCGTGTCTAACCCATGCCTATTTGTTTCAAGGACTTTCCTTAAAACTACCAAAACGGGCATCAAAAGATCATTAAAATTAAACCGATTGAATTAAGGAACCGCATTCCTCAATTAAACAATATTTTACATCAACTTCGCCAATAAACCGTCCGGCCAATAATCGAACTTTCTAAAATATATCGACAAACTCGAAGAGCGCGCGGGGCTCCCGATAAAAGTTTCACAATGCCGCGCACATAAATCTCATTCGAGCGACGATCAGATTCAATTCATGAATAAAGCACGTTTAAAGCGCGCACCGAACTAAGAGAGAAAAATCCATCCACCAGCGGCGCGGAAACTAATAGTAAAAAAAAACGAAAGGAAGAAGCGCCGCCGAAGAGGAGTCCCCGATGAAGCGCGGAAAATTTATACCGTCCGACGCGGGGTAGTCGAGTCTATCGGCCGCGGCGCTTCTGGTACACGCGCCCCGCCGAGGGAGAACAATCGTCGCGGCGCCCGAAATCCGCATCGAAGGCAGCAGCCTGCGGCGGGCACCTCGGGCGTAAAATATGGCCGGGCCCCGGCAACGCCCACGCATCGGCGTGCGCGGCAGTTAAATAGCCAAATAGCGCCCTGCGGTCCTCCCACGCGCCGCGCTGCGGTCTCGCGGCGTTTGAAGCGATTAATCGTCTTGATTGGATTCCAATTAGGCTGCTGGCGACGCGCGCGCACCGGCCGATCTCCCGATATTCCGCGATTCTTCCCCCCTTCTTTGTTATCGATCCTAATTTGTGGCCGCATTTATATCTTTCGCTGCATCGTATGTTATCGTAAATTAATCGCCGTGCCGCCGGATGATGTAGCGAATAACTTTAATTGGAGAATTGTATATCATGCGGTTATTTATTCTTGGACGGCCGCGTTTAATTTTTGTTTATGGATTTACCGATATTTGGATGAAAAATTTTGTAAACACTTTTGTTATTTGAAGTTGTTTCAGAATCGATATTTAAATTTCGTGCTTTGTGCTTCTGTAAATATGTCGTGTGTTCGAGAATCTATAAGAAAATTGAAATGCAGGATTTTATGAAATTTAAAAATTACATAAGTGGCGCGGTAGTTCGAAAATCATATCGATAAAGTTTCGAACAAAGAAAAAAGTTTTTGTTTGTGGAGTTAAAAAGTCTGTTCCATTTTACCTATTCAATGCTATTTTGAGTTGATTTCAAAGTTTATTGACAGGTTGTAACTTCACCGTTAGTAACAGTTGAAAACTTTTTAAGCAATGAGAGACAGCGGGATTGAGAACTTCAAATCCAGTTGATCAAAAATAGTTATATCCAAAGAAACATAAAACAATATACACAGAAACAAAATTAAGTATCTTAAATATAATTTCTATTGCGAGAAAAAATTTTTAAAAATTGACGACTCATTTTTAAATGATCAAAGTTACGTGCTTTTCTCAAATCACCTTGCAAAACACCTTATAAAACTTACATCCTCTACCTTCTGGCATCAGCCAAGGCTCTTTCATCCCCAGGTGACACGGGGTGAAAAAAACAACAACGGAGCGCGCTCGGGCAGAACGGCCGGGCGCATAAATCCCGAATCGTCAAAAGTTAGCGGCACTCGTCCGAAAAAAAGCTTTGAAGCGTCAAAACAAGTGAATGTTTTCATTAGAATTTCATTGAAAGGCAAACGCTGCCAGAAACAGTGGGAGACAGAGAGAGAGGGGGGCACGTAGAGGCCGGCGCAAAGGGCCGCGTTGATGGATGTGCGCGCCGGCAGTCCGCCTCTCCCCTTCGCGCCATTCGAAAACGCGCGTTTATTTTTTCCTCTTACTTTTTTTTGCACACGCCGCCGGAGATTTTTTCCTCGCGCGCCGGAGCTTCGCCCTTCCGTCCGTCTCTGAGTAATGGCCGCGACGGATCGTCTGTACGTTAATCGCGCCTCGTCGACTTTGCTTCCGTGCCGCTTGCGCCTCGATCCCACCCACTTCTCGCTCTGCCCGGGCCCCTGGCGAAACTCGAGCTACGCGGCTTTTTGAATTTCGCCACGCCGATGCTTGAATAATATATGTTGGAAGAAACGTTTTGCTTAGTTTTTGCTCGGATGGTGAGTTCTGGTGCAGTGCGGAATATCAATCTTGGGAGGGAAAGCGTCATTGTCAATGGTGCAAAAAAATGCGGGGTTATAGTTTTTTTGTGAGAAAAAATCGGTGGAGATTAGTTATCCGCTGGCTTGCAAGTGAATGTATAAATTATACTGTGTTATTTAAATGTATTCAAATTGCTCCAAATACAATTACGCAATAACTACGAAAAGGAGGGTGTCCAGGACTATAGGTGAATTATGGTCGGAAGGCAGACCTTTTGACATTCTAATTATGTGAACGACATAGAGAAGCTTAATTGCACAATGTGTTAATGTGACTTTTTTGACAAAAGAAAAAAGAAGCAGTAAATCACAACATTTATTCGCAAAATATTTGTTGAATTATTAATCTTTTAGCTTCTACATTGAAACTCTAATTAAATATTTAATTACAGTCCTTTCGATGATCCGAAAGATAAATAATTTCAACGCTTCAACGACTTTGCCTCGGAATATAAAAGCGTAAAATTTTTATTAAAGCGTCAAGGTAAAAGTAAACATCAACAGGAACGATCTCCTTCAGCTCCCCCAAGCTGCATCCAATAAAATAACACTGCACGTGCTCCGTTGCAAATGAAGCTCGTCCTTCACTCCCAGATCGATCCCTGCCCTCTTAGCGCGGCGTACATGTAAATGTCGTTCGCGCGCCCGCTCTTCCGCCCCCTTGACTTTTTTTTCCCCCCACCGACGAAGGGCGAAGGTTCCTGCGCGCACGCGGGACTTCCGTGACACTGGGAGCGCGATCGGCGAAACAAATGGCGCGTCCTAGGGTGGCACGGCGTCCCACCCCCCGATGAAGGGGGTGGCGGTGGTCCTCGTCGCGCGACTTATTCCAATATTTATATAGTCCAGGCTCGTTTGTTATCGCCTTAGGCGTCGCGCCACGGCCGATTGGCGGCGGCGCTGGACGCGCGATTTATATCGCGCGGGGCGGCCCTCCGATCGTCTTATTAATGTCGCTGCGACGCTGCCCCCGAGGATATAACGAATGTCGCTGCGGAATGCTCAACCCCCGCGATCCGGGTGACTCAGGAGCGAGCGGTCCGCGCCGCCGTTATTTATTAACGGGGGGCGCGGGAATTCGGCCTCTTTTTTTATTTATGGCCGCCGTTGGAAAATTCAGTTATATCGTAAGGATTTCACGCTCGATTCATTAGCGGGGATAAATCATAGTTCGAGGAACTGCGCGATCAGGAGTTGATTTCCTTCGTCATTTCAATCGGATCGGTTCGGGAACTTTGAGTTATATGTGCCGTGGAGCGAATTCGAAATAACTATCGATGTATTGATTTATTGGGGCATACATAATTCGTTGGACAAAAATATAAATAAGGCAATGTTGTTGTTGCCAAATGTATTACCGCCGATGTTTTTTTTAATCAATTTATTGGGATTGTGTGTCTAGACTGGAGTTTATTTTATGCAACTGCAAGACTGAAATATTGTACTTTTATTTTTAAAGATATATTGTTACACATTGTTACAAAAAAAGTGTTATAATAATAAATTTTCAATTGTTACAAATTGTAAAAATACAAATAATTTTATAAAATCCCACAATCCCTCAATCCGGCTAATTTTTCCATTACTAATTTAATAATCCAAGCGCAAACGAGGGGGGAATTTCAGTGCAATCTTCGTTCGCGAGCGACTAGTTAGCCAAAGAAATTAAGCATTCAAGCCGCCTTGTCCAAAATAACTCACGTAAGAAACATTGCCCAAGAGCCCGGCACCTTTAAAGCGTCGGCGGCGGCGGGCGCGCGCTTTGACTCGAATTCAATTCTAATTCAGCGTCGTCCGCGCCCGGGCTCCCGTGCATTAAATCGCGCGTTGAAATAGAGTCATCCCTCGTGGACAATGAGCAGCGCTTAGCGCCACTTGGCACCGGCTAAGCCCCGGCTAAAGCTTCGACTAAAGTGTCGACTGCTCGCCCGGCACCCCGCGCGCGCGGGCGAGCGCCAGAGCCGCGCTCGCGACGTAGACAAAGAGAGATAAAGGCATACGCGCGCGCGGCCCAAATGGAATATAACAGCGAGACTCCGTACACGCGCCCGTTTAATCTGCATGCCCCGGCCAGATAGAAAGTAATTCCGTTCGGTCTCGCGCTGAATTAATAACGAGCCCCGGCGCTCCTCCGGCCTTCCCCCGAGAGGCTACGGCTGCAGGGGGCCACTTTTTTTATCTCTTTCTTTCGCTTCTCTCTCTCTATCTCTCTGGGTTTCCAAGACGCCGAGTTCGGTGTGTACACTGCGAATGAAGATGTTACTGGAAGCGAGTGGACAAACAAACGGAGGCCGGCCCCCGGTGTGTTATTGCCTCGCGCGTATATTTGCATTCGATTTTAGCGGGTGAGGGCCTCTCGAACGCCAACGAGCGCGACTCGAGTTTGCCCGGCGCTACTCGGGGGTGAAAGTGTTTCTGGAGGTCGCCCGGTGCTAGGTGGATATTATACTTCGGGGGGAGACGAGGCAAAAAGGGAGCTTGCGACTTTGTTGAAACGTCATCTACTTGATTAGACCGGGTTTTTTTAATACGGCTGCTTTGCATGTTTCACGCGTGGGAATGACGCGGGGATATTTGATTTCATCAGCTCTAACGCTGTATTTACTTTGTTTTTTTTTTCTTTGAGTTGCAGTTTTCAATATAAAAATTTTGTTTAAATATTTATTTTATTATTCATAATAGCGGCCGCATGTTATTGGCAATGGCTATTCAAATATTTCGGTTGACAGAATGGCATTGATCCACTTTATTTATTCAAAAACTGTATTGCCTTCGCATTTTCATCTTTTTATTTTATATTTATGATTGTAAAATATCTTTTAAAATTCATTTCATTCACAGATTGTGATTCTCGTCTACAGATTATGATTAACTCTTCAAACAATCGCTAATATTAAAGAATATCCTATACAGTAATTTCGTAGCAGCTATACATTTTTTCATTTTGCTCAAGATTATCTTTGCAACAAATGCTGTGCTACTCTTTTGCAGGGAGCTTTTACAACCACTACGCACAGGAGTTTGAGTTGAACCGCATTTTTAAGAGCCAGCCGACTGTTGTCGCATCTGACAGCGTCCATGAATTATTTTCGACTTTTTATTGACACAGCGGCATGTCTTTCCTCGCAAATTTTTTGTTATATTTTCTAAGCTAGGAAGTTGTTGATTGTCTAGCATCAAGTTGCATTTTTAAAACTGTTTTTTTTTTGTTTCAAACTTATTTTATTTAAATAAATGGACCAGGATGTGGATTCTATCTAAGATTGGTTGTCTATAAAATAAATAGTTAGTATTCCACGATTTGCTTGTCGCTTAGGAAGATGATAAACAACGGAAGAGATTTCCGTGTAAATATGTGATTTAAAAGTAAGAAATCCTGTTTACGTATCTTGGGGATGAACTGACGCTTTTTCTGTCCGATTTACATGATGAAAAATGACAGTCTCAGGAAAGAAATGCATTCATGACAGATTGGGGAGAAAATAACGAGTGGGCGCGGCTTGCGATGCTTCCTGAAAGATTCTCCCGAGGACTTTCTTCATTCATTGCCATTTCTCCCTTTTCGTTACTTCCTCCTGCGTCTGTTTTTCCGTCGTAACTTTATCCCATCAGCAAGTCCATCTGATTTTTCAAATTTTTTCATACTCGTCCGCTGATGTCCCTACCAAAAAAAGTTTGTAAGAAAAGTTTCTTCAACCAACTTCCTTCAAAAGTGCGTAACTAGTTTGTTATTTACTCACGTGGCAATCGATTCGATTTAAAGAACCGAACATTAGGCCCGGGCCTTTCGAGATTTCCCCGGCAAACAAATTCCCCGACTGAGCGATGCCCGTCGGACCGTCTGGCGGCGTAGCCAGGCCTCCGACCGACGGAGACCCATTTGCAAACTTAATATTTAACCGTCTTCTCCGCGTCTCCTCTCCTCCCGCCCCAAGTTCTGCACCATCGCGGTCCGTCCTCCGCTTGCCGCTCCTTACCTCGGCACGCCACGAGAACAAAGGGAGACAAACAGTGGTCGTTCTCGATGTCTCGAGGGCTATTTCTCAGCTCGCGCGCGCAAGAGACGTATATGCGCGCCGCTCGGCGCTTTTTTTCGCCTCGCGAGATTGGCATAAACGCGCGTGCTTTTTAAATTGCCTTTTACATCTTTTAACTGGCGCCGGCGCCTCGGCTGCAGCCCCGGCGTGTACGCTTGATTTGATTAAGCGAGCGCGGGAGATGAAATTTTTAGCGCCGCTGAGAGGACAATATATTTACGGGATCGCAAATGAGTTCCTTATTCCCCTGCATAATTTTTATTGTTGTGCTCCGCAGTCACGCTTCCTTTTTTCCTCTCGTCTCGCGAGTACCGCGCAAAAATTAAT
Source organism: Eurytoma adleriae (assembly GCA_900480045.1). Taxonomy (NCBI): domain Eukaryota; kingdom Metazoa; phylum Arthropoda; class Insecta; order Hymenoptera; family Eurytomidae; genus Eurytoma; species Eurytoma adleriae. The sequence continues at coordinate 625,802 of UXGC01000019.1, read as the reverse complement.
ACTCGCGCGAGGAAATGAAGGTTCTTTTTTTTCGTCGCTTAATTAAAGACTCTTGGAAAATTGAATATCTTTTACTTTTTTTATCTCGCTTTAATTTTAACGCGCTATAGGTTTAAACAAAAAGAAAATTGTAAAATCAAATTTTTACCGCGACACGATTAAAAAACGAAGAAAAAATGCGTACGAATTTTTAGAAAGATAAAGCGTTTTTCTTACTTCAAAGCAAGCATCTTTTTAGGGGAAACGACGCAAAGATATTAAAGTATCGTATTACATTACACACTTCGACACGTAACAATATAAAGTATGAAAAGGAGCTCGCGGCACGCGATCTTATCTGCCGGGGCGAAGGAAAAAAAAAACACGAGGAAAGGCAAACACATACTTCACAGCGCGCTGACTTTCTGACCGATTAAACTCCGAGCTTGGGGAAACTTTTCCCAAAGCAAGCTCAACGAGGCGCGTCGCGCGGCGCCTGTTTCTTCCTTTTTTTCTTACCCGGGGAGCAGCTCCCCCTCGCCCCGCGCGGATCTCGCGCGCATTTTTCGACTACTTTAAGGAGGGAAGCATACCCCATAAAGCGATAAGACGCCCCTTCGCCTTTGCTCGGCGACCGCGACGCTCACGCTACGCGCGCGCGCTCGTAGTTACCGGTTTCCTGCGCGCCGCGCGACTTCCCGAGTCACGAAAATTATTTAGGGAAAGGAAAAGGGAGAGGAGGCGGTACGAAAGTTATGTTTTTTTCGTGGTGATTCGATTGTGCGTCTTGGCGGAGCACAAAGAGATTTGCGGCGACGACAGGGTGGCGGACTGTAAATATAAGGATAGATGTGAGAGGGAAAGTCAGGTCGTGAAAGTTCAAGTTCACATATAGTGATCCCAAAGATTTAGGAGTAGAATAATGTTATTTAAAAAAAAAGTTAGGCGCACTGAAATTATTACTACTTAAATTTAGAGCAAGCTTAATTAAAGGTTGACACGAATGTAATTATGCTCGTATACCCTTTATGAAATTGTTTATTTATTTAATAAGTATTTATTTCCTATCTTTTATAAAAAAGTTGAATTTATGGACAAAAATAAATTTTTATCGTGAACTTTTTTGAAAATTTAATGAACATTTTATCATTTATGACAGCCCTCATGAAAATAAAGAGTCATAAAAAATTAATCTTTTTTAAATAACAAAAATATTAAATTAAAAAGATTTAAAACAAATAAGGAATACAAATACTGTTACAAATATTAATGAAACACCTCTTATTAATAACAATAATTACGAACTTTTTTAATATCCGCAACCAAAGTATCATTTGCACTCATCCCGAATTGTCAATATTTAACCAACTCGAGCGCCCGCTGTTTCCTCGTTAAAAAACAAAATTGAAGAGAGCACGCAACGGGCAAATAAAAGGGATGAAACAGCCCGGGGATTCTGGCTGGCAGACCGCAGGCAGCTCGACAAATTATAAATTGCGCGCCGGCATCCACGGCGTCGCAGACGCGCCAGGAGACGAAGGGAAAGGGACGAGCGGATGGGGCATTCGACTGACAAATGACTGGGCTCGCGAAAAGCGATATACAGCGATATTAAGGGATGCTTCGCGCCTTCTCCCGATCTCCCTCTCCTCTTCGTATATGCGACTCTCTCTCTCTCTTTCTCGCTCCGAGTAATGACTTCATCGAATGCAAGGGCTGCTGGAGAGGAGCGGGGGGTTGAGAGAAGGGTGGAAATGGAGATGACGACGCCAAGGTGGACCGTTGAGATATGGGCTGGATTCCGTGTTTATGTTCCCCAGATGGCGGACTCCGACACTAATGAAGTTTTATTAATTTCGCTTTTGTTCCTGTCACTTGATAGAATTGTTCAGGCCGATGAAGTGCGAAGGAAATTCCACGGGGCGCGGTTCATTTACGATCGAGGAGGATAAATTTATTGGCAAATTATTCACGGAATTAGAGTTTCGGAAATCAACATCTGCTACTGGACAACAAAATAGTGCCTCATGTGAAGCATCATTCTTGCACTTCATCCGAGTCCAGCATCTAGTAAAAAATGATTCAAATTCAAATAAAATTTATGTACTGAAATTTAAAAATGTGTTATTTCTGCCTTTATTAGAAAAAAGTCACATATTCTTGCAAAGCTGTCGAGTACTTGAAGAAATTTTCTTTGTTGAGCGATCAACCGCGCCGAGCACATGCAATGTCGGTGCATTCGAGCTGGCTGTTATCAGCGGCAAAAAGTGCGCGAGAAAAAGTAGTATCAGCCTATGAATTATGAGGGTAAAATAGCGAAAACCTGGAGCCCCCGAAGTGTATATTTCTTTTTCGCGTGCGGCGTTTGTAAGCAGCGTAACATTCAATAAGCGGCTCACGGCAACGAGACATTGACAAATTGCAACTAATTGCCGGCTCCCGTCGCGTATAATATAGGTAAGATCGCCCAGCAGCCCATGTAACGACTTGGTTTCTCGCGAAGGTTATAATGGTACGGAACACGAAGCTTACAAGCTTTTCACTCGGCTGCTCTCCTTTCGCAAGAATTTTTCAACAGTGAGTTTGGAAGACTATTTTTTAATAAAATCATAGCGTATTATCTACGATTTACGCTGTTTAAATTTCCGTGTATAATTTCGCTGTTTTGCTATATTATACTACGGATAATTGTTAATCAAATGCAGCATTACAATATTATCATTTAGAATAATCATGAATATTCAAACACCGTGACAAATTTCATATTATGCGCAATTTAGTTATAACTAAATTATTGCGCATAATATGAAATTTGTGATTTCTAAATGGATGTTTTACAATTCGTAGATTGCATTGCAGCTAAATTTAATGTAGAATCGCTTAAAGCATATTTTCATTTTGTTAAGTTATAAAGCACTAAAAAATGCGGAATGCATTTTAGTTGCAATTCTTTAAAGTAAATGTAAAACGAATCTATAACGAGTACGACAAAAAAATGCAGATCTTGCGCGTCCTTCGTAAATCAATAAGAGAAATAGGCTGCAAATGCTAAGTGCGCCCTCAATGGCATTTCAATCCATTTTAGAATGTACATGATCCGCAGGTTGAAACGCTCGTACGAGCACTTTAGATACTTAGTATTGTAAACCCTCGCGCGACGTTCTCGTGGGCTGCGAGCTGGAGGACAAGAGATGCTGCGAGTACCTGCGAGATAAACAACGAGCGGGAAGGAGAGAGGCAGCGGGAGAAAAGCACAGAACCTTGCACAGGCCCTGAAAGCCTCAGACCACCGATGCGCGCTAAGCCTGTGCGAACTCAATGTTGCGCTTGCTCGTGAACACGGGGTATTTAACGCGTTACGCAAATGTAACGCGCGAGATGCTAAGATAATGGATATTATTGATTTAACAGCATTATCCGCGAAAATGGAATCACGTTAATGGCGTTGTTATGATTTTACTAATTTGTTTTCCCTTTTTATTCGTTCTTTGCTGACCAGGAAAAGCTGGAGTTTCAAGCCAACGTTAATCTAATATATGCATGATTTATTGATTCGTTTAAATTTTTATTTTTTTATTGGATTTATTGAATTAAAAAAATTATAATAATCTTGCGATAAGCTTTGACTTAAACATCAAGATATACATAATACGAAATCAAAGTCACGAACATTTTTTAGTATAAAAGATCAGTTGATACACTTTTTCGATGAAAAGATTAATTTAATAAATACATCCACGGAAGAATCCGCGTAAATAAGATTTAATGCTATACGATGTCATAAAAAAGTTTTTGAGGAAAATAATTTCCCGTAAGAATGGAGGATATCGCGCAGTGAAGATGATCGATGTCGGTCGTATGGAGTGTAATAAGTGGGTTCCTCAGAGAGCTTTGTTGATGTCATCGGCAAAAGTTGAAGTAGCGATGACGAGATAAGAGATGCCTACACATGAAAGCGCGAGAATGATGGATTTTCACCGTGTATTGGTGGAATATTCGAATGGGTACGGAATTAAGCGGTAAGGATGACTGACGTTCCCTGACGATCAAAGAATTTTTTAATACGCCTTGTGATTGCCGTCAAAGGCACCTCTCAAAATAAAATGAAGAATGTGCTAATACGCATTTAATAAAGGAATATAACAAATTACTATATACAAGGCTACACTTTTAATGAAAAGAATTTTTTTCAATTTATCATTTTGTTTCATAATTTTTCTCAGCAAAATAGTAGGATTAATTTTAAAGCAAAGATACTAATCGTATAGATTTATAAATAAATTTCGCTTCTTTATATATTCAACATTAAAATTAAACTTGACTATTTTCCTGAAGATTACTATACGAAAAGCAAAACGAATAATTCAACTGTGAATAATGCTAATAAGCAATTATAACGAACGTGAACTTTTTTTTAGAAAATCCTCTCCACTTTAAAATTGGATACAAAAATATCTCGATTCTCAGAATCTAATTTTTGGTTCCTCTTATCTGTCGGTAGAATCCAGATCAATATATCAAGCAATCATTGAACTTTTCACATTACCGCTAAAAGCCATGCAGTCATGTGTTATTAAGCGCCCGAGCGCAGAGTCTTATCTCCGCTCTTAGGCAGCACGTGCGCGCACATCAAACTGCCTTTTCACGGGAGCAGCGAGAATCGCAGAAGAAGGCGGCCGAGACTCGCCCCCGGGGGGAGAAGAGCGGCTGCTCGGCGTGTATAAAAAGAAAAGCGGGCGGAAGGCGACTCTCTGATTTCGGCGGCGTTATCGGCTGTCTCGAGGCTCTTCCCCTCCGCCCCCGACGCGCTCCGGCCGGCCTGACGTTAACGGCGCCGGACGAGCCATTTCGAAGGCGGCGATCGACCGAGACTTGCAAAAGGCGTCGCAGATACTGTCAAAAGAGGCGGGGGCGGGGAAGCGGGACGGAAGGGAGTTTAGGTGAGAGAGTGGCAATCGATACGCGCGCGCGCGCGCGAGGCAGTTTGGTCGTCGACCTTCCAGCGGCTTGCAGCATCTGTTGCTACTCCGTTGGTTTTCGTCAATTATTCCATCGAGATTTCGCCGGCGGAGCCCGTGGAGCGGAGGAATTTCGTCGGCGGCGGTCGCGCGCGGCGCCGGCACTTCACGCCCGAGTGCTTATTAAAGCGTCAACTCCTCGTTCGCCCCGGGGCTCCGTGTGACGTTTTAACGGCTGCATTAATTATGATCTCTAATTTCGTCGGGGTCCAATTGAATTTTCTCCGCGGCATTGAGGCCGCTGCGAATTTCATTTTTCGCTCGGCGCAACGCCGCGATTGTTTTGCGCAATTTCTATTCGATTCTTTCGTTTAGTCGAAATTAACGATACTTTAATATGTTTCAGATGAACAAGTTACTTTAATGAAATATTTGATAATATTGAGGAAATAAATTAGAATAAATTGTACTTTTTTATCTGGTTAAATTTTTATATATAATTAAAAGGCCTTGGACTTTAAGATCACTTAAAACTTCAATTTTAGTCATCTTCTTAACTGATTAAATAATATTATCGTTTTTTATTTTATATCAGCGATTTTCTTAGAATCGATGTAATTTACTAAGGCGAGCTTTATCGCCATCTTTTGGTTTGAATTTCCTGGACAATTTTGTTTGCAGAATAACATTAAAGGAGTTACGTTACAAAGTCAAAGTAGTCATCGTAATACAATTTAATTACAGTGTAACTCAACTACCTTTAAATTGTTTTATGAACAAAGCTTTTCGCACACTTCAAAATTCAAGATGACGAAAAAGCTCGCTGGAACGTAGTCGTTTAATAAATTAAATTGATTCAAAAAGACAATCTTTGATTTATTATCCAAAGAATTTTAAATTAATTCATAATATATATTTAAAAACAATAATCCAATTACGTTTACTAGCCAATTTAAAATTAATTTTTTTCAGCGTAGTGTAAATAAAATTAGCCCTTGAGAGGATAAAAATAGAATGCAAAAGGAGACGTTTAACCATCAATAAAGCAAGCAGATAACTAATACCGCAGATATTGCATCGTAATCTTTTAGAATAATGAATCGTTTAACGTCGGAATATAGAGCGCGTCATACATTGCCGGAAATTACGTCTTTCAGTGGATAGTACGGTGACGACGGCGACGGCGACGGTAGCGGCCTCGCGGCAGCCGACGGTGGCGGCCTCGATTCAACTGAATGACGTTTAGGTCCATTAATATTCATTGCACTAGATTCGTCGATAAAAGAATCGTTTCAAAGTCTCATGGGGGGATGCCCGCGCGCTCTACTCCTTTCTTTCTCTCCTCTCCTTTTTTTTCGCTCTTCCTTCGGCGCACGCGCGCGCGCCACACTTTCTCGAACTTTTCTTCCTGGGCTCGAGTTTTCCAGGAACATTGACCAAATCGTTATTGTACACTGTCATGACACGATTAGGAGACTCGTAATACTTTCGTAATCCGGTTATTCAATTTCTATTCAGGGAGGATTTAAGTACAACAATGTCGCTTCGAATACAAACTTTGATACGGTGGATATTACCGTTTAATCAATTTTCTCATTATTATTATCATGTTTAATTAAATTATCGATTGTTTTCTTAATTAAATATTCATGCGGTATTAAAAAATTGTTTATCCCACATTCTTGACCACTAAAATCAGATCTCGATATGAACATAATGAATGTACACCTTTTCCCACATTAAAAGTCTATTAAATATTCATTTTTATCATAGAAATGTATCACTATTTCAAAATCTTTTCATCGAGGTCGCAATAAAAATAAAGAAGCGATCCCACCCTGAATTTGTGTAAACTGCGGACTTTAAAATACCAGCAGCGCGAACGTATATACATAAAAATCGCTTAAACTCGAAGCTCCCGGAAAAAAGAAGAGGAGAATCCGGGAGGGAAAAAAACAGCTGGCGAATCGTTTTATTGCATATCACTGGGTCATTACTTCGGGCCGATCAACCGATCGGCAAACTCCTCGCCGGCGGCGGCGGCCGGTGCGGCTGCTCGGTTCCGCTCTTTGCCAAGTAAGCTGATCGTAACTCGGAAAGTCGTTCGGATGAATCGGGTGGCCTGGCATATAAACGGTTATAAACCGCTCGCTGAGCCTCCCTCCCTCTCTCTCTCTTTCCCTCCGCTCCCGGAATAACGCGGCACACATTCAAGACGCGCAGTGCTCTATTATGAATCCGCCGAGTGCCGAGTCGGGCTTTAACGAAAAGTCCGAATGTACGTGCGCGATTATGCACTTTGCCTGTACGTCGCGCATCAAACGAAACAATGGATCGTTTCCATTTAGCGAATCGGATTCCGCGCGTCATTTGGGGCTGCGTGTATTTTTCATTGCATTCAGGTAGCTTTAGTAGCTCGATAAATTTATATCCGGACTATATTCTCGCTGTTGTAACTAGACTGAGAGAAGCTTCTCATCAAATTTACGTTTATGCTTGTCGCAAAAATTACGTTAAAAAAACGTAATCTTATAAGATGCTTTGTAACACTGGAAATGCGCTGTTTTTCATATAAAGTTTTTAACTGTTGCCAATCAATTATTATTCAGTCAAAAATAACAGAGACTATAGCGATGGTCAATTTTGTAAAAACTTTCCTTCATATAGAATATTGACAATGATTAAACGAATAAATTTACAAAATACTGTATAAAAGTGAATATTATGAAAATAGCAATAAAGCTTGATAAAGTAGACGAGACGAGATAAGGCAAAAGAGGAAAGCTAATAAAAAGGAAGTAATGGAAGCTCGAAAAAAAGAAGCGGAGAGCAAAAGGAAGGTAACGAAAAAAGAATTAGGTGATTGAGTGAGCGAACGAGTTGGTGAGATCGCTGAAGAGGGAAAAGCGATGGGGGGTGAAGAGAAGGAGGCGGAAGCGGCGGGCCGAGCGCGGAGCGCGCCACTAGGAGGGAGGAGGGGACGCGACTGTCGGGGCGCGAGGGAGAGAGACGCGAAAATCGAGCAACGCGGGACGTCCGCTTTATCTTTCCGCCTCGTGGAAGCTGGAAACAAGTCGTCGCCGCATCTGCGGAACCGCCATCTGCGAGAGCGATCGCCGCAAAAAACAAAGCCGGGAAATATCGGCGCGCCGTACGTACCTATATTACGCATCTTCCTTGCGTCACTTCAATTTGCCCGAGTCGTTTGATTAGCGATTATGAATGAGGAAAGTGGATCTCGAGGGCAAAAAATGCTTTATTTAATTGAAAACGTTTATTCCTTTGTGCGGGGATGGATTTGTTTATTATAGGATAATCGACTGCGGGTTTATAATCAAAGAGATGTCAATGTATAACTAATTTATTCTTTTAATTAAGAGTATTAATTGTATCATGATGCGAATTATTTTGTAAACGGTGCAGGATTAATTTCAGTTTTTTACACTGATTCTTATTCGTGAAATTATTTAATAGTGGCCTCAAAAAAGTTTGAACGCAATTTTTACGGTGAATTAAAAAATGGCCGCTCAAAATCTTAAAAACTACATGCAAAGTATATTTAATGTGTAAATCAAATTTCTATAAAAGAGATTAATTTTAAACGTTGACTTTAACATTATTTACTAAAATTCAATAATATTTGAAAATGTGTACAAACCATGTAAAAGAAATTAAAAAAATTTATCAGTTATTCTAGAGGAACTTTACATAGTACCAAGTAGCCGAAAGAGTGTAGCGCAGAATTCCTTCACTAAACAAGCAAGCGATATGCTTTGAAACATCGCTTAACCTGCGTAAATAGGAGTGCAGTATACACGCCGCTGCGAGCTTCGCGTCTAGAGCGAGGCGCCAGAGCGTACGCAACGATAGCACGGGGATACGTGAATTGAAGCAGCCCCGCGGCTACTCGGGGTGAAGTGAACCTCGGTCCGAGAAAGACGTAGCCGCGGCCCCTGCGCATTATTACCCCCGACCCCCTCGGACTGTTCCGCGTCGGCTCCACGGCAGCTTACGCACACGCCGCCGGCCGCCTTGGGCGCCGCGCGGACGGACAGCTCGCGCAGTTTAAAGGCGAGTCCGCGGCGCAATTACTCCGCTCGTCATTGTTCCGGACATCGCGCTTCCCGGACGCCGCGTGCACGCGCGGCAGCTGGTGGCACCCGATGATGTCCGAGCGCGCGGATAATCAACGCGGCGCGCCCGGCCTAATGCGGGGATTCCGCGGGCGCCTCGAGAGTCACCTCGTAAAAGGCTATTATTCCCGCGGCAAGCTTTTTCCCATTCGAACTTTGCGTTACGACGGGCCTCAGTGAATAATGCGCAATTTGCCGCTTCCGCTTCCGCGCGCGCGCGCGCACCGAGTGCTTTCATATAATTTCGCGCGCTGCGCGAGCGCGAGCCGCGCCGTTAAAACTACGACGATTTCGCTGCTTTTACGCCTTTGTTTTCGAATGACGCCGATTCGAATTTCGATGCTGCCCGCGGGAGTACTCCGTCTGCAATGTGCAAACTCTTGTAATGATGGATTTTACATCTTGCTGCGGGGGGTGGGTCGGGACGCGCGCCGCGCGCAACTAAAGTTTCGTATAGTGTTTTGCGTAAATCTTTTTTTAAACTGTACGCGCGACTAAACTGAGCAACTGTATCCGCTTATAAAGTATTTCATTTTTTTTAATGCCGTTATAATTCAAGTGCAGCGCACTGGACTTCTCGTACTAAATTTACGTCTGAAATGATGAATAACTTAATTAAAAAATTGCTTTCGTTTTAATATTAAGCTCTTTAAAAGTACATTCTACAAGAAAGGTGAATATTATAAAGCCCTACAATAAAAATATTAAAAGAATCGAAATGAACGCATACCTTTAATAGAGCATTAAAAGATAATAAGGATGATAATAATAATTTTATCCAGCACTCTTATACAGAATCATACGAAATCGCTAAAATCTCGATAAAAAGACTAAGACCTCAAACTTCGCGTAAATTCGTGGCGCGGGAATACGATTGGCGCAACGATAAATATAGAGAGGGAGGGATGCCCGCGCAAAGCTGCAAAGTCCGCGCGCCAGTTGGCTTTGCAATTCAGATTTGGAATTTGGCATTCTGCGGGACTGGGAGCGGCCGGGGGACGCGGGGACCGCTCGTTTTCTCACGGAGAAGAATTCCGGGCCGCTGCCGCGTCATCGGGGCTACCGCCGGGCTCCTCTCCGGCGCTCCCCAAGGGCCGGGCCGGCCGCCGCGTGCGGCTCTCCGCGCCTCGCCCACCCCCGCGCCGGGAGTTCGCAGATGTTTGCGCGACTGCGACGGTGTCCGTCGCGGCCGCGCGGTCCTCGAGCCAACCCCCTCCGTTACGTTTCGGGGTAAATGAATTAAATCGGCTCCCCCTGTCCACGCCTTCCGTCGCTCTCCCCTTGCTTTAACGGACTCGCGCGGACCGTAAACAAGATGTAAAGAGAGAGCGACTATCGGCGACGTGGACCGGGCTGACTGTTTGATACAACCTTTGTTTTCCGTGATTTTTCCGTTTAATTTGGCGAGATTTGATGTGGATAATATACTTGAGAAGTTGAAGTTCAGATTTGTTAATTTTTTTTTTTTATATATTTTAGATTTGGAAATATATAGCATTTTCATGGCTGTCGTATAATAAAATTTAATATAATATTCATTAAGCAAAATTATTAGAATACATTAATTATTACATATTTAAATTAAAAAGTTGCTGCTAACAATGATTCTGTGTAATACTCACAATTGTGCAACCATGGGATCAGTAGTTACAGACGAGTATGGACAGACATTCACAGTTATTACTAAATAGGATTAAAATCGTATTAGCAGAGACATAGAAATAGACGTTTTGATAACTGTATCGAAATTTGAAATTTCAAAAGTTTTAAAAAACATTTTAATTATTATTTTATTTATTATTTTATTTATTAAGTAAAATCAAGATTCACTAAAATATAAGTGCACGCAAGTACAAGCGATATAAAAAGTTTTTTCTCTGCATAATTAATCAAATTTCGCCTTGAATAAATAAGTTTTAACTGAAATAAACTGCACTATAAAGAAAAAAGATCGGGGAAAAATTACCAGCGAAATTACGAGTACGATTTATCAGAATCCGACGGGACTTCCGCGCACTTTTAGCATAAATCGCATGCCCATATTTGCGATTTACGTTTAGATTAATATCTCTTTATATTAAGTTTTCAGGCGAGGACTTCGGAAATAGAGAGCAACGGCGCGCGGCAGCGGCAGCTGCCGAAGAAAGGCGGGAAAGAGAGACGGCGATCGTGCGTAAGCGTGTATTCGAGAGAAGAGCAAAAGAGCTGCAGAGTCGTTTAGGGAAACTTTCAAACGAGCAGCAATAAAGTTCATCGCAACGAATCGTTCTCCTACCTTTCTCTCCTTCTTCCACCCCCATCCCACTCTCTCTCTCTCTCTCTCTCTCTCTTTCTCGACTCGCGAATATCGAACGCTCGTCCCCTGGAGTAATGCGATTTACTGCGTTTAACGATTTCTAATGGCTTTGTCGATTGAAAGTACATCGGTTACTTTCGAGCCCCGCTGAATGAAACGTTGCTAAAGCGAGCCAACGCCAGTGCCGACGCGTAATTGCAATTTTTGGAAAACAAAGTTCTGGCGATACTCGTGGAAAGAAAGTTGTTTCCTCTCGACGTGCGGGAAATTGTTGCTTTGAATAAAAAGAGCTTTGTTCAAATTTCAGCAATTGGAAAAAAATTTCAACCGAATTTATTTTATAAATGATTAGTATTTACTATTTAAGTTTAAACGACATTTCTTAAATTAGAGATTAAATTTTGCTGTAGGCAATAGATTTATTGTTCTTATTTACTAATTTAACTATAACATTCTGATCTTATTTTAACTATACTGCATCGCATTCACAAATTTTAATTTATTTTGAATTAACATTCTGCTTTACAAAAAAATCTCTCTCATAAAGAATAAGAATTAGCATGAAATTTGCAGCGTCTATAGCATTGATAATCTCGACTCTGAAAGTTTGCTGCATCCTTAATTCCCGTGAAAGATTTTCCGATGCGACTGCTGTCCCATCAATTTATGTCGGGGCTCGGGGTGTGTTATCTGACTTCCCTGGCAACGCGAACTTCTTGTTTATTCCCGTCATTAAGAGAAAAAAGAGGAGCCTCGCAGCCGCCCCCGGAGCCGATATTAAAACTGAAAACAAATCGCATTATTTAACGTCCAGCCCGCGAAACATCGTTGCGATCGCGTCCGCCCCCGCCCCCACTTTCTGGGACGCGCTGCTCCCGTTTTAAAAAATACCCGAGTCAGTTTAATTCCATCTTCCACGGCCGTCCGAATATCGTCAATAATAAACCTTTAAATCCCCGCGGGCGATAAAGGGGAAAAAAGTCGCTGGAAAAATAGCCGGGCGCGCGGCTTTAACTCGGCGAGCAACAACGGCAAGAGCAGAGAACGAAGTAAACTAAAAAGTAGCCCGGATAAAAAAGAAAGGGCCGCGGGAGGTGGGAACGGTGGATAAAAAAAAAGGACGAAAGGAGTTTCGACCACGAGGGAGTGAAGAAGCCGCTCGCGCGGTGGCCACTTTCGAAGAAAAATAAAGTACAGAACAGTTTCTTATCCAACTGGCGCCTCCTCGGACTACCAGCGACCGAGGGGGAGGGCGAGGAAGCGGGGTGCAGGCCGCCAGCCGGCTCGTTCGCCCGGGGCCGTTATCGTTCGCGCCATTATTTGCCTTTTAAGTTCTTTCCCACTTGGCGGCCGCGCCGCCCCCATTCTCGCGCGCTTCCGCCGCCCCGCGGAGGCGAAGTTTTCCCGGACGATCTCTCGAGTTAATCAGACGTCTTTCTCGGCGGCGCGCGCGGGCTGAAAGGCACGACGAGAGGAAGGAAGGAAGGAAGGAAGCGCCAAAGGCGCGGGGTGGCAGGGGGAGGGGGGTAGCTCGCGCCCGGGGAAAGTGAAGGGGGGACGACCGCAAGGTAGATAGCGGACGAAGCGCCGAAAGAGGGATGAGTGGCCGAGCCGGCGGGAATCTGTGCGCTGCCTCGGTCCGCGGCTTAAAGACCAACCGACCCGCTGATGCCGCTCGTTACTCTTTCATTTCTCGCGCGCGAGCTCCTCGTCGCCCGGCGCTCTCTTGCTCGCTTGCAAGAGCTCTGCGCTCTATTCAAGCCTTTGCACTTTGCGACCAATTCTTTTTTTTTTTTTTCATTTTGCTCGTGTTGATGCACTGTCTACTGTATTTTTTAGTCGATAAAAGGAGGATGATAAGTGAAGATTTTAATTTATTTTCGTTGATTATATAAACATTTTTAGTGGATAACAATTTTTTTTTTAATTTGCCGACTTCAAATTTGTGCAATGTACAGTTGATATAATTTAATCAGTAAACTAATTACTAAAATAAATATTACATTACGGATGGTGTAGTTATTCATTCGATTTTTACTTTTTGAAATCTATTTCCAAGATGATGGACAGATCGTTAAAGATAATTAAAAAATTTCTTATTCAGTGGTGCTTCATAAAAACGGCAAACACTTGATCAAGATATAATTTAGAAAATTAAATGATTGAAGCATCGCACTTTTTTTAAAAGCTATTTATTTCCCCAGCGACAATTGTTCTGGAACGCAGCGGAGGGCAAAGTGAACGGGTGCACACCTCTCGTGGGAGGCGTTCAGTTTTTCGCAAAATAGAGGCAATTTAGCTTATTAACGTTCGCGCACCGCGGGAAACGTATATACGGCATTTTTTTATAAAGCAATTTTTATTGTGCCACTTTGCCGGGCGTTTATTAATTAATTTAATTATTCTGAGGAAAAGGACCCACCTGAGCATTTAGCGCAAACTTTTTCCACACTGTTCATTATGCTGACAGGTGTTTTCAAATGGTTTAGAATACAATGGGGAAATATTTGCATTTAATGAGGCCAATTCCACGGGACAATTTATACAATTTACACCTCCAGAGAAATAAAAATGTAGGTCACTCTACAAGATCGTAAGTTATTATTCGAATAAAAATGTATTGAAGTAAATTAATTAATCAATCTCATTTAAGTAAAATGATAAAATTGAAATTAACAACTTAAAAATAATTTAAGAAAACGTTGGAGTTTTTACAACTGTTTTGCAATAAAGAATGATAAAATCATTTTTGCACGTAGTTCACTGTATTTTGAATTATTTTCAAATTTCTAAAATAAACTGTTTTTTAGTAAAATCTCTCGAAGCTAAACAATCCAGAAATTTTGTATTTCAATTTATTTTTTAAATTAATTATTCCTATAACACATATAATTTTTAATTTTTTTAAATACTGTATTTTACAACAAGCATCTATTCTGTTCTATTCTATTACAAACAACTGAAAAATGTCAGATTGATGCACAAGAAAAGTCCGCAGTGGTCAGCGACGCGGCGAATTTAAAAAGACAATTTCTCGCTGAAAGAAACCGCTCTTGGCTTCTCGCACAGATATAATAATCCGAAAATCGCGGTTCACCGCTTCGAGGGCGGGGGAGAGGCCGCGTTTGCGAAACCCACCCCACGTCGGTCCAGCGTGCACACAGAGCCACGTGCGAATCCCCCGTACACACAGCCGCGCGGCTCGTCTCAAGAGTTCGAGGGTGCAAAGCGCCGGCGCGGCGCACGGGGCGAAAGGGGGGCCTCGGCACTGGCTGCGCCTCGTCACAATTTCAATTGACCCCCCGTGGACTCGCCAGATGCGACCGCGGCGCGTGCCGCGTCGAGAGATGAAAGATGACTTGGTCCATTGTGCGCCCGAGGGTCGCCCGGGACGAGCCCCCGCCCGGCCCCTGGAAGCGACGTTATTTTTTCCTCCTGCTTTTTTTAACGCGCGCGCTCCCCGCCCCTCGACACCTTCCCCCGCGCGCCAAGTGCATCGTTTATTTTTATTTTTATTGCTACACGCGCTCGCGGCGCAAGGTTCTGGCGTGCAGGTTCGGGGAGTCGCCGCGCGCCACCCCTTCTCATCATTATGCGCCCGTTGAGAGCGCCGGAGCGTCGGGTGTAGTTCGTGTATGGATAGGATAAGTAGAGTGTTGGAGATTCACTGTTTTTTTTTTTTGCTTTTTAAGAGTGCGTGCGACTGACACTGTGCACCCATTCCCGGCGAGTTTGACTTTTTCATGAACGCTTAGACACGGACGGTGCTTTTTTATGACCAAGTGCGAATTGCTGAAGAGAAAAGTATCTTTACTGACAACAGGTGCAATAATAGTTGCATATAATCGTTTATCAGATTTTTGTTTCAATAAATGAGTAATTAAATAAGTAATTAGAACTAAATATCAAAGGTCGACAGAAAACCTCAAATAGTATGTGTAAAAAGTAAGTATATTGAGTACAAAATAGCTTTTTATCACAGACACTTTATAAAATGAGCTTTTTTCGCGGATACTTCAGGAAATGGGCTTCAATCTATTGTTTAAGGAAATAAAATACTATATAATTGTTCTTGAAGGAAATTTTTTTTTCCATAATTTGCAGCATCTTTTCAAAACTAGTTTTACATAATTTAATTACGAAATATATACGTGCTATGTTAGTTTGATATAGTTATTTAAAAATTACGTGATCATTTTCACTTTTTTTTATTTATTTACACGTATTTCTTTATTGATATAAATAATTATTTATTTTTAACTCAAAAAAATAAATCAATTTTAAAAATACGATACTAAGGCACTGTAAAAGCTAGTTAAAACCAAATGGTCGTCCACAGAGTCGCGCAACGCGCGAGAATATAATTTTGCAGCGTATTTGCAGATAGTATCGCGCGATGGTCGGCGCGGCAAAGTTTGCATAATGAATTCTCCGGCGGCGGTTTCCGCGCGTTTTCTCACGTGTGCGCGCGCGCGCGCACGAGAACGCCCGACGCGAAGCTCGTGAATAAAAAGGCCGTAATTACGCCGGCGAGAGGTGCGAGGCCCGCGGGGCGCCTCGCGGAAAAGCGTAAACGTCGCTGAATCGCCGATAAGTGTCGGGGTCGAAAATCACACCAATTTGCGGTCGCGCCGGGTTCCGCGAAGGCCGTCCGGGGTCACGACACGCCGCCCGCGGCGACGACGGCCGGATTGCCTCGACCCAAGAAGTATCGGGAGCTTTCCGTTACTTCGCTGGAATTGCAATTTTTTTTTCTTTCAAATCGGCAAAGAGAATCGCGCTTCCGAGCTTACCGAGGGGAACCTACGGATTCGTTAAAAACGGTCGATTACCCCAAAGTCGCGGATTTCCCATTGTTACTGCCGAAGTTGCGGCGTAATTTGCCGTAGTAACGGTTAACGTTACTGCGCGCGCCGTAAAAGTAAACGTGTTATTAAAAAAAATTTGCGACTGTCGTGAAAATAAAAAAGTTTGATAACTTATGAAGTAGGCGTGTCTTCGAAAATGACCGAATGTCTGCGCTTATTCCGTATCCCCCCCTTACGCGCCCCGGCTTACGGTTGAAAGCGAGTGCGTCGGTGTTGCGCTCCGGCGCGGGATATCTGATCGCAGTTTCTGAAAAGCACTAAATGTGCTATAGCGGAGCTCGTAAAAACTCGAGCAATTGCTTTAAAGCTCGCGTCGCCTAGGCGCGCAGTTCTAGCTCGAGCCACGTCGAATTTTATCATCCCGCCTTCAACCTCCCCCCGGCTCTCTTTCTCTTTTCCTCCTATTTTTTTTCGCTTCGAATGCCTTTCAATGCTACAGCGATCAGGTCGCGCATAATGCGCGCCTTTGGAATTGTCGGCGTAGATCAAACTCGTAAAAAGTCAGTAAATATTTCGGCATTAAAATCTGCTAAATCCTTTACGCGGATATCGATTCCGCCCTCATTTTCAAACGTCATCTGTGTTTTCTTCCATTATATAGCAATTAATTTATCGAGGATATATTATTTTTTACGAACACGACAATCAGAATTGAATGTCAAAAAATATGTAACCCTTTAAATTTTGTTGGTAGAATTCACGGTGTATGAGAGTTGAATGCAGGCATGAATGTAGCTTTTGACGGAACACGAAAAAAGGTACATTTGCAGTGTATTACAATAAAGCAGTCGTTTTTATATTCGTTTCTATTTTGTAGACGGGTTCTCGAGTCTCCTTGGATTTACTCGGAACGGAATAAAATCGAGGGACCCGATCCGTACGCAACACTCGCCGGATATAGCTTTCTCCTCCTGAGCGAGGGTTGCTTTCGGTCGCGCATGCATTTAAATAATTTAAGGAAATCTCGAGATCCCGCTCCGAGCGAGGCTGCATTTTTCGGCCTTTACCCGCGCTCAATGATAAGTTTCTAATGAAAATAAAAAAAAAACATAAAATAAAATGTTCATCAGGGCAACGCAACAACGATGTATGCGATGTTCCCCTGGAATTATTTACATAGTTCCGTCGGTCGAAAAAAAGTTAATTATAAAATTCGACGATGCCGTAATTAATTAATACCGACGAAGGAAACCTTTCAATTTATATTAATTAACTTCCGATGCATCGAAATAACTTTCCGTAATACCAATACAAGTCCGGACGTAAAAAAAGGGTTTTGTTCCCCCGCTAACGATCCCGGAGATTCAATAAATTAAAAGCGAAATCTTTAAAGTCCACCCGCGGTCGAATCGCGGATAAAATATTTAATCCGGCGCGCCGAAGGTGCTACATCAAAGCGAGCGAGATTTCCCGTAATATTCTAATTAAAGTAGCCCCATACATTAAACGCGGGCGCGCGCGTTCTTGCCGCTAAGTTGGCTCGCTTGGTGTTTGCGCGAGGGGTCGTTCCCGCTGAATAATGCCTGGTTACGCTACGGAATCCCCGGAAAAAATGCTCATAACGCTGCAAGCGACAATGAGAGCGGCGCGGCGCGCTATTTACGCGCTCGCGCGCCCGCTGTCTTTGGTTTTACACCGCAGAGTGCTGTTTCGCGTGTGTACACTCGTACAGTGGCTGGCGCTTCGGATGATCTAGTAGGTCTGACTTAACCGCTACCTCTGGAGATGACAAGTTAAAGAGGCCCCCCCACGGCTTCGTTCAAGAAAGATGTAATGTAAAGACCTTTGTACGGCGCTCTATTGAAATATCCGACGGCGCGGGAATAAATTCAAGCGCTCTACTTGCACTTTCAGTGGCTTTAGCAAATTTTCATTGTCCTGCTAAATGAAGTACTGCTATATAATATAGTTATGCATTGCGAATTCGATGTTCTTGATGCTATGTATAATTTTGCGGCTTAGGCACTCGGTAGATACTTGATGCTCTAAACGGCACAAGTGAGATGTAATTAGTATGTAATAGTTATTATATACATTATTTACTGAATTGCAGTGTCTACTAGAGTCTGTATGAGAAGCAGCAGATTAGAAGACTTTACCACTTGGCTTTAAATGTCAAAAGAGAGTATACTAAAGTAGGATTATGTATACAAGTTTTAAATGTTTTTCTAAGTCGTATTTTGAAGTAATTATTTATTATTGCGAAAAACGAGAAGCTTGGCAGAAGAAAGAAGCTTACATTAGTTTCTACTTAAATATTCAAATTTTTGAAGTTTGTATTCGACAATAAGAAAAGTAATGAACTGCAGACTTAAGAAGTCGGTTGAAGATTAATTAATTAACCAATTTAAATAAATCGAAGTAAATTTATTTTACGCTACTTTTTCAAATGTCCGCAACTTTTTTTCTCGAAAAAACGCGAACAATGCATGAATTTAGTTGTAAAAAATATACTTTTACTCATAAAACCTTTGTTACTTTGCTCTTCAACTTCAACTACGCTTTTTCCCTATTGAAAAAGAAAGTTATTAATTCAGGCCCTTCAAGACGAAAGTAAAGTTTCTTTCATTCTAAGATATTACTTTTGTATAAAAATTTTCAAAGCTCTTTCAGGTACATGACTAACACGACTGGTATCATTTCTTTGAAGTTCACCCGGTGTAAAGGTCAGCAAATAAGTCAAAAAACGGGCCCGACCGGCCAAGCGAATTCGAGGCAAAAGCAAGCTGCAGAAAATGAAAAAGAAAACCAGCAAGAGAAGTTAAATTAAACGAGAATAGACAGTCTTAAAAGAAAAGATAGTGATGAGGGTAGCGCATAAAGTCTAGAGGTTTGCGAGTAGGT
This sequence comes from Eurytoma adleriae, assembly GCA_900480045.1. NCBI lineage: Eukaryota > Metazoa > Arthropoda > Insecta > Hymenoptera > Eurytomidae > Eurytoma > Eurytoma adleriae. The sequence continues at coordinate 606,724 of UXGC01000019.1, read as the reverse complement.
GAAAAAAAAAGAAGCGAAAAAGGCGAAGGAACAAGGCGCGGGGGTAATGCCCGTTGCCCCGCGAGCTTTATGAATCTCCGCCGCATCTCGGCGTAAAGTTTCGTCCTGGATACCGGCCCGCAGCCCGGCGCGTTTCTGGGTTAATTGCGTGTAGAGCGCATACGAGGAACAATGGCGGGCCGGCACTCGTCCGCCGGCACGATGATCCTTGAGCGGCCGAGGGCCCGAATTTCCGGCCTCCCGTCGAAAGAACAATGGCCCGGGCGACACCGCGGCGATAATGATGTTTTCCCCGCGCGCAATTGGCGCAGCCGCGGCCTAATGAAGCGAAGCGCGAGACGCGCGACGTCCGATGAGAAATGGACGGAGGGCGAAAACCCCAAGATTAATTTGAGCCGGTCGTGCGTTCGATCGTAAAGCCCGGAAATTGAAGGTAAAACCGGCGTTTCGCGGCCGAAGTAACCAAGTACTGGATGGCCGCGCGACGTTAATGAGGATTTACGAGAGTGGCCGCGAGTAAATCTCCGCCTCGCTGTTTGAACAAAAAAGTGTCGGGGTAATACGTAGCTCTTTTATAGGACAGGTTTAAAAAAAAAAAATGCTTTTCAACCTCGTTAAAGGGACATCAAAATTAACTTCGTAAATGGAGCAAGAAAATCGTTTTATTCACTTTGTTTGACATTTCCTGTCTGAGACTATTTTTAAAAACGAGCAATGCGCTTCCTTCTCAAAGCTTACGTTACAAATCTTCAGGGGGATGAAAAAATCCGTTTTTATAGATTTCAAGTTCCACATTTTTTTCGCATACTTTCCACATTTTATAATATTCCACATTTTTACAACGGAATAAGGGAATGCGAAACCGAAGTAATTCAACGGAAAGAAAGCTCGCGATTTTTTACGACGGCAAAGTAGTCGGAAACTATCTTACTATATTAGAAAATTAAAATTGAACAAATGTTTTATCATGAGAGAACCGTTGAAAAGTCGCTTTGGCGCCGGAGTTTCAGCTCAACTTCGGCAAACTCCGCGCAGCGTCGTAAAATTACAAGAAAGCACCGCGCGAGAGGAGGGTCGGTCCGCCAACTTTTTTTTCCCCTCCCGCAGTCTGCGCACCCGTCCATTATCCCTTTCCAATAAGGTCACTTAAATCAGCGCGTTAAATTAATCCCCGCGTCTAAGGTTAACATCGGATTAAAAGAGCCCGCTGCATAATTACGGCGCGGGGGGGTTTTAGGGCCCCCCGCGCAACTTTTATTACAAGCGCTTAAAGCGCGATCAGCGCTATAGTACGTAACGAGACGCGGCGGCGAGCGGGGCATTTTCCCCGCCGAGGTAAGTGGGTCAGCGGCGAGCACCTCTCTATACCCGTAAAACCGGAAGAGCTTGCGCTCCGGCCGAACGGAGGGGCTGGCATCGGGAACGCTTCGCGCGCGCGCGGGCAAGAACGCCTGGACCGCCGCGGACGAACCGCGCCAATTCCATTTATATTCTCCGGGAAATAAAGTGGAGAGTGTAGAGATCGTAAGGGTGTCGGCGGGCTTCCCGAGCTTTTTTTTCCACTTTATAACCCGCTCGGAGTGGGAGGATATTTTTTCCAATGTTTTTAGTGGCTTAATCTATTAAGGATTTTACTGTGTAGAGGATTACCAATGAAAATTACTGGACTATTTAAGGTTATTGCAGTGCTAAGGAGGTCACTATTTATCAGAAGAAATGTGGATCATTTTGAGCTGATGTTTTTATCAGTTTCCTTGTAGTATTCGTTGTATATTTTGTTGAACTTTGAAATGCCAATGAATATTTATGTTGAGTTCGTGATGTCTATTTAATAATTATTAATTGACCAATTCAAACACAAAGAATAAATTATTTAGTAAACCAATGTAGATTCATGAATCATTTTGTTTTATAAAAATTTTATCATTTTAAACAATATTTTTGACGAAGTGTTCAATACCTTATAAATTGTCCAGTATATTCTAATAAACGATTTCCTCTGTTATTCTTTCGATAAAAGGAAATACTCAAGCGTAATACAAAAATTTAGTTAGCCACTTAAAAAAGTTAACAGCATTTAATACTATAATAAAAGTATTGTTTTGGTAAATATCAGTAGCACTGGATGAAAAAGAAAGAAAAGAATAGAGAAGAAAAGTTGAGATCAAACTAAGTCAGTATAGACGTCCGTAGAAAACTTGTGTTCTCCATTTCACGGAAAATCGGAAAAATGTCCTAATGTATAGGTAAGTCCACCGTTGGTAACGACAACCCGACTATGTTTCACGTGCGCTTTTGTCACGGTCTTGTTTCTCATTTTTTCCTCACAAAGACTTTTCACTTTTGCGTTTACAGGTACATACAGTACCCCCGTCAGCTCGCACTCGCGAATTTAAGCGTGGAAACTTAAAAAATTAAATCGACGTCGGAGTCGGTAACTGGGGCGGAAATAAAAAAGGCAATCGTTTCCGAGAGGCGCAGCTGTTCCGTTTCTCCCCCGTCTCGCTAACATGATTTTCTTAACCCATTAAACTCGATTCTTGCGATGTAAGTTTCCCTACGGGGGCAGCGCGCCGGTCTCCGCGGAAGATCGTTGCTCGAGCAGAGGCGCGAAGTGAAGCTAAAAAACGAAGAAAACATCGGCTGGAAATGAAATAAGCGCGGGAGAATTAATCGAAGATGCGCAGAAGAAAGGAATTATCGGGCAAATGTAGCGTAAAATAGCGACGCGGCGATGGGCGCGCACGTAGCAGCTCCGCGCGTAAGAGGAAACGTCGTCGCGCTCGATACGTACATGTACATCGAGGAATCGCGAGCGAATCACGTAGATGCGTTTACGAGGCTAAGATAAGGTCGTATTTATTGGACGGAGCCGGGGCCAAGTCACTGGGGATCGATCCGCGCCGGTAGCATCGAGGCGCGCGCGCGCGCACGACTGATATCTTCACGATGCTCTTAAAGCCGCCTGCGTCGTTAGAGCTATCTTCTTGTCTTTAGCGAGCGAAGCTGCGCCGCTGCAATTGTTACCCGGGGAGTAAATGGGACGCGAGCCGATTGCTAGACTTCGGGAGGAGGGGTTCGAGCGAGAGGGTAAACGCAATTTTGAGGAATTCGCTTTGATCGTCGAGCTTCGCTGTAGGCGGGGGGGTTCGAGGCGGCATTTGATCTTTGACTCCTTAGGCGTCTAAGGCCTTTATTTATTTTTTACTCGGCTGGAAAAGGGAGAGGCGCCCGCAAAGTCGGTGCTAATGAAAAAAGTCACTTTCGCTCCTTCGAGGCTCTACTGCGTCTTTGTTCCGGGATTCGCTCGAACGGCCGGGGGTTTAGTAAAGCGAATCCAATGAGAGGCAAATTAAAAATTGCTTTCGGAGTTGGCGCTAAACTTCATTTGAACGGTACTGACTTGTTTATTGCAACGAGTACAATAAATCGTAGTTAAGAGGACGTGAATCGAATGATTTAAAATCTACTATCGATATTTTCTTTATTATTTAAGAACTGAAACAAATTTTAAAAAAGAAAAACGTTCTACAGAGACCTCTGCATAATTTGTGCAATGAATTTGAATTCTGATCATCTCAATTTTGATAATTTATGTAAAGGTATAACTGATAAACATATTTTAATTATATTTTTATCAAATAAAACAAAATTTTTGTAAATTTTAAAATTTCAATTTTAACGCACATTTAAAATGCACGTATGTAAAAAAACACTTCTAAACTTATTTTTAAAGCGTACTAACAACTGCTTCATTAGTGGTTTAATTAAAATACATCTTTAATTAAAATTTTTAATGCAGAGTCTAAACTGAAATAAATTATTTCTTTGACGTAACCGCGGATAATGGTTTGTACCTCACTTTACCAAATTCATTAAAATTTCTCAGTGCAATAAATATCCCGCCCATGATCCGTTTACTTGTTAAATTGCATTAAACGTCGAATTTAGGATTTACAAAATAGCGCACACATCAAATCCAAACACCATCATGATAATTATAGTGACACCGCCGTGTAGGCAAACAGTGAATTAGAGTTATTAGTTCAATAAACTCGCGCGCGGCAGTCGGAGCTCGCGTCGCGCGCGCAAATAAAATCAGCCTCGATCGATAGGTCGACTCGCAACATTTTGCCGGCTCCTCGCGATTTCGCGCTAAATCCGCGCGCAGTTTGCACTGGACCGTCACCTCCGGCGTGTACACCGATCGGCCCGCGCGGCACTCCGCCGAGCAAACTTCCCCGAAGGCCGCCGCATGACAAATATCGCCGGGAGGTGTGCCCGCGGGGCCTCCGGGTGTACACACCTACGGCGGGCAAGCTGCGCGCCTATAAGCAGGTGGCGACGGCTAGTTCGCGGAGGTGTGTTAGGCCTTTGTGCGCCGCGCGGGGAAAAAAAATGAGCGGCGATAAAGCGTCGCGCGCGTATAATAAACGAGCGGGTGTGCGGCTTTAACGAGGCTGCGCGCGAGCCGCTACAAGGTGTACACGCCGCCCGAGCAAACACACCGCTCCTTTTCTTTTCTTATTCGGCCCTTTACACCTCACTCGCGTGGCTTCGCTCGTTTGCTCTCACTCGCGGCGCCATTTTTTTTTATTTGCGGGTAGAGCCTCGTGCCTCCCCTACTTGACGCGCTTCGGCGATGGGCGAACATCTGCTATTATCGAAATTCAAATTGGTGAGGTGGCTACGTCGGCACAGGTGCGGCGAAGGGGGGGAGAGGAACACAGGGCTTTCGTTGTTTCGGAGATTGCAGGCTGCCCGGGCTTTAGCAGCTTTGTAGTAGTTTTTTAAGTGCGGCCGACAGACCCCTTTTTCGATCGCCCGGTGCACGGAGGATGACAGCCTCGAGCGATACCGAGAGCCGATCGAGGAGAATGAATGTCTTTACAAGTTACTGCGGCTGTTGGTTTAAAAGATTTGATTGCATATTTTAAAGATTAAGAGTTGCAGATTTTTAAATTTATGTGATTAAAATGGCACTATTGATTCGTATCATTTCTGAGATTTTTCCATAATTATTGTAATCACAGATTTGTAAAAATACGTAAAAATTAATTTGCATCCAGACAAAATCTTTTTGCAATGCTTTTGTATGCGAGTTTATTATCGTAGATTCAAACTAGCACATCCCACACTTGTGAATTATTTCAATTTACGTGGTCTGTAATTGCGGATGTGGAGAACGTCGTTATTGTAATAAACTCAGTAAATCGCACATCTACTTGAGGATTATAAGTGAATCCTTTTTGACGTTATTATCATTGCAGGATGATTATAATGTACCTGGGATCGTACGTGCGAGATTCTCACTCGATTAGCTACATTTATAGTGGGTTCTTAAAATCAACATTAATCTCGTACCTCGACGCTATTTCGAAAATATTGTCTTACCTTAAAATAAGAAAATATTTTCTTTAACGCGTCGAAATTTGATGAATATGTACTTTGAGAACTTATAATTTAAGCTTCTCATTTCACAAGTAGCTTTTCGTAAAAACACGTTTTAAATGATTGCAATAATTATATGATAAATCATTCTTTTATCCCCACATTTCATATCCCCCCGCGCACCAAGAAGCCAAAGAACTCACAATTCATCTAAATGACAAAGTTCCTTCAATATTTTCAAATTTACGTCCAATGAATAAAATTTTTTTTCCTCCCTACTCCCCGCGTAAAATTTTTATTTTATCAGGCGCGCAACTTGGCGCACGGAGCTCGAAACACTTCTCGCGGCTCCGAGTGACAAAGTGTTTCAATTACCCCGCACGCGCCGCAAGCAAACTTATATATTTAAAAGCGAAAATTTTAAATAACCTCATGAAGCGGCGGGCGTGGGCGGAGGCGCGGGGAGATCGCGCGGCCGGCCGGGCGGAGGCAATAAAAAACTTTAAAAAGCTTTTCCGCGGGCGCAGCCACTGAATAATGCCATTCAAGTTCCCAGGTTGAAATTCAAAAAGAAAGCTCGGCCTCGCGCGCGCGCGCGAGCTTTGGAAGAGGAACTCGAAGTTGAAACTCATGGCGACTGGGAAAATTATTACGAGTCACGTAGGCCGCGGCTCGGCTACGGAGTGCCATTATTATGACGCACAGTGGATGAAGTGTGCCCGAGTCCGGAAGAGCAGCGCCCGGTGGAATAGAGAAAGAGAGAGAGTGAGAAGTGGGTGGAGGAGGGTCGAAGGGAGGGAATGAAGTTACCGCGCGAGGAGCGTCGCATAGGGCGCGAACGGGAGAATAATGCAAATTATCCACGCGCTGGCTACGCCTGGCCTCGGCGTCGCGGCTGTTTGCGCGCCAGCGGACGGGGCCGCGTCGAAAGGAAAACTACTTGATAATATAACAAATTACTTTGACGCACTCGCCGGCGACTCGGCGATTTAATTATCATCTAAAGTAAGGTGAAATGCAAGTCCGCGGCGATGATTAATTTCGAGTGAAATTCTTGTTTTTTTTTCTCGAGCGATTATTCAATTACGTTGATGTTTGAGAATAAATGAATGCTCTTTCAACAAATTTTCTCTTGGAAAATATTTGCGCTGGATTTTTTTACGGCAAATTATAAAACACAAATTTGCTCGTTTTATTTTTGCATTTTCGATGAATACGAAACAATGAATATTTTATAATTTTTTTAAGTTTGCAAAATTTATGTAATTTTCATTTTGCACAAATAAATTTTGAAATTAAAATGGAGAATACGAAAATAAATGTAAAAGAAAAAAAATTTTAGTTGCAAAAAAAAAAGAAGTTACATGCCGATGAATTTTACAGCTGAATTAATTTAAATGATTTTCTGCAACGACTCTTAGAAACAATAAACTGAGAGAAGATAGAAAGACATAAAAAGCGTAAGGGAGCCGGAGAGTAGAAGATTAAGTGCCGGGGACGGGGTTGAAATGGACGAAAGAGCGAAAGGGTGGGGGAGAGAACAAGTGCCAGTAGGATTTGTCATGGTTTGTGTGAGAAACATGGCCAAATGCATGATTCGCGTATAATAAGGGGCGCCGTGCGAACGTCTCAGTTTACTACTTTGTACTCCCGCTTAATCGACCGAGATTATTTGACTGATGCCCTTTTATTTTCGTCGCGTCGTCGCTCTCCTTTCTCCCTTTATTTTCACTCTTCATCCGCGGGGCACAAAAAAGCCCGAGTTACGAGAAAAGTAAATCGACGCGAAAAAGGAAAATAATTTTTGCGCTTAACGAGCGGAAGGGAATTATGAGTAACTTGCTTTTTTGCGATCGATTGCGTACCGTCGATCGGAAGCGAATAATCTTCTTCCGAAGATTAATTCCATTCATTTTTCAGTTTTTTTTGAAGTTACGTTTTTATTTTGGAGGTCCGGTTTCTTTAGAGCTAGCATTTTCGTACACTATAAATGTATATGTATAACAAAGCGTTAGAGTTAGTTAGAGTTTGTAATATTCTATGAATACACATTATTCTGTGTAATAAGCCCTGGGGGGACGAATCGCGATGATATAATTCAATATCAGAAAGCCTTTTAACGCCACATAATGAAGGGACGAAACAAAACATCCTGATCCCCCTGTTCTCACGCTGCTGCGTTTGATAATCTTACAATAAGCCCTGGGATTAAAACTTTTTATTTATGTAACAAAAGCTTTTAATACAAACAAGAGAAATATGCTAAAGTGAAAGATATACTTCGATAATACATATAATAATTATATGAAAAAAAGAAGACTTTAGCATAGAGGGTAACTAAAAAATTAATATTCCTGCAGACAAGATTATAAAATACTTGTGTAATAAAAAAAAACTAAATTACGATCATGCAAATTCGACGGTTCCCGAAAATTGTCGAGCAGGAATAAAAAAAAGTCCTCTTATTTCGGTTAATTTTCCCACGAGAGGTACGGAGGAGCAAAAGGCAAGAGGAGCCGAGTAGAGAAAAAGGACGAAATTTGATTGCGAATCGTGGATACCGCCATTTTCAAGATTCAACGGCTTTGCCAGGCAGAGAAAAAGCAAGAGAAAGGAGCTCGCGCTATTCTCTCTGGGAATTGGAATTTCCCTCATCTCCTTTTGTCTTTTCCTCGCGGCCCTCCTACCCACGGCTTTTATTTTTCGATTGCCTCCTCGCGCCCTCGGCATCTTTATTCGCGCGCCCCGCCGTCGCTGCGGCGGCGGCCGTATCTCAGACTTTACCGCCGCGCCGCGCTAATAAACAAAACGCCGAGGAGTCGGATGCAGCGCGCGTGCTCGTACGTTTCGCGCGCAACGCCGCTTCCAGCCTTGAGTCATTTTCGCGGGGCTTCTCTTAGTCAGCGGTGCATCAAGCGTTGCTTCTTTTTTTTTTCGTTTGGTTTAACGTCGTGGTTTTTTAAGGGGCGGGAGAAGCGAAAAATTGCGATTTTAAAAGTTGCACGACATTGCGAGGACGAAGTTGCGGAGTAAAGAAGAACAGCGTGTTGCCAAGAGGGTACTTAGTGTAAAATGACCTGAATACTTGAAACTTTTTCACGATATGATGATGGTATTGTTCAAAAGTTGAAGCGCGATAGCGTACGCTATTTTAGCTAAGATTTATTTCGATGCTTTCCTGTGAGTTCCTCTTTATTCGGTTTCAAGCTAAATTTAATTGAATTTTTCATTGTTTTTATTTTAACCTGCTGGTTAAAGCTATGGCGAGCTTGTGTTAATAATTGAAAAGTTTCGGCTACTTTCTTATGATATTATATATTCATGATTTTTTTTTATTTAAACGTTTAATGATTCGTGCAGTTCCATTATTCGCTCGACAAGTTGATCCTGCTAATGATTTAGCACTCAGAATGGATGAAACGTAATTAGCTTACATCAAGTTGGAAATTCGAAAATTAAGTGAGAATAAATAAATCTCACATGTCATATCTATTGCAGAGGCACTTACAGCTGCACGTAATAATAAATTTCGCCAAATCGACTACCAAAAATAACTCGGCTATATAAAAGCAAAATGAATGGTTAAAACTGCTAATTAATTCAATTAAAATGCATTCAAATTTGTTGATTAAAACGCGTCGTTGTAATCCCAGCAAATAATGGTAACTAATTGGTATTCACTTTTTTTTGAGATTGTAAACCGCAATATCAGACTTCCTAAATTTTTTATTTCAGCTCGATGTAGCCACTGAAAATTATTTTCAGTTGTAATCCCCAAAGCGTATACTAATGAAGAGCTAATTTTCATTTCACGAAGCGTTGTTAAACTTACTTAAAAAAAAGAAGCCGCGCCTATTCGCGATGCTCATTACCCGCCGAATGGTCCGATTTTCCCCGCGAAAAATGCAGGACTCCCCGGGTAAAGATCCGTGAAAAAAGGGCCGAGCAAATAAAGGAAGATTCGGGTGGGTGAAAAATTCCCGGACGCCCGGTCCGTTCTCCTACGTGTACGTGCGTGCGGGGGTGGATGCGAGGGTGCACGCGGCATAATGAGGCTTGGCGCAATTCCGGCGAGGAGAGGCGGCGGAGCGCCTGCCTCTCGAGCGCGCGTAGCCACCGCCGAGTGTACGTGAAAGTTGAGCGAGAGGAGAAAGAAAGATAAGCCGGGGCGCGAGGGGCCCGAAGATGAAAGAAATAATAAATGCGAGGAAAGAGGCAAGAAAATTGGATTAATGGGCTGGATGAAAAGTTTTTAGGTCTCGCGAGTTTTTCGCGTTCCCTCGAAAATTTCCAAATTGAACTGCTCCGCGCAATTTTCTCACTTTCACCTTTTTTTCTCGAAGCGAATTATCGTGTTTCTTGGTATTGTAAATGATTTTTACTGCTCGTGTATTTATTTTTTGCATAATTTTACTGTGAGCATGACTGCTATTATTAGTTTCCAAGAATCTGTAGAGAATGTTCGTACATAAGTGAAACAAAAAGTTAAGTAACAATGGAAGAGTATTCTTCAAAATTTATTTTTAAGCTTTAACAAAAGTTTAAAAAAATGATTTGCGTGCAACTTAAAATCGGTCTAAACGGTTTTCTTGCAAAAAATGACTAATTTAATTTAACAAAAAATTCAGTAACAAAGATCTCTCCGACACAAAGAAGAAAAATTCTTTCGATATTACCCTTTTAATTACCAGTGGAGTAATAAAAAAATATTCCCACACAACCGCAATGTATAGCCACGGGGTTCCATCGCAAAGCGCGACGCGCGAGTCATCTTGTGCGATCGCGCGTTCATTCGGCCCGCAGTCCCCCGCGCACCAGGATGTAAACATTTGCCAACGGCACGCAAAGCCGGTGCGAATGGGGCGAGCTAAGTAAACCGTGCAATCGTGCGCCCGCCGCGGATTATCCGGGGAATATGGTAGATATAAGCCGCGTGATTTGACCGGGACTATTGTCCCACTCCGCGCACCCGCTTCTCTCTTGCGCGCGCGCGGCCGTCAGAGTCGCCCCGCGCGCGCCTCTGATTTATCGATATGACGGGGGTCCGGTCGGCCGCGCCGCAAACAAAACGGCGAAAGTGACAGGCATCGTATTGCAATCTGGCCGCGCCTCCGGTGTCGCCCGCGCATTGTGCCCGGGCGTCGGCGGCCCCGTTTATTATACGGCGATCGCCGCGGCTTTGTCTAGCGTAATCTTCCGCCGGCGCGGAGACGAGATGGCGAGGCCCTCGCCGATGGTTCCTTCGGATAACGCGGCTCTCTTTTTTCCTTCGTGAAAATTCGCCGCGACCCAGTTTGATAACTGATACCCTTGTTTGTACACTTATCAATTTTTGGCGAGTCAATTAAGATAACAGCGTCTGATTTAGCGACGCGCGCGCGCCAAAAAAATGATCTCGAGCGAGGAAAACAGGGCCAAATTGATGGACGCGCTTCGAGGCTCGCCGCGGATTTCGGTGTAAAAAAAATGACGCGGAAAGACGGCCGGGTGGCGGTTCGAAGGCCGCGAAAAATTGTCTCCACTCAGGCGTAATTGGCAAATCCGTAATGATGCATGCCGGCTCATCGATATTCTCGCGCGCTGACTTTCGACCGGAGGGGTCGTCGGGGGCGCGTAAAAAATAAAGAAGGAAACCCGATTCGCCGGCAAAGGCAAAGATAAATACGTCTTTCTACGGCCCCCCGCTATTGACATTGGCGGTCTCTCCACGGCTGAATCGAGGAGATAAAAAGATGGCGAGCAAGTTAAATAAAGCATGGAGACGAGCGAATGCATCAAAGTAACCCTCTCCCGGCCCCAATCCGGGGGCGAGCGAAAGACGCGGCGCGCGGCACCCATCCGACCCTCCTTCCGGATCCGCGTAGCTTTGGCATAAAGTGCGCGACGGGGGGCGCCTCGCGCAATTTTCCCGTCGGTGTTTGTGTGTACAGGGCTTTTCCGCCGGCCGCGATGTTCTCGCCGCGCGGGAGGGAAAGCGGCAGCCGCGGACCGGCGCGCGGCAACCGGAGCCAATGTAGGGTAAATACGAATAAAATATCGATAATATCGGGGATACGTCGGCCCGGGACCGGTGCCAGTATGGAGATAAGAGCTGTTCCGAAGAAATGCTCCAACTTCTTCCTCTTTTTCTCTCTCTCCGCACTCTTTGGCTCTGCCTATGCTTTTTTTTTATGCTCGACCCTTGCCGCTGCGCCGAGGCGGCGCACAATGCTTTCTCTGGATTTATGCAGAATATTTTTGCAGGCTAGCGCTTGCGAGGCGTAGGAACGAGATGCGCCGACGCTCGTTCAATGTGGACTTTGGGGATTTTTTCTCGCGCGTACATCTGTTACTTCCTTGAGATACACCCCTAAGTCCTCCGCGTTATTTACGAGTGCGTTAAGGATCTTTAGGACCGTTTCGGGAGAAAGCATAAGAGAATCGTGGACGATTGAACTCTACGTGTGCCTTAAAATTTAGTTCGACACTATTTCTTTGCAGATTACGAGAAGTACACAATGCGATTTGCTAGCTGTGCATTGAGTTAGTCCTACAGCATCTGTAAATATACTATTTATTGTTTCTCAAACATTTCGTTTTATTGATTTTTATCAGTTACTCAAAATTTTGCGATCATAAATTCTCATACTAATTAATAAAAAAATATAAAATCAATTTAATGCTGAACTAAAAGTACATTTTTTACTGTTTTAATAATTTTAATAATTTTATATAAAATTCAATTTTGATTGAAATTTTAATCCGTGACCAAGATATTTAAATAATTTTTAAATAAAGGAAACGTCTTTTCTGCATTCAACCGTTTGATATATAAGTTATCTCTTGACGTCGCTTTAGTACATTATTAATCGAAACTCCAAATATACCATGGAAAATCGTAGCGACATATTTTACCCTAGACTTTCATAATGACAATTAATGACAGCGCGGCGAGAAATTCGAGCATAAATGTATTACAGCCCCGTAAAAGGTAATGTCCTCGCTTTGTTATCTCCGGCGATAAAATTCATGCGCATAAATATGCACGCGTCCGGCGCTTCCCTGTTATTGCGGCTATCGCTGTCAAATGCAGATCACGTCTCAAGGAGCTCCCTGCGATTCTCTTTAAAGATGAGCCCGATATACGATTATTCCCACAGGCAGCGGCCGCGCGGATGCAAGAGTCCACCGGGATAATACACATGTCTATAGACAGAGAGATTCTGCGGGGGTGACCGCCCCAAAAAGTGGCGAGAGGGTGCCGGGGCGCCCCCGGGCGCTTATATCATCGGGCATTACGCGCAGTATATATATATGTACAGAGGCGCGTCACCCCAACTTTCCGCCCGGTGTGTGCACCTACTGTCCTGCCTCTCCTGCGTCCCCTTAGGCCTCTTTCTCATTTAAAAAAAAATTGCACCTATCCGTCTCTTTCTCTTTCCCGTCCCTAACTCATCTCTCTGCGTGTCTCTTTTTTGTATCGCTTTCATTTCTTTCCCCGATGTATTTGATTTTACTAGTCAATAGAAACATTTTTTTCCGAGCTCTAATAAAGCTGTATCAATTCGTCAATATAAAACGAACCGCTTCTATCTCGTTTGCGCTACTGGAAATTTCTTTCAAGATGGTTTTAATATTATGCATTTATTGAACAACGTTTTATTCGATTATTCTTAAATGAAAAATGCATGAAAATTTTAATTTCATTGCTGTATAACTTAAATTTTTAATCGCTTTATTTAATTTATTTGCTAGGTCAATTAAAATTTCGATTTTTTTGTCATATTTTATTAACATATTACATTATTATGAAATTTTCAACTTATTTAATTATAGAATCATTAACAGGAATAACGATGTTACATTATTGCATTATTATTATTTAATTAAAAAATAATTCAACAATGTATTATTTAATTTGTGATTTAATCTTTTAAATTTTCCGTAAATGTATTACCTTAAATCTGTGAAAAATTATTCGTGTCATCTTGTTCTCCATATTTAATACTATTTCACCGAGAAAAAATTGTACTCAAAATTACAATAATGTGTATAGGAAAGTGGCTATAGACTGAAATTTAATTAAAAAATTACCATCCTCTGTTGTAAAATTTTCTATTATGACTAGAATTTTTTTCATTATTTATACGAAACTTGTAATGAATAATAATTGCACCTCATTTCTAACTATCTGCTTCACGGAGGTTACTATTTCAACATTACAAATTAAACAATTTGATGAAATCTTTTAATCATCGAACCAAAGTCCACGCCTTTGACGAATACGTCCACAACTGCTTTCGTAGACCGAAGAGCTCCTTAAGGGCAGCTCTCCCCGGGCGACGAGGGATATCCGTCGAAAATTTCATCGCGCGAATTTCGAGCGGCTCATCTTGGTCCGCTCGTTCATCGGCCTGTATTTCAGCGGGGGCTTGGCAAAGCACGACACCTGACCCGGGCTCGGATTACCCACGGCCGCAGCTCGTAACCCCGCACCGCACATGCACGTGCTGACCCCCGCGCGAGCCGCGATGTGTCCCCGCGGTGGCACTCGCCTGTCTCTCGCCGATCGGCATTATAACTTTTCCCCGCGCCCGGGCTCTCCCAAAATTTATGGCTTTAATTGAGTTACACCGTCGGCTCGCAGCTGCGTCGGCCCTTTTTTTCCTCCTCTCGCGCGAGCTTCGCCCGCGCCGACAGTCACCGCTGACGTTGACAAAACATACATGATTTTTATTTCGAAAATCCCGCCAATGAGAATTGAAGAGCTTTCAGCGGCGTCGAGAGAGCTGATTATTCGGCGTGCGCGCGTTGTTCCGAGAGGTGGTTACATAGATCACGTTATTTTCGCGACAGGCGACTGGAATATTAGAGATTAATCCAGATTAATCGCTAATGAGTTGGGACACTTGATCGGCTTTTAGGAATTTCGAGAGTAGTTTTATTTATTTATCGCTTTTAGCGCGATGTATTTAGAAATCGGTCGGAGTCAGAAGTTAAAATGGAGGGTTCATAATTAACGAAAAATATAATTATTTGTATAATTTTTTAGACTTCTAATTAGTTAAATTATTAATTCTAGAAAGCTCATAATTTTCCGACTATTTATTAAAAATGTAAGAATTTCATAACGATTTTTCTATGTTTATTGCGAACACTAATTATTAAAAGAGTCGGGGCAAAGGGAAACATTTAGATTTCAAAATTTAACGTTTAAAAACAGTTTGACGAACGTTATATAAATCGAGCCGAAAAAAGAAGGCGAAAAATTTCTTTTCTTTTCAACAAAATTAAAATAAGACTTTACCATAAATTTCCGTCATCGATAAACCGACGAAGATAAGCTCTCATTGTATTATCGTTGAAAAACGATACAAGAAAAAAAACTGCGCGAATCAATAAAGCCGTGGGAGCGGGAACGTTCGCACATCAGTAACCCTCATTTCGTATGGCTCATTTGCGCCCTTAAGTACGTCGTTCTAGCGGGCGACATCGTATTCACCCTCGCGTCGTACCCCCCACCCCCGCAACAGCCACCCACCGCCTTCTCCCTTTGACGAGGGTGCGAGAAAATTCCTGCGGCGCCTAAATCTTCGCGCCTTGCGCGCGTCTAATATCCGCGAGTTACTTAATCTCCCGATCTTAGCGCGTCGCGCCCGAAAAGAGACGACGGCGTTGCAGGGGCTACAATTTAGCCCTCATTATCGCCGGCGGAAGGTGGCGCTTCGAAAAGGGGACCGGGCGAGTTCCTCGCGAGGCGAAAATTCGGGGCGCGCCCGGGTGAGAGGACCCTCGAGCCGAGGGACATTGTTTTGGACAGGGAGGCCGCGATAATAACGAGCGTCCGGCGAGCGTCACCGTAACCGCTCGCGGGGACAATGGCCGTGGGGGGAGGCGCTCTCCTCGCTTAATGAAACGCCCACGGTGGTATAAGAGCGCGAATTACGAGTGAGGTCCGTGCGAGCCGCCGCTAAACCGAAAATACATAAAGCTGCCGGCGGACGCGCGCGCGGCTTCTTTCATTTAGGGCGGGAGAGGAGAGGTGGAGTCGGTTAGCCCCTTCAGAAGAGGATTTTCATTAGGATCTTATTAACCGCGGGAATAAGAAGTTACGGTGCTTTTTTATGAAGCGCCGTGCTTCGTTTTCATAAGGGAGCACGCGAGGAACTTAATTATGAGGAAAGTTCGATTAAAAGAGTCTACTATGGAGCCTGAGTTAAGAAACAATAAGTTTTTTTTCGCAGTTGTTTACAAGGTACGATAATTTATTTTATGGATTTTAGAACAAAAATATACTTTTTACTGGAAATACATCTCTATTTTTATTTTAGAGATTCGGATGTATTTTTGCGCGCAGTATTAAATTAGCTAACTAAAGTAGTACTATAAACTAAAGTTGAATTAGTGAAAAAGCACTACAATTAGTGGAATTTCACTAAAAAGTGAAAAAAGCTCCACTATTCAATAATTAGTGGAGCAAATTCCACTAATTTTAGTGCTTTCTTACTAATTCAACTTTAGAGAGATTAGAGACTATTTTAAAAATAAATACATTATCTTTCGTTTTTTCTAAATTTAAAAGTGAGAATTATTAATCAACGAATTATAACGCTCGCTATTCATTAACGTAACATTTTTGTAAACAAAAGAAAAAGTAAATTGAAAAAAGTTCCGCTCCGACTCCGTAAACTATACATAAATCACGTCACTATATATAAAAACTATATGTAGCGGCACTATACATAAAAAAACATCATCTTTATTCATAAATCGGAAATAGAAAATGCCCGCTCCAAAATGTAAGAGACTGAAATAGTCGCATCCACGATCAATTGGCCGAGTCGCGCGCGGGATGATCGGTCAACGTAGGGGTGGTGTTCGCGAACCGCGGGACGGGCGGAAACGCAGCGGCAACGCGCGGACAGCGGGGGCGGCGGTGTACCCGCGATGCGCGCATTGATGTCGGGCGATCGCGCGGAAGAGCGGCGGCGGCGCCGCGGCCAGGAAAGTTTCGACGGTCACCTACGCCCGGACCTCCCCCCCCGGGGCCGGCGGCAGGACTTTGCGGAGGGCCGCGCGCACACGCGCCGCGGAACGGAAGTTGCGGAAGCCGCGCACGCTCCCGGGGTCCTTTATGCTAAAGCGGCACGCGATGCTGCCTTTAAGCTCGCGGCCGCGCGTGACCCTCCGCGGGAGTTGCCCGAATTTCTCGCGCGGTAAGTGGGAGTTTCAATAACATTCCGCCTGCCCCCTGCCCCGCACCCCTAAATTCATTCGGCGAAAACTTTTACAATATCCCTCTCTTTGTGAGGAGGTCCCTCGCGCGACAATGTGTGGGACGTTGAGCTTTTTGTGCCTTTTCTCATGCTTGTAACGGTTTGACCTTCGCGACAGTATAGAATGATTTAATTCGTCTGGGAATCCGTTTTATTTTTACTTTCTGGATTTTTATCGGATGGAGTGTAATGTTTTATCTTTTTTTAACCGTATAAAAAGTATGGTAATAACGTTTGAATAAAATTAGGAAATAATCAAGATAATTTTGGACATGTTTTGGAAACTTTAAACTGTGCGATCAAATAAAATAGATGTTGCTGTAAAGTTAAGCGTTTTGATGAAATTTAATTCTATTCTATAAAATAAATTTAAACCTGCAGTATTGATAGAAATTTTTCGAACGACTTTATTTATGTGCACTTTAAAATTTCAACAAATGCTTTTTGATGACAAATATTTAGTTTCTCGAAAAGAATGATCAAAAACTCTTCATTGATACTGCACTTTGATGAAGGAAAAATAGTTTTTAAACTGTAATTAATGAAAGAAAAAATGTAACTTTCAAGTAGCGCAACCCTGAAGTATACAGTAATATTCAGTACGTAAATCAGAGTTTTAATAAACTTCGGCAAACAATCTGAATGTAACCACGCGTCCGCTTTTAAAATGAAAAAGGCACGAGCAATTGCAACAAATCAAGACGAGAAAAGGGTGGAAGCGAGGCAATTAATATTAATTAAAGCCAAACATTATTACGAAATTCCGAGTAAATTTGTTTGACTCGCCTACTTAAAATTATTATGGAGTCTCCAAAGAAGGGAGCGCTATTAAAGCCACGGCGAAGTTTCAGTCCCGGCGGTAATAACTCCCGCATCGCCGCTGAAAACAATCGAGCGCCTGCACGGCGCAGAAATGAAAAGCTCACCTCGCACCGGAATTGTCGGCCGTCCACGCGGGACACGGTCGTCGCTTTGTCCCCCTCGCCCTTTCTCTCCTCCCCGCCCTCTCCCGCCATCACACTCTCCGTGTACGAAGAAAGAGTAAAGCTCGTAGTAGCCGGCGGCCGTATCCGGCAATTGACCGTCCGGCCGATTGATATACCGGCGCATTTATTGCTAATATCTTCCGGCGAGACGAGGGGCCCGGGGAGCGCCGCTGCGCGCGAGCCGAGGAAATTGATCGAGGCGATCGGCGCTTGCGGGGGAGAGGAAAAAAAACCGCGCGTCACCCGGAAGTATAAAAATCCGGAGGCGAGCTCGTAAAAGGGCGAAGACGCGGGTCAGAGAAGGGTCGGGTATAGGCAGATGCGGAAGGGAAGATGCCGCGGCGATTAGGTGGAGAGTCGGCGGGAAAAAAAAAAGCGACGTGGGGCGTGGAGGGAATAAAAGATTGCGGAGGAACTCGAGAAGCTTCTTCGGCTGTGATCGATGCCATTGTTTTTGAATTTACGGGCCTGCCTCTCGGCCCGTAATGAAGGTGCCGGGGTATCGCGTTAAAAGTATTTTAAGTACAGGTTGAGTCGTAATGTATAACTTTAAGGGTTTGAGTATCCGCGGAAATGTCTTAGCGGTGGTACCTTTTAAAAGGAAACCGATATAGAAATCGTAAATTCTGCGGAAATCTTGTGAAATCTGTCGTAATATTTACGGCGCGATAAAAATTTAATATAAAAGAATTGACATCCCGCCCGTGGGAGAAATTCATTTCGAAGAAACAAAGAGCTTTAAATAAAAGGGAGAAAGAAAATCTTTAAAAAATATACACGATCTTTAAATTTTTAAGTTTTTAATTAAAAATGAAAACGCATTTAAAATCTAATTTAAGAATAATTTTTTTAAATTTCACTAATAACAGACCTCGCGCACGAAGGCGGGGAAATATTAGCATCGCATGGAAAAAATAGAAGAACCAGCCAATCGGTCGGCCTCGCGCGTATTTAAAAGCAGGAAGGATATACAGCGCCGAACGAGTCACGGCGACAAATGGATAGGGTGCGATCCCCGACGCGTGCATATGCCACGGCGCGGACTCCCATTTTACGGCGGCCGTTCCTTCCGCTACGTTAAGAGCCCATCATTTCGCGAGCGAAGTAAAGAAGAAATCACGGCTACCTTTCATTAACGATCCGCCGCGGCGCTATCTTTTTCACCCTTTTCCCGCAGCGCTGCGAACTTATCAATCTCCGAGCTCGGCTTCCTCCTGCCCCCCCTTTTTGCTCCTTTTTCGTCTGCCGGTTATAAGCGCGAGTCGGGATTCGCCAATATGGCTCTACTAATTACGAGTTTCAATTTTAATAACGCGGCGGCGCTGTACTTTGTTTTTATTTCTGAGGTTTTTTGTTCGACGTGCTTTATATTATAAGATGGTTATCGTGAAAGAGTCTTGTCGAGGGGGTAATAATATTTTTTTATAGTATTTAAGAAGCTGAAATATTGGAAGTGTTTGTATTTGATGAATAAAGAAAAAAATTCTTTAAGTGAATTTAATAATAATTTTAATCAATAGTAAAGAAAAGAAGAGTACGTCATATTTTTGTAAAAAAAATGTTTTAGCAGTAATTAGTAGAATCCCTATATACTGATGCAGAGAAAAATTTAGGACCGATATAATATTTTCACTGTATAATGATTATTAATTAATTGCAACCTCTACTACACGAAGATATTTTAAAAATGTTATGTTTTATTTTTAAAGGTACTAAACAAATTTAATCTCTCTTCTAACAAATTTCAACATTCTCTATACTGCCCCTCTTAAGCCCAACAAACGCAACAAAGATAATCCCTTAACTGAAGGCAGTCGAAATAAAATCCAGCGCGGTCCGCGGTGCCTTTTGACGCGAAACAAGCGGCCGGTCCGGCGCGAAAGCCCGTCGGGCAATAAGTTGCCGAGCGCAATCAGCGGCCGACCCTCTCGTTTCGCACCTGAATGCGGCGCCCGCTACGAGGGCGAGATTCGCGAAAATGACTCTATCCGCGCGCCAGCACCGCCTTCTTTCGGTGCGAAAGGGGGAGGGCCACGCGGGCGTGGACAATCGTATCGCGCCTCGCGCGTCCGGCCGTACCTAAGATCGCGCCGCGCGGTTATGCGTCCCGTCGTAAAATTCCGTTTTACTTTCGCGGCGAGGGACCGTCGTTTGCACCTAGCCGAGATACAAGGATCGGGGTTAACTGCGCCGCGCGCGCCTCCTTTTTTCTCAAGATGTCGGACTATTGTGATGACTTGGAAGGATATACGCGCGCGGGAAGTCGGACGCGTTGTTGCGTCTCGGGTGGGTGGAAAAAATTTTTGCGGTGGGCGGATTTTTTTTTAAGAAAAGAAAAAACTAAAGTTACTGCCGCTATAAAAGGGAGCTAGTGCCGAAGATAAAGAGTTGCAGCAGGTGTTAAAGAATGTACACTTACTTTTATGTAAATCTGTACACATAATTTTTTCATTCGCAGAATAATTATTTTCACGGTTTATTACGAAAAAATTGTTGCTATCATTCGATTAACAATAAAAATAAAAATGTAATAATTCAGCCAGGAACTTGTGGTTATAAAAAATGAAAGAGAAATAATATAGGATGATTGAATTTGAATAATCTCAACTTCAAATATCACTTATTTAAAGTGAATATTTACCTTCCTCGACATTGTTAAAATAATTCATCTTTCTAGACATCCGGAATAAGTTTATTATTAGTAATATTGCATGCATGCTCAAGAAACAATGAATTTTCATAAAAAGAAAATCAAATATAATATGATACAAAATATTTCATTAGATTTACTGAACAGTTCACTTGTCAATTATCATCTTGAAATGTTATCGACGTAAGTTACGTCGGATACACATCCGGTTTCTTTCCGCTCTTTCTTATCCAACCGACAGAATAAAATCCATTAAGCTGAAGATCTCAATATCCCGAATGAAAAATGTTTGGTTGACTCTGCCTTAAAAAGTGAATATACATGCGAGAGAAAAAGGAGACGAGTGGAGATGCTACACGGCGACGGCGCGTGTGTACGAATCGATCCAAATCCCACTCAATTCCGCCTCCAATACGTCGGCCCATTCAGTCACGAGCGAGTGCATTTGACGATCGAGCAATCGCGGGGATTCTCGATCGGACCGTGTGCGCGCCTCCCCCGACTCCCTCCGTCTCATTCTTTCTTTCTCCTCTAACGCGTCCTTTTTCAAATCTTACTGTCCTACACCTTCATCCCCCGGCGGGAAGAAGGTAGGAGGAGGGGGGTGGAGGGCCGAGGGACTCGGCTTCAACTTTTCTTTTCGAGCGAACAGCCTGTAAGACGAATCCGATTTGGCAGAAGCGAAAAATTGATTTACTCGAGAAGTTGCAAATGCGGTCGTGACGAACTGCTACAACTACTACGGTCCATTCCGCGCCGCCCGACGATCCGCGAAAGAGGGGGAAGGGGGCGAGAGAGAAGACGTCTCCCCGCGGCCAACGACCCGGAAGACTGCAGTTCCGCGAACTTCGACTCGCTCGCAGACGAGACGGCCCGCAAAAAAAGCTCCCGAAAGATGGAGCGACTCAACTTTATTTGCGGTGCCTCTTTTTTGCTGAAGGAGCTAAGATCTCTTTACATTATTAAAAATAATTTTTATTTCTCTTCACGGCCGGGCTCTTCCCTGTCTATCATCTCGCTCTTTCTCTCCCTCTCCATTTCGTTCGTTTCGACCAGCGGCCGCGGGAAAAGCGCGCCTCGGTGAATTTGATAAAGCTCAAGATGCAGTCGGCAAGTATTTCTGCTTTGTTTGCCTCGTTTCGGAGCTTAATTATACGAGAAATGGATTTTTGTTAAGCTATTGCTCAATTAATTAGCGAATCGCGCGCGGGCTAATGAGCGAGGATTTCAATGGGCGTAGAATGCACCGCGCGTTTTGTTTCAGAGCTCCGCCGGAATGCCCGTATCCTTTTTGCAGGATAAAACTTTTTTGACCACCCAGTTTCGCCCGAGTTCCCAAATCAGCCTTGCTTTTACGCCGAGCTTCGGCGCTTAAAGAGATTCTTTGATTGAAAATCCAATTAAAGCATTTACGAAAATGGATTAGAAAACTTTGGAATCTTTTCAAAATAAGGCGAAATGAATATTTTATAAAAACTTACCTTAGTAGAATCCATTAGTTTCGAATCTGAATTAAATAAAGCGATCGTGAATAATTGCATTTCGCTGTATTTTCTAACTAATCTTTATTTTAAATTTCTAAAATTAAATTTACATTTATTTTAGTTTAAAAATTGCAGAAAAACTGCAAGGAAAATCTTCTAATCACAAGGATAGGTTACAAAGTTGCCTTTAGCATTGTAACTTTCTTCTAGCAAGAATCCATTTCATCCTAAAATACAAATCAGTTTTAAAAGTTTTGTTATTTATTGCTATACCGGATCAAAGCAGTGTATAACAAGGGATAGAAAAATGTAAGACAAAGCGAAACGAACGTTATAGCTTAAAAAAATCATAGTGTATTTCCAATATTCCTTGATTCATCTTGTTTATCTTCAAAGATAGAACTCGAATAACGAGGGGATTTCCTTAGCGATTTCCTAAAAAAATAAATAATCCCGCCAAGCAGACGATATCCCACGACACCCCCATGACACCCGTCTGCGAATCAAGAAAAGTCAATACTCCATTGTTGGGATTAAAAATCGGCTCGGCACGCGACTGTCATCCGACCCCTCAGATTTAATGAACGTCATTACTATTGTCCCGAGCTCCCCGCAGCGGCGCTCGCCCACCTCTCACCCGGAAGTCAGCCGGCGAAAAACGTTGAAAAGTCCTCCTACGAGGCGCTTTTATTGCCGGGGAGATAGCGAGCGGGCGTTCGGGGCTCTCCGACAATGGGACGGTCGAATATTGCGAAGGAAAAAGACGCGCCGAGGTTTTCCACCCTCGGCGGTGGCGGCCGTTTTATCTAGCGCCGGCCGCCGGATTAGAGGCTCGCTCGCTCGCTCGCGCGATCACGAGGGTTCGTCCTCCGGCGCGCCACCCATCGCTCGCTCTCGCTTCCTCCCCCGCTGCGATGATTACCCCTATCCGAGGTGAGGGGCGACGGCCGGATTTCGAGGGACGCTGAAATAAATAGGGCCTGCGTCTTGGCCGCCGAGAGCTTGTTTGCCGACGTCATTACGAGCTTTGCCGGCGACAGGTTTCGCCCCGTCGTCGCGTGAAACAAAGGCGCCGGCGCCTCTCTTTCTGCCGGCTTTGCTCTCTGTCTCGCTCGCTTTTTTTTTTATCTACTTGATACACGCGCTCCTCGGCCCGCGGCCCGCCCCCCGTCCGAAAGACGATCCTTCGGGAGAGAGGAGGCGAGCATTATCGGGGCTACTCCCCCACGGCGCTTTCACGGATAGTGAGTGCGGTCATTAGAATGGAAATGATTGCGGGGAAAAAGGTATCTGGGTGGGAGAAAAAGTTTGCGTTCGAGCGTTTGCACGAGAAATTTAATGGCGCGCTTTGTTTGCGCGGACGGGAATCTTTGAGTAATCGTTGTCTGCTTTAGAAATGTCGCCTCATTAAAATTTTAATGTGTCAGATCTTAAATATGTTCCGGTTAAAGTGATTTAACGTTTCACTTTGTACAAAATGTATTTCTTTATTTACGAAGTTTGATAAAATATTGATTAAAAATATTGTGCTCTACAAATTTAAAATATTAGTCCCAGATACCAACTAATTTGTTTATTTAACTAAAACGTTTTAAAATATTTTCTAAATATTCATTCAAATAAATTAAAAAAGATTTAAGACATTTTCAAAATTTCTGTAAAAGAAACATTAAGTAGACAGTTATTTCTTTAATGAAAGAAACACAAACCTAACATTAAAATACAGACTTAACCAGCTTTCAGCCTCCCCTAATGGCTACTTTATCTCGGCAGAACCGAAAAAGCCAGTACAAGGGAAACAAGCTTAATAGGAAAGATACACCCTCCCCGGCTTCAAAGTTCGACGTTGCACTCGTTCGGACTTCGGCAGAAAAAAAAGATGAACGTACACCGGCGCCAGAGGGAGGGGGTCGAGCTTCCGGGACCTTTGGCTTCGGTCCTTAGTGGACGATCGGACGGGACGCGAGCGTGGAAGACGTCATTGCCGTTAAATCTCAATCGACGCCCGGAATCGCCAAATCCGTCTTCTAATCCAAGCCGTAATCCTTTCTAATCCCCGGGAGATCCGAAGGAGATCCACGTAGCTCGCCCATCTATTTCTAATGCCTGCATAATCTCTCGCTCTCGACCGAACGCCGGCCGCCTCGAAACCTATAACCTACTCCATACGGTGTACACCCGTATACGCACGCCTGTACGTCCTCCCCTTGCAGGCACACGCGCACGGGTGCACATTTATTGCGCACACTACTCAGACGCGCATTATTCCCTCCGATGTCTCATTTTCTCTTATCTTTCTTCCTTGCTTCTGTGTACGCCCGAATATACGGCGGTACGAAATTCCGCTCGATATTGATTCTTCCGCTCGAATTGGGTTGCCCCGGCTTTAATTATTCCGTTATCGATGCGAGAATTCTATGCATTTTCTATTAAGCTTTGTTCGCTTATCGCCAATCACCTATATACGTACTTATTTAATGGTGATTTTTCCGCTCGTCGAGTAATTGAAAAAGCACTTTCATGTTTCATAATCGCCCCGTATTCTCTCTTAAATTAGGGCAATAAGAAATAAACGGGCAAATTGAAGCACACTTAAAAGGAACGCCAATAAAACGAAGCTTGAATTAGATAGCTGAATAAAAAAAGCTTGATTGGCAGCAATAACGCTTATCCCCTTTCATTCTGGATTCTGCTTAGTTCTTTCTTTTTTCTCCGAATCCGGCTTCCATCAGGAATCCTTCCAGATTCGAAAAGGGCTGCCCTCATTGCTGTCAGTCTGAATCAGCAACGGAGGTCATCGATGTAGTGCCAAGTAACGTCACGCTCGCTGCCCAGTCACATACACTTAACTCTAGCTTTAAAAAACTGCTCGCTCGGAAAAATCACTATTCCTTTGTCTTGTTACTTCGATTGATTAAAGCGTAAAAGGATTACTCTCGTCACTTGGATTTTTTAAAAATGCTTATTTCACAGGAATTGAAATGGAATAATTTTTTGATACACACATATTTATAATGTTGAGAATTCAATTACAAAGAAAGAAAGATAACGATTGATTGATAATTCAATTAGTTAAAAATAGAAAAGTTTTTATTTATAGCTATAATGATATTTTTTGTAATATAGATACACCGAAAATTTGTTGACATTTCCTGCGATCATCGTAACCATCTGTATAATTGCCCAAATTTGGTAAATCAGCTTTAAAAGTGCATGTACAAGCGTCAAGTGCATTGTAACCTATTTTTTGTACATTAATGCACAGAAAAAAGGAGTGCACCATAATGCACTTCAACGTTGCAAGTGCACAGCAGAATGCGAGTGCTCCGCAATACATTTCATCATTGCAAGTACACGGTATAGTTTTCCCCGTCTTATTGACAATCGATACCCCTCGCCGGTCCAGGGCGCACTGCTCTCCCGACCCCCGGGCGCTCCTTCCACCTCGTGGTTGTAACGGCGCGAGGTCAATATCGAGAGCCGGGGGAGAGAAGAAGCAACCTTAGCAGCTTTTTAACAACGGCGCGTGCGTGCACGCGCGCCCGCACGAATAAAAGGATTGCGGGACGCGCGTGTGCGAAACGAGCCATCCTGGCCGCCCCCTCGTGCATTATGCCACCGCAACATGTTGCGGCGCTCGGCTGCGTATGCAAGCCAGCCAGCGGACAAAAAGAAGTGCCCGCCAGTCGCCGAGGACGCACTTATTGAGGGATTTCGCCAGACATCAGACCGACGCATCTCTTTGGGGAATATTTGTCAAAGAGAGCCGTTGCTTTGTAGCGACGCATGTTTTTGCGCTAAAGTAATGCTTTTATTGCATTTTGCAGTTACTTTTCAGGCGCGTGAGGACAGTTTTTGTTAACGCTTGAATACATTTTAAACAATTTTATGAAATGCATTCAAAATTGTTATGTGAAGCTGCAAAAGTTTCTTAAATTAATTTAAATAAAAATGTAGCTTAATAAAAAGTCCAAGATTTTAGAGTTTACACTAGAGAAATATTTTATTATGAAGAGGAAAACATTTTATAATAAACTAAACGTTTAGTAATAATTGACCGTGCAAAAATATTTATCAATCGCAAAGATTCAGAAGCTCCTACGCTTTTTGATAATCCAAAAAGAGAATATTTTAAAAGAAACATCACACGCTCCGGCTGCTCCCCACCGGCGCACTTGGCGTTTTCCCCTTTCCCGCTTTTCAGCGGTCTTCCATCTCGTAATGCGCGGCCAGCGGGTATAGCTCGCGGGGGCTGCCGGCGAAATGCATTTGCAAGAGAGTTGACGAGTCTCTCGCGGCATCAACTTCTGCTGCACCGAATTTCTCTCTCGTTCATTCTGTCTCCCCTCCCTCTCCCCCCGCTCTTTGTACCGACGACGAGGCCGAGACTTTGCCTAGGATTAAATATGTAGTTTTGAATTAGTGCGGAACAACACCCTTGCTGCGGCGAGAAGGCAAAGTGCGAGCGTCAAGACGACGCTTGGGCAGCGTCACTTGAAGACGCGCGGCTAACCTGCTCTACCCGCAAGCTTTTCTTCTTAATCTCAAAGCTAGATTAGATACTTTCTACTGATGGTTGTATTTTTTTAAAAGTTACTACACATCACATAGAATTTGCAATTTTATTTTTACTTATATTTCGTTTATTTTTGCGTGTTTCTATAACTCGGATGGCAAGAAATGTGATTGTTTAAAAAATAACTTGTTTATTAAAGTTTTTGTGCGCTAAGAAAAGTGAAAATGAACATGAAACATTTAAGATTTGTCTGGCAAAGCGTTTTACATAAAGCCTCTTGCACTTGCAAATCCCGAGCAATCCAAGGTGTCGAGTGACAGGTCGAAAAGTCGCGCCGAAGCAGGAAATATACACTGAATTTCATAGCGTGTTTTCCTTTCCCGGGATAGCTTTCTCACTCGAGGTATATAGGGTTCGATCAACCGTCTAGGATATCTAAGGAAAACGGACGCAGATCCGACTCAGATGCTAAAGTTTGCAGCGGAAAAAAGACAAATGGACTTTGCTATGGCTTCATGGAAATCATCCCGAGCGAGACGTGAGCACATCGCGCGCGAAGATCATTTCTCACTACCTCCTCCGGCAATACAAATGCCTCTGTTTGTAAACATTTTCGTTACGAATGTTTACCATTTGTAAGAGAACAAAGTGATATTTGCAATTCGTTTGCAAAATAGAATGCCACCTCAATCACAGTGGCAGTGTTTCGTTATCTTGCATTTCGCGTTATTAAAAGGGTCGAATAAAAATTCGACGCGGAATCTTCAAATATTTGGAAGGATCTTTACATGCGGGATTACGCGCGAACAATGCGGATTACACGAGTGGGGAAATCGAGCCCTCGATGCCGCTGGTCGCCGCGAAGACAGCTCAACGTGTACGCACATCGGCTGCATAAATATTTAGACTCCGGCGCGCATGCAATTTCCATGAACGGGGGCCAGACTGCGCTTTATCTTCCTCTATTCCGTGTGACGTCGGCGATTCTTCGGCCTTTTGCCTCCCCGGATCTGCGAGTCTTTTTTCCCATTCGAAAGAAACTTCCTCTTACGTTCTTTCAACAGGTTTATTGAGCGACTTTTCAAAGGTTTGCGACTAGTGTATACTGCGACTGTGTAAAAGTTCTCGAGTTGTTCTTATTTACCATCTGATACTTTTTTGCGCTGTTCGTGTTCTTTTATTCTAAACTTTTTTAATTTGACTTTTATTTATTTAGTGTGTGTAAGAGTTACACTGAAAATTAGAATAAGACACGTGATGCAGTAAATAAAGTACATAACGCTATGGCTAATTTATCTTATTTCATTAAATAGATTTTTACAGGGTACAACAAGCAAAATAACTGCATAATTCAAAACTGCATAAAAGTTTCATGTTAACTGAAACTTTTACGTTTACATAAATTTACATATTGATAGTAGTTACTCGAATTTCGATGCTTCTCATCATTCATGCAAAAATATTTATGAGTTTTGAAAGAAAGTTAATAGGGCTAATTTTAATATTGACCTTTCGTCGTAAACCCGATCAAAAAATGTAAGCATCAACATCAGGAAATTTCAAATTTATAAAGAGTAATTACGAGTAAAAGAACTTCATCTTATGATTTTACTATTTTTTAAGAGAACATCAATATCTATATTTAATAACGTTTGTGTTTCAGTTGTTTTTCAATAGACTACCGCTAAAATGGTAAACTTCCGCTAAAATGGTAATTTAAATTTTATACATGAATAAATTTTAGCAATGTATTTAGGAGATCCACTTTCTACTGTTTTCAAGTGTGGCGCGCCACCAATTAGACCTCGTCATTTAGTATGCCATTTTCAACTATATGTATTTAGCCCTCTCTACAATTAGTGCTAGACTATACGATATTGTTACGGTGGGAAATTGCGAACAATGTGGTACTACACCGTTATACAATCATGTTATCTATAATGCACCTATCGATGCTTTTTCCAAAAGAAAGTGCATTTCTCTTAAATTATCACACGTTTAAAATTTGTTAACAATAATCTAATGTTAGGAAATATTAAAAAATATAAAGCGAAGGATAATTTGCATACTGCGAATGATGCATACGAGCGTAATTAAAAAAAGTTACTTTACTTAATGCTGGAATTAAGTACGTGAAGAAAATTTAAAGTCTGACCTAGAAGCGGGACTGGTGTAAGATAGACTTATTTTTATTGCTAGTCATAAAAACTAAAACAAATGCTTGCTAATGTAAAGCCGCGAAGCGTTATGAGAAAGAAGTTTTTCCTCGGGAAGTAATTATCAGACTTGTAAGGAGATAATATGGGAGTTGGGCTGAATCTTGAACTACGTCTAACATTTACAATATGTAGTTACTTGCGAAGTTATTTTAAATTTTATAAAATATGGAACGATCACCACGTGTTTAAAGTAGTTATAAAATTAAATACATCGTGCAGCATGTTTCCTGGAATTTTAGAGTATATTTTGATTACCTCCATAGCAGCCACCGAATCACTTAATAATATTAAAATATTAAATTTAACGACGTTTATTTAAAAAAAGTAATTTATGCGATAACAGCTCGAACGCATGCGCCTGCATTATACAGAAATCTGAAACTTTGCCAACAGCAACGCCTATGAAGCGCGACGTGAGAAAGTTCTCTCGCAAACTTTCCCCAGAGCAAAATTAAATTTTCGCACGGATAATTAAATAAAAAGAAACAACAAACTGGAAAATCATATATTCGAAACGGACTATCAGATCTCTATTATTTCACAAGCTGACGTACGCAATCCTCCCCTCAGCACTTGTGCACGTACTAAGCTCAGCACTTACCAATCCAGATTCCCTCTCTCTCTCCCCTCTGTCTTCGTCTCTCCAGTGCATTGCGATTGTTGTCAGGCGCTCGTTACCGGCGTATGCCGTGCTCCGCAGAACGCACGTAAGCTTGTAAAATCCGTGCTTTGTGAGTTTTAACCGGAGGGAGCGAGAGAGGACGAGCGAACGGCGATGATAAAAAGAGAGCTTTTTTTGCGGTGGCGCATAACGTTGCGTGCGATGCGCTTTATCGCGGACACGCCGCTAGCGTACGAGGGGGGGTGAAACTGATACGCGACTGTGTGCGTGTATCGTAGCGATAATTGACAGAAAAGTCTCTCGGCCATTACGATAATTATCCGGGGCGAGGGCGAGCGCGCGGGCGGCCCGCCGAGTTTGTAATTTCGCTTAATTAATAAATATGGCGATCCATTTTATTAAAAGCAAAGGGCTGCACCGGAGCACTCGAGCAGCGACGTTACAAGGGCTGTTGACCGCCATCGCAGCGCGTGCACTTCTTTTTATGACGCGATCCACTAAGCTCCGTGCAGACAAGCCACAACTGACGCTTTCATTACGATTATACATTTTACTACCAGTGTGATGCTTTGAAATTGTCAAGTAACTATTTAATGTAACAAATGTGTTCTTTATCGATGATGAATTGATGTTTACATTACCGCGATAAAAAATGTAAACAATATTGTCTTTCATTCTCAGGACTCAGTAGAAAAAAATCAAAATTATTTTCGAGTTAAATGAATAATTAATTACCGTTACTGGTCTCTAGGTCTATTTACCAGGTTAAAAAGCTCGAGAAGGATTTTGAACCTTTGAAGCTTACACGGGTAGTTACAAAGTTAAACTCGATATAGAAGGGAATGCTAGTAGTTACATTTATGCATATGCGCGCGCTTATATTCATTGATCGAGAGTCATCGCCGCACGTAGACACTCGAATTTCATACGTTCCAATGAGGAGTGCACACACGAACGGCGATATTCATAACGTGCTTTAGTATAACGCACAGTTGCCATTTTACGTTTCATGTTTGTATGCTTTACGCAATTCACGTTACGGCAATCCCGATCGGTAATTATTTGCGTCGATAGACTTATTTGTGCGATCTAATCTTTGAATTTGCATTGCGTTATTGCCGCAATTGAAAGACCATATTTAATCAATAATTATGGAAATTAAATCCTTATCCTTTAATTGCGAGCTAATGCATTGCTTAGATTAATCAATTAAGCTTTTAGGCTAGCCTCTTCAAAAAAAAGCTAAAAAATGAATAATTATACAAATGAATCAAAATTTGAAAACGTGCAATCATCAATTAAATTTAATGTTAAGCATACGCCTACATTTAAATGAGAATAGTTTTCAAAAAAAGTAAAGCTCCACTGATCTGCGCAGTTCTTCGGACACTCGCGGGCCAAGGGGTGCAAGCCGCGAGCGCAATTAATTTTTCCGGAATAATTTCTCCGGCGCGCCGAGCGTGCATTCGCGTACATAAAGCAAGCGCGGGATGCATTTCAGTCCCTTTGTACATAGAGCGGCTGGACCGAGAGCGCGACCGCGCCCCTATTTAACAGGGTCTAAACTCTTAAACGTTCCAGCCGTAAATCTCGGCCGATTAGCATAACGCATTAAAGGCCATTGCCGCTTCTGCAATTAAGTGAGTGTATGCCGTTTTGCCGGGAGACGAGGCCAGGAGAGAAAGAGGGAGGGAGAAGTAGAGTGAGAGGAGCGAGCGTTGCATGCGCTCAACGATATGACCTCGCGCCAAGGTGTATCCTCCTAACGAGGAGCGGTAACGTCAAAGGAACGCTTTTGCATTTTACAGGTTTGTTTGATGTCTTATTTTCCTGCTGAGGTTCAATGGAATATCAGTATCTTTATGATGAGGATGTTAAAAGACCTACTTTTAAAGTGGTGATGAATTAGTAAAAACTGCTAATTGCAATGTAATAATGTCAATGATCAGTTCTTGTTTTATTGGAAATAAAAAATATAAATAGCAGCAATTTAAAAAGAGATACCGATAGTCAACGTACTCTACACTTATTAAAATTCGACTATCCTTCTGATGTTTTCCACCAACATGTACATTTAAATATTTTAACGCGTAACTTACATATTAACATGTACACTTAAATTTTTATTATTTAATAACGTGTAAAACTGCCAAGTGAATTATTCAATGGCGAAATTGTAACTATTCGAACACATCTCAATTAAGCAATTACGGCGCATAAATTTGATCCTCGCGTTGGTATTCCACCGGGACGATACCCACATTAGCCGCAATCACTGCGCGAGAGATGGGATTACGAAGCTCCTCGTGCGCAAAAATTTGGCAGCGGCGCGCTAAGCTTCCCGAGCATCTCCGCCGGCATTAGCGCGCGCTCACGCGCGCCAAATCTCGTTTGGAAGGCGGCAAGTCGCGCACGCGTTACACACTTTCCCGCGAGGGGGGTGCAGGACCCGGGCTCCTGGGGGGGATGACGGATGGCCCCGCGGGACGCCGCCGCGCCGACGGCCCGGCCGCCTCGTTTTGTTACTTAGCGTCGGATTGGACCGGCTCAGCGCGGTGTAAAGTGCGTCCGAGGCGTACGCCAGACCCCGGGCTGTGGGAACGCAGACGGGGCGGCACAGGTTCGAGTTCATCGCTCGCGCGCTCGCCCGGAAAATTAATGCATCGTCGGATGCGATTAAA
This sequence comes from Eurytoma adleriae, assembly GCA_900480045.1. Classification (NCBI taxonomy): domain Eukaryota; kingdom Metazoa; phylum Arthropoda; class Insecta; order Hymenoptera; family Eurytomidae; genus Eurytoma; species Eurytoma adleriae. The sequence continues at coordinate 574,920 of UXGC01000019.1, read as the reverse complement.
AAGCGAACTCGAGCTGCGGCTGCTGCCGCTTTATCGCAGATGATCGCGCTGATACAAGTGCGGCGTGCGCTTTTCAAATGCGGAGAGGCGATCAGGTTGCGATTTATGTCGAGTTCTTTTGTCGAAAAGCTTTATTGTACTCTGTCAATTAAGGGTAGTGGAAGGAGATTTATCAGATTTTTTTTATAGTTTGATGAGAAATGATTTTTGCGAAAATATTTTAAATAAATGTAGTATAGCAAGCCTTTAAATAGTTATTATAAAAAATAATTTTCTTTAAAAGATCACGACTGTAGTATAAACCCTTAGTTATTATATCACTTTTTTATTATGAAAAAATATTATAATTAGAGAAACGCATAAAATTCTAGATTTTGTTTAAGACTTATATAAATATACAATAAAAAAAATATTGATTTGAGGAAGCGAAAGGTCACAGAAGTTGAGAATAACAAGGGTGTAATTTGTTAGAACAAGTAGAAAGATCAAGATTTCATGCGACATTCAGTAGTAATAATTTATTGTAAAAAGTAACTTTTTTAATATTTCCTTTTCGATACCAGAGATAAAATACATACGTAATATTCTATTTTGCATAAACTAATTATTCTTTTATCAGTTTTTTAAAATTTCTATTGATAATTATTTCAAACCTCTAATACTAAACTTCTTCAAAAGCTATCACCTTTCTTAAAACAATCATAAAGATCGAGGTTGTTAACTTTATAATTATCATCATCTATATAAAGAAATAAATTAAAAGAAAACAAACTAATAATCAAAACAGCAGAATATTCAGCAATAAAAGATGCAATAAAAAGGTGTTTAGCGCGCGCAGTTAACGAACCGCGGTTAAAAAGCGCAGGTAGCTATTATTCTTATTACGTAAGCTATGCGACAGCTCGTGAAATCATAAAGTCGACCCTTCGCCGGGCAAAACGTGTGTGCGAGCGCGCCAAGCGTTAGGTGCAGGGGGAGAGGGGGGGAGTACGTGTCAGTAATGCCATTTCACGAGGACGCGCGGCGGCCGCAGTAAATCTCGTTTCGCGGCTCGTGGCGCTCGCTCGCGCGGCCCGTCGGCCTGCCCGCACACGTCGCACGTACAATATACACGCTAATGCGAAATAGCTCTCGAAGCCCTCCCCCGCGCCGGGGAGGGGGAGAAAAATAAGCTGGACACGAGGAAGTAACGGGCGGCGGAGGAGGCTACGAATTTTTCGCTTCCTTGACTAATCCTCGAGATCTCGGCGCAGATGCCGGTGACGCAACGGCAATACTGCCGCTTCCGCTGCTGACCCTACCTTCCCCCGCTGCCCCTTTTGGCTCGCGCATCTTGAGCGCTCCACCGATGATACCACGTACACACATTAATAGAGCTTTATCGCCCGGCAGACTGCGACGTTATGTCCGCGTCGGACCGTTCCCTTAATTATATGGAATGAAGTGGACACGGATTTCACGAGGCCGCTACTAATTATAAAGGATCATTTCTTAAGGCACTACGGGCATTGACGCTTTAATTAAGAAAATTTAACGTTAGCTTTACAGTCGCAGACGTCTCTATTTTGTAAATCACGTAATCGTGTTATTTTTAATTTGCGAATCAACATTCAATAATTTATATTATTTTGTAAATTTTTATTATAAAATTATGTAAATAGTGATAATATTTATTGCAAATTATGTAATTTAAAATAAGAGCGTTATGCAAAGCTGAATATATATTTTACTTATGACGTCTGACCAAAGCGCGGCGTTACTACTTACGACGTAATAGTAGTAATTTATACTGTGCTAAATTGCAAAATGTTTTTAGTATTAAAATAAATAAATAGAATTAATATTTACTGCAAGATGTAATGCAAAATAAAACCATTATACAAATAATAACATTGATTTTACTACTGCCGTCTGACTAAAGCGCGGTATTACTACTTACGCAGCTGCGCTTTCTTTGTGTTTCTCCTTTGTTTCACGCTATAAAAGAAGCTGCAGTCTAGATAATGAATTAGTCGTAATAGATCATTGAAAAAACTGCCAAAATATCAAACAATATTTAAAAAAAAGTCATTTTAGTATTGACGAAAAATGTTGATTACATTCGAACAACTAATTTCTTCGTTCAAATTTGATAATGCATAACTTTGATAACTTCACGGCAATTTCAATAATTACATCATACCGATTTGCGTTACACGAGCTACGGAAAACGGAATAAAGGGCCCAAGTCTAGGTGCAACGTAACGGGTACCCAACAATCACCTAAAAGCCAGCTCGGGTGACGATCGACCCGATTAATAAAGCAATTCGATCGCAGCAATTAGGTCCACGTCTAACTAGACACACGAGGGCTCGGATAATGTGTACCCACCAGTTCGGCAATTAACCAACGAACATCACAAACTATCTCACCTGCAAGGCGGATAGATTTGTTGTTATTGCGACATCCACAAACATTCGCATTTACTGAACTATTAAACTTGTACACAGCCGACACTATAGATAAAACCGGAATACCGATCGAGCCAATGAATTTTCATGTGGACGGTTTGCTTCGATTTACAAGCGTCAAAATCTTTGTTTATTTTTCATTAAATAAATATTAACTGCAAATTACGTTAGATGAAAAATTTTGTATTTTATTTTATATTATTTATTATGTATTTATTACAAAAGATATAATTAAGATATACCTACTACTAAGAAAATCAATCAGTGTTGACAAATTATTTATAAAATTTGTGAATAAGTGCTTAATAAAAATTTCTCGAGCACGTTGATTTTAACAATTTAACAAATATGATATGTGAGATAGGAGTGCAAGTTAAAAAATGTATGTATGACCGAAGCATCGATGGAATGCGGCGTAAAAGTTTGAACAACATTAATATGAGCGGCAAGTTGCTCGATAAAGAACAAGTACATGCGGATATCGAATTATTATTGATTTTCGATATCTAAGCCAGACACTCGTGGACGAGGACTGCAGATAATGCCAAATGTGGATTTACTTTCACTATATTGGGTCACGAGATCATTGTTATGCGAGGAGTTCGGCAAATCCATTATTCAGACGGTCCTGCAGCTATCCGTGTCTGCATCTCTATTGTAATTCCTTGGTAACTCATTTCCATATCAATGAACAAGCTACGACCTCGCGACCGAGCCGTTACTGCCGAAATTGTATTCGACACGGCCCTCTTTAAACCAGCCTAATTCATTTTTTTTTTACCTTTCCAACCGTTGTGATTTAATAAACATCTAAGTCCCATTTTTACGAAATCTTAGGAGCTTTTTTGACAATCAACGACATATTTCGTTAAAGAAACTGAAGACAATAGAAAAATGCACGGAAACAAAAAGAAAAGAGGGTCTTTTAGAAAAAATATCGCGCAGATCTGATAAGGGCTTATACCGAATAATTGCCGGCGCGAAAGAAACGTCGATTGTTTTAATTGGCAGTTTTTAAAAGAAACCGGGGCTCCGCGAGCGCGCAGCGTGATTTTTTTGCGTCAATTTACGCGCTCTTGATCCGAAAAGTGCAGAAGCTACAGAGGGAGGGGTGCAGGACAAGGAGGGAAAGCTTTCGAACAAAAGAAGAAACTTCTCTCGGACGTCCTAAAGGATAATGTTTGGTTTGTTTTTATTGTCCGTGAGCGAGTGCACCGAGCTCCCCTTTCTCCTCCCACCCCGCTCTCCACCTCGCCCTCACTGTATTTCAGCACTTAGCTTTCGATGAATAGGAGAGGGAAAAAGTTTCATTACATGTTGCTTTGTCGACGGGCGGAGGGATATCGGAAATGAGGAACAGAGGAACAAAGGAGAAAGACGCTCGGACGACGGCGCGTAGTCGCTCCCCCGCGCTATATATAGCTATATAAGTGCAGGCACCTTTTGCGCCGATAAATTATGGCAACGTTATTGGAGTCGGGACGGCGAGCCCCTACAAATCACGCTACGAGCGCAAAGAGAGGAGAGCGCGGAGGGGGCGAGGGGGGGACGCGAGATAGAGAAAGCCCCGGCGCGTCCTCGTGTTTTAACTCGGGCTTACACATAATTCCGTATTATCGCCGCGCGATTCATTGTAATTATCGCGCGATATTCCGCGGATATCGGCCTCTATCGCGACGTGAAAAGCCAGAAACTCTAATGATCGATAAGTCATTGATTCTCTATCTTTCGCCCCTCGGACTCGTTAAAGTACAATCGATGCTTTTTTAAATGTTAATCGCTGCTGCGGGACTCGAGGCGCGGCTCGAACGGTTGTCGTAAATAATTTGAACGAGTGGCTGATTTAAAAGCGATTAACGCAGTAATGCGTAAATATTGAATTAAGTATATGGATTTTTTATTCGCTTTCGTAAAAATTAATGCAGTGACCGATTAGTTAATTAAAATTTAATTGAGTTTTATTAACCTTTACTTTAATAAAAAGAGTTTTTAATTATTCATAATAATAATGTGATACAATTTTGTAGAAAAATTTTCCGTGCAGTATATAAATTTTCTAGTGTACTTAGCATAGTTTGTACAGCATAATATTATGTACTACATCAAACTCTCGCATAAACGTAATGAAGATGTTTTAATTATAAATTTATGCAGTAATTATGTAATTATTATTTTTGTTACTACTCACCTAACGACGCTATGATAATACATCGCATAATCAGAAAATCATTGACTCGTAAATTACAACTCGAAATCGCTACATAATTTCTACAACATGAATATTAATTTAGCCCCGAAATTTTCGTCTCGCGCGCAATAAATCACGCGCAGATTGACCTTTCGTTAAAGCGAGAAGATTTAGTAGCACTATAAGGGTTTTAAAATAAGCCCCGGGGGCGCTCTAAAAAATGGATGGCCCGATGGATCCGGCGCGCGGCGATGACCGGCCGCGCGCGCCTATACATTGTCATATCCTTGAGCGACGGGCTCGCGCGCGGACGTCGGTGTCTTTTATATTTCCATCGTTACGACGTCGTAAACCTAATTCGCGGGGCGCGGAGCCCTACGGGGGCCGGCGCGACGCCACCGGTCGATGGGAAATTACCCGTTTAATGTAGTTTAGTTCTGGCTTTACTAACTCGAATTGGATACCCGCCGCGGCGCTCTCAGCGCGCGCAACCCCATAACCCGGGAGTTACGGCTAACCCGACCGTCAGGGAATATGTATTGCCATGATCCGCGACGTCCGAGTACGCACCGCTGCAGCCCCGCGCGCTTCCTAGCGATCTCCACCGGCCCGTGCATTTGCAGTTTGAATGGCCGCGAGCGCATATTTCACCCAGAACCGACCTTTTCCCTCCCACTCCCTCCTCGTCCTTTTTTTTAGCAGGAATTTCACGTTAGTTATGTGGCGAGGGGGGACTGATTGCGCCCGGTCATCGCTGAAGGTTTTATGGATTCGATATCGGGAGGAATTTCTGGACGTTGTTGCACGAAGCTTTTTCTGGGAATGCAAAATTGAGATTTCCAAGAATTAAATTGTTTTTTTTTTAAATACACGTTGCTCGTAGAATAAATAAATAATTCCCGAAATTTTAAACTGTTTGCATTTGAATGGCTGAATATTTTTACCGGCGCGATGAAAAGCACGCTAAAACGAGGTATTCGGCCCTTTCAAACGTAAAACTCAAGACACAAGAAAACCCTTTATGGATGAAATCATAAATGTGATAACAGAGAGGGAAGGTAAACTCGAGATTTTGAAATCCCAGGTAACGGAATATTCATAGAAACTTGAAGATCGCTCCAAACAGCGCAGTGAATTTAATTCGCGCTTCAAATTTTGAAGGCAAAATAAAAGTTTACCTTGGGTGAATATTTAAAAAAAGTCGGCTATTATTTTTTGGCAAATTGAGTGTATTTTACGGAGAAGTTGAGGTGCGACTATGTACATATAGAAGGAAAATTGAGGTACCAGGCAACTGCAAAGTAAAACAAAAACAAATTTATACTACAACAGCTTTTAACAAAATCAATTTTTCAAGCGGCTTGTTTCGGTATCGGGAGTATTTTTCAATTCATTGTTTTCAACGAATACCGAAGGTTCGAATATTCGATAAAAGTAAATAACTTAAGTTTAACAACAGTTAGTTAAAAAATAAATATTAATTTATTTTCAGCTACAAATAAATTTTGCAATGAGTGCATCGACTTCTCGTGAAATTTAATAACAAATTTAAAATAAACTACCGAGTAAAATTCATTAAATTAAAATTCAACAGCGCGAAGAATAAGGTAAAGTGTTCGATTCAATATTCATCGCGAAAATATTCTTTACTACATTACGAAATGACTGTGTTATAAATATTTACGCATTTAGCGAGTTTCGTTTTTTCTCCCTCCCTCCGAAACGAAATTATTATTATAAAAGCTTTTACTCCGGCCGCTAAAGCGCGCAGCTTGTCGTTGAACTCTAAAACAAGAGAAACACGATACCCTTGCAATCTTTCATCAGGGCCGTTTTCAATTTTATTAAAACCTCGTTTGCGTAAACAAGAAGCTCGGCGCGATAGCAGCTACGAGGCATTTTCAGCGTAATAGAGGAATAGCCTAAATGACGTGCAGCGTGTAGCTCGCGCCGGCGAAACTCGAGCGTAACGAGATGAGACGAGAAACAGGATGGTCCGAGCGCGGTAAATCGATTCCTGATCGGCTGCTGCCCTGATCATACCGTTCTTCCGTATACTGCGCTCGCAATTCAATACGGGAACCTGCATGCTCATGACGAACATTGAATTTCCATTTCTTACTTATTTACGGACTGCCGGCGGGATGTCAATCATTCCGGAAAGCTGCTTCTGCTTTTGTTCGCTCAAATTCACTTTTGTTTTCTTTTACGATTTACTTATTAGATCGGAAAAAGAGCACGCGTTTTATTGAAACGATAGTATTACTTTTATTTTACACAAAATGGTCAAATTGTGGAAAAAATTACTTGTAATAAATAAAAGTTAGATAAAACTTGCCAGATTATAGTGCTGTAGGATTTCCTTTTTAAATGTGCGGATTTCATTTCAGCTTTTTTTTTTACCTCGGCGTTAATTTTTCCTTAATTTAACAAAGTCAAACTAAGATTCAAAGTTAAGTTGTACATACAAAAGTAGTATTCCAATAATTTCCGATTTTCCTTTAAAATGGTTTATCTGCGAAAAGATTTTCAATCCAACACTTTTTAGATACATTTTCTCTAATTCAGTAAAAATTCTTCAAAATAACAAATCCTTGTTAAACATTAACGGAAAGTTCCAATCAAGCATCACCATAATCGCTAAAATCCCGTCGATGCAGCCGGGGGGAGCCGGAGCGAAGGAGCTTCGTAATAAAGAGCGTACTCGAGCGCGTCGTTGACGAAGTCGGCAAAGGCTTCGGGAGCCGCCGAAGGGACAGTCAACAACGCCTCGGACGCTGTATATACAGCGCCGTCGTTGCGGTGCCGAAGCGTCGCGCGCGGAGACGGCGCTCTGCGCGCAAGGGGCAGAGACGAGTTCGGAGGCGCAAGCCCGCGACAAGCGCTGAAGGATCCGGCCGTATAAGCGGCTTAGGGGCCCTCCGGGCTTGCGGTGCCCGGCTCGAAAGTTTGCGCTTGCCTCCTCTCTCCTCGCTGAGAGCACGTGTCCCACGAGATGCGCCGGCGAAAAGTGAAAGGAGAGAGAGGAGAGAGGTGGAAAGGGCCGGGGCACTCGCGGAAAAAAGCCGCGGCCAGATTGATGTATAAATAAAGATGCGAATTTAGTCGGACGACCGGCCGAGAGGGAAAGTGGGAGTGCAAAGTAAGATAAATGGGAGAGAACTCGGGGATAAATCATTTCGACCGCGTTAAAAAGCTGCGTCTAATTTTGATTTTGACGCTCAAATTTTTTTTACGCTTTAATTTTGACGCTCGAAAGAGCACGTTTTATAATTTATAATTTAGTTTGTCGAGAAGAATACGTGAAGAATTGTACAATTGAAGAGTGAAATACTACTCAATTCAACTGAAAACTGAGCCACTCAAATTTAGACAAGCACAGTTTTTTCTGAAAAAAATAATTATATTTTAAAATTTTCACTCTTCCTCTTTAAGAGAGAGGCTTAATAAATGAATTAAAGATAAATAATTATTATTATTTTCTTTCGCCTTATACCATAACAAATATGATCTTTTTCATTATTTAGTATAACGAGTACAAGAAAGACGTTCTGATAGATATCATACATGATAGATAAATATCAGAAGCAACAAACTCCACAGCAGCGCGCGTACAGCGACAACCCATCCGGATCGTGTTCCTTGGGGGGCGGGCGATGGTTCCCGGGGAAAAAAGTCGCGCAAAAGCCAGGGGTTTAGTATACGCGGGCTAACTGAAAGCCGCCGCTCGATATACACGCGGCGGTGCGCGATGCCGGGCTCGTTGGCTCGTCAATTTGTCGAAACGACGAGGCGCATCTTTCAAATTTGGCGCGGCGCGCCGGCGCTCCTCCGGAGTGCCCGAGCAATTACGCGGGACGCGCGCCCCGGGTACAGTGCACCCGGCGTTCGCGCGCGCGCGCGCCCAGCTCGTCAGAGAAGTACGCAACGCCAGTTCGTATAATCGATGCGTCCCGCATAACGCTTACGTCACCGTCCATATAACCGTGCGCACCGGTCCTTCCTGCCGGCCGCGACCCTCCGCCACCACCCCCCGACTCGCCCCCCGATGTATCCATATGCATGCCCGCAGTATAGACGGTCAGCAAAACGGTAGCCAATCACCATAGAGATCCGATCGAGAGCCTCGTATAACACCGGACCACCGGCGGTACGAGAACGCATTTTCCTCCCCCTCTCCTTCCCTCTCATTTATCTCTTCCTCTCTGGCTTTCCTCCTCTCTTCATATTGTTTTCTCCTATCTTTTTATTTAACGCGCACCACCGCCTAGTTTCCTCGTAAAATATTTCGTTAAAGGTTTCTTATTGCTTTTCATAAACTCTGGCGTTACTTTACGGTAAAACTCGGTGGTTGTATATTGAAATTTTTTGAAATTGTGCAATAAAAAATAGAAAAATAATTATTGTTGGAGTAAGAGTAGAATATTGTAAACCTTGTTTTGCGTTATTCCGATTTTCTACTCTGGAAATACATTTATTATAGCTGTAACTCTAAATATGTATAAAATTACGTTTGAAATATTAACTGTTGCATATTTTGCATTAAAATTTGTTCATTTATTCAACCGAAAAGTGAGCAACTTCTGATTCATAATAAACATCGCTAATTACATTTTGCATGTGAATTTTACATTCTCAGATTTAAAAGCATCCATTATAGAAATCTGAATTTATATATATTTAGAAATTGCTGATTAATTTTAAATTATTTTCAAAATTTGATTTCGGGAAAACATTTTCAAAAATAATAATATTTAATTAATAGTAGTCATTAATAAGTTTTTAAAATAAATGCTTTCACCATTAATTAAGCAAACTGCGCATTCAATTAAACGCATGAATCATTCATTAGTACATTTTCTACCCGACTGCGTATTTTACGCCGGTAAAAGTATACCCCGCGGAATCAATTATCAAATAAATAATACTCCACTTCCGTCCGTCAGCTGATTAATCGCGCAAGCCAATTTATTCATCAACGGCATTTTTTAACTAGGCAATCCCTGCCGGCGGCGGACCCGAAAGTTAGGCGATCCAGGGAGATACAAATGTCGATCCGTCGAAATATACCCGCAACTGCACTTCGTAGCAGCCTCGTCGGGCTCTACGTGCTGCGCGCAGTGAGAGTTACCCGGACTAATTAATCTTATCGTTAATTAATTTCCGTGACCGATTGCGAGCGCCCGCCTGCAATCGTCCCCGCTTCGCGGCAGCCAGAAACTCATATGCCTCGCGATGCCACCCTCCACGGCGCGTCTCTGCACCTTTGTCGTAATTACCGAATGGTAAATGACGAATATATTCAACGCTCGCTTGCGCCAGTGCAGCGACGGATCCGAAAGTGTGTAATTTTTAATTCGTCAGTAGATCCGGTGTAATTATTAACTTTACTGCTCGGGTATATAAGTGTACGTATACATAAGCCTTGGTTCGATTGAATTGAATGTAGTTTGAATTTCGGCCGCGATAGCCGATGAATTTCGGCGCAGCAGAATGAAAAGTTGTCGGTAAAGATATATGGGGAGGGTGTATGAACTTTTAATTAATACTCCCGCCCCTGCCAAATTCAATTAACTCACAATCGAAAGCTGAGCACGTCACACAAAATATCCATTATGTAATTACGCGATACCGCTTCACTCTTACTACTTTAGTATCCCTAACAAATTTATTAAAGCTGTTAAATTGATTACTGCAACTCTCGACTACCTGAAGCAGGCTTACGGGGTATACACAGCGTTATTCCAAATGAAGGGTAGTTAATACTGTTTTCCATTACTAATCAAAATGCAAGGTAGATTCATTACCAACTAATTTTCGTCTCTCACGATTATACACAAATAGTACAGTTTTTCTAAGGGAAAAAATAATGAGGGAAAAAATAATCATTTTCTAAACTTGTTAAGGACAGAAAGTGAATTTTTAAAAGAATTCCTTTTGATCTTACAAAAATTTCGATTTACATTAGCGAATCAAAAGACTCATTTTCTTGTATATTGAACTTTAAATTTGTAATGACTTGTAACATGGATTATGAATGAAACTGCGATATGACTGGCTGTGTCAATCAGCGTAACTATACTTACTGATTACTCAAACATAAAGGCCTATCCTATTCCATTTCTATTCTATTAGCTTACCTTCATGTACGATTACATTTTCTACATTATTATCATTCCTCGTTCAAAATAGAATTAACCCAAGATACCTGTAATGCTAATTACTTTCCTCGTGCTATCTGCAAGGTAAACTAAAGAAGACCCTTTAAATTTTCACCCAACACAAGAGTAATTAATTCGCTCAGACTCCCTTAAGATTGGACGTCCCCCTTTGACTCGCCGCGGCATAATTCAATGCATTATAAGAGCATTACCACGGCGCGCATAATTACCTGAGTCACATTCAGTCCTCTATCGCCGGCCCCTATCTCTTCCATCCGCTGGCTGGGTCCCCCGTCTCTCGCTCGCGCATAAATCCGAAACAAGCCGGCCCCGTCGCGCCCCGGCGCCAGGGCGTAAATAACGCCTCCTGTCATTCTCTCTCTCCTCCGAGGAGAGAGAGCAAGGGGGGAGGCAGCTCGCGCTCACGTAAGTGGCCGTCGCTCCTTGAATTTTCCGCCGGCGGCCCGGCATAATTCCCCGGCCCCGTGGCCGAGGCGGATCCTCCCGGCGGCCCCGCGTAATCCCGGGGCCGATGTGCACCTTGCGCCCGGCGTGATTCATATACGCGCATTACGCCCGGCGAAACTGCGCCCCGGCGTTGATGTAGCGCGCCTTCCCCGAGGCGACGCGCACCGCCGCCACCGCTCCCGAGCCGGAAAAGATGCATCACCCGGGGAGGACGCGAAGCCGCGCCGGGCATACGCGGCGAAGCGTCAAATTTTAATCGATAATTCAAACGCGACGTCCGCGACACGCTCGCGGGATCGATCCGAGCGCTCGCGAGATTACTTACACGGCGCGGCTGCGTTTCTGTCTCTTGAGTAATTAATTCCGCGAGATTGTTGAGTGCGTTGTTTTGCAAGCGCATTTTACACTACTCCCGTTGGAGGTTTTACTTATTTATACAGCGTTTTCTGAGGTTGTTCATTTTAATAGCTAGCGGTTATACATAAATTTTCACACTCGCGAATCAGTTTTGCACTAGGAAGTCTTTATCATTAAATAAGGCGCGCAAATTTGCTTTTAAAAGTTGAGATAAAACTCTGTAAAAAATTCACCATAAATTGGCGTAAACATGCGTATATTTTGGTCAATTTATGTTAATTTTTTTTACAAGTAATATATTTATTTTTATAAATAAATTTTGATAAAAAGTGGTAAAATTCTGTGAGCATTTTGAAATTACATTTAGTAATAAAATAAATAATTTTTTTAAAAAATGGTTTCATTTTACTAACGACATATTTCCATTATTATATAAATAATTTTACTTTCATAAAATAAGAGAGATACAGAGAGAAAAGCGGAAAAGCATTAAAAAGAGCATCCATTGTCGGAAGTTGTATTTCTTTGAACGAACGGCTGTCATGCTAAAATTATATTTTTAAAAATCGCATTTCGTTTAAATAATTTACTCCCCTCAAGAGGTTCGTTTAAAGTTTACCTCCGCAATTTACATGCCGCTTTAATTCCGTGTTTGATTTAAAAGACGAGAGCACGGCGCGCTTAATAGACGCGCGCAATTTACCCGCGGGGCAGATAGAACTATTTTCGCCGGTAATTTGTACCTAATCTTTTTGTGGAACTCGCCCCCGGAGAAAAATATGAGCCTTTAAAAGTCAGGTTTAATTTATACCGAACAAAGTGAGGAGCGTAAGGATAACACGGACAGAACTATAAAATATTTTAATTTCATGGTATCCAGCACGCGAGGACGGGTATAAATTTCCTCTTTTCACTATGTGAGTGCGCGCGCGCGCTGATGTCGCTGGCCCTCGCGGCCACATTTTCATTTTAAATTGCGATAATCTCGCTCCGAAGCGCTAGGACAACGTAACCGCGATAAAATAGCATCGAGCTCTGCCTTCCGTAATTAGTGAAACGCTGCGTGCGTGGATTTTACTCATCAATCTAAATAAAAGCTAGTTCGATATGTCTCCTCGCGTATTACGTGGCTACGGAGCGCATCGTAATAAATTCCGGGGGTGGGCCACGCCGAAGTAATTACATAATTGAAAAAGCGGTATTCTCGGCACTTTTAGCGGCCAGTGAAATGCCTGCGATTGCCGCAATGCTTTTTCATCGAAAATCATATCTGCATTATTTCTCCCTTTCTAAATTACTTTACAACATTAAATTTTAAAGGGAAATTAAAATTTATAGAATTTTTCGCGTCTCGACGCTTTGACCATTTAGAGCAATTAATCAGATTTTATGATGAGTCATTGAACAATCAGCTTAATAAATTAAAATCGATGATACTTTAATCAACATTAAACGTCGTCAAATAAATATGAGTTTCGATTAAAAAAGAAATATTTCAAAGGCACAACGGCATGGCTATTATTCGCCGGTGAATTTGTAGCGCTGCAGGGAAAGAAAGGGGGGTTTTGCCTGTCCGTCACTTGTTCATTTGCTCGTGAAGCCCTGACGATGGCGATACTCACAGCCAGTATTAGCTCTCATTCGAGGGGTATACCGTAAGCCGAGAATTTCGATTCAGTGAATTTCGCTCGAGATAAAATGAGGACGTCAACCGCTATAATCAGACTGCGACTTTAACGCCGCCTGACATTTATCGTCATTTTTGCTACCTCTTTTCATCGGATTCAACTCCTCGCGGATCTACTCTCGATATCCAGCTCGCACGCTGCCTTTGTGTCTGCGCAAAAATTCGAAATTATGAATGACTGCGAAGTATAGATATGAATTGCTTGTAATGTGACTTTAGTTGTGCGTCAGTTTAATGTCTCTTTTGACGGCTTTAATTCTTTTTTAAAGTAATAATGGATATCTATTTTTGAAATTTTAATGCTTACTACGCCATTTCAATTCTCACGGGTTCATATGAAATTCAGTATGATATCAAATAAATCGTTGGAATACTGAATTGATGCATTTCCATTATTAAAATTCTGTAATTTAAAAAATCGCGTTTTACTTAATTTTACAATTTTGTTATAATTTTAAAATAAAGTTTCTACTTAGTCTTCATTACTTTTTATAATAAGAGGGTTGTACCCTAACAATCTCACTAATCAAAATTACTAGAAAAATTTTCGACCCATAAAACAGGAAGAAATTTCCTAAAAAAATACTTAAAATAAATAAGGCGCAATCATCGAATTAAACGCAGCTGCCTGTCCAGAGTAATCACGATGCCGCGGAAGTTAATCAGATAAAAATCCTAGGAAAGTAAAAAGCCAGCGGCGCGAAGCGGGGGACGTTTACGATGCCGTACATCATTCGAAAACAATTACGCACATGTAGCTATGCACGCGATGCGGTGCACTCGTGCCCGCTCGACGCGCGAGCGACGTTAATCGCACCCGAGCGGCAAAGTAAAATAGGCGGCGCTCTCGATGCGCGCACACACACACACTGCGCTCTTGAACCGTCGCCTAATCGGACCCGGGCGTCTTCTTTGTTCGGCGTCCTGGCGCGCGCGCGGTTAAGGACTCGCAACAATGGAGGACGGCCGATACTGATCTAATCTAATAGAGGCCGCGCCGGGGCCAGGAGGCCATATGGACTTCGGATTATGTACAACGGTCCATTTAGCCGGGGTGTGTCTGGTTCGTGCGCGGCTTTTGTAATGCGCCGCGCTGTATATCCCCGGGAAACTTCCTATCCGTGACGGCGTTTCCGATGACGCTGTGCTCCCGTTTTCTTTGACGATCCTCGATACACTCCCATTTAAATTAGCGGCGCGCCGGTGGGTATATACGGGTAGCGCGTGATACGCCGCGGGGTGTCTTTTCTCTTTCTCTCTTCTTTTTTAAGGAGAAGCGCGTGCGACACCAGTGATTCGTGTCGGTATGCCCGTGAAAGACCTAACGGGATTTATGTTTGCAGTGGCTCGTATACACTCTTTCAAAGTGCCTCCGTTTTTACGGTGGAGGAAGACGGAGCAAGGGAGCGTTGAAAATTGCCACTGATTGAAAGAGCCATTTTTACCCGGCCGCTCGATGCTTTGATGTTCGCAAATGGCTTTATTTATTTCGCCAAAAATCAAATTGTTGGGGGAATTGAAAGCTGCTCATGCATTGAGTTCAAAGTAAACAATCGCTTTGGACGAAGGGGTGGTCAAGGAGGTTCTGTTTTTTCTAATCTTTTACATTTTTTATATTTTTTAAATGAATTAATTACCTAGTTGTTCTTCGTATTTAAAAGTCAATATCCTAAATGAGGTCAAAATCAAGATTTAAAGGAAGTTTCAATTTTTATCACATGATGCGTAGAGAAAAGTCCTAGAAAATATCACTGGTACTTCATTAACGAGTGCACATCTGTAAACCTGGACAAAATGACTTTTAATTTAACACGGTATTTAAAAAAAGAGAGAAAGCTTAATCAAAACAAGCTCTTATTAAAAATTGTTGAAATTCTTTGAAGAATCGCGAAAAAGTCCTCCGCACATTCATGTAAATTTAAGTTCTAAGGAAAAAAAGTACAAGGAACGTCCATCACTCGGCACTCGGTATCAATGCAATTAAGAAAGCGGAGGGCCAGTGTTAAAAGGGGGGCGCGCGCAAAAAAAGGAAAATTTCCCCGGGCAGGAAGCTCCTTTTGTTCCTCGCAAATTGCGTTGCGCGGCGCGCTATTCATAACAAGTAAGATTTCGGGTGGAAACTTGAGAAATTCCGGGAAGTCTTGCGTGGATCGAGAATTCGTTTGCGGGCGCCCGGCCCCGTCTCGCTCGCCCCGGAGCTTTTCCGGCTCCTTCCCGGGGCGCCGGCGCGACAGTCCCTCAGGAAGGTCTCGAGCTCTCCTATTAACTTCAATTACGCGGTTGAAGTGCCGGCTCATTGTTCCCGGCGTTCCACGCGGGGAACTCCGCCATCGCCGGCTGCATACTCTCTCGAATACACGGCGGTCCCCCCCGGCCCCCCTGCGCAGCTGCCTCCGTCCCTCCTCCCCCGCGTCTTTCGCCCGCCTCTCGCCCTGGAGAGAGACAGACGCGTGCCGACGCTGCTGATGGTGCCTCTCGCTCGTGCGCTTCGGTGGTGTACTCTTGCGCTTCGTTTTTGGCGCTCGCGCGACACGCGATAGGCTTTTGCGCTGCTCCCTCGCGACGACGCGTATATAGACACCGAGCGGAACAGTGACTCACTTTTCGCATTTTCGCTTTCAGCGAGCTTTTCCTGTCGGCCCGGAATGCCGAGACAGGGCGAGCTTCTCTCGCGGCTTTTAAAATGCGTATTTTTCATTAAGGGTAGTTTAGTCTTTAATATAGAATCTATTGCAGCTCAGTGTTCACTCCAATCAAGTGGCGTTTTACTCTTCCACTTTTTAGAGTTGTTTTGTGCACTTATTTATCGGACAGTCGGGTCCTAATTCGGTTTAGAATGCAAGATCAGATCATGCCTACTTCATTTCCAAAATGATTATCTTAAAATAGGAGATACGGTACCCTGAATTTTAAAAACTGCTGAAACTGCTTTTGTTTAAAAACTGCTGAAAAAGTACTAAAAAGAAAATTTGAAAATGTCTTCCTGCAGAATGTATAGTACATAATCGAGAGAGAGAGAGAGAGAGATGTATGCATATAACCGACTCTGGTAGTAGCTCGCAAGGTAAAGTTTCGCCGTGGATTAGTCGGAGGCTTCGTCGCCCATTGTGATAGCTCTCTTAAATTCCGCGACTTCTTGAAATTTGGCGAATCGTCGCGCCGCCTTATTGTCGTGGGCTCCGCCGCCACCGACGGCTCCATCGTATATTCCCGAACTGTCCCGGACTGTTCGGCCCATTGGCGGCTTTGTCGGAAAGTCGAAACCCGTGTTTTATTTCGCCTTTGCCGAACTTCCGTCTCGGCCTCTTTCAACGCCGCTGAACGAGAAAAAATCCATGGTGGGAGGCTGCGAGGTATACGAGGGGCCGTGAGTCAAAGGAAGGAGGCGGCGGCGCGGTGGGCGTGGGTGGGGCGAGAAATTGGGTTGCGAGTTTCGGTGTTTATTGAAAAGCTGTCGCGACTTAAAAGCTCCTCCTTTCATTCTCACCTCCTTGAACTTCGAGTGAGAGAAAAGAAAAGAGGAGCTGAAGTGGCCTACTTTGCACTGCCACCGGAACTACCTCGGTTCCCTATAATTTCTGCCCGGCATTTGAAGTTGAACGAAGATCCGAAAATTTTTAATGAACACTTATCTCGCTCACCGAGATCTTCAAAGTGACTGCATAAATCGTTATTAAAATGCAATTTCAATTGGATTGCTTGAAGATTACTTGAAATTATCAAAAGTTTGTTCATTTCAAGGAAGTCTTGGCAAGTTTAGCAAACAATAATTTGCTTAAGAATATTATTATTTTTATTTTGGAATTTGAACTTTTTCTCATAATATATAAGCTTTAAAGATTATTCCTTCGCTCTTCTTTAAAAAACATCAAATTTTAATTAGATAAATGGATGTAACGGATATTCCAACAGAGCAGTCTAATGCACACGCACATGGCCACCCACGCCCTTTGCTTATAAGCTTTTGAGATTTTTAGGCTCCAGAGAGCGCGAGGGTGAATCAAAGGGGTTTGCGAATGCTTTTATCGGTCATCACGGACTAAGTGGCGGTGATAAATATTTCAGCTCGCTTTTGGCTAAACTTTTCGTGCATCACATTTATACCCCCCAACCCACCTCTTTAAATATTTCAAAACAATTTTTTACCCCATCACCGCGATCAAGTCATACTCCATCGAACTCACGTAAATAATTTCGAATTTAATAAAGGACCTAATAAATAATAATCCGATCGCACTCGGCGATAAACCCATCTTAAAGTTTCCCGCTTAAGCGCAACACGAATACCCCTTTTTTCAGCTGGAAGAAACTTTTTTGTTTTTGCGCGATATGCAAATGGATCGAAAAAGCATGCATACAAAGTCGACACTTAGCCGCGCGCGCGGCACGTGAGGAGCCCCTCTCAGCCCCCATAAATTTTCAATTCAGCGGTGCGCGCGCCCGCGCGACAACGCGGCAACTCACGCGACGTCATTTTTATAATGAGACGCCTCCGCGCGGGACCCCCGCGAGACCGGGGCGAGATTGCGCATTACGGGGCGGGGGTGGCCGCCGCCCCGATAAAATCGACGCGCACGCGAGTGTATCGCCCGGGCGAAAATAAATAAGTCCGATCCGCCGCGGGGGAGGAAGAGAGCTTTCGTCGCCGGACGGCGTCGCGTGTGTTGTTTTCCTTGCAGCGGCGGGCGTCGGGTAAATAGGGAAAGCGCGCCAGCGGGCACGGGAAACAATGCGCGGCAGATGTCTCGCGGTGCACACGTCAGCTGCGCGCAAGAAGCGCCTTCGAATTGCATACCGAGCTCCGCGAGGGGTTTTCCCGTGTGTCTGTTTTGCGAATACTGCGAAAGTCTGGACGAGACAGTGGATGTTTTATTTAATTTTTGTTTACTCGCAGGTGTAAGTTTAATGTGTTTTTGTTTATGTATTTATTTAACAGCAAACTAAATGGGTTACTGAGCTGTTTGCAAGAAAATGTGAAAATGAATGAAAAGCCAATTATAAGTAACTGTAAGAGACTAAATGTGTGTTTTTGAAAACACTTTTTATACAATATTTAAATAAGAATTAAATAAATATTTATCTACATGAATTGCAAAATCTAAATATGCACAGTTATAAGGAAGCAATAAATCAATTGTTTTAAAATTAAATTAAAATCTCTTTATACAATGTTAATAGTAACAATTTGTTTTCGTTAAATATTCAATATTTATTCATTTATATTTTGAAAGTAATTCATTATTTTAATAAAATAATCTGTCATGTGATTTAATTAAAATAAATATTTCTTTTTAAAACTCTTTGGTTGCAATAAATTTAATTAATACGAATATATTTTCCACTCAACGCGTTAATTTATTAAACTGATACGTTCACTACAAAATTTTGCAGATCGATTTTTTGAATTTTACACTGCAAAGAAAAAAAAGTGAAAAGTCTTTTAGTTAATTTAAACCCATCTAGTGCTGGTCTTTACTTTGTAGTGCTTTAAAGCCTAAGTGCTCCGCTCGTGTCTGAAAAAAAGGGTCACTTGTTCAAACAGTACAATGGGCTCCTCTTGAAGCGATCGTTTGATCTCGTTTTTTAGGGTGTTTCGACAAACGCTTGACCAATTAAAAAGAGATGCTGTCCGGTTTGCTGAGAGTTAGTTAGTAATTACTTTGGTTATTAGGCCAGAGTTCAAAGGCCGCCTTTCAGCTGGGCAAATACATAAAAAGTGCGCCGCGTTACTTTCAAGAATGTCTCTATTTATCAAAAATTGCGAAGCGAGAAATGAGCGCGTTCTTTCGTCTTTCATCTTAAATTCAAAATGAATTTTTCGAAATGAAAAATAGCGATTACTCTTCGTTTTTAATTAAACTCGCTGTCCGTTATTTGTCAATTCGTAAATCGTGCTCAGTCGAACGCTTAAATTTTTATCGGCATAATTCCAAAAAAGGAAAAATATTAACAGCGCAGTAAGGGGGGAGCGCAATGAAGGTCTTTTCGCGTGTTCGGGAGGAATTTGATGGTCGGTCTCTAGGCCTTTCGGCCCCGCCGGATAATTGACGGTTTTGATGATCGCGCAGCTCCCGGAGCAATATCTAAGTTGATGGGCAGATCGTGACCGCCGACTATATATAGGTCGGAAGAGCCTCGAGAGCTAATTATTGAATCTGGAGAACCTAAGGTTGCCCTCGCCCGGGTCACGACCGCAGGCTTGCGGCCGGAGTCCAGTGGTCTTACAATGCCCCGTGTAATCGAGTAGCCCTACCTCCGCGCTCGAAGACGGCCGTTGGCTTATTCATGTTATTAGGTTATCAATAGCTTGCTTCAAGCCCGCTTTCCTCGTAGGCGCGCTCGCTGTTTGCTGAGCTTTATCGCGCACCTCTCGTTATTATACCCAGACTATTTGCGCTCGCCTATGTAAATAGCGCTTTTCTCGACGCCAGTGCGCTCCATTCGAAAGATTACAAAATTTACTCGTACTATGCACCGGGTACTTGGTCAATTTTATAATTCAAATTTTATGTATTTAATCTTACGTTAAATCTTGTAAAAATCTAATAAAAATATATAAATAAATTATTTTAGTCTATTGCTTATGACGTCTAATTAAAATTTTCAATCTTGTTATGAAAAGTATAATAAATTTTTGAATGAAGAAATTAAGCAATATCACATACATCATTACAAATACTGCAGTAATAATTAATTACACGAAATAGTATTTTACCTAAGTCGAAGAGCTTTAAAATAATCACCATTTACCGCGAAATTGTAACTAACATCGCTATAAACATCTAAAGTTAAATGAAACAACAATTAGCAAGACAAGCGTATACTTGTTATCAAAGGTTACCAAATAATCCGAGCACTTTACACACACTCGCAGAATCAACATCAGTGAAATACGCGCAATCGGCTTTAATTAAAATACGTTTCTAAAGCCGAGATTTTCATATCTCGGCGAAAGCAGAGGAGAGCGCGCGAGCGCGCAGTTAGCGCGCGGCCCGATAGGCCAGAGGCGCATCTCCGCGTAATAGCCGGCTTGTAACTTAGGCGGAAAATCGTCGGCGAATAAAGTGGGATTCCCCGGCGGTGGTTATTAAACGAACGATACGTATCCGCGGAGCCGGGGGGGAAAAGCCCCCCGAAGAGAAAGAAGAAACGGCGAATGCGAAATGCTCGCGCGCGCGCCGGAGTATGCAAACGAGGATTTTGATAGTACCTGTGGGCTCGCTCGCCGGGGGGGAAAGAGACGGCGGAAGGAACGAAACACTCGGGGGACAATGGCCGGGGGGGCGGTAGGGAGGATAGAAAAGTTCGCCTCTTTCCACCTGTCGTGCCGGCGAACGGCGCGCTCGTTCTCGCGATGACGCTCGCCGTACGTACACCCCGGGATTCCCGCTCTCCGCGCGCGTTTGGCCCGCGGTGCGCGCGTGCACATATAGCTATGTAGGACGTCGACGACGACGACGACGGGCTCCGGCGCCGGAGGAGCGGGAGATGCTCTCTTGCGCACGATTCTCATTCCACGTCATTGAAGAGCGTCTATTGTCTTTGCCGGCGCGCTGGCCGAATCGAACTCCCCGGCATGCCGGATAGACTGCGTTCCATTGCCGGATGGGAGCGACGGAGGGATTTCCATGCGGCTGATGCGCCGAGACTCCGTAGGACCCGAAATATTGCGCGGCGCCGTCTCTCGTTTGCGAATTCTAACGGACGCGCGCGCGCGCGCGGAGACAACGGCGCTGTGCCTGAACCCTTCCTCCCCGTCGCCCCCTCTCTCTCTGTGCCCCTTATCCATCCGTCCTGCGCATCCATTCCGGCCTCGCTTCTCGTGCCAATCAAATCTGATTGCTTCTGAGGATTCGCACTCATTTGCTTAAACTCGGATTACGATGATCGTGGTAACTGATTCTTATTGGATTATGGACGTTTCATTGATAAATAAATTCTGGTTGTGATGAAAAAATACTACAAATTAATAAAATACACTAAAATTTCGTGAAATGTGCTTTTCTGAATATTTAGTAAAGAAAAGTTAATGGCATTATTTTTTAGTGCATTTCACTAATTCAATTTGAGAGAGTATGTTATGAATTTTTGATAACGAAGATAAATCACCATTTTAATTATGTGATATTAAATTAAAACAAGTCAATGAAAAGTTTGAGATGAAGTTATGCGAAGACAAATGAAAAGATTTCAGTACCACAATCGGTAAAACTTGCGCGAACGTAGTAATCGCCAGTAGAAAAGGAACGATGCTGGTCGGCCGTTTCTCCAAAATCTGTGCCACGCATTTCCCCCAATTGCCTCCCGAAATTGTATACATAGCCGCTCGCGGTAAGGGGCCAAAGAGCAAAGCCGAGAAAAAAGAAGCAAAAATTCCAAGCGCGTCTGAAACAAAAAGGAGCAGCGCACTTAAAACAAACAGAGGACGAGGCTCTCTCCGGGGCGAGCTCTCGAGCGCGATAAGAGGGACGCGGAACGAAAATGAGAGGAGACAAAATCGCGCGCATACGGGAGTGAATTGCTCGAATTCCGTCAGAAGTGGCAAGCGACAAGTGCGCCGCGAAAGGCAATCCCATCGGCGATTGTCCCCGTGCGGCGCAAGGGCTACGGCCAATTTCGTCAGCGGCCACGGAGGCCGAGAGATGCGATCTCCGATGGATTTTCTCCTTATTGTCCATTACGTTCGGTAAATCCGCGCGTCGCTCCGACTCGGCGCCGCTGCTATACGGCTGAAACTTTTTTGTCCCGCGCGGAAGAATCGCGGCAGCTGCCCGGCCACGGCTGCCCGCCCCCGTGCGAGATTTTTGGACGGGTTCCAGATTGGCTTCCAGGTGTACTCCTATACTTGCAAGCCTCGGTTCTTGCAATTACAGATTTTCGGATAGCTTTCTAGGGGATTTTAAAAGTATCGTAGAAATTATTTTGATTAAATGATTGATCAATTTTGTAGAATATAAAAATGCAACTTTATAATTTTTTATTTTGTAACAATACATCAGATAGTTTTAAAAAATGATAGGAGATACTTACTTATACGTATGATAAATTATACATCCATTCTGTGTAATAAAATTAATAAAGTACAATTTATGCGAAATCGATACAAGAATAGTACGTTGCTCAAATGTTAAAAACCAGAATTCGAACAGATAAAAAATTAAATTATAAATTAAGAAAAAGCGACTGAAGAAACGTTAAAAAATTTATCTCGCGTCCTCAAACTTTGCGAATCCGACCCGATGTTTAAAACTGAGGTATATCCCATTACCAAAGTCCGCAGCCGGCATAATTTTCGTAGCTCTCGAAAAATCAAGCACGCGCAAAAAATTCGCACGAATCACTTTCGCGAATAAAAAAAAAACCGTCGAGTTTCGAATTCGATTTTTCGCCAATTCCGCTTTGGAGCGGCAATCCGTGAAAGCCGCACGAATGCGCTTATCGTTGAATTTCGAGATTTGGTTTCTGCAGGTAGGAAAGGGGGGGGGGCAGGTCGCGTTAAAAAAAAGGAAGCACGGGGCGCAAAAAAAAAGCGAGGGAAAGAAAAACGATACGCAAGGGGGGAAACCGCCGCGCAAAATCGTCCCCGGGGCTCGAGAGCTCCGAGAGCGGCTACTCTAGATGCGATAATACTCCAGTGGTTTAGTTTGTATGCACCTCTGCGCTCGCGCGGGCCGGCGGCTCTTCTCGCGAGCGAGCCCTCAGCGCCGTCGGGCCAATGAATAAAAATGAAATGCTAACGAGTGAGCGCCGGCTTCGCTTCCGCGTGTGCGTATCTTCGCGAGCGGCGCGCGCTCACACAGACGCGCGGCGACCGGCTGTCCACCTCGGCCGCGACGGAAAATTGGAGTACGAGATTCGCGGCAAAAAAGTATTTGAAAAACTGTTTAAAAAAAATGAGGAAGCGGCGTGGGGAAAAAATTAGGGAAAATCCGATGAGAAAAGGACGGGGAACTGAAGGGTATGTGGGCTGTAGAGGGTATGGGAGTGAAAAAAAGTGTACGAAATATTTCGCGTGGGCTTGCGGTCGCAGGGGACCGAGAGGGAGCATTTATTTCCCATTGTGTGTTTAGGTTTCACGCTTTTTACGCCGGCCGTTTAAGAGAGAGATTGATTTGCTTGCCTCGCTTGCTGCTGTTTTTCAAAATTCGAAAGACTATATATTCATGCGCGCAGAGAGACACGAGAATAAAAAACTGGAAAAAGTCGATTATTCTTTAACAATTTTTGTCTCCAAAAAGTACAAATAGAATTCTACGAACTGTCAATTTACTTTCGAAATGTTTAATACGATATTGACTTTATAAGGCTGCCGGGTCAAAATGATTAAATGCCGTAAATTCGCGGAAAGTTTAGAGTATGCGTTAAATTACAATCGAACGAATAGGATCTAATTAAACATTCTAATCACGCCCCAATTCAAAGGTATTTCAGTCGGCGCTTCAGTTTAAAAAAAGAAGAAGGAAAGAAGCAAAAGAGCGCGCCGACTCTCGAGGTATTTTTTAATTTGAAACTTTTACCCGGCAGACAGTTTCATTCGCTCGCTCTTAAAGCGCTTCCCGTCCCTCAAAGTAAATCCCCCGGCGATGATGCGTCGGAAATTCGCCGGCTTAACCCAACTGAAAACTCTATCAATTATCGTACGTCAATGAATATCTGCCGCTCGCAATTTTCGCAAATGCAATTCGTTCGGGCCGATAATACCGATTTTCGAGGAAGCCCCCGGTGGCTGCGGCGGTTCCGCCTTTCATCTCCAGCCCGGGCCGGGGCGCGCGACCCCCCCGCGCGCGCCTTTAATTAATATTCAGCGATTCACTTTCTGAAATGGAACCACTTAGTGCCGCCGAGTGCGACTCGCTCGCACACACTTGCAAACGCCCGCGTAAAGAACCCACCCCCGCGCGCAGCCCCGGGGATTAAGTTAGCGTGCGGGCTACCCGGCCGGCCTCGGCTGTATCACGCGCGCGCTGCCGCTGGAGAAAAAAGGCCGCCGAGCGAGTTCACTTTTTCCTTTTTGTTCCGGGATTACGAGTCATTTCGGGATTTCTTTTATCTTCCGCACTGCTTTCCCTGTAGTCTATGATAATGTAGTCGACGATTATGGTTGATTTTTAATATTGCATTAAAAGCGCGAATTGTATGATGGAATTTAAAATTTTACACTTAAATGTGTAAATCGCTAATCATTGATTTATCTATTTTACAAAATAACTAAAATTAGTATTACAAAGAGAGCTAATCACTTTAGTAAATTGCACTTGGACACCAGAAGACTTTAAAAATGAGAAAAGCAAGCGATTATGCATTTCGTCGCAGTGCTAAGGCGAACAGCCGCGAAAGAAACGCATCGGTACAAAAGAGCCGGGCGCGCGGTACACATTTAATTTCTTCCTTCCCGCGTCGCGGTCGCCGGCCACTTATGTGCCTTCCCCGTTTCGGCGCTCTCGCCCCGGCCTTTTTCGTGCGACGCTTCCTACCTCTTTCCATCTGGAAGCGGCGCGACGAGCGTCGCCCGGCCCCGTGTTCCCTCCTTTAATTACCGGCGACCGCGGGAACGATGTCGAAACGCCTTCTTTAACGAGCGATTCCGCGCTCGAGCTCAAACAATGTCGTTAATCAGCTAAGGCATCCGCTGAAGATGAGAAAGAAGCGGGGAAATGTGATTGTCGGCACTCCGCAAGATGTAATTTAACCAATCAGCTCGTCTCTTCGTCGACGGAATAATCGCATTTTCACTTGCTGCTCTCTCTCTATCTCTTACTCGGGTCTCCTACTTCTCGTTGCTCTTGGAATGTCCTCGTTTAATCGATCTCCCGCGCTAGTTGTTTTAACGCGATAGGGAGCGTATCGATTTTTAATCAAAATAAACCGAGCTAGCGAGTATTTGACAAGGCGAATATTGCCAAAAATACGACTGTTGGTAGCGGACCAGTGAAGGGAAGCTGCTCTGATTCCATTACTCAGAGCGAAGCAATTAAAAATGCAAATTGTAGAGCTTTTCAAAATATAAAAGATTGTGTTAAATGAGTCGTATTTTCCTTGCATTATTTAAACTACTACCTTCGATCAACATTTTCTTTTTTATCTTTGTATTTTCTAGTCGGCGGCGGTAATGATTCAGTGTTTTATTTTTTTTCAGTAACTAAAGAGGCGAACAAAATCGCAAATTTGAATTTGTTACAAAAAAAAAACGAAATATCTAGTTTGGTATTGCAAGTAGTAAATCAACAACTATGAATTTTGAATGAAAAGGAATTCGTTACTCGGTGAATTTGTTTACATGTTATTTGAACAAACAAAACGTTGAAAACGTAGAAAATTCGTTCAAGTCAAATTTTTATTTCACTCTATATAGTGATACAGAAATATTGCACAATTGAGACACACTAAAATCATGTATCACATAATTTTCCTGTTTACCTCTAGATCCAATTTCATCGAAAAACACACTCTTAAAATTGCACTCAGCTATCTTACTGCAAAATCAAAATAACGTGCTAACACAAAACTAAATTTTTAATTAAAAACAAAAAAAATTAATTCTTTAAAAAAAACGATAGTATATAAAAGACACGATTCCCTCCACAAGCCCGGCGAATCCTCGCGGATGCTTAGGGCCCGAGGCGCGCTCGCGCGGGCTTGATAAAAATCATAGCAGTCTCCCTGCGTAACAACGTAATATGCATGCAAACTAGAAGTGATCAAGCAGCCAGTGTCGCCCGGCGCCCCATACGAAGACGCGTGAGAGCGATTGCCCGTGAAATGAGCGCGTCGCCTTCCCGGCGTTTCGAGGCTCCGTCTCGGTCTCGCGCGCATCCCCCTCCGACGGTCCCCAGCTGCGGGCGCGCCCTAAGAGGTCTAGGCACTCAGGAGAGCCCCGGCCAACGGCGCCCCGAGAAAAATAGAGAGCGGCGAGAACGACGACGTGTAACGGGCGCGCGCGCAGCTTCCCCGCCGATGGCTGCATGTATATGCATGGACGCGAGCGGGTTATGCGCGCCAAGAAAAGCGCCCGCCTTTAAGAGGCGCGGGGTGGGTCCGCGTGCGCACCAGGTGCCGGCCGAGCGCGTAAAGGACCATCGTTAAAATCCGGAATGGCGGATCCGCGCGACGCGGGCGCGAACCTCGGGGGCCGGACGATCGACACTTTCGGCAGATTGGACGGCCGATAGAGAGCGCGGGGGAATTTTTTCGCGCGGCCGCGCGGATTTCATTCGGGGGAGCTCGACGTCGGGCGAGGCCGGCCTTTCACGCGTCGGGGACTTTGGAACTGTAGTTCGAAAAGTCGTGAAATCTTGGGTGGATGTCCGTTCATGGCGGTATTAACATTTTTTTCAATCGCCAGAGGACTTATACCTCGATTTACTCTTTACTAGACTTTTCATTTATTTCTATTCGCGAGTTCAGTAAAAGCAACATTGCTAATGTTTTCTTTATCGATTCGTTTAAAATATATGAACCTTATTTGAATCGAAATTGGCGCATATAATTATTGTTATATTTTAATAATACGTATTAATATTAATTCTTTAAGATTTTATTGAGTTATATTTTTGTCGTTTAGTCAGATATTTTTTTCTTAATTAAAGCAGAAACCATAAAATAAACAAGTCCGCAAACTCGATAAATTTTTCCTGAAACTCTGACATAGTTTTTAAAAAACCATACCCTTTTTTGTACTCCGCTCAGGCTGTTATTAAAACGAAAGTCCGACAAACGCAGGGTAAATAAATAGAGCAGTTATAGTGGCTGGGAGGCTTTTGCGCGTGGAGTAAATGCCGAAATTGGGAGGCCACTAATTTGAATTTATGGCCGCGCGATTTTCATCCTATCGCGCGCCAGAATCGGCATTCCGCCGCGTTGTAATGAGAGCAAATGGGTAACTAATGAACGGCTCGAGGCCGTTCTTTTTGTTGCTTTTATCTTCGATCGCCATTGGATTATCTTAATATTTGGACGTTACCCTTTAATTGCACGTCGGGGGATGCCACTTTATTTCGTCGATGCACCGCCGCGGAATTTTCGTACAAACACCGGGGGTTCCCCGCGACCGCTCGCATTAAATTGAACGCGCGCCTTATAAAGGTTCGATGCAAATTCAATAAGCATCGATCAAAAGAACGTTGATCGCATAATTAAGGGAGGAATCGTACTTGCGGTCATTCAATCGTCCCCGGGACTGAACCGCATTTCCCGGCTTCTTTCACCGCTAAGTGAGCTGATTTCAAGCAATTTCTATTCAAAGGCTGCGGAGGCAAAAAGACCGCATCTACTGCAGTTAATATAGTTAATTTCAACGCAATTCTACTAAAGGTACAGCGTGTAATTCGACTTTACATAAGCATTGCATTTTTTGCTAAATTAGTTTAACCAAAGGCTCTGTAGCTTGCTTAGTTAAATTATATCTTGCTTTTTTGCCCGTCTGCAAACTAACTAAACGAGCGTTTGTCTCGTTTGTTTAAATTATTTTGTTAATTAAAAGTGACTAGTCCCTATGATTTAATTATTCCTTAATGATACCAAATCTTTTTCCATTGTCCAATTCATTTACTTTCAAAAATACAATTACAAATGACAGGAGAAAGCACGAACAGCATGAAATTTTACAAAATGTTACATCTTTGAGATATAATAAATTATGTAAAGAAACAATTACTTTCATTCAATTACTATGTACAAAAGAAAAACCTTTTTAAAATTATAAACGAAAACAATGTTAAATTAAAAAAAAGGATAATTTCAGTTCGGTTATGTTAACTTCTTGGCAATGTTTCGATCAATAAATATTTTTTTTTTTTTTAATTAAAAACTTCAATCTTCAAACGATAATCTTGAATAAAAGCCTTCCTAATTGACGTAATAAGACGTATACAAAATAAACCGCTTTAACTCGAATAAATCGACAAAACAGTTTATTGGATGCAGTAATCGGAGTCTCGCGAATCACCCACTGGAATCGCGACATAAATTCTCCCGAGTCATAAATCGTTAAAGCAGAAATAATAAGTCACGGAGGTCGCACTCGTCGAGTACCTCCTCTCTTCCCGGCGACTCTCTTTCTCTCCGCCTTCAGCGACGTCCGCAGGCAAAACATCGCGGCATAGCAATGACTCCGCTGGATGCTTGCAGTGCTTACACGCCGAGCCGGCGTCGCGCGCGTTTCAAGGGGAAGAGCATCGCCGCCGCCGGTGCCCGGGGGGAAAAAAGACGCCGGCCGCCGCGGGCTCGAGATGAGAAAAACCGGTAATGGACGTTGACGAGTGGAAGCGCGCGATTTTGTCATTACGCCGTGCGCCGTTTCTTTACCCCCGCCTCGTGTTCATCTTCTCCGCGGGTTGCGTCTTTTTTCTCGCTCTGGGACGCGGAGGAGGAAGCGCATTCGCGATTTCTTCCCGCTGATCCCGACGATAAAAACCGGCGGAGAACCGCTAAGAGCCGGAGGTAAACACCGCGGGACGAGTGAATGGAGGAGGCACCGCGAGGGAGGCGACTGCAGAATGCGTCGGGGAAAGGGACGGGACGGAGGAATGATAAGAAAAATGGTCGCGGGGAGTGGGGGTGGCGAGGGAAGGGCTGAAGTTCAATAGCCTCCCTCTCTCTTTCTCTCTGCGTGCGCTCTATCAGATCCGACGATTCCAAGCGGCATCCGCGCATTTTGTCTTTCTCACGTGCTTACTCCTCCTATTCGAGATTTTCCAATCTGCACTAATGTCGACGCTCATTTCCCATTGAATATTGTGAATTGAGTAATTTCATATTCATCAGATCGTAAGATATGCGAAATTTCAAATGATTAGTGGAAATGAAAGGAATTTCTATTGAGATATGAATGTGTAATACTACTTTACTGATTAATTTGATATAAATCTACAGGAAATGTTAAAATTGACGGATATTACAATGGATGCACTACGAAATATGGAATATAATGCTAAAATAATTAACATCGATTATTTAAGGCAAAAAAACAATCCTATTTAAATCCTATATTTAAATCTCTTAATGCTTTAATTTAGTGTTTAACTTAAATAAGTTCACATCGCTTCTACACTTTATAATAATGATGATAAATGAAATTCAAGCAGGAATAGGGCTACAAGGGAAGCTTTTCATAATTATCGTAGCGAAAAGATTAAAATTAACAAATTATCAGATCTATTTAATTTACCAAATATATCGAAATTCTTTGAAGAAGTAGATAAAAATAACAATATACGGCAGTTTTAAATATCCATAACTGCGTAAATTATTAACTTTTGCAAGAGATGCGTATTTGTCGATTTTCCTTTTGCACTTCGGTCTCGTCCGTTTCTGTTTCAGCTCGTCTCTTTTCTTCGAGGCGCCACGTCGTCCTTTTCGATTTTCCCGTTTCCATTCTAGATATCGAGCTTCCGACTCGTTACTCTATCGAGAAAGGAACGGGCTCGTAACCGCCACATCGCTCTGTCCGACTGCACGAGGCGGTACTTATCTGAACGATGGAGAGGAGCAGTCTGACGGCGCAAATGCCCTCTTCGCATAAAAGCGTCGCACTTTCGACAATGTCAACATAATGGCATCAATCAGTCAAAGACTCTCATTTATCATTCTTGTTTAACATTTTTTTTTCATAAAATTATAGTTGTTAAAAAACTTTTTTCTTTTGGATTGTATTTTTCTATTTCGATTATTTAAAATTTAAAATTACCTATATAAAATAATCTATATACCTCAAAGAGTACGTAGGTACTTACGAGTAAGACCACTGATTAAAAAAATGAAAATTGATAAAAAAATGTAAGTGACAAGTTGTTTCTCTCCATCGTTTCCGTGATCAAAATGCACAGGTGAATCGACGTTGTTACCCGAAGTCAGCGTCGCGTTACCCTTCGCCGTTTCTTTTTTCAAACTCTCAAACCCAACACTCTCTCTAAAAGCCGATGGAAGAATAAAGACGCACTCACCGAGTGAAGAAAACAAAAAAAAGACAGCGTCAACAGGCAATTGATAAAACGCTGCGCCGAGGAAAAAGGACGGCCCTCGAGAACCGACGCAGTCAAGGATCCGGAGAGGAAGGAGTCGCGGCGCGCTTGTAAAAAAAAGAGGAAGAAGCGCGACGGGATGGAGCCCTGCTCTTTTGCGCGAGTGTATACAGGGTTACCGCGCAAGAAGACGCGACGGTCGTGTCCTCGGCGCGACAAGAGTTCGCGCAGATGCGCGCACTACGTTGCCCCCCGCCTATAAAACTCGCCCGCGGAATGCAAGCTTAACGCCAGCGCCGGTCCGGTATATCCAGTTTGATCGCTGTTTTTATGCGCGCGCGTCGAGGAGATGGCTTAATGAACTGAGCCGGGAGCCGCGGACTACCTTAAGCTCGCCAGATTCTGACGTCGACGATGTTACGGATTCCGAACTCGACGTTTATTTATAGCCGTCTTTCGAAAGAAATTCTAAACTGGTACAAATGGCAGTCGAAAAAGAATTAGCGAAGAGAATTTTTTGTAGAAATTGTTTTATATTTGCAACGCTTTTGAAGATCACGAGAATATGAGAAATGCGACTACTGAGGAAGGTATTGCAAAAGTGTACGCGTCGCTAAAAATGTTGAACATTTCACTTGTATAATTACGAGGATATTTTTCACTTAGAATATCTCATTGTTGACATCAAATTAGCGAAATTCAGGTCTATAAAAAAAGTTTTATTTCTGAAACTTTTCTCGAACTTCTGGTTGTTTCCACGTTACTCGTACCCGTCGGATGATTTTTTTACCGAAATATCGATCGGCGCACAGGTAGTATAAATATTTGTTTTCAGTTAAAAATAAAATGAAGGAAAAAAGAGAAGAGAAGCGAGCTCGCATCATTACAGTTTTCCGCATGGCTGCGCAGTAATACTGGATACATATAGGCGCAAGCATAAAATCCACCAATGATTGGCGTCGGAGGGAGAAAAGGGCAAGGAAGAATATGCGAGGGGGAGCGACTTGTTCTTTACACTGAGGATACTTTCGCTCTGGGCGACAGTGATGAAGGGTGATTTATGGGGATTGCGTGGTCATGAATAAGGAATCTCCACACGATATCGCGAGCTCTCAAAGTTAGACACTGGTTTATGAAATTTGATTTTGATTGCGGATCGAGAAAGCTACGGGCGAAATGTTAGGATTCAATTTCACTTGCAAACAATTCATCGTGCGGACTTATTATTCTCCCTCGAGCGACGATTATCCGCGTTATTTAAATTTCTGTGGAGGCTGTTAACAAGGATAAAATGCTGGCGGCGATGGTTTCTACTCGTCGAATGCATTACGACGTGCTGACTGCACAGATGGAACATTCTATGACGGAGAAATGTTTTCGATTTTGTAGAACAACATTTGCAACCTATTACTTATTTCCTTCTACAAATATTTAAACTTTTCTGATTCATTTAAAAATAATGTTTATTAAAAAGAATCGAGAAACAGCTGGGTGATATTCTGTTTTAAATAAAAATATACGTGCTTATAAATTATGTACATGATGTGCTACATTTCCAGTTCAGTGATGGCTGATTTTTCTCGAAATTGCAGTCACAAGAGACGTCTGTAATCAGACCGAAAATAATTTGGCATTTTGCAATTGAATAATTTATGACCGTATAATAAATACCAACGACAAATATTATGACATTTTCGATACGCGACGATAAAATGAAAAGTTGGATATAATATCACAAAGTATATTTATTCTTATATTTGAACAGCAATAGCTGAATTCATTTTAAGAGAAAATATTCGTTTTAATATCAACCGTTTCGAAAGCTTTCAGCGCATTCAACAATTTGTATAAAAAAAAAGGGAAAAAAAATCTTATACCAATCATACCGATAATACCCAGCGTTTCATAGAGCAATCCAGCATTGACGACTGCGAAATAACGAGGAATCGAAAAAGCCGGGCTAATGGTCGGAAAAAGCGCTTCTTTGAGAATT
Source organism: Eurytoma adleriae (assembly GCA_900480045.1). Taxonomy (NCBI): domain Eukaryota; kingdom Metazoa; phylum Arthropoda; class Insecta; order Hymenoptera; family Eurytomidae; genus Eurytoma; species Eurytoma adleriae. The sequence goes on along the minus strand of UXGC01000019.1, from coordinate 542,657 downwards.
TCTCGACGAGCGATAAAAATTCAAGGGAGGACTATCCCTTTTGACCTGGGACGAGCGATTACGTAAATGCCATAGAGACCGCGGGACTCCGTATAGCTGAGCGCGCTTTGGGATCCGTGGGGTCCGGACCCCCCTCGCGGGGTGCTCGAACACTCTCGGGGTCCGGAAAGATCGCAGTGAGAAATCGAGTTAGAAACGTAGTTACGCGCCCGTTTCATCTCCCCCGGGGATGCTAAGTCTCACTCTCGTGCGAGTAATTTTGCAGGAGAATTGCATTACCCGCCGAGGAGGCGGCGAAGGGGAGGGGGGGGGGTCGCCCCCAACCCCCGTCGGTAGGCTCGACGCGCGCGTCAGAAACGCGAGCGAGATATGAAGAATGAGGAGAAAACGAGGAAAAACTAATCTCTCGCGGCGCACCCTCCTTCCACCTTTCCGGTGCCCACCCCGCCCGACGGGCTTTGTCCGGGAGATATTGGAGGAGAAAAACATCCATTGGAAATTTCGCGCCGCATTCGGCCGCCCGGCTCGTAAATTTCGATCTTCAAACGACGGTTTGGCTTCTTTTTGCCCGTAAACGGAAAGACGATTCAATTACAAGTGACTCGATGAAAGAGAGGGAGAAAGTAGGTTGCGCCCGGGTACGAGGGCAATTTCGCCCCTAACAAAATGCTAAGGGGCTTTTAACAAGTAAGAAGTCATTTCATAAAGAAACTTTTTTTATATAAAAGCCTCATCCGTTAACTGGAAATTGTCCCTCAAAGAGAAAGGAAATTGACGCCCCCGTGATCCGTCAAAATAAGATCAGTATCCTTACATTTACTCTGACGATGTAGAAGAAATGAAAATTCAGTCAGTTTTTTCAGAAACAACCTGAACCACTCGAAGTTCGATCGGCTCAGTTTCCACACGAATCGACTGTTTTTAATTCACCCTTTTGGTAAAATTCGAATAAAACGAAAATTCGTGCAGCATCGTATTTTAACGAACCGTTTGTTCTACAACCTCCTCGTAATTCTTCGGGTAAGAAGCGCCGGGGCGATGCATTTTCTCGCGCAACCGCGCGGCGTTTGACGCGCGCCGCGCTCAAAGTGTACGCAAACTTGGGGGTCTTGAGCGAGCCGCGGCACGTCGGTCGGGCCGAAGTTTCGCGCGCTTACCGGCGAGCGTCGCCTAACTACGACGGACGAGCGCCGCTCGCTATACAGGCGCAACACGTTGTACGAAACTTCCTCCTATTTATCTCGGTTAAGGGCGCGAGGCTCGCGCGCGCGGAGAGCGCGACCAGGTTGAGAAAGCCGAGCGCGTCGCAGGGCGGCCTCTCGCCCCCGAGACAATTTTGGCGAAGCCGCACGCGATTGGACGCCTTACCGACCGACTGTGATAACCGATACGACTGTATAATAGACTGCGACACTGATCTACCCGAGATGGCAACGGGATACGCGACAATTGACTTTGGAAGGGCTGCTGCGTCGAGCTAAGATGTTTCCGGCGAGATGTAACGTTCTGACGTTAGGATAATTTTCGAGTTAGAAATGTTGCGTTAGAGGGAATTTGTAACTTTAATTTTTGTTGCCGAAGTTCTGGGAAGAGATTATGTAACGACAAGTTCAGAATGAAGCGGAGCATACGTTTTTAATGTTTGATGTAGCAAAGTACACAAAGTACATTATTTTAAAATGAAGTAGATGTAAAGTTGGCAAGTTTTGTATATTCTTTGCTTTCAAAGAAATTTCAAAAGCGCATTATATCAACGTAGTACGAGAAATTTTACTTTCCACTTCTTATCGCACGAAGAACACTTTTATGGTCTTAAAATCGTTAAAAAAGAGTTAGTGCAGTCAATTAGTTTCGTTAATTTCATCAATAAAACAAATCATAAATTCACTTCCAAGACTTAATTAATTTATCTTCTCTAGCGTAAAGAAATTCCTAGAAACAGCTAAAACGTAAAAGTAATTAAAAAGGATTTACTTGAAAGTTCATGTGAATAATTATGAAATTTAATTTAATTTAAAAATGAAAGTGGTATTCACGCATCTCGAAACTGCGCGAGTCAAAGAAAAGTTTGAAAATATAAAATCGAAATAAACAAAATTGTCCGAAGTGGTGAAAACGAATTCACTTTTAATCAAGCAACTAATGAAATTTAATTGAATCTAATTAAGCGCAAATTGTGTCGCCGCACTCCGTAGCTGCGGGCGCGGAAAAAAAGTTGGAAAATAAAACCGCAATAAATAAATTTGTCGCGCGTCGCGGCCGAGCGAAGCGCGGGCAGGGGGTGCCTCACCGGGGAGCACGTCTCTCCGTGGAAGCTCCGAATTCCGGCCAGGCGAACTCGAGCACAAAAGGGAATTCCTCCGCATAAATCTGGGCGCTGCGAAGATCACCCCCCGAGCTTGTTTCTGCGACTTTCGCCGGCGGCGGCGGCGGCGGCGCGCACGCACGGCCGGCCACGAATCAACATCGAGTCCCCGCGACCGCAACTGCCGGGGATTGCACTCCCCGGCCCCGGCGACGGCCTCGCTATTTTGTTTCGGCGACGAGCACAAAAGGGATTACGGTTTCCGAATCACTGGCTACCGCCTTCCTTCCGTCCTTCCATCCGCGCCGCGACCTACCCCTCCTCTCTGGGGGGTGAGGACGAGGGAGAGAAAGGGAGAGAGAGTCAGGGAGGAGGGGTCAGGAGGAAAGCGCTCCTCGATTTTCCCCGTTGGCTTACGTTTCGCGTGCTCGTGTGTGTATTTAGGTGGTACGTGCACGAATGACACTCCGCCGAGTTGAGGAGACCGATTCTCTTCGCCGGGACCTGTTTGTGAATTGAGTTGCTCTGCTCTTTTGTGTGCTGTGTAGCAAGATGTTTTCCTTTTTTAATGGGAGAAAAATGCTAGGTTTTTGAATAATAAAAGAGCATTCGTCTGATTCTGCGACGTGAAATGTTTATGTTATTCAGAAAATTTCGTCGAATGAAATTTGATTTAGCGAGACAAGGCGTGCATCGAATGTTGATTAATTTAGTCATTTAAATTAATGGAATTAATTAAATAGTTATGCGGTATCGAGTTTTAATCTCCTATCAATATTAACGTGCTAAGTTAAATAATAAAAGATTTCAAATTAAGAGGTCAGACTGTGACAATCACTAATTAATTAAAATAATTATTTTGAAAATCATGACCCTTTAATGATTTCGAACTGAATAACGAATCTCCCTCGCTCGCTTCGGATTCATTTTTATCTGAAATACTGCGCTTTAAAAGCGGAACTAAACTACACTAAATCTTTTATCTGTTGAAACGGCGACGTTAACATAAATAGAACAACAAAAGTCCGTTCGCTGAAATCCCGCGTCCCTTCTGTTCTTTGTACGGGATGATGACGGCCTAATGCCTGCGTTTGTTTTCGGTTATCCGCGCGCTTTCTATTTACGTCCTCGAAAAGCACTGGAATAGACTTGGAGGGTTACCGAGGAGATCGCTCCTGTCTTTTCGCCTCTTTTTTTTTCGTTCTCCCTTGCGAAAAAAAAGGAAGAGGCGAGGAGACAGCGCCGAACGGCAAAAGTCGATGGAACGCCCAACTCTCCACGTCAGCCCCTTCTCGAATTTCCTAATTCGATCTCAAAAGCACGGGATGCTTCTTGAGTTTGATGCTGACGCACAAATTACACCGAATAACCGGCGAATTTTGTAAAGCTTTCAAAAAAGTATTCTTTCGCGATGAATGGAGCTTTTATTGGAGTAAAAAGAAAAGCGGGCTGACGTCGAGATTTATTTGTTGCGTTCCATTTACTTTGTTTTCGGAAAAACTAAAAACTGCTATTTTATATTTATTTACGACTGTGCGATACTGAAATAGTACCGAAATTTCTTTTTTTTAATTTTACAATATCAAAGTCTTGTTCGTCATGTAACAAAATATAATTATTTGTTAGTAATACTCACAGTGAACAGAATATATAAGATAAATAAAATATAAATAATAAATGGATAAAGTATTCTACGACCTCTATTTCAGTATGAAATTAAGTAAATTACTATTGTCCAAATCAAATGCTAATTTTCTGGCTAATCAAATGCTTTTTGTTACATTTACATTTAACGAAACTTCGGTAAACGAATTTCAAGTAATTTTCAAGCAATCCAATTCGAATCGTATATTTTAGTAACGTGATTTATGCAATCACTTTGAAGACCTCGGTGAGTAAGATAAGTATTCATTAAAAATTTTCAGATCTACATTAAACTTCAAATGCTCGGCAGAAATTACAGGGAGCCGAGAAGTTCCGCGGGAGCAGTGCAAAGTAGGCCACTTCAGCTCCTCTTTTCTTTTCTCGCACTCCGCAGTTCAAGAAGGTGAGACTGAAAGGAGGAGCTTTTAAGTCGCGACAGCTTTTCAATAAACACCGAAACTCGCAACCCAATTTCTCCGCGCCCTCCTCGCCGCCACCTATACCTCGGACTCAACCCCCCGAACGTCGGTTCTCGCGCCGTGAATTTTTTTCCCGTTCATCGGCGTTGAAAGAGGCCGAGTCGAAAGTTCGGCAAAGACGAAATAAAACACGGGTTTCGACTTACCGACAAAGCCGCCAATGGGCCGAACAGTCCGGGACAGTTCGGGAATATACGATGGAGACGTCAGCGGCGGCGATGACGCGGAGCGACGGTTACCGGAATTTCAAGTAGTCGCGAAATTTAAGAGAAGTTACAATGGGCAGCGAAGCCTCCGACTAATCCATGGGCGTGCTTTACCCGCAAGTTTCGTCGCCTCCGGTCAGCGAAAAGCTCAGTCCAGCGGAAACAGGAGGAGCGGCTCGCGGTACGACGCACGAGCACTGTTAGGTCAACGGTGACGACCCGACGCAACGACAAACCGGAGGAATTGGAGCAAATGAAGTAATTTCGGAAGAATAACCTACATACGCAAAGGAGAGTGGTATAATGGTACAGAAAGTACAAAGATTCAGTGGGTTATAACTATTTACGAGGTATAACGGATAATCTGATATAGTGCATTTATTTTACGATAGTTAAAAAGAGTTGTTTAAAATGCCGAAGATGCGAGTGTATACGATCGTTTCGAGTAAAATAAATACCGAAGAGAATCCGTTATAAGATTTCAATAAGCCGTAAGAAGTCGTAACGTTGGAGCACGAGTTTCTCGTCTCGTAAAAATAAGTATTTTAGCAGCGTGCGCTCCTGCTCTCTTCTCTGCTCGTAAAGTGTTAAAAACAAAACGCTACAGATTACCGTCATCAATTTTTTGTTTAATCTTTTTTCTCACCCAACGATGTTAAGAAAAAATATTTTATGACTTTCCGATAGTTTATAATATTGATGAAATACTAGTTTTTAAGTAATAAGCTTTAGAAACAAAAATTTAATTGCAGAAGCAGATTTCCATGATTGCTACCAAGACGCTTGGTAAACGATTTACATTAGTTACGATTCACCTGTTACGTGCAGTTTGAAACTCATTCAATTCCAGCGGCATATATACAGACACAAGTTAAGTTAAGGCAAGAAACTAATAGCAGTGGTTGTTGATCACAAAATTTTCGTGAATTTATCGATTTCGATTTGCACAAACAGTTCAAATAAAACAGTTAATACTTGTAAACACTAAAAAAAAACTGCATACAAAATTTGCATAAAAAGTTCATTTCATTACCTCTCAATCAGTTAAAACTACAATCCAAGCGCAAATTATTCATACAAAGACGTTAATTACGAATGGGAGTCGGGGAAAATGCAAAATGACAGTAGCGCGTGCGACGTCTCGATTTTCTTTTTTAAAAACCATCAAAGAAGCAGCAAGCAGCGCAGAAATAAAAAAAGGGGAATCCTAGCCGCAAAAGGTCCCTTTCATCTGCTTCCTCATTAATACTCTCGCTGCCTGAATAAAGTAGCTTTTGTCTTGGTATTTGTGGAGGGCGCCACGTCCACCGTGTGCCCAACTGAAAGGGTTTCAAAGTCGCGGCTAATCCCTTTTCGACCCGGGCAGCATAAAGCGCGAGCACGCGAGCGCGCGCGCGCGGCAAAACGTGCTGTCTTTTCTTTTGTGCCGACCGCACGTGCATTCTTCATCTGCGTTTCAGCGGGCGCAAGTTCGTCTTAGTGTCCTCGTGGTGTCGAGTTTCTCTTTCGTCTTGCTACCAGCGGCGAATGTGTGACCCGATGCGTCTTTTTTTTCGACTGGAGCATCTGAAATTGAAGGAAAAATTTTTTTATCCGAGAGATGCTGCTTTCAGAATTTGCTGCTAATCAACTTGCTGTTTAATTCGTTTTTTCAGGTTTTCTTGTTTTTTTGTCTAGTTTATTAATTATCTTTTAAAATTAGCTTATATTGCACAATTAGAAAAATAAAAGTGTACTTTGCCTTATCTTTTCAGAAATTTCTGAATACCAAAAAGAGCAAACTTAGAAAATGAACAGTTTTTTGGAACGATATTATTTTTATCTTTAAAAAAGATTATACTATTCGTGAAAAACAAATCCCAATTAATGCACAATTTCGAATCTTATTTGAACCATCATTCAAATCACATTTTTCGTTTTTTTAAATCACTTTGTAAAAAAAAATATTACTTTGGAAATGAGGAGCATGCATTGAAAATATTTTTTATTCAAAATGTTTTCACGAATGGTTGCAGAATACCTAAAGTAATTTTAATTAATTTAATTGGATCGAAATTTAATAGGGAAACGAGAAAGTATTTTCAACGAGACTATAAAAAATAATGATTCAACAGTAATACGTCTTAAAGCCCTTATTAACGGAGGTAGCGTGGCGAGAAAATAGAAGAAGAATAGTTTCGAGGGGCCGGGGATATGGTGATGGGAAGAGGAAAAAAATGCGGAGAAAAGAAGATGTAAAAAAGGGAGGGGGGAAAGAGGGAACGAGCAAATCCAAGGAGATGCCGTTGTGTCGACGCTCTTTGACGGCACCTCCTGTGATGATGCTCCTGCGTTTTATGACCTACTTACATGCATCCCCTACTACCAGCAGCACCGTGAATTCCTCGTGGAATATCTCGAGTCGATTTTCTTTTGCGAAATTTCTTTTTGAAGAGCGCGAGAGGAACGAATTTCCTTCAAAGTCAATTCTTTTTTCGCTGCTCTTTTTTTCGGCGACTACCGGAAAGGGTACGATTTTCGAATTTGCCACCACTCGAGGTAGGCTCTAACAAGATAAAATTGTAGAGGGTTTCTAAATTATTTGAAACAACATTACTTGTAGTATTTTTTAAAAATTATTTTAATTGACTTGTTAAATTATTCACAGATTAAACATGAAATTCTTATTTTCTATTTATTTTATAAAATTTACTTTGATTGACACTATAGGAATTAGTTTTAAAAAGTGACGAGGCAAAAAAATTATTTTGATTTAAATGGATCAACCCTTCAGCGCAGATTATTGAAAAAAAAAAGATTTACGAGAGATTTTCTAATAGAAATTTTTATAGTGTTAATATCGTTTGGAAGTTAGTTAGTTCTTTATTTGTCGAGAGGTCAAATCAGATTTTTAATTTGCTTATAATAGAATATTGAACATGCCGCAAAGTTTATATGCTTCATCGCATTTCGTTACACATTGTTGATCAAGCTACAAAGTTAGCAGGCCGTATCGGTAGCTGATAAAATAAGTGTGCTGTACACGTAACACGCATATTTTCAATTTAATTTCTTTTCTCATATAACTATATTTTAGTATAATATTTTATAAGTTATTCTTTTAATCCTACATGGCATAACCAGTATTGCTCGTAATATAGTTGAAATTTTAATGTAAGCATTTATAACAAGCAAAAGATAAAACTTTATCTTGATAAAAAGTTAATAATACTTTTATTTGTATTAATCCAAACTATAGAGAGATTTACAAGAAGAACTCAAATAAACGATATCACAACTATAGCATCTACGAAGCTACGCAACGGATTCAAAGCAAAGACTCGGATAAACTCCCGCGGATTAGAAAGGTAAACGCGGAAGATCGAGCCAACAGCAAATATCCTTTTTTCCAGGCAATTTCTAAAAAAAAATGTCACAGACAGTCACCCCGACTCTTCAGCTCGAGAAATTTTTCCGCGGCCACTCCGCCTCCGCACGCACACGCGCGCGCGTCCTCTCGCTCGCGCGCGTCTCCTCAGCCGAGCGTAAGGTGACCGCCCCCACTAGCAAACGATGCATTCATACGCGTACTTACGCTAAGTAAACCCGCCGGCGTCTCCCCCGGCCTCTCGTGCGTGCATATTCCGCGATGCCCCGTCGGCGCCTCTCTCTCTCTCTTTTTATCCCCGTCTCGCCCGACCGCGCGCGTACGCGACGTCTTTTCAGGCCGCGCTAAATGAGCCTCGAACATCGGCGCCAGGCTGAAAGAACGGCGACTCGGCCTCGAGTGGACTTCTCTCGGTCGCCGGCCGGCCACTTATTAAGCGCCGCGCTGAAATGAAAACTTTTTTGCCGCGGCCCTGCGGAGGCCGGTTTTTATCGTCTCTCTGTCCTAGCTTTTCCTACGCGAGCAGCAGCCCCCGTGCTTTTACCCGAGTCGCGCGCCGCCGAGAGAAGAAAAGGAGGCAAGACTTTAGGAAAATGTAGCCGGGCTCCAAGGGTAACGACCTAGTGTTTCGGGGTCAACGAACTTTAGCTAACGTTTCTCTTCGCGTGTCTTTTTTGCGTTTCGCCCGGTGTATCGGTATTTCGTGTGCGCTCGGGAGCCGCCGTTGTGCGTGCTTATAAATCTGAGATGTGTATAGGCTTACTTTTTTCTTCTCGGACAATTAAGTAATATCGCTCGGGTGATGAATTGAGCGCGTCGTCGGAGTAATGTACGCTCGCCTAAATTTTCGCTGATTGCCGCAGCGAAATTGCGGAAATAAATTAATTTGACGGCCGGGGCGAAACATTTTGGATGTTTAAACAAAAATATGCGATGGAATTGTACAATTTATTCGAATCAAGGGAGTGGCAGTAATTCAGTAGATAATGTTTATCTTATGAAGTGCTATTTAATGTTTAAAAATTATTGGCATGTTTGAAATAATGGTCAATAATTCACCTGTGTAAAAAGAGGTATCCCGGCTTTATTTCGTGTAATAAATATATTAGCAATATTAACAATTCATGCTATAATGGACTGTGAGCTTGATATTCTTAAATTTATGACCTAAATAAACAATAAACATAATAATTTTACAGGTTTTGATTGCTCATATTAATGCTGCATGTGTAAACGCAATAATAATAATAATAAAATAATTTCTATAATTATTGGAAATGTTCCATTTTCAATTAAAATTACTCAGTACGGATGTTGCTAAAATTGTGTATAATTATTATTGACTTTCGATATTAAATGTTTTACCCTCGATTATTACCAGCTTTTTCACACCATTAGTTATACAATCTAACGTTATACCAAAACTCAGATACCTCAATTAGGTACAATATTCCAGGATACACTTCCTTTCGCGATGACGAACTGACGAGTGCGCGCAAACCATGAAGGCAACCTCGAAGTCGTCGAGCAAAAAAATCAGTGCGCTCGCGAATCCTCGTACAGCTAAAGAGGGCAAAGGCGCGGGGCTCGTGTCAAGGCCGTGGGACAGTTGAGCGCCTCGCGGAAGGCAAAATTGCTATGATTCACCTGCCGCGAAGGCGAGTCTCCCGTGCCGTCACGCTCCCCCGCCTCCCCGCCCGTATACGCACCAAATCGAGTGCGCGCACCTGCTTCAACGGTCCGCGCGTTTCGGCGGGCGCGTCCGCCTGGCCGTTGACGCGCCGGCTCGTCCTGCGGGAAACCGTTGCGCGCACGAAATACGGTGGGCTCTTTAAACGGAGGATATCGAGAGGACACGCTCGCTGCCTGCACTTGTCTTCCTGCTTATGGTAATTGGGAAACGGACGCGTTATTAGCCGGCTCACCTTTTTTTTCGGGAGTTCGACTTTAATGGGGGGAAGGGCTTAATGCCGCTGCGGTCTTTTAAATACGTTTTTATGTTGATTTCCAAGTTCGTAATTGGGCGGTTAGTTTTCCTGACACCGTGGAAAAGTGTGCGGAAGACTTGGGGTAACAGGTTGTTTGATTTGGACTGACATAATGAGGAATAATTAAGTTGGGATTATAAATTACCTTTCGTAATTTTCGTTAGTATATGAATATTACGAAATTTTTATTAAAAATATGAAAATGAATGAGGCGTTGAAACTTTTATATTATAAAAATGTGTGTAATATACTGAATTTTAAACTAGGAAAAAATTAGATAGAAAAGAATGAAAAGGAATACAGAGGCAGCTGGAAATAAGAATAATTTTCTTCATTTTAGTATTATTACATTTATAGATCAAATGAATTTAATTTTAAAATATTAAAAATTAAAATTACAAAGCTTCCTCTAAGAGGAAGTAAAAACATTTTCAACGCTTATAGTTATTTCAAGAAACTGAATCTCTCGGTACACTTCAATTCAATAATTTGTTGCATCTAAAAAATTCATAAATAAATATTTGAGAAAATCTGATTTAAAATTTAAACTGAACAAATAAAAACGGATAAAAAGGCAAGAAAGTGTTTAATCAAAAGAACAGATTTTACCGCGCGAACCACGAGTACTTTATTGAATGTTTTTTCCAAGTTCAGAAGCCAAAGTGAAACACGCGCGTAAACGTAAAACGGGGCATCCCGCCGAAGGAGAACAGTAAAATTTTAATAGGCAGCGATGAATTAATTATTTCCACTTTTTCTCGCAAATTTACGACGCACTCCTGCGAAGAAGTTTTCCGCGTTAAAAGCGCGCGGGGGCCGTCCTCATTGCTCGTATACGGGGCGAACGAACGCAGAAGACTTTTTATCTCGTCTTAGGAAATACGCCACTTAGAATCCGCGCCGCTCGCGCGGAAACCTCGAGACATTAGCGGCGAAGAGGGTGCGAGGGGAGGGGGGGAAGACAAGGAGGCAACGGTAGATGCACTTGAGGTGAGTCAGCGTCACCTGTGGCCCCTCTCGCGTTGTTTAGCCACCGCTTGACTTCCGCCTCGCAGTAGCACCACTTACCGACTGTCGCCTCAAGTTCGCCTCGGCAACCAGCTTGCTGACGTTCATTCGCCTACTTGCAGCCGCCTTTTGCTCGGCAGCCGAGCCAGAACCGTTGCTCCTCCTTTACTTTCGAGCTCGTTTGAGACGAGCTCGCTAAATCTCCCGTCAATCATTCCTAATTGTATTCGACGCCGGTAATTAGATTCTCAGCCGACCGATAAATGGGGCTTTTGGGGTATTATGAAGGTAATAGATTTTTGTATGTGCAATAATCTGTTCAGAGAATTGTAACGCTTCTTTTTTTGCTGCTACCAATTTTAATTCGAAGTACGAATAATTATGAACTGTTTGTGTAATAAAACAGTTAATGGCGCATAATGTGTATACTTAATAATGAATATCATTAAATTTAAGTACATGCAAACTGTGGATTATTCAATATTTAATTCTTATATACACAGAGAAAAAATACTAGTATAAATACCGTCTGACATTGTATCGAAAGATTACTATACGTTATAGTAAAATTTTCTATAATTATAAATTATACAATAAGTATGCTACACATAAATTATGCTAATAAATTTTTAATAAATTTTACTACAAAGAGAGTATGGTCATTTTTTATTTTTTATAACTTCTCAGTGTTCGCGAAAAAGATTGAATTTATTATTTTATCTTTTTAAAAATTAAGTCGTTTTTCTTACTTTGTAAATAAATACATTTATTAATAAATAATGAAAATCTATTCTTGTTCACTGAAAACATTTTAAATTGACCGTCCTTATAATATAATCGATAAAATAATTTTTCATAATAATAATCTGAAGCAAATAACCTCATTTTCTATATAAAATCTTTTAAAAATAACTCGAAGAATTATCATAAAATTCCCTCCCAATCAATTTGCCGCAATAATTTTAAAACGCCTCGCAGTAACTGTATCTTGCGCCTCGATAAACGTAAAGTACTAGCGGAGGTCCCGCGGCCTCATTGAGAGATCGCCGCAGAAAAATCGCCCACGGGCGCCGCACGGCAGCGGCGCAAAATTAATTAAATTACTCGACAATGGCTAACGAGCGGGCAGCGAGCGACGCGCGACCCTCGTTTTACGGGCTCGCGCTCGCCTCCCGAGAGAGGCAGGGGCAAAAGTATATATATGGATCGCCAATCGCTAATGTATGCGCCGAGTAAACGGGCGCGCTCGCCACTTTTTTCCCGTCCGGCCGATCCTCGCGTTTATCAGGGGGCCGTAAAGCGAGCGGAGAGAGGGGCCTGCTCTCCTTCCTCGAGCACCCTTCAAAACCCGTATGTACGCGCAGCGCCCGTATATCGGCTCGCATCTCTCGAGCATCGGCGTAATAGCAGAGCCGAGCGCGAGCTTCCTCCTCCTCCCACCCCCTCCTCGCTCTCGTTCTTTTTTTTTTACCTCGGGCACTCGCATTGTCCCTCGCCTCTTTATCTATTCGCGGCGCGCGGGCTCTCCTTTTTCTCCTCGGCGGAGCGCGTGCGTGCGACCGGAAGTCTTCGTCACGCCTCGCCAAATCCGCCGGCGGCGAGGAGAGGAGGCCTTAATGCGACCGGGAATTCGAAATAAGCCGAGGGACGTCGACGGGGGCAGTTACACCTGAAACAAAAGTTCCTCCTTCTTTTTTCGTCCTCGCCAGGAGGAAAGCGCGTCGCGAACTGTTTTTCAGGCGGCACTTTTCTTTCGCGCGCTCCCTACACCTTGGTCGGTGTGCCTCTTTTTATTTTGCCGAGCCGACGTGAGTTACGCAAGAGTCGCGCGTGCGGGCTCGCCTTTGTTTTCGAAATTCAGTGTGAATTTCCTTTTTCTTCCTTCGCTTCGCCGTTAAAATGATGCATGCGCGACGATGTAATTAATTGGGTGGACAACTGCGTGGGCGAGGTACCAGGGCCCTTTGCACCGGTACGAATTTTTCTTTGTGCTCAAATTTTTTGCAGGTGTAATGTTTTATTTTTTTTTAATTAGGTAATTAACATTGGTAACTTTCGCGTAAAATTACACTGAGGAAATTTGCAATTAAAATCTAGCCCCTCGAGCCGTCAAGCTCGCCTGTTGACACAAAAATAATTAACTGCAACAAAATAAACAAATTTAAAGTAAAAGAAATACTACCCGAAAATTACAATTTAAATTAAACGAAATGAAAGGAAAATATAGCATAATTAATTTCTTCAGTGTAACGTGTGCATATTAATCTGAAAATCCTTTCGAAACGATCTTCAGTTTCGCGAGCACTCGGGAAACCCGAGAACCCGTGTCGACGGTCCACTTTTCGGTCCGGTATCCGCAACCTCAGGACCGTCCTACACGGTAATGCTCCGCGAGGGCATCGGCTGTGTGAAACCCGGCATCTCGTATTTCATGGTATTTCACCGCACAGAACAAAGGCAAAAGAGTCGAGGTGTGCACACGCGCGCTCACGCATACGCGCAGCGAGAGAAAGGAAGGAGGGAGCGAGAGAGGGATGGGCGTCGTAAAACTTGCAATAAAGCTACTGCTCGTAAAATATTGCGAGAGCAACTATAATGTTTGCCGATAGAAGAAAAGGAGCGGGGGAGGAGAGAGAGTGTCGGACGGCGCAGACGCTGTTTACCTCGGGCGTGCGCTTTTAGTTTTAAGCCGGAGCGGATTCGGATATCCCGGGCGATTTTATCGGGCGCGCGCCGGGACGTAATAACGGCGCGACGTCGGCAACACACTCTTCGGCATAATTTGAGGCCCTTTGACGGCTCGTATAATTAAGTTGGAGAGTCCGCGACGTTGATGTGCGAAATTAATTTCTTTCCGTCGCCGCATCTTTCGTATTTACGAGCTTGCGGGCTTCGTGTGCTTAACGTGCCTCACATTTTCAATTAGTACGTGACCGAAAATTCAGATTACCGATTGGCCAATGGCGGATTAAATTCTTATTTTAAAGTCTACTGTATTGATTTATATCTGTGGAAATGTCAATTAATATTAAATTTTATAACCGTGCATTTTTAATCTGGATTTTAAATTCTATTTTAAATTGGATGAAATATTAATGAGTAGGAGAAAATTATAAAACGCATTTCAATTTTTTAAAAGTAGATTTATATTTAATTCAAAGTGGATTCATGAATTCGAATTTTTAAAAATTCACGACTTGCGAAGCAGGAACTTGAATGCAGTTGAAAAATTATTCTACAGTTTATACATTATGTCTGTCTTTATTCAAAATAAATTTTTTTTAAAATTGCGTAAAGCTCCTTATATTAAAAATGCTTTTAAAAAACCGTAATAAATATTTGTGCAACACCTTTGCAAACGAAAAAAAGGAGTCGCAGAAAAAAAGCGTCCAACCACAAAATTATAAAGCAGCAGGGATAATTGCATAATCAGCGATAAAAAGCTCCTCCCGGGGAGTTCATTTCCCGGGGCGGGTCGCATAAAGCCCCCTAATCGCATAATCCATCGAAAAAGACGTTACAGTCATTAGCCGGAGCGCGGCAAATCCGCAAAATCCCGCGGCGAATTCGCCGTATATACTACTATAAGTCACGAAACGCGCGCGAGCTCCCGGTGCGTCCGTGTGCGCGGCCCCGCGTGTGGGGGGCTCGCGCCCCGAGTAATAACCGGGAAGACGAAGAGCCGCGGAAGGGTTCGGCCGAGACGTCGCGCCTTCCCTCGGAAGTGGCTGTGAGCGGCTCGCAGGGCTTTAAGGCTAATTTGCAATTGTGTGTCGGCGCGCCGGGTGCCAACGTATTTCAGATTAACGCTCTAATAACGGATGATATCTCGGGCCCCCGGGACGGCGTCCAAGTAAACTTGGACGGAGCCACTCGTAAGGAGGCAAGTTCCGGCGCGCCCGCCTTAAGAGGATGTATACGCCGCTACGTATGTATAGATAGATACGCCGCGCGCGCGCTTGTCTCGCCGCCGTGGGCGAAGCTATAAACGGATCACCTGGGGATTCCGCGACGAGGGGGAGGGAGTGAGCTTGCAGGCGGCCAAAACGCGCCGGGGCTACCAGGGACTACAAATTTCGATGGTGCTTCAGGCTGCTTATTAACTTGAAGGGCCCACGGACCGAGGCGAGCTCCGCGAGAGCAGTCCTACTAGAGCGGGCTCTGCGGTTCTCCGGAAACCTCCGACGGCCTTCTTCCTCTTCTTCTTCTTCTCGGTTGCCAAGATTTTCCCCCAATTACTTTGGAGAACGCAGCGGCGCGCGGACGCTGCTGCTTATACCGCCGCGCTGCTTCGCGGGGCTCGCGGGCTTTTTCAGCCGCGTGCTCGCTTCACGGACAAATAAAAACTCTCGCGTGATTCAAATTACCTGGGAATCGGGAGATTGTCTCTTTTTAGCGTAATACTCGTGCAGATAGTAATAGTCGTCATTACTGTTTTAATGATGAAATAATAATAATAATTCTGGGGAGTCGTGGCAGGAAAACGTGCATTATGTAAATATAATTTTTTAAATTCATAACTGTGTTTGAAATTTGTAAATAAATATTTATCATGTAGAATTTTTTACGCAATATATGTAACAATTTTGTTAATCTATCCATTACATTGACAATTTGTACGCATGATCAGCATTACTTATTCATCTTCCAGACTACCCGATGAACGTATCAATTAAAGTACAAAGTCGGTAAAAAGTGAATCACGTCTAGCAGATAAATTTTCGAGAGAGGCAAGCCAAGTTCGCTGTAGATCGAATCGAGCGAAATCCTCAGCCGCGGCGCCCGGGCATTAATTTACCAGTGATTCGATGCAGCGTGTCAATTAACACCTTTTAATCGAGGCGACGTTGTTTGCCGGTAAACGCGGGGAATAAGCGGGCTCTCCCCCTCGGCGGGCGCACAATGGGCTGCGCCACCTCCTCCTCCGGAGCCTCGCGGTTCTGCGGCCCCCGGACAATAGATCCTAATACCATGTCTGTGCCACGTTGGTCTCCTCCTTGTTCCTCTGTCTTCCTTCCCTCTGTGCCCAGCCGTCCTCCCTTCGCCGCCTCCACCTCCTCCTCCTCCTCCTCTCGCCAGACTACCACTTCCGTCTCGATCGATAGTTCCGCTCTTCTCTCGTATTTGCTTGCTCCGTCATATCGCTGATAAATGTATTCCTGTATTGATTAATTGCTGCCCGCTCCCTCGCGTTTCTAACGCTTTTTTTTATCATCCTCCTATTGTCTATTCTCTCGACTGCGAGGGATATCAATTTTCTTAGGTCTCGAGGGTTGGATGTTTATCGACGAGTTCTTATTGATGTTTAAATCGATTGTCTGACCTTTGCTCCATTTCATTACGTATTCTATTGTTCGATATTTAATAATTATTTGTCGTCATTGTGATTCTTGAGGATTGTCGCTTAAAATAAAGCAAATATTTTTGATAAATTCTAGATTTATTACTTTTAATTACCCTGTAAAAAAATTAACCATATATTGGCCAGAATATGCATATTCTAGCCAATTTATGATTAATTTTTTACAGGGTATTAGTAAAATATTACCGTTTTTATCATACCTATACCTAAATAAATCCATTCAAAGCCAATCCGAATTAATCACTCAAGGAGCATTGCGCGAAAAGCGGCGCATCTCGATGAAATATAAAACGATAATTCGGGATTTCCCGGAAAATCGTTCCTCCCTCGCCGCGGAGTTATACCGCTAAAGAGTTTAAGGATGCGGCTTGCGCGCCGCGAGCTTTGACCTTCTTAACCCGCAAGTTTAATTTAAAGTTGCGGTCGCATTTTAATCCTTATTGACTATAGACCGGCTCCGGGAGCGCCGCGGCGAAAGAGACACGGGACTATGAATCGTCAATGATAGATAACTCGATCAAAGGAAGAGGGAGCGAGAGGGAGCGCCACGGGGCCGGCGGGCGACAGAGGCGCGCGGACGCTGGTGCGGCTCGCCCCGTGCAAGCACCTCCGCCCTTTTCCGAGCTTGCGCGCCGCCGCCCGCCGATCAGGTATGCAGGCGTCGTCGAAACTTTTCCAATCGGGCCGGAACTTTGTTCCGGTAATTAAAGCCGCATGAATACTCGATGGGCTTATCTACATCGGTTACTGCCTTCTGAAGGGAGTGTACACCCCCGCCCGCCGCCCCGGCCCCGTCGAAAGCCACCCGGGCTATAGATTTTGCACTGAATGGGGGAATCGCGGAAGAAAGGGAAGCCGCGCCGGCGATTCCTCTTTTCCTCCTGCGCCGCTGCTCCTTCTTCGTGTCTTGGCGCCGATGCGCCTTCTTTTGCGGCCGATGCCGGGTCTCGATAAACGCTTCCGCCCGTGGACGACGTGCAAACCGCACGCTTCCCGCGGTTACACGTGTGATACGGCGAATTTTGTGCTCTCTCATAAGCTATTATTCCTTATTTTTTTTCAATAGAGAGGAGGCACTGAGAACCTACTGCTAAATGATGACGACGCGCCTAGAGGAACAGGGAGTTACTTATTACTACTTGTCGGATGATTTAAATCTTTTTTTTTTTAATCGCGCATTTAATGATTTATAACTAACTCAACGTGGTAGCTGGAAACCCACTTACTGTAGGCTATTAACAGTTAATGTGGAAAATTTCGAAATGTAATAGCAGACCTTCAACGCCAGAACCAATCAAATCAAGAATTGATTGACATCGCGTTTAGAGACATCATTTCTTCAAATAAAGACTCTTCAATAATTCTTCTTAAAAAAAGAAATTACCTTAAAATACCCATCAAGGTACGGTTTTAGTAGACACCGTATAGAACGTTCTACCTTTATACCTATTCATCGGTCGCGATAATTAAATATGTACCCGAGAGCAAGAGCCATTATACAGCCATGAGAAATTCATCAAAGCCGTGGATCACATTTAATCGAATGACATTATCAACGAAGGTATCGTCGGCTCCGACCCTAATTATCAATAATCAAGATAGCATTGTCTCGAGCTTAGAGCGTCTTAGTAACTAATAGACACGACTTGTTGCTCCGGGGGCTCTTACCCTCGGTCTCACCCTTCCGCGCGCGAGCGCCGCGATGGGGAAGGTCGTCGGGCCGCGCGCGGTCGAGCGCACGCACGAGTACAGCGAGCAAGAGGGCGAGCCGCGCGCTAACTAGGCTCTAACTACTATATACCTCGGCGACCTCTCGCTCCTCGAATTCGTCGCGGTAACCGGCCGATATCCGAGCTCTCCGCTCGCGCGCCCTAATGAAGAGACGTCGGGGGGGAGCGGTTCGCTCCTAATCCACCTGCGGCCCCGCGAAAGAAGCCGGGGGACTAGGTGTACGCCGAAATTAATTTCACGCGACGCGAGAGAGTCGCGCGTTCGGATTACTTTTCAGCCGCGGGAATTATTCCGCGGGGCGGAATTTTTCCCCGGCGAGCCGAGTGCGAAAATACGGATGATTTACATAGTCATGAGGGAGAGAGGCTGCTTGGGCTCGCGCATAATTCATGGGACTTGGGGCCGCGTTACACTTCGCCCCGGCTGCGAAGAGATTAAATTCTCCGGGGCGACGATCTCTATTAATTGACTACAAATGCCGGCCCTCGCGGATCTTGTTCGGACGTTCGTTTCGCCGGGTCGCGCCGTAATTGCCGCGACGACATTGGGATTTGCGGCCGATCGGACGAGGCGCCCCTGTTGTGTTTACCGCGCGCTGGGATTACGCGGATGCTGATATAGGAGTTTCCGCCAAGTTTTTTTTAAGACGCTGTTTCTTTTAAATTAAATTAACATCTGATTATGCGAAATTTATACTTTGCTGAGATTTATTTTAGATGGAGGAATTCGTTAAATATAAATTTATTTCATTTTAATTGTAGAAGATGAAGGAAAATGGTGAAAGATAAATTCAATTCTTTTATGGAACTAATAAATTTATTATGAGAGAAATAAAAGACATATTTATCGTTCCATTTTTTAGCTGGATTAAATAAAAGTTTTTTAATGGAAAAGCGCAATTTTATTAAAAAAAATACATAACTGTGAGAATTATTTATTGACTGATAGCATGGATTAAGGATCTCTGGTTTGTTTTTGCAAAATAGCAGCTTTATACTTCACATTAGCATAAAGAAAAATACTGGTGCTAGATCTCAATGAAAGTCAGATATTTCAAAATTTTACTAACTAAAATTTTAATGCACCGTTATTGCATCGTACAAAAATAATGAATAGATCCGTCACTAAGATAACTGTTATTCTTAATTGAAATTTACCTGCTCATACCCACTCATTTATAACGATTATCTAAGTAGCACATCGGCAAAGAAAAAATTGCAATAAATTACGAGAAAACTGTTGGCGCGAGTGACAATTTCAAAACCTCACTAATGCACGCTACCCCCGGCGACAAAAAAGCGCCGCGTATATGCACTCCATCACAACGGCGGACCGCCGTGGCACCCGGTGCACAATCGCCCGGAGAATTAGCGATCGCTTACAAAGGAGACGTCGCGACATCACGCGCCGTCGGCTGGATCGATCGCGGCGATCGGGCCATTGAGGGCCGCGCCGAATTCGCTATCGGGCTCGCACGTGCGTGACCGTATGCACACCCTTTCACGGTCGCCGGGGCGCCACAATGCCGCGCTAGCGCCGTTGCGTGCCGGCGCATTATGCGCATTATGCATTTATGCCTTTTGCGCGCGAAGGGGGAGGAGGACCGAAGGAGCCGGCAATATCTCGCCGCGTCGCCGGCTCTCCCCGCGCCTCGCGCCCTGCGCTTGAATAATGCATGAGACTTCATAGAAATATATAATATGGCGGACGCGAGGCCCGCGCGCGCGCGACGCGCAATATCGCCTCCGAGGCGGCGTGTCGCTTGCCTCCGTTGTGTCCCTCTGTTTGGCGCGCCGGCAAATATACCCCCGAGCACTCGCGCGCCGACCTACTCGAGTCCTGCTCCTTGCGCATTCTGCTGATTGTGTTTGTGATATCTACACAGGCTGGATTTGTCGCGGTTCATTTGCTTGCGGTGTTACGTTTTGGTATGCGCGAAAAATCTCGGCGGCCTGGTGTTACTCTCAAATTTTTGTTTTTAGTTTGTTTTCATGATGCTTTTGTGGAATCTTTTATTTGTGGATTTAAGATGTGTTGCTCTTCGCCTGTATATTTTTATAGAAATTTTGATAAAATTTTATTAATCAATATTTCATCAAATTATTATTCTCTATAAAATTACACAGGCGAAAAGAATCATAGATAGATGCATATATAGATTTTTAATTATCGTATTACAAATATGATTTATATGGAATCACCGATCAAATAATCTAAAATAAAATAGATTGCAAATTAGAAAAAACAGAAACTCCATTTCTGAATCAGATGAAAAGGACAAATGATAGATGGTGCTAGATAAAAAAAAGTTGTTACCATTACATTCCGCATTTGTCTGATTCGCTGATAACACCCAGTGTTTGCATTAAAAGTAAAACGTCCAATCAATCAATGTAGCTGAAGTTGGCGCGAAACTCACATCCATTGTAGCCGAAGGTAAATATAGCGGACGCTGTGTAGTGACAGCTGTGATTAAGAACTCTCAAACACGGGCTCCACAAAGATGTTAGTCTTACGAGGCCTGCCACATCTGAATAGTTGCCAATGTACATACAGCGACTGCCATGCTGATGTACTTGATCAAAGCCGCCGATTTAATTATCCTAACATTCAACAAGCCGCGTCTTTAAGACCTTCTTGAGCGCAATAATGTGATTACCATGTAAGTCATATCTTCTACACTTGCATACTCTTGCATATTTTAATTCAATAAATTGAATATAAAATATCTTTTCAAAAAATGTTTAGTTGAGTAACGTTTTAATTCGATCAGACCAATTGGAAATCAATGTTTACAAACTCGCTCGCCCGCACAACAAAGGAGCTTGCATTGGATAAGCTAATTACAACTCTGAATCGGCATAATTTATATTAAAATAGTTCCAAACCGACTGGGGGCCCGCTCTTCGAGACTAAAATCAACAGTGCTCATAATTACGGTAATAATCCAAATTTCCCGGCCACAAAGCGAGTACAGCCGCGGAAGTTGCCCGACGGGGGTCCGCGCGGTGCGCGAGGGGGCGCGCCGTCGCCTCGAGGAGGTGGGGAAAATGTCGTGCCGGGTCACTTTGAGCGCGACGGTTAATATTAGATTGGCTTGCCGTGGGAAACGCCGCTCGGAAGAGGCGCCTCTCTCGAAGGCGACGTCGCCCAAGCCGCGACGACACGAGAGGGCGAGAGATACCCACCCCCGCCCCGAAAGCTGCGGACTTCCCGAAGGCGCGGCCTCCTGGAAGGAGCCCCGTGGAATTACACGGTGCCCGAATAACATGCAAATTCAATATGATCTCGCGCGGATTCGATACACGCCGCGCCGCTCAAAGCCTTCAAAGACGCCCGCAAGCCTTTGCAAATTCAAGTGACCCCGTGCACCTCCTACCGAATTCCACGTGTCTTCGATCTCCCCCTTCGATCGCCCCGGCCGCACCTCTGCACGAGACCCTTTTTCCCCGCGGGCGTTTATGCAAATTGGCGGCGCTCGTTCAAAAATTGAACTCGGTACCGAGAGAAAAGTTCGGCCGCCGCGAGTTTAGCGCGATCGAATCGGGCGCGAGTACGTGCGCCCCCCTTGTACTCCCCGGCGGAAATCCACGGACGCGGAGGCGAAAGTAGGTTATATCGCATCTGTCATCGGATAATGGGCCGGAGGAGAAGAAAGGCGGGCGGGCGCGTCGATGCAGTTTTGTCGCCGATATAAAGGCGCGCGCGCGCGCGCTGCCGGCTCAATTCTGACGAGCGCCGTGCTCTCGATTTAGCGGCGCGCGACGAGTGTTACACCGTACACCCCCGACGTACACGCCCCCCGAGCCCAGTAATTTAAGCGGCACAAGCGGCGATCATTATGAGCGGCCCTGGCTGCAGGAAGCTTGCTTAATGACGTGACAAGTTTCGAATTTTGCCCAACAACTGACGAACACGTATTGAGCGATATTGCTTTCGCTACGAGGGAGAGGCCGATCCTGTGTAGGGCGTTCAACGGTTAATCGAAAAGAATATTGATTTCTTTTCGAAATAATTCACTGACATTCCTTTATTGAAACCTACGTGGCTATTTGAATCATTTATTTTAAGGAACGAGATAAATCGATGTCGTAATTATTAGTAAATTAAAAATAAATGTGTCTTTAAATTATAGATAAATGTGTGATAAAAAATGTTGAATCATTTATTGATTACTTTCATTTTAAAACGTTTTTCATCATCAGTAATGATCTTTATTGATAGCGCGTTTCAAATGTCTATTTCGTCGCTCCTAACTAAGAAAAGCTCTTTTCAAAAAAGCCTGTTTTAATTTGCTATTTTTAAAGCACTAGAATTAGTAAAATAAATTTTTCCAGAAGCTGATAAACTGAGGGTATCATTCGAATGATGCCTCAAGTTTACTAGGTTCTAAAAGAGTTTATTTCTTTCTAATGCTTTTAAAATGGCAAATTAAAATAGATCTTTTTTAAAATATCCTTTTCTTCGTTAGGAGCGACGATTTATTCTTGAATTTTTTCTAATGCAGACCAATTATGAAGGTATAAATAAATAATTAAATCACAAACTACTCAGTCTCACCCTAGAACAAATATAGCTGAAAGCGAGTTATCAAACTCTCAAGGAAATTCGTAAAAATTGTAAATTGCGTTTGGTTAGTTCCGAATTCGGCGAATTCAATTTGTGCCAAGTGAAATAAATCGCATCATATCGCGATCCCGTCGGATTAATCGCGAAGGAAACTCCCGGCAAATAACATCAAAAGTTTCGAGCACAATGCACGAGCAGAAGAGAGCCATTTAGCCGGTCTATTTATATGGCCGCGCGTCCATCGCCACACGTCCTGGCCCGGTCCATTCCATTAACGTCGCGATGCGCAGATAAGCACGAGTGCGAAAATGCTCGCCTGTAACATCGGTAATGCCCGAGCGTGCATAAACCTTTTACATTTGCCAAGGCCATTTCCCCGCCTCCTGTTTATGCTGCTTTTCTGATATAAACGTCCGGATGGTAGTGGTGGTTCGAGCTTGCAACGTCCGGAGACGCGCTGCACATCCCGCGAGAAGAGGTATCCCTTAAAAAAGCAAGGCTTTACGGGCATATTTAGTTATTTATGAGGTACTAGGGCGACGCTGCATTGAAGGATGTAAGCTGTAATTAATAGTAATAGATGTCTTATTCTAGGAGAGTGTAGACACTTTGTTGTTCGTATGGTGTAACACGATGTTTGAATTTTATAAAATAGGTACAGATTTGTTTTAGGAAAATGTGATAAATAATTTATTAAATAAGGCGGATAAATTATGTATTTCTTCTAGTATACAATTAAATTGAATAATGTAAATAGCAAATTAGAATTGAATCACTGTGTATTTAGATGAAAAACAGTAAGCTATGTACTCAGCTTCAGGGAGAAACCTTCCGGCGGACCACCAATGAAGGCATCGGTTAATGCACTTTACGGTGATTCGATTGCATCTAGGAATTTCAATAACGGCATTGGAAGTGCACTTCAATTACTTTCCTAAGATTTCTTACCTATCAGCGATTGAATAAGAACAATAAAAATTCATTTCTTATACAGTTACATCCTAAACTAATACTTTACTTTTCATTTGAGTATTGAACTTTTTTTTTGTTTAAATATCACTCCTTCTATTTTTTCAATTTGCTTCGCGAAATTTCACTAGTAAAATAGTGAATTTAAATAAAATCTAAATAAAAAGTAAATATTATTTTTGGGAAGAAAGTTACATTCACCGAAAGAAACTAGAAAGCATCGTAAAATTTAAAAATACTCTCTATTGAAAGCGATTTTCGCGGAACTAAAAACGACCCGGCGAACACAAAACCGTCCTTGTCCGCAATAGCCGCAGCGAAACGCGAGGCGGAGACGGGGCGTTTTACACAATACCCGAAAAAAAGAGGCAAGGGAGCGCGCGAATATTAAAAGAGAATTGAGATCGGTCGCGGCACGAAAGTCGATCCAAATTTCGAAATTACATTGCCCGGGCCCCTCTCGAGAGAGGAGGGGGCCTTTCGGCGCGAAGGTATTCTTCGCGGCGCGCAGCTGCCGCAAAAAAAGGCGGACAGCGCCGGCGGTCGCAGCCGCCGCTCGCTCGCTTCAGGAACGGAGTAAGAACATTGATCCTCGCTCCGGGTCCAGAGGAGCCGTGTAGAATCGGTATCGGGATCTCGCGCCGCTCTCCGCCTTTCAGGACCGGCGCACAGGTAGCCCGGGGGATGGCACCTGCCTCTCCCTCCCTCTCTCTCCTCTCGGCTGCTTTATTTCTGCTCCGGTGAGGCTGCGCACGCGATACGCTACTTTTTTCTGGCACGAGGCCTCCTCCTTCCTCGTCCTTTTTTGTATACCTCGTGCCGAGACGCGCGCGCGTCCCGTGCCTCTTTATCTCCGTGAAAATTATCAGCCTGGCCTGCAATTGCTTCGCGTATTATGGGCTCAGCCGTGCGGCTCCGGCAACAATCAGGCAGGGCCCGCTGGACCCGGTTTTGTTTTTGATTTTGGAGTTAGATGCTGGCTGCTCCTTTGGCCGCAATTACGGCCACGCGCGGCGTGTACTTTTTTTTCTTCCTGCGATTTCTTAGTTCGCGAAATTCGGCCGCAAAATTCGTGCGCTTTTTAAATTGCTTATTCCAGGGATTCGGTTTCAAGTAATGACAGTTTTAAGACTCTTAAATATTATTTTTACATTTTTAATAACTTCAACGGAAATGTTTTGATTTTAGTGAGAAAATTTTTCTTTTTATTTAAAAAAATAATGATGTAGTTTTAAGATAAAAATCTGTCACTATTAGTTCTAAAGTATTTCGTATTTTTTTGAACTATAAATACTACATTCAACAAAATTATTTTAAATTACTACTCTACTATGTCAAAAACAGTTACATACAACAAAAACTATGCGCACATAAAAACTTCTCTAAAAGAATAAGGCACTTTGTAATCATGAAGCTACATAGTGTACACTTACTATCTCAGTTCCTTTTTTGCTCTAAAGTTAATTATTCACTCTGACAGGTGTAAATTTTAAATCTTGGACAACCACAAAAGGTAAAATAAACATAGAATATATAACCACACGCATGTACGTCTTCAATCTTTTTAATTTTTGACAGCGTAAAAGAATTCCGCGGAATTTCATTTATATTAAACACACACCAACTACAAAACCGTAACCTTATTTTATCTTTCCCGGTTTTTATTTCGAACACCTGCAATGCATGATATAATATATGATTTTCCTTTTCGTAATCGCAATAAAGATAAGATTTATCTTTTTACGACTTCTTGCACAGCAAATCTTTCTCGCATATCTTCAAAGTAAAAGAAAAAGAAAAATATCGCCAGATTGTACGAACGGAACACCTGGACCGTCGTTACGTACGCGGCGAAAGGTCCCGCGCGCTGCCCTCGGGATACTTTCTATTTCTCCGGCGCCGCGCGCGTAAAAATTTTCTGATTGAATACTTTCGTGACACGCAATCTTAAAAAATCCGTTTTATTCGTCCGCGCAGAAATGCAAATTTCATTTCTCATCGGCAGCGACTCTGTCCTCTCCCTTTCCGTCTCTCTCTCTCTGTCTATCTCTCTCTTTCTCTCCTTCCATCCGTCCGTTCTCCAGCATCTTGTCATTTCTGCATATGCATCTCGGCGGCGCGGCGACCGGAACGAATCCACTTATTGGCACGCCAGCTTCCACTTCACATCCTCGCGATTGCTTGCGGGGAGAGAGAGAGAGAGCGCCCAGCCTCCGCCGGAAGCTCCACATCCTTGATTCCTCCATTTCTGTCTTTTCTCCCGCTTTCCGTTCGCCACGCGCTCTCCTCAACGGAAAATGATTCGCCGTCATTTTTTTATGGGTGTTCTTCTCGCGCTCCTCGAGGCCGTGATGTATGCGCCGATGTAGAGCGTGTTATTAAGCGCGTCTGCATCGCGTCCATTCCCGGTAAAAGAGGAGTGCGTAATTTTCTACCGCGGACGGCTAGCGGCCGCATTCCAGGATGCGCTAATTGTTAAAAAGAATTGATTGCGAGATTAAACAAATCCAGCCGTTGCGCCGGATGTTGAATAGCATGTGTATGTACTAATGGTCTCTTCGCGGAAAATGCTTGGTGGGCAGATGTAAATTATTTCTAAAATAACATTTTTAAAGATTAAATTGCTAAAATACACTTTCCATGAAAAAAGCATCGTATATCTTGGTTCAAACGAGCGCTTACTTCGCGGCAATCAAGCGAGAGCTTACAGTAACAGCAAGCGTTACCAAAATTTACACCCCAATTATAAAATTTCAAATAGCATTCTAAATAGTAACAATAATTTGAAAAGCCTCCGCCTTATGAAAGGAAGTATAGCTGAGCATTGCCCCAGCAGCGGAGCCCGGGCGCGTATAAAAAAAGTTTCCACATCCGCGTAAACGTCCCCGTAAGCTCGCTAGGCGGCGCTCATAAAGACGCCTCGCCCGGATAAATTCCGGGTTACATTTTCATTTCTTTATTAACACATTACTCTCCCCCCCCTGTGATTTATACAAATCCCCGAAAGGCGGCTAATAACGGGACACGCAATGACCGCCGGGCCCCCCGCGCGTCGTTCGCAACATCTTGACGTAACTGCAACTCTATAAGGGGGGAT
The DNA here is from genome assembly GCA_900480045.1 of Eurytoma adleriae. Classification (NCBI taxonomy): domain Eukaryota; kingdom Metazoa; phylum Arthropoda; class Insecta; order Hymenoptera; family Eurytomidae; genus Eurytoma; species Eurytoma adleriae. The sequence continues at coordinate 515,932 of UXGC01000019.1, read as the reverse complement.
TCTCCTCTCTCCCTCGAAGCAAACGCGCCCGGAATCGATCGATCACGCGGCCGCGAGATTCCGTGACACCGCGCCGGCTTTCGTTTATTCGCGGCGACGAGGAGGGGCGTCGAAAATCTGCGGGGCGGCCGGGGAGAGGGAGCTTCTTCCTACGGCAGGAAATTAAAAGGACCAGAGGGCCCCCCGGCAATTTAGCGCGCTCGCCACCTACGACCTCGGGAACAACGCCGGGACGCGCGTGCGGATGCAGCAGCGGTGTTGCGGGATAGCGAATTGAAAAAATTCCGAGTTACTCCGGGTTTAGTCGAGCGGCGCTTTACCTCGACTATGGGCTGAACGCGCTTTTCTCTCTTAAGTCTCTGATTAAAGTTCCTTTTTTGCTCGTTTAAGGAATTTGTTGCCGTTTGTAGTTCAGTAAGCAAGAGGCCAAGGAAAATGCTGGACTTTATTTATTATCGCTCGGTGTTCGCGAAAAAATATGCGATTTTGTTTGTGAATAAAGCTAGAACGATCATTTTTTTAAACATGAATAAATGTAGCCAGATCGAAAATTACGAATAGTTTTAAATTTACTTTAATATAAAATGACCGATAAATAAATATCAAATGATTTCATACGTATTTGCACTTTACGGAAAAGTATAATTAAGGAGTCATAAATTGCTATAAGCAGTCAAATTTATCTCGGACACTATGAAAAATTTTCCTCTTTAATTCGATCCCCGAGGAATAACTCTAGAAATACAATGCAAACAATACTTTTTAATGCAGCAGATAGGATATATAAAAAGATTCTTAAAAACTCTTAACGAGCGTTTGTTCATCAAGATAATTTCTGACCATTAATAAAAAAGAACTTAATCTTTACTTAATTACTCAAACATGTACTACAGCACTGAAACTTTTCTATAATAAAAAAAAATTAATGGTACGTCAAAACTTTATTTCCCACTTCCAGTACTTTACTCCGAGGGAAACTCTTTTATTTTAAACAGGTATGTGCCAATAGTATAAAAATCTGACGTTGTAGCTTACCTCTATTCTAAAGGTAAAAAAAAAATTAGGCCACCGTCAACGACATCCATTATTTGACATTTTTATCTCTGGGAGCGAACGCACAAAGGCAGGTCTCGAAATGCGGCTCGTAAAATATTTATATTAATATCGGATTCCGTCGAAATACGTGCGCTTTCGTGGACAAGCGGAAAACTGCAGTCCACTTTGAGGACGGGCCAAAGAGAAAAGCTCCGAGTTGCCCTTTGGCCGGGTGCACCTACCGGAGGGAATACGCGAGCCCCCAAAATTCTCGAATCCACCGTCTCCTTTCTCCTCTCTCTCTCTCTCTTACTCGCTCTATCCCTCTCGATACTATACAGCGCGGTCCCCTTATCCGGCCGTGACTTGCGGGACGTCGCGAGCAGCTGCAGCTTCGCGGCTCGTTTTGCGCGCGCTGCTCTTACTTCCTTTTTTTTACTCGGAGGAGGGCAGGTAAGCGCGCACGAGCGGGCCGCGTGCCGAGATTCATTTAGCCGTAGGGCCCGCGGGGCGCGCGTGCATCTCTCCCCGAGCCTCTTCTTGCCGCTTTTTTCCTTCCTCTTTCTCTCGCTCCTCCTTTTTTATCTCCTCTCCGTTTCGCCTCGTCCTTGACGGTCTCGAAATCAACCGCCGGCTAACTTTGCAGGCTTCCCCGGGCTTGGCCGGCCTGACCACAGGTTCTTTCGCCCCGGCCACTCGCTCGGCGGACCCGTGATTTAATCCCCCGGAGTGTGCTGCGCGCGGTTTTGAAGAAATAAAAATGGAAGAGGAGCGAGCCGCGACTGAATGGAGGAAAAAAGCGCGGAGGTTGCAGCGCGCAATCTCGGTGTAAACCATTTTAAAAATGCTTTTTAATTCTCTCTCTCTCTCTCTCCTCTCTCTCGCGCGGGGATGACTAGGAGGCCACTGTGAATTACGCGGAATCGCATGTGAAGCGAGCGAAAGCGCACTGGACGGCTTGTTGGTTTTTATAAAAATTTTCTTTCGCGGGGCAGTGTGCGGTCGGTTGTTGCGCACAAAGAAAAGCTTTTAAACGCGCTTAGCATCGGACTTGCTTTGTGCAGATTAATCTTAACGAGCAACTTTATCTTTGTCGAATAATCACAGGACTTATTGCTGGATTTGAACGTCGAGAGTCAATCAAATTTTTGTGTGAGGCGAAGTCGAATAATGTTGGATATAGCAGATGGTTTTGAATAAAAAAGCTCTACTAAAAATTTCCAAGTTAATTTTAATTTTCTCACTGATTGACGTTATTGAAAAATTAATATAGTTTTTATATGAAATTATGACAATTTTTTGAATAATGTGAGTATATGAAAATTAAAGTTGACTATTGCAATTTTCAGTGGAGCTTTTTTTCCTCGTAATTAAATAAAAATAATTAATGAATTTTATAGTTTTAGAAAAAGTTCTTTTATAGTGAAACATTAATTACATCAAAAGTAAATCGATAGGTCACTCGGCATTACAGCGAGTACTTAAAGGCTTAAGTGAAAAGTGTTAGTAAGAGACAATGCAGCCTCGCAAAAGCTCAGGCTCAGCTCTAATATTCATTTAAGTAGCATCCAGCATACAAATTTTCTAATCCCCCCGCGCATCCCCGAAAATTCATAAGTTATTTCAAAGGCTCCTGATAGGTGGTAATACCGCATCACAATAATAAAGACCCTTTAATGCTCGCAGCACAACGGGATCCGCGCAAATTTAGTCAAACGCGCGCAAAATACGAGTTTCATAAAGGCTTTGTCGGACGATTTGTTTTTACTGCGTCTTACCCCGGGGCAGTGGAGGCGGGGGGTGTGTGTCTCGCGAAGTGAAACAGTAGCCCGGGCCATTGTTCCGACAATCCGCGGCAGGCAGACAGGCAGGGCCGCCGAACAAAAGGCGCCCGAAAGGTAGAGCTCGGCAGCGGGCTTATCGGGCTTATCAATACAAGCGAAAGCGACACGCGCGCGCACGCATCGCGCCGATTCATAAGAGCCCTCCCCGTGCGCGCGCTGAAAACGCGAGAGCGTGTCGGAAGATTATGCAGCGCGCGGGCCCGTTTCGCGCGCTCATTGTGCGCCGCGGGTATATATGTACTCTTTCGGAGCGCCGAAAGCGACAAAAGGGTATACGCGCGGAGAATCAATCGGCCGTATCGTCGCGAGCCAGTCCGCTCGAAAATTCCCTTTGACTCCGGCTCCCCGGGCAATAAAGTTCCTAGATTTTCCGAATCTTTTCTCTTACGGGCGCTCGGATGCGCGAGCGCGCGCTCCATTGTCTGCGACTAGCCGAGTGCGAAGTGTGAAATGTGTAAGAGCGAGCGAGGGGGGAGGTAATAAGCCGCGGCGAACTGCAAGTACCTCGGGATTCTTGGGCTGGTTGCGTTATGATTTTCTAGGAAGTTGTTGCTTTGAAAATTGAATATAATAAATGGAATTATATTATTATTGCAGAAAAATTAATTATATAAATTTTATTATAGAATATAATATATGGAAGTGATTTTACAAGAAAAATGACGTTTTAAAACAATGAGGATGATTAAAATAAAGAGAGTAAAATTTGCAGATAGTCATTCACGATTTTTTATGATATATTTATTAATGATAATACTCTCATAATACAAGTAATTAGTTCGTCTCCGATTAAAAATTGTTAGATGCAGACTCAAAATCCAGCTTTAACACGTGAAATCGATAAATCATCCAAAAACGAAATGAGCATCAACATACTTAACGTTTCGTTCACGCAAGTCCTCTTCCCTTTGATAAGAAAAGCATCCCAATTCCGATCCACATTACAGCCCTCTTCTTCCTCCTTATTTTGATAATGGAGCGTCGTTAGTTACGCTACACCGTTGAATTAACGTCGAAAGGCGGCCCATTGTACATCGGTCGAATTAACGATTAACGAAAATTTGTAGAACGACCGCAGCGAGAGGGGAGAGCGAGCGAGAGGGCGAGGTCGCCGGAGCTAAAGAACAGCCGACGAAGTAATTAGTGCTCTCCTCCACGTACAGACTGCTCTCAGCGCGGAGGGTGGCGCGCGGAGGGAGGGGAAGTCACGGTGTCGCGAGCCCCCGAGTCAATTGAAGGAAAACGAGCCCGGGACTCGCCGCGTGCCCTCGCATACACCCGCGCCCGAAGGGTCTCCCCGTTTTCCCACATCCTCGGCCGCGCCACCGGGGGGATAAAAGGCGCGCGCGCCCGGACTCGTCCCCGCAAGACAAAGAGGAGCGTCGCGAGTTCGGTCCGAGCGAGCGAGAGAGACGGGCTCGTCCGCAGAGCAGCAATGCGCCGCCGGCAGACCGTAGAATTGTCTGGCATTGTGCTTGCAAATCAAGCGGCCGAAATTTACATGAGATTTATGGCATTCCGTTTGCTCGGCCCCCCTTCTCGCGCTGCGCGCGTGGCCGCGCTCGCGCCCCGGACCCGCCGCGTATATACACGCGCTGCTGCTGCTGCTGCTGCGTTGCGTAATGTCCTGGCGCGCGCGCGAATGCTCCTCCCGGCACAAACGACGCGGCAGCTTGCGCTGCTCCCCCTCCTCTCGCTTCGTTTCTTACCTTCGTCCGCTCGCCTCCTCTTCCTCTCTTCGCTTTTGCATTTCAAGGATCCTCCCTCCCTTCCCTTCCCAGCTGCCTCGGCCGCTCTGCATTTGACTGTTTTCGTTCCTTGCTCTCTAACTGCCTCGTTATTTCCGCGAACCCGTCCGCAGCTTCCTTATTTAGGGATGCCTCTTCTTCTACGTTTTTTACGATTTAAACGATGTTTCTCCTTTTTGCGGCGCAGCTTTATTTCATTGTTGCTCGACCCTGCGGTGAGTTGCTAATTTTTTATTGAAAAAAATTGTTGCTCGGGGAACAAGTGCTTTTCTGTTCTTTTGAACTTGCGGTAAGACAAATCTTATGGAAACATGTTTTTATCTTTTCGCAAAAATTTAAAAGGGAACAATTTTTTATTGTCGTTCAGGAATTTACGATTTTTCGTTAAAAGATAACAAAACCAACGTTGTAGCTCGTTATAAAAAGGAAAACTAATATTGCGCTCTCAGTTTCTGCCGTCTCACGTTGATGATCTATATGATATCATCGGGCGATTTAAAGAAGCGGCAGTGGGGAAATGAGATCAGTGACTAGACAACAAGTTTAACAGTCCTTAATCGAATATTTTTTATAACCGACCAGTCACTTTTCCAAGCAAAACATACGATTATTTTTACAACGTCACCGGCTTTTTCGCCCCGGCTGCCGTACAGCACCACCCACCGATGGCCAGATAAACGCGCTCCTGGCACCTAGAACGAGCCACTTCAATTTTCGTGTTTATCGACTATTATCATAAACGTTAACAGTCCGCTATTACAAACTACGCAGATTGCAATCCGGGACCGTTTATCCGGCGGACTAAAAAATTCCGAGCAAAAGGCCAATCTTTTTTCAACATACGAGCTACACCGCGCAATCATTTTGATAAGAACGCGTCGCTCCCTCATTTTCGGCCCTCCTGTATATTTGCTCGACACTCGTGAAATGGCTACTAGTGCGTTTTTTTTTTGGTGTCCACAGCATTGTCTCGGATTTTCGTCGAGCAGACGCGCACTCGGAGGAGCCATGTGACGCGACGCACCCCTCGACGTCACGTCGGCGTCCTTGGTTATGCATTTTTGCACGCGATGACTGGCGCCGATGCGGAACAGTTATATTTTTTTTCATCGAGGGGAGCCCGCTCTCCTTTGTTCCACCCTCCCTCTCCCCTGTTGCGCAATGTAAATAACGCTATCGCATTTCGGAGCAGATAAGATTGCGCATGTTGTCGGGAAGTTTGGGCTTGTCTTCGGGATTAATAGTTTTTAATTCATACAACGGAGATTAGATTGTTGTGGAATATTTAACAAGGTCGTAACGTAATGACTTTTTGACAGTTTTTTTTTTAAGATGTATTTGATGATTCTTTTTTCGTGACTGCATCTGCAGCATAACTGCAGTAACTTTTATTAAAATTGAGAGACGCGCACCTTTATCATTTTGTCAATTAAATTAATAAAAGGTTGCAAAAAGTTGTTTTTCTCACTATAATCTAAATAATTATTGTATAATTCAAGAGATGATACGAATATGAAAAATGAATTACAACACAGTGCATTTAAATTAAGATATAAATTGTGCTGTGAGGTCGTTACATTACGTGCTTTTTAATAATTTGTTTAAAAAACTTGAACCAGTAATAAATTTACTCTGGATAAGTATATTTTTAGTAAAGTGGTGATTATGTTCACAAGAGTAAACATCTCCTACATTTTAGTTAAAACTTTTTACTCAAACCGGAGTTTTGGTGGTAGTTTTATTTTGAAATATGTGAAGTGCAGTTCAAAATTAAAATACATGCTTCTCCAAGTGAATTCCAGCGATTTTATCCAAAAACTTTCGTCAGTTAAATAAACTGTTGTTTTTTTTTAAGTACACGTTATATTATTCTTTTACTCAACACATACTCTCCATTAGGTACAACGTATAAATAACGAAAGAAAAAAAGACTTTCGATTTCAAATCGTAGTTTTATTCAAATTTGCGTTATCTCATCAATTTCAAGGGAGTTTTCATTAAACAATTATTTTAATTAAATAAGAATCGATAGCTAATTAAGCATTTGTCCCCAGATGTCACATTTCCCGACTTTAATCAATCTCAACTCCCGCACGAATTATCCAGAACGAAGAAAATAAAGCCTCGCACAATAAATTACAACGTATCACACATAGACAATCTTCGGCTCAATCTACAGTGCATAAAAAATCCCTAGTTTTCCACCTTTCCACGATACACGCACGACTAACGAATTACCCTTCAGCACGTTAAATTCCGTTTACGAAAAATTCACCCCGAGAAAAATTTACAGCTCCGATCTCCCGCTCACCCCCCTGGAGTGACACGCAGGTGGCTTTATCACACGAAAATCAGCGCCTCGCGGCATTCCGGGCCCCTCGAAGTAAGAAAAGTCCACCCCCGCGAAAGTTCATCGCGCGGACAGGTATAAGGGTGGAGGCTCGGCGTCAACATGGAAATAGGGAGCGGCGCGTCGGGACGGAATTCACGGTAGTATTTCACGTCGCGGCGAGCGCCCCGGCGGGCACTTATTAATGGCCCGCGGCGACGTGGAAGCCCCCCCGACACCCACTACGTTAAGAAAGCCATTAGATAGCTCGCGCCGGACCACTAAGGTCGCGCATTGTTTCCGCCGCTGAAATATCGCCCGGCGCGCGGCGCGCAGCCTCCCGCGGCCCTTGAACTTCTTTCGCCGCGGCGGGTGTCCGCGCGGCGGCCGTACGTCAGGCGCCCGGATGGCTTAGCACCCGACGCGCCGGAATCGAATCTCCTTTCCAATCCTAATAGACTGTGCCGTACGTGCTTGTTTTAACGATTGCGCGGCCTGGGGCACGTACGCGGCGCATCAATAATCGCCGCGGCCCTGGGCGTTAGCCGATAATATCTCAATTTTGCACGAAAGTATATTCCTCGTCGCGTGAATTATTGGCGCGAGACGCGTGCGGGGCTGATTAAATGGAATCACGGGGACCGTCGGCGGTTCGTCGGATTGATTGTAAAATTTGAACGAGCGACGAAGGATTTTTGGTTTCGTAAATGCGCTGAGGTTGATTAAATTGATTCTTATTGGTACGACTGATTAATTTTAGAGCGCAAAGAATAGAACAGTTTCAAGTCAATTTAAATATTCCGAAATTTTAAAATCTTTTATTTTTAAATGCAAATATTCCTTTAGATTTTATAATTTACTTTAAAAAGCAAAACATTCTAGCGATCTTGGTGACATTTAATTTCAGTGATTACTACAAATTGTCAAAACTGTTGTAATTATTTAACAGCAAAAGATTGACATTTCTTTAGGAATGATTATTCTATAATTAAGTTTGATATTTGAACAGCACACTACTCAAATTTAGCTCTATCTTGTTTTTCATTTGCTCGAAAGATGTTAGAGAAAATAATCTCGTTTATAATCATCGGTACATTTTTAAACATTATTTTTTGTGAACACAAGTAAAAGAAATATTTTAACTAAAATCAATTTGTTCTTCTTGGAAAATTGATTGTTTAACGATCTGTCTGCAAACAGTTTAATAAGGATTCTTCGATTTTCAAATAATTCAATACGATTTTTTGACATTTCTTTCTCATCACTGCAAATATCGAAGAGCAACCTTCAGCTTCCCGAACGGCCACACTCACTCCGCCACAAAATAAAAAAAAATATCAAAAAGACCGCATAAAAAGAGAATATGAGACTCCCAGCTCTTTATCGCTCTCCTTTCAGTACGTAAAACCAATTGGAACCGACAACGTATCCACTGCTCTTCCTTATATACCGGGGGAAGCGGCGCCTCCAGCCGGGGAAGAGGTACGCGCGGCGCGTGCACGCGCGGTACGTGCGCGGTCGCCGGCGCGACTCGGAGAAAGCATCGCGATAAATTTCGGAGTCGCGCAGGCACGCGGCTGGCCCCGCGCGGACCGCCGCGGAGGATCGATGCCCCGCGCGCGCGTACACCACCCGCAGGGCATTACCATTCCATTCGCGGCGAAACAGTAGCTACTCTTCGCCCGGGGCTATATTGCGGCCGCGGGCTCCCGGGCGCCGGGAGGAATCGCAATGGCCCCGCAACGAGACTCTCCGCGCGTCCGCGCGCTCCTGAATTTTTAGCGGGTCCGAGCGGCGACCGCCGAGAGGAAAATTAACGAGATCCGCCGGGGGAGAAGCTTATCCGAGCCGGCGCCGCGAGCTTTTAAATTTATGCCCCGAAAGGAAATCGTGCAATTATGAATTTACTTCGGCGAGAGATTGCGCGATGTGTGCGCGCGCCCCACGGTGCACGCGAATTCGCTGGGAGTTCCTCTCGGCTTCCTTTTTTTTTCTTTCTTTTTTTTTTTACTTGGTTAGCCGGCAGTTATTTTTTCGCAATTTACGTCACGAAGGCGTTTAAGAGCGCGCAGCTAAGTACGAGTATTTATATTAATAAGCGGCGATATGCGACCTTAGGGGAAATTCTCTTTAAATGGATTTCTTGTTAGGGATTATGTAAAATTCATTAGTGTTATATTCGAGCAAAATGTTTCCATGGACGTTTATTATGTTTGTACATCATTTATTTATAATTTTTTTATTGACATACGTGAATTCCGTCAACAACATTATAGCAGATCGAAAGAAATTGCATTATGCACATGGTTTAGATAGGTAACGCAATGTATTTTGAAAGCAACATGTATTGGGATTTTGTACACAGAAGTTAATTTGATTTTCTTATCATAATTTTGTAATCAACTTAAATTTCGTTAAAAATCATTGTAAAGAAAGAATGTAGTGCTTTATTCTTAATAAAATGAGTAATGCAAATCGAGAATCAATGAGTAATCAAATGCTCGAAACATTATTGCGAAGTCAGGTTAAAATAATTTAAAGTTCTGAATGAAACGTTAAATAATTATCACTTTACGTAAATAATGTTTAATAGTCTAAAACTTATTTCATTACAAGTTTTGTCTCGAATGAACCTTGAAAAAATGTGTACTTAACGTAATGTCTGACTAGTTACATCTGTTACTACTTATGAATGTCTAATTTCTCTTTTGACGTATACTGGATATTTATTTACTAAATTCATTTCATTAAAAGTCTTGCATTAAATGAATCTTTACAAAATGTAAACCCTTTAACCATAAGTCTGACTAGATTCGTCTGTTACTACTTACGTGATTAACTAATGCGCTGAATCTTCGCCTCTGCAAATAGCAATTAAAAAATCCAGCATCCCAAGATTTAATTTAGTTTACATAATTTGAGAAAAACATTCCAGTGAATACCTATAGCTCCCTCGTTGAAAAAAAAAACTCGAAACTCATCATCTTCGCGCAGCATCTCGGTCGTAGGAAATGCGCATCCGCGAAGGCGAGTGCAGGGCGAATTGAAGGCGTCGCGTCGCGGCGCCCCGACGGTTTTGCACCTTTCCGCGGGGCATGCGCGCCGCCGAATGTAGAGAGCCGGGGCTGCGCGGGAGGGCGCGGAGGAGGAGGGCCGGCGGCCACCCCCCGGCCCGAGAGGGAGCGAGAGAGTGAGCCAGGGGAGGTTTTGCGAGGAGCCGCTCGCGGCACGGGGCGCATTCAACCGCCGAGCCTCGAACCGGCAGCTTCGTGCTCTCGACTACGCGCCTTCCACCCGGCCGAAGTGTCAACGCACGCGGATCCCGATGTCGCGCGACGACGCACCGCCTCAACTCCCCCGCTGACGCGTCACCACCCCCGCCCCTCCCCACGTGAACACCGCGGGATCACTGGCGACGAGCGCCGGCCGGCCACGTGACGCTGGCAGCGTCGCGTCCCTTTTTTTATTTTCGTTCGCCGAGTGCAAAAAAGTGTGCGCGCACGCGAGGGACTCTCTCTGAGCGCGGCCGAGCATGCTGCTGCTGCTGACACTTTACATAAGGATCGCGGACATTGTAATTCGGCTGCAGTTCCGCTGGTAGTGACCGAGTGCTGCGTCGGGGAGTGCGTGCACGTGCCGCGGCTAAGGGAAAAAAAAACAGATGCCGCTGGAACATGTGATTTATCGCGCGAGTGCCTGATTCGACCGCTGCGATCCAGCTCCTCTCTTTCTCTCTCTCTCTTTCACTCCCTTGCTCGCGAGATCTCCCCACCTCCTCCGGTAAGGGCAAAGAGGAGCCTGCGCATCGGCGGACAGCTGCGGACGGAGCCGAAAAAAAGGAACAAGTGCCCGCGCGTGTGCCTGCGCGGAGAAGGGGGAGCAGGCGCAGGAGGAGGAGGAGGAGGATGAGGAAGACGAAGATGGCACCGCCACCGGGGATACACCGGCTGAACACCTGCTGCTGCCTTCTGATTTTCCTCGGATTTACCGGTACGTGATTCGCGAGTCCGAGGAGCCGCGATTTATTCGCCGCGGGATTTATCGCGTTTGCGGGCCTGCTTTATCGGCATAAAGGCCGATCGCCGCGCTTGGATTTTATAATAGGCGAATCGCTCGCCGCAGAAGGGGAGAAACAAAAGGGTAGAGGGGGGAGGCCTCATTGTTAATTATCCCCGCGGCCGGGGTCACAATGCACTTCGCTCGCCGATTGTTCCACAATTTTACCCTTATGATGTTTATGTTTCCGTATGAAGGATACTCTATTCTTATTGTGGTGGTTTCGATTTTCGAGATATACTCGCTCACCGGGCTGTGTGTTTGATTATAATAATTCACTGTTTTTGATTATTCACTATTAAGTAGATGTTTCTCATTGTGCGGTAGTAATTTATCGTAAATTCCATTTAAACAATGTTTTAAGTTAACCGACGCGTTTGCTCATTATTGAATATTTCATTTTGTTAACAGTGGAAAACTCATTAGTTCATGTTTGATATGAAACAGTGAATGGGATATTACAAAGTTATACCGTTAAGTATTTTTATTAACGTAGTAATAATCAAGCGCCAAATGAATTATAAATTAAATTTCCCAGAATGTACATGCACTTATGAAATTCGTGTAACACAATTAATTTTGTAACGGCCGAAATACGTTGCACAAAAGGATTTTAATAACGATTCAATTGTATTTTCACTGTTTAAAGAATGAGATGAAAAATTTCGTTTTTACACTACTCCGTGACCTACTTACAATCGCGCACGTTTAACGCCGCATAATCACGATTCATTTTACAAGCGAAAATAAAATTTGACTGGGTCAATTGAATTGAAAGCCCGCAATTTCGGATGATCAGGGTATTTACGTTTAGTTTTTTGATTTGATAAAAGCCCGAGAGAAAAGCGACGGTGATAGTACATTCAGGAAGTGGGTGAGTTGCCGGAGTAGAGGAGGGCGGGGGGTGAGGGGGAAGCGTCGACGCGGAGAATTAATTTTCCCCCCGCTTGTCATGCCCATTATTGTTTATTACTCGTCTCGTTTTAGCGGCGTCGCGAGTCACCGCGGGACAATTATTCATTAAATTAAGGCCATATTCTAATAGAAAATATTGTTTCACGTCAAGAGGGGCGCGCGAAATTTATGAATCGCGGCGCGCCCGCTAATAAAACTGTAAAAATTCTGCTTACGCCAGAGGCCGCGTAGCGCTTTTTCTCCCTCTCTCGCCTGCCTTTTGCCTTTATTTTATTTTAAATCGCTGCACTTTGCCCGGGCGCTCTGCATTTTGCCGTGGCGCTCGGGATGCGGCATTATTTATCGCTGCAGCAAGCGGCGTAGTCGCCCGCATTTTCAGGCGTCGTTTATCAATCTATTTGTTGTCGATCGAAATGCCTCGCATAAACAAAAAATAAATATGAAGAGCCGCCCTCTTTTTTAACGCTGTAATCGTAACTTTTACCCGGTCACGCTCGCTGAAGTGTAAAATGTCGAGTGGATGTATTTCGAGATACAACGAAAAATATGCTTTTAATTTACACCGACGTACATTCGCGTAAATAAAAGATCACTCAATTACTATAATTGACGTCTAATCGCAGGATAGCTGGGATTAAAATTAATTTCACCGCGTGAAATTATTGCAAACGTCCAATTCATTAGCGCAATAAATCATTTATCAATTTCATTAACAGATACAAACTATTTCACGTAAAATTATCCTCCCCCGTGTAACTATTCAACGGTACGTAAAAACGTCGAGTGTAAAACTCATTTCCGAGCAAAATGCAACAAAACTGATCGCCTCTCATTTTTTCCGCGCTGCCTGCGTTCGATCATAGTCCGGCCGGACGTCGCGGAAGAAAAATGCATGATGGAGCGATGCCTCGCGCACTAAATGATCGAGCTCGGGTCATCTTTTCGTACGGGAGCGAGCCGAGGGGGAGGCGAGGGGCTCCAGCGAGCCGCGAGTGCACAGTGACTCAACAGGTTATGCCTCGACATTGTTCGGCTAATTGAATTTGCCCGGGCCTGTCCCTCTCGGCCTCGTCTCTTAAACATCGGCCCGTCGGAGCCGAGAGCCCGCCTTACACGCGCGCGGCGCCCGCCGGCGCGCACACATACATCCGCGGTGTCGATTACACAGGGATTATCCGGGCGGAAATTATTGCCGGCTGGCAAGTAGGGAAATCGGCCCCGGGTAATTCCGCGGCCGGGGGCCGAGGGCTTTGGGAGATTCGCCAACTCAATCCGCTATTATGCGCCCCTAATGGAGTCGATACGTTCGCGCGCGGCCGTACAATCGGGCGGCCGCGCCCGGCGACGCGCACACCTCCGCGGCGGGCTGCACCGGCCCGTCGATCGTTTCACGGCCAGGGGGGCCCCGAGCCGAGCGAGACAATGCCGCGCGGCTGCGAACCGGGGTATACGCCGGACAAACAGTTCGCTCGGCGACACGACGTGCTGGTCGCCTCACGTGCCGGACTAATGTCTTGGAAGGGGGTTAGCCGGTAATTTATTCACTGGCGAATTTTGATCAACGGAGATTTGTTAAGTTCAGCCGTCGATTGAAATGTATAGTAGGTACACCAAATCCTGACCCTTTTCTCCTTTTCTCTAATAAAATTATTCAGCCCGGAGTTACAGGCGTATGAAAAACTTGTTCATTTCTAGTAAATGTACGCCCGAAAATGATTCTCAATTATTTTTCTCTCACTTGAAAAGATAAGCCTTAATCTTACTAATGAGTAGCGTTGTAAATGCCTTCGCGTCTAGAAATATAAAATCCGTTTTTTTAAAACTGATTATCTGAAACTGAAATCGAGTATGACTGACAAATTAAATTTCACTTTAGTTTAAAATAATTGACGAAGGAAGTGGACGGAAGTGGAAGTGGTTGATTGCATACAGCTGCGAAGACGAAATCACTGGAGTACCTAAAAACACAATTCGAGCCGAAAGCTGAGGTTTCTTTCGACAAATTGCAATAGCGTCGACGGGAAAAATTAAGGACACAGCAGGTCGAGAACGCGCAGTCGCGAAATTAGCGTAATCTGAATTTAAACACGCCGCTTCCGACGAAATAAACGACCGGCACGCGAAAGACGGAAAAATAAAGTAAGAACGCCGAATGAAGGAAGGAGACAAAAATTAAATAGACTTGGACTCTTTCCAACACTTGAGGGGAAAAAAATACCGTACGATTGTGGATAGACGTTTCGACTCGTCGATGCAGCGTCGCCCTTAAGGAGCAGCGAGATAAAACGTGAAATTCCCTAACAACCGTGACGGCGGATCCTCTGAGATGATTTTTTGAGTGCGCTTTTAATCGGCAAACCAGAAATGTCACATCTCACGGATTCAATATTATATCAATTATTCTCTTTCGAATATCTAAAAATGGAATTAAAAGAACAGTTTTGATCGATGAAAGTGAATAATAATAATGAAGGTGGTAAAAATATGCATTAGATAAAAATATTTTGCTACATTTCACGAAATAGCTTACTTAACGAACGTACATGAAAATACTTAGTTAGAGGTGCTCACTGTAAACTATAATATTTACATGATTAAACCGTTGCAGGGTGAAATTGATCGAAAACGAGGTCTACCCAGTGTTTACGCACTAAGCACACCCACCTCATATAATTAAGGGGTCGTGTCAATATCCATCGTGTCAATAGTGCAAAATCTATCAGCGCAAATGAAGTGTTTGGCATTCGTTTGCGTTTAATTACGCGGATAAACCTCCTAGCAGAATCTCTTTTGGCCACGCAACGCCTCGCCCTCCTCCGGTGTATCCCGATATACCGCCGGCGTAAATTTAGAGCGCGGAAATTCTACTTCTCCTGGCCGGCGAGCGGGACTAATCTTGGAAATCCGACGTTCCCACATCCGCCGAATCCTCGGGGGAGCCGATCGTTCAAGTCGACGGGGAATGATTACGCGGCGCCGCGTGCGAGAAACAAAAGCGCGTGCCGATGAACGGGGGGGTCGTTTCCGTCGCGGGTCTCGACTCCGCGTAACATAAACTACGCGCGGACCCGTTTACTTCGTTCGTCCGCCCGCCTCCGATATCAAGAAAACGGTAATAGAAATCGTCGCCGCGGGTGTGTATAGGGAAACAGGCTCGCCCACGCGAGACGAGGGTGTGTACGTCTTATGGCTCTCCTCCAGTGGCATTTCTATCTCAGCTCGATTTCCCCCGGCTTTTCCAAAATATTTCTATTCTCGAGTGTCATGCGCTCCCTCGACTTGACAAATGAAAATCTCGGCTGACACAGTCGCAGACCGCCGGGAGATTGAACAGACGAAATAGCGGTGTCTGCCTTACGGTGCTCTTTTGCTACGAGTTTTTGAGGGGATACAAATCGATTGACAAATGACGTTCATCGCGAGGAAAAGTTAAATCTTCGCAGGTTTTAAATTATAATTAATAAGTCGATATTCAAGGATTTCTCATAAGAAAAAGATTTCTGTGGGTAGATATTAGAAAAGTTACACTAAAAGTTTTAAGTATTTTTATATTCTTTGGTCTAAAAAATATCATGGAAAAATCTTTATCTTACAGGTTCTTCAAAACTGCTAAATCCGAAATATACCACTTTAAAGATTTGGTGAAATTGGTATAACAGTATCAGCCACCTTTGTACATGTGAGAGTAATAAGTATCTCTAAAAAAAGCTTTTTTACCAAGTAAATTATAAACAAGAAATGTAACTGATCCGCGAAGTGTGCTCGAAATAATTATTTAAGCAAAAAGGCTAAAGTTACTTTTCCACGCGAGTCAACGAGAAAAAATTCAAAACTGTTTTGACGAGTTAACAACCCGAGATTTTCAGAGGATTTACCCAAATAAGACGATGCAATTAAGTAATCTGATTTTTAATGACCCAGACAATTTTTTTCCCATTACAATTCACGCTGCGCTCTCTCGTTTCTCATAGGGGAAAAGGTAGTGCGCTAATTGTGGCGCACCACCTGGGAGCCTGAAACAGCAAACGTAGCGCGCGCCTCGACCCTCCCTCGCAAATTTCGCATTTATTTGCATATAAATATTCATCGTCGTCGATGATATCGCGACCGGTTAGCCTGGATAAACGAATTAAGCGCCTTCCCCACGGCCGCCGATACCAAATATTTATATTCCCATAGTTTGGCCGGGGCGACAGTTCCATTGTTAGGGCGGGACGAGCACACCACTCATCGGAAATATCGGGCCGGGCGCGCGCCCGCGCCGGCACTCGTCGGCGAATATTTTAAACGAATTAACACTCGCGCGCACTTTGCGGATTTTTCGGATAAAATAAAATGGACTGTCGGCTATTGATACAAGCGCGCGGGACGAGGGGCTTTTCGCGCGTGACTTACGCGGACGATTTATAGATCGTGACTTTGCGTACGCTTTAACAGCTTGTAAGCATGTTTAATGCGCGTGCGGTGTAATGTTATGGTATCTGTGGCGTCGAATTCTTTCTTTTTAAATTAGTATTACTATTTTTGCATGGTAGTTTTAAATATGAAGAATATTTCGTTCTCAATTGGAAAAAAGCGAGCTATTTTTTTAGGCGAACATTTTTAAAATGTTCACAGTCCGATATCAAACAATATCGGGGAATACTCTATTGCAAAATGAATTATTTTTTCTAAAAATGTTATAGAATTTCATTGTTTTATTACTATAGATTGAAGTTCGCAAACAATAGAATTTTTCTTTTATTTTATAAACAATTAAAATAGCTACAATGGTTTTATTTCATTCTTCCTTATTGAAAATCTATAACATTCAGAAAACAATCCTCAGATCCATTTTATGAAATTTAAGATTTTATATAGAACTGGTTGTAAATAGGTAAATTTAAAACTGTATTTTACGGTTTCATTCTGTCCAATTAATATCGCATGAAACACTATTAAAAACATTCACCAAGTCTTACATGACTTCCGCACGAATAAAGTTTGTTAATTAATATTTACCCAGAAAATGACGAGAGATAAATAATAACTTCATCAAAGTTTAACGTCACGAGGCTTATTGCGTTATTTCAAGTACGAAGCATCCACGACTTTACATACTAATTGTCGTAACGTTCTGAACTTACGAATGACCTCAATCTCCAGACTAAGATGGGAAAAGAAGGAAAGTGCAATAAAGAGTCCAGACTTGTCCTCGACAATTTAAGAGATTCCCGTCAGAGTTTTAGAAGAACTTAAAATTTAGCTCAATTTGCAAAGCGCCGAAAGTCACATTAACGAGTTAAGTTCCCGGGGATAATACAATTAAGAAAGTTTATTCGGTAAATTTTTAATTCCAAATATACAATTCCCTCCGCCGCTGATATCAAGCATTCGTCTGCATTTACCAAAAACACAAGCAGTATTTTTTTTTTGGAGTGCATTGAAAGTATAAACAATCAAACGGACGTTGAAATAATCTAAGCACCTGAGAACGCGCTCCCCCCGATATAAAAATAATTCAGCGTCTCTGCAGCGGAAAATTCGCTCGAGCCCGAAGATGAAGAATCCACTGAATAATTGAAGGCGCAGTAATGCCCCACCTCCCTCCCGGGCCGGCGGCGCGGGCCGCATTAAAAATAACCGTGGGGCGCATTTTTGCCCCACCAAATTTTCTTACAATTTACAAGCAATTTACGTCATTTCTCGAAAGCAGTGCATGAAATTCAAATGTCCTGGCAGTAAAACAACTCACTCCGCAGACACTTCTCTCCACTTACAGCGCAGCCACGGCCTCTTGGAACGTTTCACGACTCGGCGGAAGCTCGCCCGGCCGAATATTTCCTCCCCCGCCGCGGCCCCGCTCGACTCCTCTTCCTCCCCCACCCGCCGCTTTCGCGCCGACGCGGGCATCGTCATCGGCGCTCGCTGCAGTCCGGCGCGCGATTGCATCAACTTAACTCGATTGCCGCGATCGTCGCGGCGCAGTCGCATGCCCGAAGCGATTAAGCTCCTTTTCTTGACTGAGCGACGCCGTGGCACTGCGGAGAAAAACTCATTTTTAGTCCCGCTGCGCGCGCGAGCCCGGAAACTTTCCTTAAGCATTCTTGTCGCTTTATAATTAGCGGTTCCCCGGCCCCCTTTCCGCGGGCTTTATCAAACGCTAAATTAACAATGTACAACTTGCGCACTCGGTGCATTAAATTCTGTTTTCGTGCAATTTCGAGCCCCCGGACTTGCGATTTCGTAGCGTGAAAGTTTGCTTGAATTACAATGAGCGATAGCAGCTGCCAACCGATTTGCTCATTAAATTTCAATTTTTAACGGTATACAAGGAGTGCGCGTACTTTTGCGCGTCGCATTCGTTTCTCTGTGAAGGCTGCATTAACGGCACTCAACAAATTATTCATGGTAAAAATGAAAAATTCTTCGCTATTGTACCAAAAAAAGATTTTCTTGTACGAAACGCTTTTATAGCATTACGAGGGCAAATGTGTCCAGAACCATTTCGCCGGCATAAAAATCATTCCGCGCGAGACACGGCGCGGGCCATTTTCCGCGTAAAAACGTTGAAAAATTAAAAGCCACGGGGACTCGGGCGCGAAATTTAAAGCGCGAATGAATCATGCTCCGCGGGCTCGGGGATTACTGCTACTGTACTCTCGTTGTTGCAGCTCGCAAGTGCTCGGCTAAAAACAAACGGCCCGCTAATTAAGCGCAAGAGGGACGCGCGCGGAAGACGAAACGAAAAAGCGCAGCCTCGCTCTTCGAATTTTTTTGCCGCCTCGCGCTCGGACTAATGGCATTAACTTTCGCAAACCTCCCCCACCCCGCCCCGCCTGTATACCTAATTAATTTGGCCGCGGTGCGCGCCTCTCCTTTACTTTCGCGCGTCGGCTCTTGTATGCGCGCGTGCACCTTGCAGGTGACTTTCGACGCGTCGATATCGCGAGGCTTCGGAAAACTTGGCTAATTAGTGCGGGGCTGCGTATCCCCGGTCCGGTGGGAGTGTATAGAGGACGACTCGCGCGGGTGTTGCAGGCGGGTGTTGTAGGAGGCAAGGCAGTCTGCCGAGTTTCGTGTACGTACAAGCCCGAGTCGCGGAAGCCGGAAGACTACCCGGCGGAGCCGCATATAGCGGGGGAATTATAACCACTTTGGACATGCCTACTCGGCGGATTGATTATCTGTCTACGGATTGTTCGGGGCATACTTCGATGTTTGCGCACTTGAGATGCGGGAGTTATTGCGCTAGGTTACACTGCTGATGCCTTGCTATCGATTTTCGCCGGAGATTAGTTTTGTTTGCAATATTAGGGAAATAGTCGGGTTTGTAAGACGAATTAAACTGTTTTGATCGATAACGAAATTGGCCAATTTTGATTTTTTCCATAAATGCACTGAAGCGGCTTTTTCAAGTGGTTGAAAAGAAAGGCGCGTAATTATGGAGATAAATAAATTTTGATACTAATTATCATGGTTCGTAGAAATAAAGTTTGTATTTTAAGATTTTTCATTTATCTGAATAATGTATTTTCTGTAAACAAAAGTGCAGTTTCATTCAAAATACTAAACTTGTTCCTAACAGTACCTTGAATTGAATTTCACTTTGTTTTTAAAATGCCATTGTCCTTAATGAAAAAGCTTTTAAATTCTTTTGCGAAATAAAACTTTGGAGTAATTTTACGTAGGAGTACTGGAAGATTACAAATACACTGTAAAAAATAAAACAAAAAATAAATTGAAATTTTATATATTACATTATCTTTCGAAGTAATATCGCAGTGCGATCGTTTGAACTTCCAAAATAGGATTTTTAATATAACAATAATTAATTTATAAAAATCTATTTCACGAACAATTATTCATGTACATATTAATGGTACACACATCACGCGTGCATATACATTTCACATTTTAACATTAACCATTAAACGAACACATTTTACATTGAAAGCGCCCGCACAACGACAATATCACCGGAGGTTTTAAATAAAATGAAGAACTGCCCATTTTATCGATGAATTAAAAATATCGCGTAAATAAACTCGTTAAAAAAAGTGCACTGACCACGCCCCTGCAAGCATAATGATACGTTTTATAACAGGCGCCAGTTTAAAAATTTTTACGGCGAGAAGCCGGCCTTTCTGCATAACTAAATATCTCGCGCTGGACGTGCGGTAAAACGTGCATGCGCGCTGATATAATTGAAGTAAAAGAAAAAAAAGGGAATTATTCATTTTTACACGCGAAGTGACGCCGCGCGAAAAGCTCGCAAATTTCAGAATTTAACGAGAGAGCTTTCCCGGGGAAGTGTGCGCGCACCCCGAGATGAAGGCGAGAGGGCGTCGCGCGCGGGGTATATCTCCGTCGTCGTTTTTCCATCAAAGCGTGCGAAATACCGGTCCGTGGAAATATCTCTGTGGCCGAGTATTATGCGCTTCGGCAGGGCTGGAAATTCGCGGCGCTGCCCGACGCGCGCTTTTTTTCAGCGCACCTTCATTTTACAACCGCGCCGCGAGGAAAAAATCGGCACGGCCGAGTAAAAATTTCGTGAACAGCTGTAAAAACCAGAGAGAGGGATAGGGAGAGAAAATGTGATATTTATTGAGTTCTAATTAAGGTTCCTAGAAAGTTTCTGGGTAAAAATTATAATTCAGCAGTTTTTTTATAATTTTGTAAAATTAAATAGTGGTTTAATGTACTTTCAATTATGGCGAGGCATGATAATGAATTCCTATTTTACAATTTATAATAGGTAGGTATGTAATGTAATTTTTGAAGTTTTAAATTATTTTAATTTGATGGTTAACAAAAAATTAATTTCTTTATCTGAAGGAAATATTTGAAAGAACTTGATTGAATGAATTGATGTCGGCATTCTTTTATTCTCGCCTGTTTCTACTTTCACGTACCCTACAAAGGGAATTATTAAAAGAGCCTTTTTTTACTATTTTTTTCGCAAAAAGAAATCGAATATTCCTTTACAAAAAATATGGCCTTTTCATTGTCGAAAGAATTTCTCGCGTTGTAATTGATTTTTTCTTATTATTGAATATTTGTGTCGCATCTGCAAAAAGGATCTCAGCGCAACAACGAAACAAGGGTTAAAAACAAAGAAATAGTATTATTACTAAAATCAAACTTTCTAACTTTGTAACATATATAATTTCCTTCGTTTTCATAATTATAAAAAAAATCATTTTTGACCTTAGATTCTGAATCTCATTGTAAACCCGATCTCTCGCAATCCTATAACGCAGAAATTCATAAAAAGGCCATAAAAACAAAAGCGAGTAGGTTCTCCAGAAAGCTGTAAGTGTCCTCCGGGTCTCGCAGCGTAGCCGCAAAAAAGATGCCGATCCCAGACGAGCGTTAAATTACCCGTCATCCACATTCTGTCCGCAAATCGTCCTATTCTTCATGTTTGCGGGACGGTCACCGTGAAAAACTAGCCGTCCACCAGCACCACCACCATCTTCGTGCAGGCAAATCGCGGCCACTTCGAAGAAGTACATTAAGTACCCGGGAAGACGACCCAAGAACGACGGAGGTAAAAGTCTTTCGCCATCCTTCATAGAAGCGCCGGGAGAGTCGATCGCGAGCAACCTCCGCCGGCCGGCGACACCGCTTCTTTTTTTTGCTAACCCTCGCCGCTGCGAGGACCGCCTCCCAACCGCGCGGCACAGCAAATCACTATTTCTTACGAAGTAGCCTATATATACCCTTGCAGCAAAGTCCGCCCGCTCAGGGCCCGATATAATTGAATTTGCGATCTCCCGGCGAATCAGCTTTTTGGCTGCGGGGAGCAGGGGTTTCTCGATAATTGGTTTCGTTTCAACAAATATCAGATGGGCCGGGGGGTAAAAGTGGGGCCACTTCGCGAATGCGCCGCTGCACCTTAGCGGCGGCGGTTTATCGCGCGCTCGCATCGCGATTTTCTCCCGATGCGTCCGTGTGCTGCCGCGCGCGGGTGTGCGGGCGAGCGAGGTATATACGTGCGCGCGGGCGCAGGGACATAAAAGACCGTTGGCCTAATTTGCCGCGGCGTCTTATATGGGGCAGGATATTCCAGGTCGTTAGGTGCCATGCTTTTCGCGAAACGTCCAATAACTTGAACGAATACGACGGGCACGTGCGTCGTTTGCCAAATGAACGATTCATCTCGGGCCGCCCGCGGCGACTTCACGGGGCTTTTCCGCGAGCGCGCCCGTACGATCTCGTGCGTGTGGACGACGCTCGGACAATGATATTTTCATGATTCAGCTGGAGTAATAATTTATTTTTGTTCTCAAATTTTCGAGATTTTTTGTTTTAATTTAAATTTTAACGCGAGTAATAATATTGGGTACATTTAATGTCCATTCCATATTAATACACAGTTATTGCTTTAAAATAATAAAGATCAAATGAAAATTTATTTATATTTCACGATAATTGTTATTTATTTTATAATTTGTGTTTATTATCAAATATTTACGAGCTATTTTTAAATAAATAAAAGATAAATCACGCAATTCATTTCGCAACTATAAATTACACTATAATATAATTAAAGATTCTCAACCCTATAAAGTTGAATAAGTGAAATTTCATTTAAATAACTGAAATCTTACTTATTCGACTTTAAACAGTATTGATGGATTTTAAAAATCCGTCGATCATCATATGAAAAACGAACGCAACTCGTACAACACGCCCACTAAATCAAGACGTCGGAAGCCGGCATTATATTCGCGGCTCATTTTAAAGCTCGCCGAAAGGAATTGCAATTAAGCCGCGGCATTTGCGGCGCGGCAGTTAGCGGCCAAGATAAACATTTTACGGCGCCGTCAAAAACTTGATACCCGTCCCTCGTCCCGGGGCGCGGTCCCCCCCGGCCGGGGCGCGTCCTAATATCATTTGCGCCTCATACGCGCCGCTCCCGCGCGGCCGGCTAAATTCAAGCGCGGGAAATTTAATCGGCGCCGGAATTTCGTGCAATATTCAGGCATAATCACGGGGAACGAACGCGCGCGCGCCGTTCGTTTACGGGGGAAGCCCCGGCGCTATCTCGCGGTGGCCACGCGGCCGCGCGTCAGGATGCTCTCGACCTTTGGGAGGCCCGCGAGGAAACGTATTATTAATTAATTATCATGCTTAATCGGCATGCCCCCTCACCGCCTCCCGTCCGGAGGACGCGAGCGCGGTATTTCCGGCGGGCGACTATTGCGCCGCGGCTATTCGAGCCCCCCGAGAATTGATTTTCCGCTCGTGCGAGTCGCGTTATTGTCACCGCTCGCGCGAGCTTCGCTCCGTGTCCATTGTGCGCGGGATCCGCGCCGCGACTTGAATCGCGATTAGAGAGTCCGGTGGAATGCGGTTAGCGCGTTGGGTCTCTACCTGCTTCGAGATAATTATTGTTTAGTATCCTGGTGAGTTTGCCGATGGCAGTGTAAGATGATATACTTATCGATTCAGATCATTCGTTGCACTGTCGATTTTTGTGATGACAATTTGTTGAGATTTTTTTAGTAAAACCGGTTTTTTAGAGACATCGAGTGATTCGTTGATTATTTTTTTAAACATTCAATTTGATGTAATAATAGCTGTTACGAGTTGTTTCCAAAAGAAAGAGTATATTCGATGTATGTGTAATAATACACGTAATTGCAATGTTATATCCTGATTTAATTCGCTTACATTGTTCAGTCTTGTTTACTAATATCCATCATTGTTATTAACAGCCATTTACCAATATCAAACTACGAAATTTACTTTATTTTACAGATGCGTAATTCATCGCACGCTAGATATGAACCCTTTGAAAAGCAAAATTTAATCCTTCACATTAAAAGCGCGAAAATTCAAAGGAATTAAACGGGAAATTCAGCATCGCGCTTCCAACCTAATTACCGCGCTGAAAATTAAATACACAGAGCTTACACCGCAGGCCTTATCTGAATGGCCTATCGCATCAGCGGCGCGGGGGACCTTTAGCGCACGCAAAAATGGCACAGTTTCACCGAGCGCGTCTTCAGTCCCGCGGTGATGTTTAATCGATGCGGTCCCATGCATAAAGAATCGTGAACAAACGCGCCGTTTAATTCAGCGGGCGCGCATCGCGCGATAATTCAAAAGCAATGGCTTAATGGCCCTCGGGACGCGTGCGTGTCTCCCGCGCGGTATCGGCCGCGGAATCGAGGCGCTCCCCGCATGACGGATGACCGCCGCTCGCGCCTCCCCCGTCGATAAGCCGAGCGACTACGCGGAGGGGGCGCGTTAAACGGAAAAGCGCCTCGCGGCGCGACGCGCCCGTCGAACGAGCCACTTCCGCGGCTTAGACCAGAGATTAGTACTTAGACTATCCGATACACTTGCGCCGGCGTGCTAAGATACTCGGAACTTTGTTGGCCGCTCCGCTAAGTGTCTTTTGGTCGACCTTGCTTTTAGTACTTGGGTATCGCGTGAAAGACGTCGATTGCCCGATATGTTTTGTATGGGAATTCAAGTGGTAATTTCAAAAGTAAGGATAAGATAAGATAATTTTTATTGCCACAGAAATTTTCAATTATTACTCTTTAAATGTGAAAATGTGAACTTATACTTAATATTAAATTACCATACTTTAAAAATAATGTCTAAAACTGAGTAAGAGCGTTAAAAGAGTAAAATGAATTAGATGGATTAAATAAGACCACGTAGTTTCGAAAGTTAGATATGGCTAATTGCTGCAATTATATGCATATCCTATACTCTCGAAAGTGAATAAGTGAAATTCGAAATTTAGTTAGCAAGTAAGACACTGCCCGGTAAATAATTCAATAACTTTCGTTTCACTGTTTCCAGCACTGGGATTGGTTTATAAAGATAGTATGCTAATACGATTGGTCCAGCTTTGATGGATAAGCAGATTGGATGCTACTGAATTATTTACTGATCAGTGAACTTACGAAGTCGGATTCACAAAGGGCAGTGATTTTCAAATATACATGTAAACGAATTTTGAATTTTACAATTTGGAGAAATGAATTCGTTTTTTATTTTTTAATTAATCTCTGCACTATTTCCATAGTTCATAAAAATGTAAGAATAAGACTTCTTATTAAATTACTCTCATTTTTTGCAGGAATTACCACAATAACACTACTTAATTTGTAAAAACCACGACTTTTCTAAATAGTTTTTACATCGAGTGGTAATTTTGACTTGACAATTGATTTCAAGATTACTATTCGTCGTACAATAATTTTTACCGAAAGATTCTCTTCCTTTACGTAACCAAATTAAGTTGAATTTGTGCGGAACGTAGATCAAAATCAATAATACATCTCTAACTCCATCATCGCCGAAATCGCGTAACTTTGACGCTGCGAAGCGAGTCAGCCGCTGTAGGCCGCGCGGCGGGTCCAGCCGTGCGCACGCCGCTGAGCGCGCGGCCTGTATTTATAATATTAATGCGCCGTATAACCGGGGCTCGTTTCCGCCGGCGCCCGTATAGGCCGCAGCGCGTTACGGGCGGCGCGGCGGTTTTGCGGGCGCGCTGCGCCGAATCGAAATAGTCGCGCGGCCGCCGGCCGAGTGCAGTTATACGGCTTGAAAATCGTCATTCATCCGCGCCTTGGGAGCGCGTCCTAACCCACTTTCTCCTCCCCCGCGGGGCGCACGGCTTGTTTCTCCGCGGCCGGCCGCTTCTGCGGTCGCTTTAGCCGGCCTCAAACTATCGCCCCTCGTCGCTTTTATGAAGAGGCATTGGTTCATTAACGGAGTTGCGCCGGCATTGTTGGCCGCCCCCTCTTTTTGGCCCGGCCGAGCGCTTTTGAAACTACGCGCTAATGCCGCCTCTCCGCCGCCGCGCTGTTCCGTCCAGATTTCTTTTTTCGTGGATTTTAATGGCTTGGTTAACAAGGATGAAGAGCGAGTTCTGTTTAATTCGATTATTTTTCATTTTCTAAAATGTCTTACTTGAATTACGAAAGTATGGATTGGTTGTTATGCAGGTATTCGATCGCGTAATTTCTGCAGTCATCTAAATTGAGTTTTAAATCGTTCGCTTGCATTTAACGGTTGAATGTATAAAGTTATTTATAGCTAATTAAATCTGCAAAATAACTTCAATATCGCGTATGCTTAACTGACGTATCTGTAGGAAAAATTAATGCTAAAATTAAGACAAAAAAGCGAAAATGCAAGCATTATGTCAACGGTAAAATCTCCAACGTTAGATTTATAAACGAATTCGAAAAACAGATACGTCAGTCGAGTTTTTAAACAAGGGAGTGACAGTTACACAGGATTTGTCACGTATCCTCTTAAGCGAACTAGTAGTAAACGGCGCTGTTCGTCAGACAGATCCAAAGATATCTGTAGACTCGGTTATTTATAAAATTTCGTTCGATCGCGACGACGAGATTCAGCGGCAAAATTAACAAGCCCCCTAGGAGCGAGCTATTTCCGAAGCTGCCGGTCGCTTTTCCGCCGCAGGAGCGCGGCAAGGCGAGCACGGTCTCGCGGCTCGGCTGCTCGATGGCGCGCGACGCGCGGGAGATTAGCGGCGCAGCGCCCAAGTTTCGCGGCTAGCCCGGCGAGATTAACGGCGAGGATCCGTCCGCCTAACTGCGGTACTTCTCGCGCTCTCTCCTTTGCCAAATCCGGAGGCGGGGGATGGGGGTGTGACGACGCGCGCGGCGCTCGGACGGGGAAACTTTTGAGCACTTTCGATTCCCGCCGCCTTCTCCCTTTTTTTTTACGCCGGGGCGACGACGGAGTTACCAATTTAAATTGAAAGAGCCCTGGGAAATCGTTATTGCGGCCGAACTTTTATTCCCGGCTTCTCTGATTCGCGCCGCTCGCTGCCTCCTGGATTGCTTTTCTGGCTTGTCTTACTGGGAAATTTCGGTAATTGTTATCGTCCCCTTTCTTGTGCTGCTGTGGTTTTAGTGCAGGTTTATGCTTTTGCGCATTTACATTTAATTAATAATTTGTTAAAATGCTATTAGAATTAGTAACAATTTAGAATTTCAATTTGTTTATTATCTTTTGTTTTATTTTTAGTCTGTATCTGTAATATCTTAAAGTTAATTATAGTATTATGGAAAAAAAGGCGACCGTCTTGCTCGCGATGAGAAACGAACCCAAGTAGGTACTTGTGAAAATTATTTAAAGTTAAGAGATTAGTTTATTTTATTTACTGACAGTACAGAGGCTCAGCGTAACAAACTCATCACAGAAATTCGCTTCCTCTCCATATTAATTAAGGGGATTAAATCATTTCCTACTTATTTATGCATAAATCTGTTCTTCTATACATGTGCCTGCTGTATATAGCACCACATCATTAACTCGTCAGATATATTTAAATTGACTCGCAATAGAATTTCAATCCGTGGCGCTTGTTTCAAATAAAGTAACTACTCCTATTGCCCTTCGTAACGTCAATGACCTTGTAAAAGGTGCAGATTTCTGGATTCGCGCAGCTATTCAGGTATATACGGATTTAGAGTAGCAGTAAACCTATAAAACGAATGGGCTTATTTCCAATGTAAATTTACTTAAGTCCGTGGAAATTTAATCGACTCACCGCAGTAATCATGAATACAAAACACATCGAAATTTCGCCCGAATAAGATCATTTGAGCGAATAAAAATTGTAAATCACTTTATTAGGCATGAAAGCAGTCGGAGTAATTTCTCTGCCTTCCGCGAGTAATTTTATTCGGCTAAGAATCTCGCTCGAACTTTTCCCCGGTATACACGGCGAAAGAAGCGCGCGCGCGCGCGTTGCGCTTCCGGGCACTTTCATTAACCGGAGCTCGCTCTACCCCGTTTAAATTCCGAGAGGCGCTTAAAAAAAAGCACGGAAATCGAGAAAGCCCAACGGGAAATTCAGTTTGAGCCCCGCGCGCAGAAAAGTCAATTGAGATAGATACGGTAAATTAGCAGGGATGATTTCGGGCTCCGCGGCAAACGCGCATAAATCGCCGCGCGTCCCGCTGTATTTCATTCGCGCGCGGAAGGTTTCGCTTTAGATATCTCGGAGGACGGCGCGCGTAAATACCACCGCGGCCCCGGGAAATGCAGCCCCGCGTCACCGCGGAAAATGCAGAAAAGAAAGGAGAGGCTACTGGAGTCCAGCCGCGGCGACCATTGTCAACGCCTCGGGGGTGATAATCTATACGGCGGTCGTAACTAGGCGAATCCAGCCGCCTTTCCCCATTTCCTCCAGCGTTTCCCTTTCCTTTTTTGCGCCACCTCCACATCCTTTTTCTCCAGACGCCGGCTTATGTCGCCCCTCGCGTCCCACCCCGCTCTTTATTACCACGCTCGTACGGAAAAACGAGTTATTGGTCGCGTCCAGTTTCTCTTTTTGCTCTCCTTCTTTTTTTGCATTCAGCGCTGCCTCGTCCTTCGCGAGCGCCCGGGGCAAGCGGCGCGAGTCGCGCCAATTGGGTCGTTCATAATTTCATAAACAAACAATAGGGCGTCGGCGGCGGGTCAGCGCGCGAACGAAAAGCGGGAGGCAAAGCGCGCGTGGACCCGATGGCGGAGAAAAACGGCGCGGGGGAGTGCGCGAGCGCGGAACGAATGAATTTCCCGCGGCGAATCAGCGAAAATTCGCCCGAGATTTTTAGCCGCGCGGCGAATGAAATCTGGCTCGCGGAAGCGAGAATTGCGGGTAAATCGCATTAAAACAAATTATCGGCTTAACGGCGAACTTAATGTAAATTTCTGAAATGGATTTTAATGCCGCAAATTTATGAAATAATTAAAAGTGAAGCCCGCCGAGTGGCCATTTTTAACACATTTTTCGAACGATCGAGACGCCGCGCCGCGGCGCTGACGAAATTATACCTTCTGCCTGGCGATGAATTAAATATGAATGGACCCGGCTAATTTGCTTTCGTTTAAACGATTTTAAAGCGGGATATTTTTATTCAATGTAGAGACGGTTATTTCCCGTTCTAATTTTGCGCTGAAAGTGGATCAGTGGCGGAGGAGGGAAGAGAGCGCCGCGGTGTAGCAGTGCGCACCGGCGATTCCGGAGTTTAGGAAGGAGGATAGCTTTTTCTCTTAATCTCATTATAGCGCTCGTGGCGACTGCGATTAAAGACAGAGAAATCAAGCATCCGCTACTCCGAAAGAATCACCGAGTCAGTTTAATCGGCTTCGATTTTCTGAGTACCCCTCCGCATTCGTTACTCGCCTTGATTCTTCTCAAAACTTTTCCCGGCTTTCGTTTCCAATTATCCCGCGGCAAAAAATGTAATCTCTTGATTTAAAAGCCTTGTTTTCCCGGCAATATTGGAAAGGAAATTTTTCGACCTCGCTCGAAATGATGGAAACGTCGAAACAAAGCCGTTTATAAATCCGCGATTATTTCGATTTTCTCCGTCTATGTATTTTAATGCGGATGATTAAAGCTGATTGAAAGGCTACAATTTTACCTGATTATAAACTGAAATTCGATGTAATATGTATGCACAAGTCGATATTGTTTAGTGGATACCGACAAATCCCTTACGTGCCGTTAACGGGAAGTGATTACGATGGTCGCTAATTATTAATTCCCTGCAATGTATAGACGATTTATTCTTACTTCTGATGCGTAAATTCAATACGAGAAATTTAACTTAATAGTAAATTCAGCTAGAAGATTCCAATATTAAAGATCGATTAAATAATGAACAGCTTGAGCTAGAAAGTCGTAAATGTAGCTTATAATTTATGCACAGAGTACAGAGTTTATAACTTATCAGATCAGCTGATGGTAGATCCCTCTAAAGCATCTACTTGAAATGGAGGGTCGAAGGTACCTCAGAGATTAATGTAATATTCTCATAAAATGAAATGAAGTTGATAAGAGTAATGAATGTAATTGACATAGATACATCTACTGCAGCGTACTATTTTGTCACTTCTTACGGTATAAAAAATTTAGTTATTATTACATTTACTACGCTTGAAAAAAATATACACCAAAATTCAATTAAACGATACTCGAACAGTATCAAGTATTTTTTTTAATCATGAATTTAAAAACATTTTATAAAATAATTTTTTAAAGATATCGATCAGTTTGTTTGATTGTGGATAAAATAAAAGCCTGAATTTTTTAAACAAAAAAATGCACTACTTTAAAATAAAGATTACTTCTTCCTAACGAAGAAAATTAAGTAAAAAGCATTGAAGTGAATAAGTGAACAGAGACATCGTGCCTTATTAAAGTCTCGGAAAAGAAGCGCAATGCCCGGAACAATTTTGCTTACCCTTAATGCGTGGAGAAATTTGCATTTTAAGAAAAGAGTCGCAGCCAAGCGAAGAAAACAAAGGCGCGGCACGCACGTCGCGGCTTAATTTTCACGTGGCGTGGGAGGCAGCGAGGAGGTGGAGAGAGAGAGAGGGGGCGGGGGAGACGTGAGGCGGGAGGACGAGGTTAGAGCGGCAGACGAAGCGGATCGGGGCGTCCCGTGGGAATTTCCGTTTGGCCAACTTTAAGAAATCAAGTGCCTCTTTCATAAGCGGAACACGCAAGCTCGCGTTCGAAGCATCGCCGGAGCGACGCCCCGGCCCACCCCTCCCCTCTCGCCGCAATCCCGAAGCCACTCGTTTTCGCAGTGCGCGCACGTCAACGAATATGTTGAAAATCCTTCCCTCGCTCCCTTCTCTCTCTCTTTCTCTTTTCTCGCTTTTGCCGTCTGCCGCCTAGCAGCACCACCCCGCGCGGCCTTCTCGCCTTGTGCGTGCTATCCTTTAGAATCTAAACGTTATTCCGCCGTCGGATCGGAATGCCAATCGACGGTTCGCCGATTTGCTGGCAAATACCGGAAAGGGCTCGGTCGGTTAGTCGGTTGGTTAGTCAAATCCGGAAGTCACTCGAGCTTGTCTTCCACTCACTTTCCGCTTCTATTGTTCCCAAGGGCTAGAGTGGCATCTCTAGAACCCCAGAATTTCTTTTTTACTTACAGGAAAAAATCGAGATTTACCTTTAGTAAGTTAAATAGTAAAATAATTGCTTTGCTTTTAAATCTCAATTAACAAATAATTTAGATATAATCAATAAGTTACAAATTTATAGTAGATATATAAATATTAATGTCTTTTATAAATGTATGAAAAAGTCTAGTCAATACAATTAAGGATCATAAGTAATATTAACAATTTATGGTATACGAAGTCCATTTTGACACTAAAAATAATGTATGATTTTATTGCAGATATTGCAAAGATATTAATAATGCTACTTTGAAGTAACATCTTTGTAACAATTCGTATGGTGTATACCATACAATTAAATTCAAGGTTATTATTATAATGTTAATTATTTTTGAATGAACGCGAAACTAACGGGCTGCAGTTCATACTTCGTTACGTAGTTCACAATTCGTGGGAAATTTCGAATTCGCGAAAAACAAATGGGCAATGGCGAAATAATTTGGGTAACGGCTTATTGAGTAATTGAGAAAATATATCACCGGTCGGTCGAGCGCACACATTTAGCAATGCTCCTCTCATGAGTAGCCCGCGAAAATCGAGTCGCAAGCACATTATACCCCCCCGCCCCTAGAAAAGCGTACGTATGGTTATAATTGGCCGGGCCGCGGGAACAAATTGGAAAATGTCCGGCCGCGAAAGCGCGCATACGAAACGGATGTTAAGCCGGCAAATTAATTCGGCGCTCCCCACGATTTGATGTACACCCGCGTGCGTCCGCGGAAAGCGAGCGGGCGAACGAAGCCCCGCTGACATCTACATCGGGCCAGAAATTAAAAGTAAAAATATGATTCGGCCATTGGCGGTTTCGATCAATTAAATTACTACGTCCAATCCATCCGTCCGTTTTGTAAGATCGCATCAAAAGTTGGCCGGGCATTACCCGTCGATTGCCTCGTACGGGCGCGCGTTTTAATTAAACGAATTTGAGTGATTACTTTCGATGAATATAAAAGTAATTCTGTAATCATCCCCGCGCACTGCGTACTTAATTTTGCTCATTTCGATGCCGAGCCGACGCAGGCAACTTTTCGGCGGCCGCGCGGCTTCCCCGCGTATTTTCATTAATTTTCTGAAATTGAAAAATTTCCATCAGCTGTATCAGCGCGAAATCTGATACAAAGGTTAATTGAAAAAATTTTAGATACAGCGTAAACACCGCGAATTCGGAAAAAATAACAATTCCGATATGTCGGATGACGCTTGCAAAATTCTTAACAAATTAAATTTTTAAATAAATAAAGCATATCACGTGCATAAATTTTATACATATTATTACTGATTTTTATCTTTTGCGCATTCCAGTAAAGATTATTTGATACAAAAGCAAAAAGAGATTTTTGTTCATATTTTACATTCGATTGTGTATTTTATAAATAATAAATCCTTTTAAAAGCACTGGAATTGTTTGTTATTGAACACGCAAAGCTAAAAGTTACTTAATCCATCATTTGTAATATTTATTTTATTTTCAAAAAGTAAAGGATTTTTTTTTATTTTTATAGCAAATTGCAGAAAAAGGTGCCATTGTTTAACTTTAAATAACGACTGCACAATAAAAATAAATTTTAACGATCTTCCTAATACACAGAACAGTGGAATTCTTCGTTAAATAAGTGCAGACAATTAGAATTGACTTTTCGAAAAAATCAATTGGCGAAGGAAAGCAAGGAAATCGCCGCTGTCGTTACTCTCCACCGCAGAACGAAACGGAACCCTCCCCGGCCGGCCGCAAATCTTCGGTCGCATTACTCCATAAAGCAGCCTAACGTTTCCCGGGTCTTCGAAGTCCCATAAACTTCAGCGATATCCCGCACGTGTTTATCCCCCGGAATGCTGCTTTACGCCTCGGAATTATTCGGCTCCTCTTTGTACGTAGCGGCCCCGCCGCTAAAATGGTAATCAGCCGAGATTGAAGTCTTCAAGTGGCGCAGAAACGTTTTGTTAAATTGAAGCGGACGAGCGCCTTTCTGCCCTCGGCGCGCGTAACGCGCGAGTCGGTTAGCCGCTGCGGTGCGCCGGCAACTCGCTGCCGGTGCAGTTTCGCATTTTGACAACTGGCAGTTACGTCCTTGATGCACGCGCTGGCGTGTCATGTCGGCATTAATTTCCCGGCAGCCCGACCTCGTCCCTAAATTCTCGCCCCCGTGGCTCTCTCCCTCTCGCTCGCTCCTTCTCGTGCCCGGCGCTTTTCGCTTAGCCGCGCGCGCGTGCCTTTCCCTTCCAGCGGCCACGGGCCGTCGCGCCGTCAACGGACGCGCGGCCGAGCTATTAAGAGTTCCCGAAAGTCGATAACAATTAAAGCAGCCCCGCCGACGCGGGGGAGCGAGGCCCGACTCTCTTGGGTCAGCAGGGGCGAAACGAGGCCGTTCGCCCGGCGAAACTGGCGCAGTGGGCTCGCAGTTTTAGAATATCGCTCCGCGGGCTAACTTTGCTCGTTTTTAAGTTTACTTATTTATCGCACGTGCTACCGCCGCTGCGGCTTTTTTTCGCGTCAAATTGGCTAGTCCGCGTGATTTACCGATCACTTTTGCTATTCCGAGGTAATCGCTATTCATTCATTCATCTTTTCTTAGCTTAAACTTAAACTTTTTTACCTCGGGGTAACAGCGAAATCGTATTAAAATCTTTCAGATTTAGTATTAGCAAATGGTTTTTTATTACTTTTTAATCAATAATACATAATAAGTCAGTCAAGTTTTAGAAAATTCTGATTTACCGTTTTTTTAAAAACAGGAAAAATTTTAGTTATACTTACAAAAAGCCAACAAAAGAAATTAAATACATCATTCAAGTTCTTACAATCTTATCGGATTGTAAGAACCATTTCCTAAAATTCAAGCATTCTTTAAATTTTTCCTGAAATCGAAAATTTGTTTAAGCATTACATCATTGGCTGTCTCGCGTGTAAATAATGGAACAGCCTTAGGTAGTCACGAGCCTTGCTGTTTGACCGGCGTACATACGTAAATTCCTCGATTGCCACCTTTAAATGCCTTTGCGCCGGCGGTAACACGCAAGGCGCGACTTTAAATTTTAAAGGCGAGAGCGCGAGACAAACGCGGCGCTAGAAATTGGACGACCCCGGCGCGCTGAACTCGCGAAAAGGCAAGGATGCGACGCACGTGGCTGAAAAATCGAAGCAGCCCTTCAGCCTGGTTAAGGCCGCGTTCGAAACTGCGGGGGGAGAAAACTGAAGGTTCGGGTAAACGACTCGCCGCAGACGTTGCTTATACGCGCGTGTACCTCGCGCGTCGTGATAAACCACTTGGTGCTACGTGCACTAAGCGACGGGTGAAAAAAGAAGACTAATTAGCTCTTGATTCTCCATTGTGCACTGGCGCTGTAAGGGTTAATGCCTTTTTAATAAGCCAGTGTTTTATGCTTGAATACAGCGTGCGAGCAAAATGTTTGCAAACATTTGAACAATTTAATTGCTTTTTTTTTGCATTGAAATGGTTGTTATGCAATTGTCCACTCGAACAATTAAACATTCCAGTAAACGAAAAGTTTTCTGAGCATGTAAATCATTTCGGGTAAAATAACATTTTTTGTGAAAACAATAGGAACTAAAAGATTACAACTCGAATACTTTCACGTAAAGACAAAAGATGATATAATCAGTAATACCTAAAAACCCACATATATATCCGTAAAAGTTGCCCACGTAGAAACTCTCGTCGAACTTTCTCGTGTAATTTTCCCTAACTTACAGTACTTGTCGTAAGAAAAACATCGTCTTCGGATTCGAATTTTTTGCATAAACTAATAAAAAAAAGTAAATTAAAAAACTAATTATGTAAACTTCCAGATACTTTGTTTTTCTCTTACGTGATTATTAAGAAAACATACACATTTCCTTCAACATTATTATTCACCATGTACATTGGTAACTTTACACAACTTCAATTACGAGCGTAGAGCGCACATCATTAAATATAAAAAGATTCGTAGAAAAACTTACAAGATCCGTCAGAAAATAAACGTCTCACCGCGTCACGAGTGTAAGTCACCAACTAGGGGTGAAGAGTTACCCACGTGCGTGTAAAACACACCGTCTGAAGCTACTCACTTATAGACATCGAGCGATAAATCTTTCACGTGCGGAGCTGCGAACGAGTCGATCTCGGTAACTTTGAGAGCGTCCCGACCGTAAGAGAGACTCGGTATACCCACTTTTTTCACCGAGAGATTCCATCGATGAATGAGGGCGAAGAGCTTTTACAAATGTGAATTCTTCTTTTGGGCCTTTCGCGAAAAAAGTTGGTGCGTCCTTTTCCCGGGGAGAGACTCCGTCGCGGCAGTTCACTGCAATGCGATCTCATTAAGGTTGACGAAGAGAATGGCAATTTTCGAGGCTATTTTTTATCGACTGGAAATATTTTTACGAAGGGTCTGATGGACAGTGGAAGTTTGACGGGCATGTGAAATGAAGTTTTTTTTAAACGTCATATCCACTTTATTTTGCTTGATTGGCGATGTATTTTTAAATTTCGAAAATATAATATTGACTTTTAAAAATAACTGAAAATTATAATTGACGCACGGGAAAAATCGCGGGGATCAGTAGTAACAGTCGTTGAGCAAGACATTCGTCCGTTTCAATATCGAGAATTGGATAAATAATATTTTTGTAAATATGAATTTGAATTTTAAAAAATTAATAATTTAGAAATAAAGATGCCTTTTTGTGCACATGAAGTTTATAAATAAAAATTAATAAAAATTGCTATCTTGGGTAACCAAAAGATAACAAGTGCGGTTGAATGCACGCACCGCGAGCCAGTTAAAATAACGCTGTCATTTCCAATGCCTCAAGCGGTTTACGAAAATCGTCGAAAAAACTATGTATGTATGATATTTGAAAAAAAATCCGTTGACCAATTTTTGTTGTGAATCCTGGCCCTTTCGTATGTTCTTTTATCTACATGCGATCAAACAAATTGGTTATCTCAAAAACAAACTTTTTTCAATTTCTATAAACAACGCTGTGTTTTTATTTCTGTTTTAGGTAAGCTTGTTTCTGATGGTTCCATCGTCTGTCTGTTGTGAGTAAAATCATGCCTACACTTTTTTCTTAATTATTTTTTTAATGAAAAAAAATATATTTATTGATTTTATAAATGTTATCAACAAATAGATATTTATACGTTTTGCTGTAGAAATATTACACATGATAATTTATGAATTGAATAAAATATCGAGTAAACTACGTTTATTTCCTAATTACATTCACGAAAACATGAAATTCTCATAAAATTCAGTAATTCCCTCCGTTATCCCGGCAGATATGGATCTCAACGAGAGACTATTTTCAAGGCCCAGCATTTTTACCTCCAATAAACGTATCAGAAAATTAATAAAAGCACAAATCGAACGCGATAACAGGCGACAGAAGTGACTTTTTACGTTCTCATTAAGATTCGCCAAAGTACCTACTCCACAAAACAGAATCAATCATCGGCTGTCGTCGAGGAGAAATGGTCGTCAACGCGCGAGAAAAAAAGTCAGCCAAAGAGAGAAAAAGAGAGAGAGGTCAGCGCGGGTTCGCGCCGTGATTGTGGTTTATTGCCATTTCCTAAAGGACTGTTCGTCGCCGTGATAAATCTTCTCAAGGGCCGCCATACACCATCGGTATTAATCAGAGTAAAACTCCGGCGCGCGCGCGAGCACCGCGCTAAAGTGAAATAGCCGAGCGCAACCCCCCCTGTTATTCTTTCCGCGCCGCTCCTGCACTGTAGGGTATAGGGGCTCCGCCGGCCGTTAAAGCCGATTTATGATTGTCGCGGAGCAAATGAGGCTCGCGAGATTGACCGAAACTCCGAAATGCCTATTTTATTAGCCGGCGATCCTCGAATCGGCGAAACTCGTTTCCGATCTGTCTGTGTATTATATATAAATGAAAAGAATCGCTGCCGCATCGAGTCGACAAAATACCCCGTAAGCTGATGCTGCGAAAATTTCTCCGCAGCGATTTTGTATGAATTGGATATTTTTAAAGCGGCCGCCGACATCGATCCCCGATTCTTCGGTAAAGTTAATTCAATGCGCGCTCCGTGCGCAGCAATCGTTTTGATATACATTTTACGGCGATATCGCATTTCATGATTTTTCGCGCTGGCAGTAAACGCAGCATTATTTGCAAGGCTTACACTTCGGCGAACAATCGAATAATGTAAATGCCTGCCTAATGAAACGAGATTTTTGTACGTTGCATTCGTAGCATAAAAATCCGACATTATTTTCGTACAAACGGCGAGAATTAATTTACGCGCGCTCCGTTTAATCAACCACTTGTCAGCTCGTTGAAATATCATTCGTAGCTCGGCGCGAGGGGAAAAAAGATTGAACAAATCCCCGCGACTGCGGCATATTCTCGCGCGCTGCGGGTAGTCTGGTAGAGCGGGAAAGAAAAGCGGGAGGGAGAGCGATAAAGAGGCCAAAATGGCAAAACGACGCAGCCCGTTGTCGTGGCTGAAGAGGGTCAGAAAAAAAGCTCCGGGGAGAGAGCGAGAACACGCGGCGGTGGCTTTATAAACCGCGGCGCTGAACACTCGCAAATACGCTCGGCTGTGCTCCGAGGGTAGTTAGGTAGCAGCGACTTCCACTCGTACACAGAATTGAATTTATGTAAATATGCGAGAGCAAATTTGCTCGAAAATCCGACTTTCCCGTTGTTTTTTTTATTCCCCCGCGTGTACACACGCCGTCCGTGTCTCGAAGACGGAAGTGCTTGCAGGCCTCTCCGATTTATTATAAAAACCTGGCGAGAGAAATTCCTCGCGTTCGTTAAGAAAGGGGTATCGCCTTATTTTTATAAAACTTATCGGTGTGTACAATATTTACGTGGCGGGAAAAGGGAGTCTCGTAAAAAAAAGACGAAAAGTTTTTTTCGCATACTCTCTTTTTACATAAGAAGCTCCGCAGCCTGGTGCACTCTCTTTATATATATTTATATCTCCCGTAGATCCTCCCCGAACCGACGCACTTGATGCAGGTAGAGTCGGTTAATGCATTTGAGACGCCGCACTGGTGCGCCTGCATTACTTACCCCGACGAATTTATGGACTTTCTTCAGTCACTACTTGCCCTCCTTCTCGCTCCCTTACACCCCCTTCGCAGCCGCTCCTCTTTCGTTCATCGCATTTTTTTTTCTCTTCTTAGAAGCTACCGCGCTGCGCGGTGGCCGCGATAACGAGAGGATAAGCTAGAACTTTACATTTTTCAGCGCTTAAAAAATTTCCAGACAGGAGCAACGTTTTTTTTCGCCGCCGCGGCACTATCTTGCATCTTGAAAGCTCGTTATTAACGTCACCACTGAGCCGTCGCTATTCTTACTTTTTCTAATTAAAGAGTTATTTGAACATGTGACTTTTTATGAGAAAATAATCCTTTTTTATAATAAAGTTGAGTAACGCGTTAAGTAAATAAATTAAGGGCATATGCTTAGTTTATAATAATATAAATTTAGATTTAATAGCAGAATTTGAATCTGTAATAGTAACAGATTTAACTGCACTTTTAAAGAGAACTTCTTGATTGGCTTGACCCATAACCCTCTTAAGAAGAATGTTTTATGACCATTTTATTCGAGTTAAAAAGGAATAAAATTCTACCCTTTTAAAGAAGATTTAATTGTATGTGTTATCTGTCATCAGTTTAATGCATTACACAATGAACGTCGAAAGAAATTAATATCTTTAAAATTTAGCAATTTAATAATAAAATTTCAGTAATAATAATTTTTGTCAATGTTATAATTAAACAGGCAGCCACTGCTCTGCAACCAATCACTAAACGAAAATATTAATATGATAATGAAAAAGCCATTGATTATTCCTGTAAAAGGATTCAACTTCGTAATAAACAATTGAATATTTTTATAACATCAATTGTTAATCCTCGCCGTATTCTAATCTGCAAATCGGAGAGATTAACATCTATACTCTAACTAACTAAAATAAAAAATATTAATAAACCATACGAAATTCCCGCATGAAACAGAATACGATAGCAACCAGCGATGGCTTTGAGAAAAAACACCAGCAGCGCTTCAAATTCGCCCCGGCTAACTATTTCCACCGGTGATAAAAGAACACTTCGGCAATACTCGCCAAAGGGCAATCTCTCGGCGCGATGGCGTTTGAAATTGAGCTCCCCGCGAGGAAAGCGAGCGCCGTAGTGAAATCGAAAAAAGCCAAAGGCCCCGGCGAACAAGCAACGGACGCGTCCTCTCCCCTCGCGCGCGATCATCAAGATCGCGCGCGTATACGTGCGGTCGGGCCGCAGATTTAGACGCCGCGCCACGGTCCGCTCGAAAGGGTGTATATACGAGCCGCGCGCTCGGGGGCGGAGGGGGCGCAGGGCAGATCCAATTTTCCTCGAATTCGATTTCCCGGGCACTTTTTCAGCGCCGCGCCGCCGTCCGATATCCCCTGTCGCGATCTGCCGACGCACGCCCGCGCCGAATAAATATATAGCGGGGGGCTTTGCCGATGGCGCGCCACTGCGGGACGTTAGCCGAGTCGCCAAACAAATCGCTTTCGACCAGCTTCGCGCGCGCACACGCGTACGGGTATATACGCGTTTTTGCGCGCGTGGGTGTGTTTGCCAGCGTGCGGTCGCGGCCGGGGGACGACGCGGGCGGAGGGAGGGGGCGAAATAGCGACGCTTATATAAAACACAGAACGTCGAATGCGACGCATCTGCGATTCAATAGATGGGCAATAATAAAAACGAGCGGTGTGCCCGCGCCCCCGCCTCGATTTACGTATGTACCACTGAGTTTGTCGCTTTGCGAGCGGGGAGCT
Source organism: Eurytoma adleriae (assembly GCA_900480045.1). Classification (NCBI taxonomy): domain Eukaryota; kingdom Metazoa; phylum Arthropoda; class Insecta; order Hymenoptera; family Eurytomidae; genus Eurytoma; species Eurytoma adleriae. Next base: position 476,247 of record UXGC01000019.1, on the reverse strand, counting down.
TTATGCGACCGAGATGAGCCTTTTACCCTGTTGCGCCTAAAATTTCTGATTTAAGGTTTTCCGGGGTTACCGCGGCTGCGATCGTTATCTGCAAAGCATCTTTTATTTTCGTAACGTTTTTTAATATTTTCGATTAAAACCGTACGCGAAGGTTCATTTGTTTTAATTTTATTTTCAACGACTTTATTCATTTCGCGTGTAATATCAGTATGGAAATAAATCTGATAAATAAATTTAAAATGTAATTCTTTAATCCGATCAGGGCGAATAATACGACTTTATTTGTTTAATTTAAAAAAAAATGAAGAATGTTACTGAATTTTGTTATTGAAAAACATCCGAGTTCATTTATATTTCCGAGAAAGTTATTGTTGTTAAGATAATTCAATTCGCTACTTTTTCAAAATCTGTAATAAAAGTTGTTGGTAACAATATTGCAAACAGTGGAGATGGATTTTTATTATCAGATTTTCGCGAAAGAATGAAATTTATTTTTGCTAATAATAACTTTTCTTTACAGAACAAAATAAATGCAAAATCAAAGAGGATTGTAATATGCTATTAAATATTTTATACGAGTGCCGACGTTACATACCATAGACTTGAGGATTACTTTAAGTATACCTAATCATTTAAATAAACTGGAAAAAACTAATTTAAACATCAAAAGAGTATCATCCGGAAAATTGAATTTCCACATACCGTTGGAACGAAACGCCGCGCTCCACAAGCAGCTCAATCAAAACTTCTTCAACCGAGTGCCATTGGGAAGTTTCATTGAGAGGCCAATTAAAGAAGCAGTGCGGCGCTCGTAAATCGCGTCTGCCGCGGTCCTTTGCTTTGGCTCACTTATAATAAAAACGATCCACGCGTGCATCTCGCAGAGCCGGCCGACGCGCGCACGCAAAAAAAAGAGCGCGCCGTCGCTGCACTTGACACGGGCTTTTCAATTTAGCCTGCAAAATTAAAATGTTTATGCCGCGCCGATGGACCGTAACGGCGCTACTTCGGAGGCGAGCGCACGGCAACGAGGATATACCTCCCAACCCCCACTTGCGCTTTTTTTTTGCTCCCCTACGGCGTAGCCTTTTTCCGAGCGGGGCGCCGGCAAATTTACGGGGCGATATTTCGTTCGGCTATGCGGGAGGGCCGCCATCGCATGCAATTTGTATACGAATAGCGTCGGCGGAGAATGTGTGCAGCGCAGCCTCTCCCCTCCTTCTCCTCGCCGTTGTGTGTCTTATTCAGATTTCGTTTTGCCGGCTCGCTTAGCGTCCGACGCTTATCCCCGCGCGCAAAACGGGCGCGAGCTTTTTTTTCCTCCTCTCTGCGCGCGGAATGTTTGCATTAATTGGAATACTCTAGGATCCGCCGTTTTTGCAGTAGCTGCTGCAGCCACCCCCGTGACCCTAGCCCCGTGCAGCTTTGCAGCCGCTGGCCGGGGGGATACTCCGGACTGCCTTTATAAAGTCTGACTAATGATGACCATTGTGCGCCGCGTTAAGTGGCTTTGGAAGTTCGAAAAATATTTTTCCTCCGTACGGAGGATTACGGAGCTTTATTTGCGCTTGACAAGAGAAACACACTTTTATCAAGGGCCGCGTTGACGCGGCGTTACAATGGAAATGGATTTGCGCTTTTCAACATTATACAATTTGAGAGTTGTTTACAATTTGCTTAGCGTTCTCTAATGAATAAAGTTTTCATTTTGTTGCAAAGCTGCGTGGAGAAAATTTTTTTTTTCATAAAAGTTACCCTCAGTTTTTAAAATAATTACAATGTAGTCCGCTGATTGGAGGACGAAGTATTCAACTTCATAAAAGTTACCAGTCAGTATTATAAAAATTACCATTTTTACATTTTTCCATTTTCTAGTAATTTATATCAAATAATGTCAAGATCAGATTTAATTTTGAAAATACAGCGGAAAATTTGTTTCTGCTATTATACGTTATTACAGATAAAATTATAATGTAATTGAAATTCGTTAAATTAAAATACCGAATGTCCTTACAAGTTTTAATTATTTAAAACTTGAAAGCTTTACCAAAGCTTTCCATTAAAATGTAAGCTTGAAAATAAAATATTTAAATTCGTAGGCGGCATAAAGAGGCTAATTGCGTAAATGAATAAAACAAAGTGCTTATTCAAGATATGAAAATTCAATAGTCAAGTTTAATAGTTTGATTCAATAATGCGGGGGCAGCGCGCGCACGTGCGGAAAACTTAGAAATAAAACAGAAAACGTTAATCACGAAAGTTTAACCGAGTGCATCGAGTGGCCCCTTTTGAAAACTATTCGAAGGGAGAGGCGCGCCACGCGCGCTCCGAGGTGAGGAAGATAAAGCCGAGAAAATCGCGTCCGCGGAGTTTAGTTGGCAAGGAATTTTCCCGCAGCGCTCGCAATTTGTCCAAGTTGTCTGTTTGCAGGGAGCTTTCGGCTCCGGCGCGCGCGCGCGAGCGAGGGAGGAGCTTTCCTCCCCCGCGGCCCGCGGTAAGTCTTTCGATTTCAACTGACGAGTTTTGAATTTTCAGGCATCCGGGGAAAAAGAATTTCCGCGCATTCCGAGTGAGGTGCCCAACGCAGCTCGCGGGTTTTGATGGATTTGGAAAATAAAGTGGCGACGTACCGCCCAGGCCGCTCGAAATGTATTTAATTTTCATACCTCACCGTGATTCGATGTGAAAAGTTAGATTTATCGCGAAGCGAAGAGAATGAGCTCATTTTGACGATTGTGCGAGTTTCGGGATTGGCGAGAAGTTTTTAATTACTTTTACACGGCCGCGCAACACGTGAAGAGAAAGTGAATTATTTTCCTACCCTCTATTTCGTGATTTTTCTTATTAAATGTTACTAAAATTTTTAACCTGGAACTAAAATTTTGGTCAAAATTGTCATTCCTTTTCATCGTACTCTGCAAATATGAACATGTGAAATTCGTCCAAATGCACATATTTAACGTTCACTTATCAAATAAGTGGATGACTTCTAACGTAGAATAAGTACATATTCAGTTATTCGCTTGTAAAATCCATGATTTTCACTTACTCATATTTAGAGAGTAGATTTCAAAGTGATAAGAAATAGATGGTAATTTATTTTGGAAAATGATAAAGAGAGTTATTTTCAACATAGATCTCACGAAAATCAAAGTATTACTTTTTTTCTAAAAGCTTCTAATTTTTTAATCCTCTCTCTAATAAAGATCAGAAAATCCATTAAAAAATCGTAAAATATTCGTAAGTCATATAATTAATTCACAAATAACTTTACGACTTTAAAATTCAATAACATTAGAAGACAGCACGGCCGAAAAGTTGAAAGCCAAATATGAGGCTCATTCTCAATTTAGCAGCCATTATCAGCATTATTGCGGCTCCCGGCGTTCGGCCGTCGAAGTCTAAAAGTTGCAGGCGGCATTAATAATTCGCGGCGCCCGGTCAACTTATGCGAATTCGCATGAAACTTTAACGTTTAAACGACGCGGTGGGAAGTTCCTCGGACAGCCGGGCAGATATACGATCGCCGCGGCACGTCCGCGTCCGCGGCTCGGCCGGCGGCGCCCGCCGACCCAGACACCCTGCACCCGGACGGCACCGAGTAGTAGGCCGAGGCCAACTACGGGGGCGATTTCGCGTTTTACGCCGGGGAAGGAAAAGTACACTTTATCGCCGGACGTATAAAGCTTATACTGCCTCCAACCCCTCCCTGGCCTCCCCTCGCACTTCTCCGAATTCCGGAGTCGGTGCGGTCCATTCGCCGGGCTCGCTGTGTTTCCGAGGCGAGCCGCTGGAAAATCGGCACGAAAATAGATAAAAACTCGGCCGGCTCTGATCAAATCCCGAAACTCTTGCCCTCCGCGCGCGCGCGACCTCTTTTATTATTTTATTCGCCTACTCCGGCTACGCGGGTGTCTGTAAAAACGTAACGAGAAGCAAATTTTTTTTTCTCTTCGCCGTTTTTTTGGCGGTATTTTCCTGAAATCGCATTGAGCGAGAAAATTGCCGAAAAATTATCCTTTGAGCTTTCACCTTTTTTCGCATCGTTTGGTAGAGGTGAACGGTAGATATTGCGCTTATGCAAAGTAATTGTTGATTGGGAAAATAATAATTTTCCCGCGAATTGCACTGTCAATTTGTTCTTTTTCAAGTACCGCCTTTGCAAATTGTTTTCACTTGGGCTTGATAATTTACTCTTCCTCTTGATCTCAGTTTACCGCTTTGTGGAGAGCTCGAGGCATAAAGCAAACAAAGGCTTTAGATTAATGAGGTTGGCTGTAGTGCAGGGACTTCACGATCGTAAAAAGTAGACTTCGGTATTTGAGAGAATCGCTCTTTTACGAGTGCTCTATTTAAAACTTAAAGGAAACATGTTTAAAGTAAAAGCGCGCTGAAAATGCTGCTGTGATTATTATTAACGTCTTCCATGTTTTCAAGTACATCATTAATTTTGGCTTATGTTCATTGATGAAAATGTGGAAAAATATTTATAAAAATTCATTTATCGTTAATTAATTTAAATTAATTTTGCAAGCTTTCCGACCGTAAAATGCTTCAAAAGATTATTTTAATTAAACGGACTTCTTAATTTAAATTTAAAATAAATTTAATATCGACTGCAGATTAATTTTATTTTGTAATGTTACATTGTTACGTTTATTTTTTATCTAGCTTCGCCTCTTGAATTTTAAAACATTTCAAAATAATTAATGTTAATAAAATCTAGTAAAAATAATTTAAAAAAAAAAACAGATTCTGACTTCCCACCAAACCTAAACATTTTATCGCTCCCGCCCGTCCGAATTTCGTCAGCTCCTGCACTCCGTCACCAGCACTGACCGGCGAAACAAAACGCAAGCTCCGAAAGCCCGTATCCTTCCCAGGCTCGAAATTAAAATGCATGGCTGCCTCGACGTATCGAAGGGTGCGCGCGCGAAACCGTATACACGCGACCAATGAAAAAAAAAAGAAACGCGAGCTTCCGGCGGATACGCGAAATAAAAAGAAAAACACGGGCGAAGGAAAAAGATAACGAGCGCAAAAAAGGGAAACGCAATGCATCGCGCGGCGCACCGATAGCCCGACACCGGCTCGTCGATCCGGGCTGGGCTTTGGGGCGCGCGCGCGCACGCCCGCCAATGTCAATCCGTTCTCCGCGGGATTTATGGAGAACGATGCATTACGTAAATTGTGAGCGATGCGCCCCGGCGGCGGCGAGCGTCAGAGAGCGAGATTGAAGCCGAGGGTGGGAGGCAGCCGCGTTACCCTCGCGCGGGGAGCTTCATCGCGCCCGCTCGTCTATCCGTCGTTTAAACATTCAAAGCCTCGCGCGTTTCTCGCGCTCTCCGGGGCAGGTGCGCGCGGAGCCTCGGGAAACGCGCGGCCGTGTACCGGCCCGAGGAAATGGAGACTAATCACGCCGAGATTGAAACATACGGCGAGGAGTGGATAATGCTCGAATTTTGTAGTAAAGGGGATGAAAAGAAGGAGGCGGGAGATTTGGGACGGACCCGATTTAAATTCGCGAAACGCACGGGCGTCGTGAGTTATTGTTCGCGCGTTTAATTTACATATTTTTCCTTTTTATTGCGGCCTCGTTAACCCCCCACTCCCGATGCGCTTTCGCGTATTTTATTAAAAATTTATTCGTTTACCCGCGATCTCATTAATATTTACTGCCTTCGGGGCTATAAAACGACGTTGTATATTTTATTGAATAATGGGACTTTGAAATTTCACAAATGAAAAATATTTAAAGTTAATTCGTTGTCTATCCAATGGCAGTTTTACGATTTTAACGATAGTAAATGATCGGTTTTATGTAGGTAATTACCTTAATTTAGTTATTGATATTTTTTATGTGGAAAACAATTTTAATTATGGTACACTCAAATTTGCAAATCACTGTTTATTTTAGATATAGCTACGTAAATACATATCATTTTGTAAACATTTGCTCAACATAAGAACGTTTATTTTTAAAATAATAACTTAATTAAAACGTGGAAAAACTTAGCAAATTAAAAAAATTTATGATGTGGATTTTATTATAGTTTACTTTACTGCAAGTATGGTTTTATTCTTTTTTTGCTCTAAACATTTCTTCTTCATATTTTTTTTTTAATATAAATTTTGCATGATCATATGTACTTCATTTGCAACCACCAATATTTAGCGATAAAACTGTAGAAATAACGCCTCCGCAATTCTTCCAAATCGTTACAAGTTCACTATTGCAATTTTAACTAAAAATTTTCTACGGCGTTTCTCAATATCTCCAGTGACCATGAATAAAACAAACAAAAAGCAAAAAGTACGCGTATGCCTCAATGCACAAAATTTACTCGAGCGATCGTTTAACAATTTTCATCTGACTTATTTACCAGGAAAACTGGCGGATCGATCGTGCGGGCGACCCGGCGCGGGCACACGCACGGAAGGGAAGAATCGGCCGCGCAACAGAGCGTCATCATCGGGATCGATCGGTGACACGCGGCCGCGCCAAACGGCAAGTCAAGCGAATATCGCCTTTTGTCGGGCCGCCGAGCGACGGGGGATTTCCGCGGAAACCCGTCGGCGCGTGGTTTTCCGGGCGGCCAGCATCGGCCGCTATCTAACCGGCGCACTTTTCCCCAGCGCGCAGCGCGCCAACAATTGCGTTCTTTTATACCGGGGAGGGCACAGTGAACTACCGGCTGCAGTCGGCGAGAGAAAGAGAGGAGAGGAGGGCACAGAGGCGGAGAGAAGGGCCCCGGCGAGAGCGACGCAGTCTCGGGCGAGGCGGCTAATTCGCCGAGCGCTCTGTAGTCGGGCTGGTCGAAATGGTCCCTTTGTCCCGCGGTCCGCGGTTCCCGGGCGCGCGCTACCCGTCGGGCAGATATACGCGAGGCCGAATTGCGCCGCTTTTCGGGTCTCCGCGCGCTCTGATGCTTGTCGGCGGCGCGCATTGTGCGCGTTTCTGCGAGCGACACGCCGCGCCGCTTCGATCGGCAGCCCCCGAGACATCCGTCGCAGTTTTATTTTTTTTTTTTTTTCGACTGTTGCGCGCGACGGGGGCCGCGGCGAGCCTCGAATTTAGGACTTTTATCGGGCGCACCCGGTTTAACGAGGGTTTAGTCGTAGAGAGATCTGTCGTCCGACGCAACTGCGATAGGCGATGACCGCTCGTCCGAGAGAAATGTCGATCTGAAAGTCAACTTGTAGCTTGAAATGCTTACTTTTGAAATTTTTACGAAAAAAGCGCTCGGGAGGAATTTTAAATTTTAAAAACGTTTTTGCGATCATTATAATAGTTATGATGTTATGCATATGATTAAAGAAATTAAAATTTTTTTAATTATTGAAGTCGCTGCTGACTATTCCCCCGAATTTTACGAATTACGAAAGAAAATTAATTATAAACGATTACTTCATTTGTGCATCGTACTTTCTTCTTTCGTTCCGAATGCGCAGTTTAATTTTTTATGCGAGTATTATCTTTTCTAAAAATACAATTAAAAAAATCTTTTAAATTCAATTAAAAATTTTAGAATAAACGTTTCATAATTTCATGAAATATTCAACAACCTATTTCTGTTGAAACTATCAAAGCGCAAGATATAAATGTTTCAACTGACGTCCGACAATGAATATCGTTCCATTCCAAACGTTACAAATATCAGGCAAAGTTTAATTTTTTTTCATGACGCGAGCGAATTGTCCAGTGTGATTGACACCTCCCACGCTCCTGCCCCACCACCTGTCCAAAAAAAAAGAACAGTTAAAAAAAACACAAAACGTATTTCAATATTTAATCTCGCCGGAGTTTCACCTGTATTCGATTCCCCGGTTAAAATAAAAATTCAAAAAAAAAAGCGCGATCCCCTATATCCCCGGCAAAACCAACTACAAATCCCTTTCCTTTATCATCTATCGAATTTGTCCCGCGGCGGATTCCCTCCGTGTGTGCGCCCGCGGGGGAAGCGGCCGGCCTCCCGTCGCGTGGCGCTACTAAAAATCCCGATGCCGGCCGATAATCTGCAAGCCGAATTCGTTATTCCAGCCTTAACTCGAGGATTAGAGGCCGGTGAGCGGGTGGAGCTCGCCCGGAAAAAAACGTATACCTGCGGGCTTACGCGCCGAGGGGGCGACGCCGGCCAGCGCGCGTAGGTGCCTCTCTCCTCGGAACGTCGCGGCCTGAGCGAGGGGAATTAAATGCAAATACCCGGCCGTGGGTCCGATCGCTTTCGAGTGCTCGTCTAATTTTTCAGAGGGAATGATTTAAAACAATTTGATCTTTCTTTTAAATTATTGCACTGACGGTAGTCCACGCGGTCGGTTTAATAATTCGAATATCAATTTGGATGTTTCAGCGGTTTCGGATTGATCGTCATTTATTTTTCGGCAAAATTGAACTTTTCCCTCTGCAATTTGATTTTAATTTAAAAAGAACGGAATGTTTCATAGCTTTCAAAAGTTTTTTTTACGTTTCAAATAATATTAAAAAATTTAATTTTCTAGCTTTGTGTTCCGGATTTTTAAAAATCTAGATAAAATGAAATCATAAAATGAAAACTAAAATTGCAAATGTTTCTTTTACTATCATGGTTTTACGCATTCCTCCTTCTTAATAAAGTAACGTAGACATAAAAACTATTTCATTACAAAACGAGTACACCGCATTAAACTTTTAATTAATAAGATTAAAAAATTACCGCTAAAGCACGTACAAAAAAGGATAAAAGCAAAAAAATTTTATCTCAAATATTCCATCCTTACCTTTTTAATTGGGGAGTTCATCACCGGAAGTCGAAAAAAGAACCTCAACCTGGAACCAAAAAAGAAAACGAAAAGAAAGATATTAATGCCACGAAAATGAATAAGAGAGACGGGGACGGGGAAAAAAAAAGGTAAGTAGAGGGAGGTGAGCAAGAGTAATGCAGCGACAAGCTTAATCATTTCAGGATGCGAGAGACAAAGCTGGCCCGGGTTATATGAGTAAAAGACCAAGAACGCGGAGATCATAAAAGCCCGCTGGAAGTTGGGACGAGAGCCGTGTGTGCGTACGCGCATGCTGATCCCGAGTGATCCGCTCCGCTCCTAGGCGCCGGCGATTAACTAGCCCCCACCCCCGGGCATAATGCAATAACCGCTAAATTGAATTTAGCCGGTCGACCGGGCGCGGATTAGCGGCGCGCAAAAGAACGAGCGCGCGTAATCTTCAAAGAGCGCGCGATCGCTGCTTAAAAAAAGAGGCGTCGGCGCGGAAGGGGGGCGCGCCACGGTGGTACTACAAGACGAGGGAATACGGATGCGCGCGGAGGAAGGCCGGTGGATTTTCCTCGGGGCGTCGGAATGCGCTTTTCTTAATTGGACCCCGAGCGGGGACGTTCGATCCGCGCGGCTCTCAGCTCCTCCTCCCGTAATTGGAATCGTAAACTTCGCGCGCCCGCCCGGCTGGCTCGGTCGCGATTTCGGTTCTTGCGCTCTTTTTTTCGCCGCGGCGAGTTTATGCGTCTGCGCGCTCTGTTGCTCGATTTTACCGGCACCGGCATTTTCATATAGGTGCTCGCTGCCGTTTTTCCTCGGATTCATTGCGGTCGGTTCTTCTGCTGCTGCTAGAAATACGAGCGAAATAATTAATTTGCAATTAAAAAGTTAGTGTGAACTTAAATGGTAACTTTTTAACGTAAAGGCTTATGAAGAAGAAAAACATGTTCTGAATATTTCATTGATTTATTACAAGTTTGTTACTGAAGCTTTCAATGAACTTATATTTTACATTTTGCAAAAGAAACCAATAATCTACATAATTAATGCAGTAATGGAGCTGCCGCATTAATACTTAGAAAATGAAAGATTAATCCGGCGCACTTTCGCGACCATTTGCGAAAATAATCCCGCGAATTTTAAAGCGCTCTCCCCAAAAATATTCCCGCCGTCCGCGAGTTTTCCCATTAAAACAGACCGGTTAAAGAAGATACGGAAAAATCGTCGTCGACTAATAAACGGCGATTACGCCGGGAATAAGTTTTTACCCCGGGCAAACAGGATCCGGATTTGGCCGGCGCGTATTTACGCCGGCGGTACTCCCGTTAATGTCCGAGCGATTAATCAGCGGAGTACGCGAGCCCACCCGAAGTACTTAAGTGCTTTGCGCGGAGAAAAATGATAAGCGCACACGGCAAGTGAGAATTAGGTAAAGTGCGCCTCGTCACACATACCCGGGGAGTGGCGGCGCTAACGCGCTCCGCTTCCGTAGAATTTATAATTTTCCGCCAGGTATGCACGCTGGAGAATATGAAAAATAAATTGCAGATTCTTTCGTCCGACGTCGCTCATCCGCGATATTAGCATATTTTTTTTTTAACTCGAGAGCGCCGAGCTCGCGCGTTCGTTCGTTCCTCATCCTTTTGACTTGCTTTTTTTTCTCGTTAATTAAAATATACAGATGTGTGGATAGCGCGGGTAGAGGAAATGTACACGGTGATTTTGAATTTTTTTTAATGATGGTATATTTTGCACGATGAATGGCATGTTAACTTTTCGAATTGAAAATTAAAGTATCCCTTGTTAAAATTTCGTGTTTTATTACCGAGTATTTGATTTGGTTTAGTACGAGGGAATTTTTTATTAATTCAAGCTTTTTTAAAAAATTTCGTTCGTTTAATATCATTATCGATAAAAAATTTTTATTTTTAGAGATAATAACTGTTTAAACTATTATTAAAATGACTTGTATTTATAAATAATTCAAAAGGAAAAAACTAACTCGAAGTAAACTTTTAGACACATAAAATAAGTTATCATGAATAATAAGGCGTTATTCTACTTGAGAAAGCTGGACTGTTTGCTAAGTCTAAAGAAGGATTAATTTAATCTCGCGTCCTACTAATACCCATACGGCCCTGTGAATAAGTGCGAAAGTCGAATTCAAGCGGCGAACCGCTAAATTCGATTCGACCGCGCGATTTCCTGAGAACCCGGGGAAGAATAATAAAAAGACACGAACCGAAAGATTTCGGGCTTAGATCCAGATTCATTTACATTTTAGTCAGCGTCAGACAAGAATCGGGACCTTGAGTTTAGCTGATGCATAAATATAAAGTATTATCTTGATAAATTTCAATATAAGATGCCTAATCTCCCAACAAAAAGAATAAGTAAAACAAAACTAAATTATTTCTTATACACCATTTCATAACTTTTACCTTTATGTGTGTCGCGACGGTGATTTGCAAAAAAAGAACAAGGATAAGGTGATTTGCAAAATGGGGATAAGGCGAAGTATAAGGGACTCAAAGTTAAATGGTAAAAATGAAAAGTAATTTATCAGAAGTGACACGTACAAAGAGCCTCGTCGCGAAAAAAGTCAAGCCCGAATTTTTACCCGGGGACGAAACTAGTTTGCGATTGAAAATAGATTTCTCGTCGGTCCGATAACAATAGCAGCCAGCTCGCAAGAAAAGTTGAGCGAGCTCCTGGCGGCGCACGAGCGTGCTTTCCCGGCACACCGACATAATGAAAAGAGGCACAAAGACCGCGAGAGAGCGAGAGCAAGAGAGAGAGACAATTCCAGTCCCCTTGGAGGAGGCGACGTATATCCATCGAGATCCGGTAGTTTATGCGGTCAGCGGCTCCCGGTGCAGTGGCTCGATGCAAAATGGCGCGGAGTAAGCGGATAGCCGGGGCCCCAGATATTCTTATCGGCGCAGAAGGCATCTCTCGGCCAACCGCCACCGGGCGGCTTCTCCTCGCCCCCCTCCCCCGGCCGCTCCCGGGGACCATCAAGCCAATGTTCGGAATCCCTGGTGATACACGCCCTTCGCCCTGCCAGACACATAAAATGCCCGCTCTCCGGAGCTAATCTTCCTCGCGGGCTAACCCTCTTCTCGCGTTCGCCGAATCTACGCTCCGAGACTCTCCCTCCGTGTGCCGGCGCTGGTGTGCGTGAGCTCGCGCGTGTTCCCGTGCACGCGCGCGCGACCGGGAGGGAGCGCCGAGATGTCGAGAGACAGGAGCAGGGCATAACTTAGAGAGAAATAGGAACGAGGACGGCGGCTGTTCGGGAGGAAATCAAAGAATCGAGAGGACGGGAGAGAAACGTCGGAGCGGGTGCAAAAAAGCTCGGGGAGCGCGCAAATGGAAAGGCAGATAAATGTTACTTATTGTACTGCGATGCGAAATTTATAAGATGAGACGCTCATAATGCGCGGGGATGAGGAAGTAAACACTCTCCTCGTATTTTTCTTATTTTTGTAAGTTTATGGGCGGGTAAGGGTCCCCTAAAGATTATATGTTGTAATTTTATTTAAAAAAAAAAAAAATGAGATATTGCCTGTAATTAATTTTACAAGAAAATATAATTTACGAAATGTTTTTAACTGTTTTTTACCAGTGCATTTTATAATTACAATCGAGCAAAGGAGCAAATAACGCTAAAAATTGTAAAATCCTGATTTTTAAATCATGTTCTACTGGCTGCAAGTAAACTATTCAGATCTAATCTCGGGAACTAATTAATAACAATTAGATTTTCATATCTTTTTTTATAGAGTTTACTTAGCCTCTTGCTGGTTGAAACTCTGTCTTATGATCATATTACAGATTAAGAACCTTTTTCTAAAAGGAAGCAATAATGTAGTCATTTAAAAAACACCATAATCACTAACTCATCAAAATAAGCTTTAAACCTCTAAATATCATTTTCTTCAAACTGTACAAATCTCAGCTAACAAGTCAATCAGGAACGATCTAAAAGGATTTAAAATTACGTTGAAAAAAAAACGAGAGAGAAGCATCAGGCAATGAAGGAGAAGGAAATCGACAAAGGAGGAGCACGAGAAAAGATTGAAAGCGAGAGAATAAATGTGAGCTTTGCAAGGCTAACAGAGTAGGAAAGTGCAGGGGTAAAAAGACATCGGGAAGAAAGGAAAAAGAGCAATGAAGGAAGAATAATGAGAGAAAGAACGAGAGGTCGGCGGTGGGCTCGCACGAGAGCAAGAGAGGCGGAAGGACAAAGAGCAGCGACGGGGGCGGGCGAGGGGGAGGAGGAGGACGTCTAGTAGCTTCACTCTTTTACGTGTACGTCCCGCCGCTGTCCCACGCGAGTCGTCTCTCAGGATTCGTGCCGAGGGATTCTAATTCCGCGCTGCGGCATCTCCTCGTTTTACTCCTTTTTTTCCCGCTCCTAAGCTATAATGTGCCGTTGCGAAAAGTATCCGGCGGATCGAGTTTCTCATTTCCTTCGCTAATTTCTTCAATCGCCATTTGATTTATTTGTTGGAAATTAAAATTTGTTAAGATTTATGTTTGTAAATTAAACAAATGCTTGTATACGTAGAAGGTCTCGAATGGATTTATTTCAGTTTAGGTAATACAAAAATGTAGTAAAATAAAAAATACAGAAATCTTAATAAATTATAAGATTAAATTTAACGTAACAGTAAGGTTTAGCATTTTTATAAATCGTTTATCAGAATTTACGCTAATTTTTCATTTCGTTAAAAATATTTTTCTAAAAGAAAGTTCAAACGAGTATTTTTCGGCCGAGAGAGAAAGTTTCCGCGGTTGTTTTTTCGCCGGTGTTTTCCGTCCCTTTTAAGCCGCATACATTTCGACAGGTCCGATTTTCGATTCCCATCTGCGAGAAAGCAAACTTCACGGCCCTGCTAAAGTTCTTCCATTTCCATATTCAAACTTTGGTTACTTAAGCCTGGCGCGGTATCGCGCGGTCATTAACGAAGTTAATTCTCGTCGCACATTTGAATTCACTGGAATTCACGGGAATGAGAATTGAGGAGGGGTGCGATGAGCTAAGGGTTTTATCAAATTGCTTAGGACGGTGGGATTGAATTTAAATCGCGGGCAAGGAACGGCTTGCCAAAATTTTATTTGTTGGCACTTTACCCGTTAAAGTCCCGATCTAGCTGTTATTTTATTTTATTAAATATTTACCTTTCCGTTACTTATTTTATTTTCAAATAATAAGTAATATTTTTTGTCACGTATCATTAAAAATATAAATGTCTAAAGTCCATCAAATGAAGTGATAACTGAAAAACAAAATAAAAAGAGAATAATAAAATGTTTACATTGATAAAAAACATGTTTTTCTTCTCAAATAAAAGTGTATGTAGTAAACAACTCGAAAAAAACAACTCGGAAAAACTTAATCGAAGAATCTTTGACTCCTGAAAAAACAGTGTTAAAAGAACGTCAAAGAAAAAACGCATATCAAGCAACAAAAGACTATCAAAATAAGACGAAAGCTGTAAATCTCCCGCGCATTATCAGACGCATAACTTTTGATCTGCTCAGAGCGGAGCAAGCAGGCGGCGAAGCAAGGGACCAGATTTCGCGTTGATTCGCACTAGACAACAATATAAACGGTCCCTCCGCGAAGGCATCGCGCCGAAATCGCGCGACAACGCTCCGCGGCGCGGGAAAACAGGTCTCCCCCGGCCGCGCGCGGCGGAGCTCATTCCCCATTCGTACTGATATCAGCGGAGGTCATAATTTTCGAAGCGAGTTCGCCGGAGGGTCCGCTCTTAAGGGACGGCGCGTCGCCGGGAGCTCGATAAATATCCGTTTTCCGCGAGCGCGGAGCACCGGGAGACGTGAGCGAGCGGGCCCCCCTCTCTCAAGCCGAGTCGACGACGCGGATAAATTACCCGTTAGGCAAACTGATTTGCGGCGATCGAGTCGCGCGTGCCCATCCCGCGGCGCTCGTTTGCCCCGGCGAGCCCGCGAAAAACGCAGGAGTTTCCGGGGCGCGCGCGCGACTGAAAGGCGGCGCTGGGGACGGCGAGAGGGAGCGGGCGGAGAAAATCTCGCGGTGGAAATCAGGGAAGGCGAAATTTACGGAGCGCTGTAAATCTCGGGTGTATCTCTGTTATCTAACGAAGTGCCTTTTATTTGTCGAAATGGAGATGACTTATCTCGGGAGCTGCCCGTAATGGTAGTGATGTATTAAAATTTTCGAGATACGAGATGAAAGTTTTAATTGAAACCTTTTTTTTTATATTATGGTACTTTTCTACTATCTCGAAGATTCTTTCGAAAAGATGGGATTTTACGTTTTTAACGGCGCGCAGTTATGTTAACGTTTTATGTATATTTCTTTCCAGATTATATTTAGCATGAATTTTTGAGCCCGCACATTACTGGCTTTAATTGTAGTAACTGAGAAATTTTTTAAAAGCTCTTGGACGAAAGAAGTTTGATTAAAATAAAAAAGAAAAACGGCTATTCTTATGCATTCATTTTTTTATAACTCTCTAACGTTCCCTTATTTTTTAGGAAAATGTCACGATGGTTTAGCAAGGATGAGCGGATTTACATTCTTTAAACCTGTAAAAGTAAAACAAGCAACACACAGCAGACACCGTTCGATATAAAATCCAATAAAGCAGTACTATTTTTATCTTTCTGCGCGTAAAATAAAAATCGCCGAAAAGAACAGTGCACTTTAAAAAAAAGTTTCAACAAAAAATAAATTAAGGATGCAAAACGCGTGTAAGAAAAGAAATCGCTATTGAAAGGGACGAGCGGAAAGAAGCGCGAGAATAATGCGGTGAGATACGAGCGGGATAAAGAAGGAAGCGAGGCGCGAGGAAGCGGGTACGCCGCGCCGAGGGAGAAGGCGCGATCGCGAGCGCGCGGGAGACTTGCCAAATCCATCGAAACATTTTCGCTGCGATTTCATTAGGGAAGCCGCGCCGCTGCTGCTCGTGGGACCCGCTCTGCGCACTGCGCGCCTGTAATTTATGCGGAACTGCCCATAAACCCGAAGATTATGGCATCACTGCGGTGGATTTAATTTTTATTCTTTTATAAGGGTATTTTTCCTCGGCGTACTCCCGCCGAGAACAAAAAAAAAAGAGAGGGAGTTGATTGTGCCACTGAACTCGCTGAGGGATGAATTTTGTGATTGAAAATATTTTTAGAGAAAATTCATATGCGCCGATAATCAATTTGCATATACGGATCGAATGGATGATGGGAATTAATAAAGTGACGATTGATTGACATGGATTAATTCATTAGAAAATGGAATGAAATAGACGCGTGGACGAATAAATTGATTTGTAATTTGTACAAAATTTAATTAAAAAGTTTCTTTTTAAATTGTCAGATGATGTTCGGTAATTAACAAATAGCAAAACAGTAAAACCAATAAATTTGCTTGGCAAACCGGTAAAAAGTCACAGAGACCCGCATCGATCTGCACCATTTCAGCGCGCGTACACGCGAAACTTCGTTATTCCGCCAAACAACGTTGTCCCTCCGACAAAAAGGGAACAGTCGCTACCCGAGTCGGCAAAACTGGAAATCCTCGAACAATCTCACCGACCCTTTTCCCATTCCGCGAGGACCCAAAAGATCCACAACTGCCGGTATTTTAATCACCGCCCAGCGGCTCCGCACATTCTGAGGGAATATTTCGATTATCTCGGAAGAGTCTCGTCGCGGGCCCATCGCTGATTGAACCCGCGGCCGAGGAATGGACACCGTGACGAGGCCGAGCGCGATATCGCGAAGCGGAAAATTGGAATCGGTTCGTTGAAAACTGTTGAGCCGATGGGTTGCGCGCGGGGGGAGGGTCGCGGTAAAAGCTGCGAATATCCGCGTTCAAATCGAGCGGAGCCGCGTTTGACCGACGCGCGAGCTCGGGATAATGGAGAGACGCGGGATGCCTGCACGTCGCGTTTTATACATTTTTCGGGGGCCGGCCCGAAGGGCGAGCGTACGGCTGATTGGAAAACAATGCCAGCGAAAAAAAGCGAAGCGAGTCCAGGAGAGAAGTCGGCCGGAGGGTCGATAAAATGCGTTGCTCCGTTTGATGAATTTCGCCGGGGTCATTTTCCGGTGACCGCTAAAGTTTTTTTTTTAAACTCCTATATTTATTCGGCTGCGATCGGCCGGTTCTGTAATAGCAGGCAAATTTTTAGTCCACTCTTAGTAAACGATTGACAGTTTCTCCGATAACATTAGGCAGCTCCAAAACGAATTGTTAATCCATTTAACGTGATAAGGAAAGTTAAATTTTAAAATAAATTTGGATAGATTATTTATAGGTGCACTTTGATTACTCGAAATAAATTTCTTGCACTAGGATTTTTTTCAGGATAATGAATAGTTTCTTAACTAAAAATATAAAATATAAACCTATTTTTACAATGAATATAAAAATTATTAAAAAAACAGTTCAAATATTTAAACACAAAAAATGTAAAAGTTAATTTAGCAGCAGGTGAGAACATTAAAATTTCATATTTTCATCAACGCCAAGTTACTCCAAAGCTTATCGCAATCGTCTTAAACAAACAAAATGGATGTTTCATTTACGCCCGCTCTATATCACGTAAGAAAATTGAAAAACGAAAGAAAAGAACCCCGGTACATTATTTACACCCCTTCACTGGTCGATGAAAATTAAATTTTTTCCATCAAGATATAATACACTCAACAAAAAGTCAGACAAACGCCAATCTCTAATGCGTAAGAAGTGCACCTACAATATGTAAGAACCTACATACTTCGCGATTCTCGGAAAATAATTCGCAAACAGGAGTCGTAAGTAACTCCCAAGCGCGCGGAAATCTGCAAGGCGATTCGGCGCGGCGTAAAGTATAAGTGTGACGAGCGCGTCCGGGAGAGTCGAGCCGCACGCACGGCCGCGCGTCCACATCGATCGCGCGGTTGGCTTATCGGTCCGGCAACATCGGCAAGCCGATCATAAATAGGTAAGTGCGTGTGCGCGTCGCCGACGTGGCCCATTGTCCGTCGCATCCGTCCCGCGACGCGGAATTCTCGCACGCGACGACGGGAGCCCTTCGCCAGCCAGTAAATTGCAAGGGGGAGGCTGCTCCAAAAGTGCGCAAGTGCCGAACAACGGCGCTATGCTAATCACGCCAAAATGATTACCTTTTGAGGAGGTGTTGAGTGGCAGTGAAATTCATTTTGTTGTTAAGCATATTTAAAAGAAATGTATAAATCTTTGTTTCTTTTCTTATTTATGTCGTTTTATAAATCTTCCTAACGACAGCTTTTTATGTAATATTCAAGAGGTGTTGTGCTCAGTCGTAAATTTGATTAAAATTGAGGGAAATCGTAAAACTTTAATTGAAATTACCTGAGAAAGTGTATCTATTATTAATGTTACTGCTGTATACATGATTTTGCAACAGTAAATTTTTAGTAACAACTTTAGTTGCGCAATTCATTTTTAACATTCGTGTAATTTTAAAATCGTCTTCTATCTATAACATAAAGAATTTAAAATCAGTACAACTCCATCTTTTATATTTGAATTTCAATAACTTTACGTGGGTGTAAATTAAAAGATACATCAAGCTAATTTAAATAGTCTGTAATTCTTTAAATTTTATTAACGATTTATCCGATAAAAAGAAACAACTCGTTATCAAAATTCCTTTTTAATCCGACTTACTTTACCCCTTCAAAGTAAGTAATTACCCGCGGGCTAAATTCTCCTCACTCACCCCTGATCTTCCATTAATAAGTTATTTACCTCTCTTCTATTATCGCGCATCCTCCGCCCACCCATTCGCACGCCGTAATATAATAAAGAACTTTCACTCGGCGCGAGCGCGCGCGCGGGCGGGCTAGTGCAAAAAAAAAAGCCGCGGGTGCGTATAGCCATATCGTGAGAGCGGCGCACTCGCAAGGCCGTGTCTTCTGTTTCGCGCCGGCTGCATTAACAGATTAAAAGTGGCAAAAAGCACACCGAGCGATATTACTCTTGTGCCGCGCGCGTTTCGCCCTCCCTCCCCACCGCGCGAACTTACGCGCGCGCTGCCGTGCTTTTTTTCTACCCCCCGAGCCGCGGTTTTCCTCCACACCCCCCCTGCTCTCAGATGTACTCTCCTCGCTTTTTATCCGCGGACCCGCGCGCGTTTCCATTCGGCTCGCCTTTCCCGCTCGATCCCGCTGTTGTGCGCGTTGCGCCGCTGAAACGAAAATTAACGCTCTTAAATGGATTTTTTTTAGTATTTTAATTAAGTAGAGAAGCGAACGGCCGCGTCACTTCGTTATACGGATTGTGCTTTTGGAAAAAGGAATTGTTCTGCTCACGGAGCTGGCTAATTGCGTTTGACCCGTGAAAGGCTTCAAAAGCAGTTTTGGGGGGCTGACTCTGGCGCTCCGTATTGTTTGTTACTTATGCTACGCGGAGTTGATGGAATGAAGTTAACTCCTAAAAAACATTCCGTGTAATTCGTTTTAATAAAATTTTAGCGCAACTCGCTAAATAATTTACAGCCTTTGTACATTTCCAACTTGCACAAGTCAAAGTTTGAAATTAAATTTATTATTTTGTAATGTGAGTAACGCGTGACATACGTGAGTAATTTTTTAAAACTAGCAGTGACACGATTCAGTGGTTTACGTGATTATTCTTTTATTCATTATTATGTTTATTTAAGTCGGTTGATTTTGTTGCGCCGTGTCTTAATGTAAAAGTATATTTGAACGGTTTAAAAAAGATAGTCCAAGATATTTCTTTTAATTTAGGAAAGTGCCTGATGGTTTAGTAGCTACAAGTTTTTAATTTAAAACTGCAATATCCGGATGTTTAATCTTATTTAAAGAATTTAAATAAAAATAAATTAAATATATAAAAAAATTATGTAAGCACTGTTTATAAACCCATTTTATTTTCCAGGTCAATAACTCGCACTATTCGCATTTTCCACTTATTCCGTTTTAATGTAACATTTATTTAAGCCTAACGCAGTTAAACCTTTGCTTGAAAGTATTGCAAGAAGCTGTTACGCAATAGACGCGTATAAAATTAAAAAAATCTCTAAATACTTTGAAAATGACGCTCAGTATTTAGCAGCACTCTACAATTTCCAGCCAGAAATCTCTCTTTACCGGGAGTAATTAAATTACAACAATGACAACGTCGTAACGTTTATTATCCCCCAGAAAATCCCGGTCTTCTTTCCTTGCGACTCCGACTCGGACGCTTTCTCACACGCGCGAGCTCGGATGTCTTTTTGCGCGCGGCTCTAACTTTCCAGGAAAGCTCCTAGCACGCGGCCGGAATATAAGCCCCGGTACCTGCGGGACTCGCGATCGCCTTTTACGCATCGCCCGCTGACGTCTCTCACGTATCTCCCGGGGTCGTTAACATTCTCTCAGCCGCGCTAATCGATTGCCTTTCCCGCGGGCGGCTCATCCCTCTCATACACACGCGCGCACACTCGCGCAGATGCTCGGGCGCGCGGCTGATTAAAAATGCTGGACCATTTTTTACTCCCTCTTAGGGGAGACGTTGCAGCTGCTTTTTTTTCTCAGTCAGCCGCAATCCTTTTTGGGAAATTTATCGGTGTAGTTACGGAATTTTATAACGCGTTAATTGGATCATTAGAGGTAGATATTTTTCAATTATAATTATACTTATCACATTCATTATTTCAATAAGTTTATTAAATTTCCGAGTTTCGAGAAGTCTGCTTAATTCTTGTTTCGTAATTAAATATGAAAAATTAGTTTTACACGTTTTAAAATGTAATTATTTTCAAAAGGATAATTATCAAAGGAGGCTAATTTACTTTTCTAGCGCACGAATAAAAGAATAATTTTTTTACGAAAATAAATTAGGTGAAAATGTAATTTTTGCCCAACAAAAGTCTAAAAATTTTACTTAATTAATGCTTTTCCCTTGCGTTAACAATATATTTCCCTCTCTCACGTCTCTGAGCCGCGCGAAATGCATCGAGCCGCTCTTCCTTTCCGAAACGCACTAGTAAGCCGTAGGGCAACAAAAGTGCCCCTGCGAACGTAAAAAACGCGGATCCGGGATCTCGGCTGCGAGTGGTGCATGAATAAAAAATAATTCCGCTCGCGCGCGTACGTATAATGCGTCTCCGGTGACGACGGCTGAGGGAATCGAGCGCAACCTTACGAATCGAACGCCGAGTTACGGGCGTAGGTACGTCTCCTTGGGGCCGGTATCTCGCGCGCAATAACGGCCCCCCCGACGTGCGCCATGCAAATTCATGTTTTACGACGCGCGCGCCCGGAGTAGCGCCACGGCCAGATGGGATGCGTTTCTGTTTTTCTTCGGCGCCCGGCTTGTTGTACATCGGCGCGCATAAACAGATATGATGCAAATGCGCGCGCGAGAGGCGAAATCGAATAAAACGTCCGCGCCCCGCCGATCATATAGATCGCGAGGCTGCACCAGCAGCCCCTTATACCTACGGCCCCCGGGTTGCGATTCTCTGTAATATTCACTTCGGGAGATAAGATCCTGCATTGTTGTGGATAATGCGTTTTTCTTCCCTGCGCTCGGCAGCTTTCTTCGCATCGACAGCCGGGAGACGGGATTTATACAGCTTTTTTTTACAAGGCGATAGGGACGTGAAATACACTCCACTAGTTTAAATTTTCAATGCCTTATCGATCATGCAAATTCGGGAAGTTAGTGGGTAGATAAGTTTAAATTCTTGTGGAATGATATGAATACAGTGGAACCGAAATAAAAAAAATTCAATGATTCATGAATGTTTGGATTCTAATCGAGTTATACCCATATTTTATTGAAAAATATGTGTAAGCACAATTTTTTGAAATTTCTTTGAAGATATATTTTGGCTTTATGCACTTTTTAAATAATAAAAATCTTCTAAGAAATAAAAAACTAAGCTTTGTCTACATTATGTGAGTTAAAAATTCATCCAAAATATTACAAGCTTAAATTATTTATATTTATTATTTTATCTCTATGAAAGGTGAATGAAATAGTATCTACAATGACGAATGAATAAAATATGAACGAGTAATATCTAAAATGAAAATAGAATTAATTTATTTATTATTGCGTTGACATTTATTTTCTTTCTCGCCATCAAAACAGCCTGTAATCTAATAATGTATCGACTATCTTTCACTTGCTTTCCTTACTTAATATCTATTGCTATAATTTATTTATCACAATACAATCGTATTTGTTTGTCTGATTAAAGCATCATCCGTCGCAGTAGTTTAGTCACTCATAAAAAAGGTTTACGTAATTCTGGCGACTCTCGATGATTCCGCAACGCAGCAAGAATGACAATCGCACATAAACAGATATTCCCCACTGCACTAAGCCTCACAGCCTGCGACTAATATTTAGCCTATTCATATACATAAAACACACTCTCGCGTGCGCTCCGCAAATAAACAGTGATACCGCCGCACCCTCCGTCTCTCCCGCATTATGTTAATGCCCTTTAATAAATAATGCAATATGGGGAACTCGACGTACGCGCGTCGGTTTTAACCAACCATAAATGAAACGCACTCGCGAGATACTCGGCGGTTCTCGAGAGCCGAGGCAGAGCCCCGCGTCGGCTGCAGCGTTTGTCAAAAGGCGCGCATTTAATCCAGAATTTCATTGCGCGTCGCCGGCTCATCAGATACGCCGCGATTTAATTAAACTTTATTCCGCGCCCTCGATCGGCAATTCGATCTCTCGGGCCGCGGGGGTGACGCCAGGGTCACCGGAGAGGCGCCCCGCGAGGCGGTGCGCAACACGTATCTGGGTCTGCGGGGGCGGCCGCCTCTCCCGGCGCAGTGCGGCACCGCTGCAAACGGAAAACTTACGAAGCCAATAAATAAATAGCGAGCGCGCGTACATCCGCGCGCGCGCCTCGCGTATAACAAACGACGTTGCAAACTATCTAAGTTTCTCGCGCCATATTTCCTCCTTCTCCCGCGCTCGCCGCGCCTCGCGCGAATAGACGCGCGAGAAGCTTCTCCCTCGCTCTCTTATTCTCGCTTATTTATTTATGCCGAAGCGCGGCGGGAGGAAGCGAGCGGCCTGGCCTTTGTTTTGCCGCGGTGCGCGCCCTCCTTATTTGATTTGGGAAAGGTGGGCGCGCGATGCAGTTTTGCGCGGCTTTTTTTTCCGACTGCGCGCTTTGTCCCGGCGCGTCGACGAGCTTTTTTTCCGAAAATTTCTCCAAGGGGGAGGTGGAAAAAAGCTTCGACGCAACTTTTCCGCGGAATTTGAATTACAAAGGGCACGCCCGCTCACATTTAAATAACGCAATTTGAATAGAAATTGGGATTGTAAAAATGAGAAATCGCGCGCTCAAAGCTGCCGCGACTTTTTCTTCCTGGCGGCGCGCGCTCGCCTTTCCACGGACGATAAAGAACGGGGCGCGAGCGAGAGCCGGCCGGCCGTGGGCAATTTAATTCGGAAAATTTTTTCAGCAAATCGCCGCCGCGCCCCGGGAAAACCCGAGGATTTAGCCCCGCTAAATATGTAAATGCGAGCGCGCGCTGTGCACACTTCGATTAGCATTCCGCGCGCGCGCGCCGGCAAGGAGGCCGGAAAAAAATGCCCCGACCCTTTCCCCACCCGCTCCGCGCTGCCCCTATTTTTTCTCTCTCGTTCCATCGAAAATTTCAGCGTCGCTCGCTGCAAGATACGCGCCGCGAGCGGAGCATCGCCGGGTTTGCTTATTCCGTAT
Source organism: Eurytoma adleriae (assembly GCA_900480045.1). Taxonomy (NCBI): domain Eukaryota; kingdom Metazoa; phylum Arthropoda; class Insecta; order Hymenoptera; family Eurytomidae; genus Eurytoma; species Eurytoma adleriae. Next base: position 452,776 of record UXGC01000019.1, on the reverse strand, counting down.
CAGACGGTAATATCCCGCCGCGAGTCGACGTTCGTTCCGCGTATACACACCCGCGGGCCAGCGCGTGTGCGGTAGGTATTCGAAAGTCGATGAAACGAAAATACACTTGGATTATCGTGCGATACCGTCCGTTAGACCTTAATGCGCGGAGGAGGAGAGATAAGCGAAATTTGAACATCTGCATTAACTCCTACTCGCTGTGCGCCGCGCAGTCTCGAATCCGCGTTGTTTGAGGATAAACTCGCTTGTTGAATAATCATTTCGTTTTGTACTTTGGTTTTTTTCGGATTCGAGTTAGCCGCTAAGCGATTTTTTTCTTAAGTAAGATGATAAGTTGTGAATTGAGTATGAAATTGCAGAAAGCTTTCATATCCGGTATTAATTATTAAGTTTCTTTGATTTTGTTAAAAGTAAAAAATCTTTTCATTTTTGCCGTACAATACCTTATAAAGCTGTTTTGAAGATTTTATGAAAATATAAAAAATTATATAACTTTAATGGCGTAAGATTAGAAAAGTGTACGTAAACCAATTAATCCTAGAATATTCAAATATAATCTATTTAATTCTTGATGAATTAAAAATCCCGTACTTTTCTTCAACGTTTCGCTCAAATAAATATTTCACTGGAAAATCTCCGCAGCAATCAGGAATACGCCCCGCAGCACGTCCCAGAGAAAGCATAAACATGTTTTTTAAAAAATTGAAAAGGGCACGAAGCGCGCTCCATTCTCCCCTGGCTTATCTCAATTCCAGCGCTCCCGAGTCGATAAAAAAAGGGGGGGCTCTCTCCATAATTTACGAGATTTCGAAGATTCCGAGGCGTCGACGAAATAATTGTCAGTATCCATTCTCCCTCTGGCCGGCGTCGTCCTTATAAGACGCACGCGTGCGGGGCAATTTATCCGTCGCCCTTTGCCGCGGAGCCCGAGAAACCGGCTCGTCGAGTGTCGGCTTGTCAGGGGGGCCGAGGAGAAAAAAAAAATAGAAACGACCAGGCAGCCCCCATTTAACCTGGCTCACGCTCGGACCCGCGATGCCCCTCGCACTTCCCTTCGCTCTTGGATCTTCGTTATCCCTCCGCTGCCCCCTCCACTCCTCCATCTTCCTTCCTGCACGTCGAACCAGCGTCGAACGTCTTTTCGCCTCGGTCACGATCGGAAATCGAGATATAAATATCGATTCGGCGCTCGACATGCCACGGTCCCTCGCCGTCTTTCTCTCTTGCTCCGCCGTGCCAAGGCGAAATTCAGATAAGTTTCTCCCTCTCTCTCTTACTCCGCGTCGGGGCTATCTCGTCCGTTTCGTTCGAGAGCCTCTTTCTCTTCCACGTCCGCCGTAGCTCTTCTTCTCTGCTCTTTCGGGCCATTCCCGCGATTTGAAACGGGGTCATTGTCGATCTGCCCTCTCCCGCGCCCGTGATTGATGCGCCTTCGCGCCGCGGCACTTTCAATTCGCGAGATAGTCGCGCTCCCGCCCGTCGGCGTTATTTCGTGCAGGTGCAACCGCCGCCGCCGGCGAACGCCCCTCCTGAGTTATTTCGCGCGAAAATGCATGCGAGAATTAGAAATTTATTGAGAGCGAGCCGCGCAAAAGTGAAGGATGACGCGGTGCGGGATACACCGACGAAATATCCTTCAAATATTGAGTCGATAAATTTTGGATTATTCAACCCGTGGTTGTGCGTTCGATAAGAGGCTAAAAATAATTTCAACGTAATGCTGGATGTGCAGAATTTAATGACAATTTCAATACGTGTGCGAGAAAGGTTATCAATTATTGTAACAGAAAACTCTGATTAAATTTTGACGCGACCTATATACTCAAAAATTATAAAATACTAAAGTAATAATTAATTATTCAATAATTCAATTAGCAAAAAATAAAAAAATTATTAAAAAGTAAAGCGCATGTAAAATGTACGAGTTCCAGATTTGATTCTAAAAATGATCTAATAAATTTTATAAAAGTGTAAAAGCCACACTACTTCTGTAATAGTACTGCTATCCCTTTTCTCTAATACACATAAATGTAAATTTTCAAATGAAATACCGAATAAAAAGTATTTTTCACTTCTAGCCGCGTAACTCCGCGAGCCCGAAAACGCAAATTATCAGCAACGAAGACCCGGACCGTTCGCGGCGAGGCGGCCCGTGTAAGTGCATCGGTCGCTAAGCTTCGTGCGGCCCGGTGGTTTTTCACGCGGAATCTGGCAGGGTAGATCTAGGCCCGGGCCGTCCCGCACCTACGCCCCAAGTGATTTAAGCAGTCGGCGCGTATAGTCGATGGTCGGCCGTGGGCTGCATGCGCTATGAGCGCGGCCCCTCCTCCCCTGGCCCGCGAAAACATCCGAGAGGCGGCGGCAGCAGCCCCGGCGGCGGAGGCAGCGGTGCTCCTTGGCCGGGGGCCAACCGCTCCTGACCTAGCCCTCTCCACCCCCGCCCGCGCATATTTTTTTCCTCTATCTCGCGGACTTCATTCGCCCGACCCTCTTTCCACCCGGGGGCCGCCCTCCCCCTCCACTTACGCCGCGGCTATTTATGGATCGTCACTCACGGATTTATTGGTATCGACGAGGTTTACGCGCGGAAGTCCGTGTAACGCCTTAGCCGCGCGGCGCTTTATGCATAAATGCATGGCGGCGCGATAGGGGCGCATGCCGTCGCTTGTAACTCGCGCGCGAGGGCTCGCCCTCCCGGCGGCGTGTACACCGATGCGTCGGCACCTGCGCGCGCAAGCCTCACCCCACCGGGGCCCTCCGCGCGCGTTTAACTCGGAGCGTCCGGGCGTAAAATATTCATCTGGATATTTATAGGCCTTGACAATGGGAGAGCCGCGGCCTCGGGCGCGCGCGCGCGAATCCTACGCTCGGGCACCTTTGGCGACCTGCCGCCTCTTCCTGCTCGCCCCCTCCCGCTCGCGATTGCGTCTATTATTCACGCGCTGATTGACGCGCCGCTCGGGCTCGAGGAGACCCGAGGAAGAGCCGCCGAGCGTCCCCGGGGGCGTATCCGTCGCCGCTGCCCCCCCGACGAAAACTTTAATTGCTAATCAGCGTCGACGGCGCGACTAACGACCGTGGACGGCCAGATTTTCACGGCGTTTACGACATATATTCAATAATTCTTGGAAATTTATCTATTTATGTATTTTTTTTAACCGCCGATAGATAAATAATTTTCGTATTAGTGTTTTTTTATAAAATATTAGTTATGATCTGGTTGACTACGTTGATACCTGCCGTTTCTCATAAAAAATAGACCTTATAAAATAATAAGACATAGTTAATAAACGAGACTCTAATATTAAATTTCATTCAGACACTATCATCCATAAAAAATAAAGAGAGAGATACGTAAATACAACCTTTATAGAGAAAATGAAAAATATAACGGACCGTATCAAAGACACCTTCCATTTACACAGTACGTTTACTCTTCGATACGAATTTTGTAATAATAAAGTCAAAAAAAAGTTTTGAAAAAGTAGAATAAAGAATTGCCACAAGCTGAGAACCCCTCTCAATACTTCTCGCCAACCCCATTGAAAATTCATCGGCCCTCGAAGCGACTGGGACCCGCACGCCCACGCTCCCCTATATAGATCGAGGCCGCAAAATCGAAGAAAGGATATAGAAAAAAAACCGCGCGCACTCGCGCCGAGGCCGCTCGTCGTCGTCGTCGCGAGGGTCGTTCGCGGAATCCTTTCTTTCAGCGAGCTTTCAGCGCGGAGCTGGCAAAAGGGCCGCGGCAGTCCGGCTTTGGGGCGCACGCGATCCCGCAATCACAGGCGAGGGCCGAACATGCACCCGCGCCGGCCTTATCGCCGCCCGCAAAGTGAAATTATTCCACGTAGCAGTCGCGGGGGTCGCTGATACCGGCCGGCTTCGGTGGGTGTATACGTGTGCGCGCGCGCTCGGCGAAGGAACGGGGGGGCACGCGCGCCCGTGTCGAGTCCGCCGCGACACGAGCCCGCGAGTGCCTATCGAGGGGCTGCCTTTCGAAAGCTCATTTTAATTCAGATTCGCGATGCTTAATTTGCGTGATTTGTTGCCTGAACTTCGGTGTACACGCTCGCGGCGCAAATGAATTTTCCGCACGCTGTAATTATTTTTCGATGCACGCCGAAGATACTTTGTTCGACGAACAATATCTTTTGTTACTGGCGGATTAATTTTGAGTTTATTGTTTTATGTGGATTACATGATGCGCGTACAATAACTCAAAGTAATGTGGTGCAATGGGCAGTACAATACTTGAGGATGCAGCTGGTTTTTCCTCTTTTGTAATTTAATCGTAAATAAACTTTTCAAAATGGATATTTGCTTGCTAAAAATAATCTTTAATGTTTAATAAAATCCCTTCAATTTTCAATATTTATTTATGTTATTTATTTATTGATTTTTTTTTTCATTAACTTTTTATCAGGTAAAACAAGTTTTAACTCTTGTTGGTTAATAAGAAAACTCAATACCACATCGACTTGATTATAAAATAATCACTTGTACCGTTTAAAAAATTAAATTCCCATCGTAATCCATAGATAAAATTGAAATAAATTTTCGCAAAGACAATTTTTCACGAACACTTGGTCGCCGGGCTCTTTAAACGCGGCCTCTGCGCACGGCGGTATAAAGTTACACGTGTGCACAGACTGCGCATAAGTCGCGAGCGAGCGATAGCAGCGGGAAACGAAGAGAAAAAACGACGCGGAAGCGGAAAGGAGTAAAAAAAAAGGAGGTGAGTGATAACGTAAACGACAGTCAGCGACCCGATTTTTTCTTTTTAAGGCATTTTATGTTTTTCTTTTGCGCTATTTACGCGGCCCGCGCTCGCCGCCTCGTTCAAGTAAAATTTAATCATTTTCAAGCGGCGCTGACGCGGAGTTGAATGCGCGACTAAGGAGACATTAATTATTTTTCGCAAGCACCCGGGCGCGACTCTCCCCGACCTTTACCCGTTGACGGGCATGAAAATTATCGATGAAAATTTGAAACATTTTCTTTGGTTCTTTCGCTGTACCTTCAAGCTGCGCTTTCTCGTTTTTTTTCGCGTAAAATGTCGAAGGAGGCTTTTCCGATTTTATTTACGAAGAGATTACCGTTTAATTTAGTTTCATAAAAATTAAAAAAAATATATATTTTTAGTGTTAAAATACTTTTGTCGGCATATAGAAAAATCGTAAATGTTTTCCAAAAAATTTTCGAGCTTTCGGTGAAAATCCCCTTGCTATAATACCGCCAACTGTTGCCAAGGTCTAAAAGAAATAAATATCCGTCTCCCCGTCTTATTATTCATTTCTTTCCTCTTCGCCAGGACCGCCAACGCTTAATTTGTCACCGCGCTTGCGAGTTTCTTTCCGAAGTTGATTTTAAAGTTCGTCAAACTCAATTCGTCGCCGGGCCGCGGCGCGTCTCTCCGACGGATTAAACTTAAGGAGGTATATAAAGAGCCTTTCGCGAGAGCGAACCGTCGAAATGCTTTTACCTTCGCCTCTCCCTTCTACCGCGACAGAAACGAAAATCTTTGGCAAGGAGGGTCTCGAACGTTGAAAGAAAAGACAAATGGCTTTATTATTAGGCGCTGTAGAAATTTCTGAATGCGGGGCGAATAATTGTATAAGTGGCATTCTTTGGGTTACGTAATAGATTACAAATAATAAAATAAATAAAAAAAAACAATGTTTACGTTTTTTTGAACTAACTCAAATAGAAAAATTTTAGAAAGTTTTGGTACACATTCACTGTTCGCTATAAAAATGAGTATAACAGCTTTTAAGAATCTGCTAAATGAAAAAGCAAACTAAAGTGGAAAGTTCGATACCTTATGGAAAACCCGTCGATTTCTTTTCTCCACCTGCTGTAAATAACGAAGTTTCCAAATATTCGCATTAAAAGTTTCCTCGGAGCGAGCAACATCGAGAACAGAGCGCAAGAAAATCTCGAGCTAAGCATCGATGAGTAATTTTCGTTTCGCCGCGGGCTGCACTTTTCGGGTCGAGCTTTCGGGGGATTTAACAAACTGCAGCAACCCCCCGAGAGCAGTGTTCGATCTCGCGGCGACGGCAGATCGTGTCGGCATTTCTTAACAAGGGTACGCCTTTTTACCGTCATTAGCCGATCGCAATCGCGCTAACCATTGTGATTACGTGACCGACGTGCGCAGGACGCGGGGCACCGGTCAGCCTCGCTCTCCCCTCGTTTCTTCTTGCTGTTCGCCAATTTTTTTGCCCCCAACCTCCCTCGCTATCCTACTCCTTCGACTGCGTCGAAACACGTGCGATCCGCCTCGAAAATTTCTCTTAAATTGCACGAAAAATTTGTGGGTCAAGAGAACAATCGATGGTGATTTTCGAAATTTAAAAGAATGGAATTATTGAGAAACAACAAAGTAACTTATGACTTACATATAGTGTCTAACGAAGAAGAGTACAATTTTGTTTAATAAAAATGTGCGGTTTATTTAAAATTACTTTTTTAAAATGTTTATTGCAAACATTTTTCTCAGTTTGGTTATCATAAATTAGGTCTTAGAAACATTTCATTACATTAAGTTAAATCAAGTCCCAATGACATTTACCTATGTCTACTTTTACTTTGCTTTCTATCATAATATATTCTAATCAAAAAATTCCATTTGGATAATTTTTAATAAATTACGAACCACTTAAGCGAACGTCTATTTTTCTCCTCGAACAAAGGCAAGAAAGTAAATAGCTTCAAACTTCAAATCACGCTTGTCGCTCCTCAATCTCGCGTGAAGCTACGTTCCATTAATAAATTCATCAGAATCAATTTCCCGGCCCAGCCGAGCGCTCGCCCGCAGGCCGCGCGTACACACGCGCAGCCGCGGCGCTCGAGGTATAACGGCGCGGCATCGGAATTTCCGGCGCATCGCTCGCGCCATACATCGAGGGGGAGGCTAGAAATAGCGCGAAGTGCGCCGTTCACCCTCCGGCCTCCGCCGCCGCCGTGCAAACTGTAGCGCGCGCCGCCGTGCTATAATAAGAGAAAGAAGGCGGCCGCCCCCGCGCGCGCGCCGGCGGAAAACAAATCTGCGAGCGGCGTATCTGCAAGCGGCGCACGCCCCGCCGCGAAAAAGGCTCCGCTAATTACATAGACGTAATTAATAAATGCCGGCCGCGCAGCTCGTTATTGCGCCGCCCCCACGGGCTTTAATATCCAGCGGCGCTCGCGGGGGGAGGAGATCGCCCGTAATCTTTTACTCCCGGCGTATAAGTAGTCCTGGCGCGGCGATAAGCCGGTCGAACCGAACGGCCGGAGCGAGCCGTTTTTTAAGGAGACGCGGACCCGATAAAGAGCCGTTGGTGCAGGCTCCTCTTTCGAGCGCGTAACGCACATGGCGCGCGCGCGCGTTTACACATGGGCCGGCGGGGGTGGGAGGGTTGCTGAGCCGGCAAAAACGGACAGTTTTGAATTTTCCAGCGCTGATGCGAGAACGCGAGGTGCCTGTCCGTTATCGCTCGGCCGGCGCGGGGGATACACGCGCCCCGGACGGCTTGCTGAGCGCCGCGAAAATTCCGACGCAAGCTTGAGTGGATATTGGAAAATAATTTGTTCGCGATCGTATCGGAATAGTAAAGTAAATAGGTGAGTTTTGCACGTCATTTTTTTCAGCTAGAGCTTTAGGGATATAAATTCGACTTTACTCGGGTTTGAAAATGTTTGACAAAATGTGGCAGTTTTTTTATATTTATATGTACATAAAACTTTCTGCGTGGAGAAAAATAATTTGTTTTTAAATCATGTTTTTTTGCTTCAAAATTGATAACAAAATATATTTATATAGAAATCAATCAATCAAAGTTTATCAAACAAAGTGAATGTGGTCTCATTAAGAAAACATTCTGATAAAGTAAGTATTTAAAATATCCAGGTACATGGATGTATTCTAAAAATATTAAAAACTTGAATAATTTTATAAAAGCGACTGTAACAGCTGACATAAAAAATTAACAAATTTAAAAGATAATCAATAACTCAACGTCCGCCGAGAAAGTTTGAAATTTAAATCTTTCAGCATCCTGAACCATCCCTTCGGCGATTCTAGCATTCGCGCATGCAACTGACAAATCGTCAAACTTTGACAAATTCCGAAAATGTAATTTAGCAAATCAACCGGCACTGATCACCGTAATTGCCTTAGGGACATCTTTAGATCCCTCTGACGTCTCCATTTCCTTAAACCACTCATCGCCCAAATCGATAGCGTCAATTACAATTAATTGCGTTATTCGAGGAAGCCGGGAGAGAAGAGAGAAAAATCCTTGGCCGATAACATTAGCCGGAAAGAGAGAGAACTACCCGTCGGCAATATTCGAGCCAAGCTCCCGCTAATAAATCGCGACAACGAGCTCGCTCGCCGTCATATCTGCACGAATAAAGGAGAAAAAGGAGCCGTATATAATGAAAATCCTTTTGAGCGCAAAGCGAGGAATCGACCGGAGGGTCCGGAGGGAAGAGCGCGGAAACGCGGGGGGCAAAGGGGTGGCGCGCAGACGAGTTTTTGCCGGCCTCCAATAAGGCGATCGGCTCCATCGAAATCTTCCGAAAACGACTTTGTCGGAATGTCGCGTCGTAATAAAAGCCATAAGTAAAGCCCCGCCGCGGCGCGCGATACGCGCGAGTCACCCCGGCGGGGCGAAATTTAGCGCGGTGTAAATTAGAAATCGCGGGGTGTTCTTTGTGCCATCGGGGTGGGAGTGAGTTACGCGCGCGGCCTAAAATCGGCTGGATGCACGCGTGCGCGCCCGCGCTTATTTAAGCCGGCCGGCGACATAAAGCCCCGGCGCGCGTTTACGTTAACGTGTATAAACGCGGCGCGCGCGCGGCTAATATAACGAGGCCGGACTATCGCGAGTTGGCTCGGCCGGCGTAAATATAGCGAGCTCGCGAGCGCCGGGGAAAGGGAGACGGAGAAACGGAGTGCATTGCGCTATTAACGTCGCGACGGTATTATATAGCCGAGCGACGATCTGTCGCGAGGGAGTTTGACTTTATTGGCTGGCGCTCTTTCGCTCACACTAAACTATCTTTCGACTACTATCTTCCTCTCTCTCTCTCGTGCACTATCATTCTCTCTTGTTTTACCTGTTTTTCTTTGTTCCACTATATTTCTTTCTTAGCAGAGGAATGAAGTATGTTCTAGCCAGAAATTAACTAATTTTTTGCGACAGTTTTTAACATATTCTGGCTAAAATTTGTTTATTTGTCTGTTTCATAAAGAATATTAAATTAAATACACTTTTAACGATATGTAATCTATCTTCTAGCTAGAAAGTAACTGATAGTTAGTTAGCAAAGTTAGCTAATTCTTAATACCTCAAGAATAAAAGTAGATTGTAGGATTGCTCAATTTTTCTCTCGCTTTTAGAATTTTGCAATGCGTTAATTTACTGCAATTATCGATTTTTGCCGATAAAGCAAATAATAAATATCTCTCTCCTACTCTCTTTATCTCCCCCTCTCCCTGACTCTCACGTCTCTTATACGAGCGAACAAACCTAATACCCGAGTGACCAGTCTAGCGGAATAGATACGTATACACGGAGGCAGCTCCTATGGAATCTCATTACGGGACAATCCTGCGAGCAAGCTATTTGCTCTCTCGGTCTCTGTCTCTCTATCGCCGAGGCTCGATCGCTCTTTATCCCGTCCCGATCGATGGGCGAGGAAGAAGGAGAAAGGACGGCCGCGCTGCGGATGAGGGACGCAGAGGGGTACTGCGGAGACGGAATGAGAAGGTAATCGCCTGTCGATGATACTTCAACGAGCTTAAGATATGACTGCGAGCTTATAGCGTGTGTTTGCCCGTTGACATTTTAATATTCTCCTTTTACTTTTACGCTTTGCATTGGTGCATCGATTACTTTGTGTAAAGTAAAATAGCGTTACATTTTGTTACCCCGTTAAAGGAATTTAACGCTTATTATGATACTTAGCGAAATATTGCATTATGCCATTATTATAAAATATGTAAATACCCTTTCAGTTTACCGAGATAAAGACTCGATCGCGTTATTTTATTTATTAAAAATAAATATTGACGGTATAAAAAAAACTCTTGATAAAAGCACCAGAAGCGGTATAAAGACATAAAAATGTTCCCGATAATGCAGCAACGAACGCTTTTTAGGTTCAATTTGTTCTTTGCAAAAAACGAAAAAATAATTAATTGTCAGACAAGGGTTCATTACCAAGACCGTTTGTAAAAGCTATACCATAATTCAATGGGCTGGAGCCAATTTGCGCAAAATGGTACCAAGGCACACTAATTAAATGATACATAATTAGCGAACTAGCGGTTTACAATTATCATTTATCAAAATTGACAGATTCGCGCTGATCGCTTAGTCCGTCTGTAGGTGTTCTGATAATTTTAGTGGGCACTTTTTTTAGCCGATCGAGCAAAATCTCCGCTGTTTGCGGTAATGCGCACAATGCATTATATAATTTATGCAGTGGCTCGTGAAATCTGGGTGTGTTGTTAACCGCGAGTAATTAGCGTATGGTTTCCGAACGATTAGTTTGTAAATTATAAAATAATAGCTCTATCGCGAATACAAAAGCCTTTTAAAATATTTTAGCGAACGAGATGCTATCAAAAATTCATGTTAATGCCCGCAATAAAGAGTTTATCAACGTTTTCCTTCTTACAGATTTATTCAATTAGCACTGGAATGTTAATTAATTGATTCAGAAGGTTAACGAAATAATAGATTCAATTGGCATTGGCTTTAACGTTAAGTATTTGTTGTGGACTCGATAAATACGGAAATTGAGAAAGATTAAATATTTTTTATAATATACAACTAATTCGCGTCGTGTAATTTTTATAACGCGGTTATTATCTATAAAACTATGCAGCTCTGTCGTATCTTTTAAAAGGCAGTGCTTCCCGCGATTCCCATAAAAACTTTCGCAGACATTATGTTTCTAATTGGCAATAACACGGGGGCGATATAAAAAAGCAATCAAACCGCCGTTGCGGAAAAACATGCGCATTACACGCAGCTCTGCACATTGCAGTTGCCCTTTTTCAATTTGTCACGCGCACCTCTTCGCGTTTGATATTTTCACCGCCTCCTCCCATAATATTTTCGCTCGAGCTTTCTCCGCCACGCACCAGAAAGCACCGAAAATAATTTTTTCAACCGCCCTAATTTGTCGAAAAGACAAAAAACCGTAAAACATAATAGCGCGCCGACTCGACCTCCCGAAACAACTCAAAAAGAAAATTTTTCGATTTAACGCGCGCTGCTCGCACAAAGTAAATGAAAAAATGCCAGTGGACAAAGGTGCGCGCAGTGGCAAATCCATTGCCGCGATAGATTTCGCTCCTTTAATCGCGCGCGCCGGCCTTTGTCTCTTTCATTTTCTCCGGCCGAGCTGCAACGGCCAATAACGAGCCGAGCGCAAAGCTCATACACGCCGGCGCGACACCGTGGCTACAGCTCGATAAACTGATCGGCATTCGATTGAATTTACATTCGCGCGCAGGTCGACCGGAACGCCCGCCGCGCCGGTGCGAAAAATAAATACAAAAAAAAAAGAGCTCACGCGCGACGGCGAAAACTCGCTCGTAACCCCGATACGGCGAGGTTTTCGCGCGTAACGCTCCGAAAACGCGGATCATTAGTGCCCGCCCGGCGAACTTTTTTTTTTCCACCACCGGCGGGCCGGCCGCATTCTTAATTAAAACGCAGACGCTTATTTGCGCCCGGAGGCATTAGGCGCGCGATGTTAATGAATAACCGGCCGCGCGCTCTTTCCCGTCCTTTCGTTCATTAATTTACTCAATTTGTTGGCGCCGCCGCGAAGAATGGAAAGTGGGTCTAGGAGGGGGCCGCGAGGAAGCGACGCCCGCGGGGGCGGCGGCAGGATGACGCGTCGGTATAGTTCGCCGGAGCGACGGCCGCCCCGGGCGATAAAAGTGCGCGAATTTTCGGAGCCGCGGTGTAGTGTGTACGCTAGGAGCAAGTCGGCCGGCGGGATTTTACCGGGGGTGAAATTTGGAAGGGCCCGCTCGGCCAAGTTTGGGCGACGCGCGTGCCGACGCGGCTCGGCGACATGATGCGCTTACGCGTCAGACTCGCGCAACTATCCTTTTATGGACGAAACTTTCGCGTGCCCCACGGGAAGCTCGGCTCTTCTTGCTCCTAGTCGATATTTTGTAAACAAGAGTATAATAGTTTAATTATGTTTGCGCTGAAGCTACATTTACCCCTTGTTTACGAAAATTATTGCACCCCTTTTTTTAATCGCTTGACTTATCTTCCGGGAAAAACTTTAAAGATTATGTAGACGTTAAATTTACTACGGAGATTTTAATTACTTCTTTTAATTACATTATGCAAAGTAGAGCAAATTTATTTTTAGAAAATATTACTTTCCCTATAGTGTTAGAAAAAGAATACGATTTCATACATAATTTATTTTATTGAAAATTTAGTGAAAAATAATATTCTATTTAAAATAATCTCGTAGTAGTTATAATGATGTAAACCACTACTCTCAATATCGCGACAAACAGTGTAATTGCAATTTGGTAAAAGATACCAATATACTTATATCGTAACTTTTAATAAGAATTTTCATCCATATGTGAACAGCTTCTAATAAAAATTATCATAAATTTTAATTATGTAGAAAATGACTCGAATATTTCTAATAGATTTACTCAAGATGAGAAAAATTCAACCATTCAACAAAGAATATTCGAAGAATTTTTACCTCTAGATGGAGACTTTATTTCCACTAGTCAGTGTATTGCTCATCCTCCTTATTAACAGTTTTTCTTTATCTTTCCTGCGTGTCTATTACAACGATAATAAAATTGTCCACATACCATTGACTATGGCTTACTGCCAATCGATGGGCAAAATAATCCGCACGTGTTTCCATTTTTAAGATAAATCATCTCTAAACTGTGGTCTTAAGAATCTGCTCACACCATTCTTTCCCATTTTCCACAAATTTTACTTTTACAAAACAAATGATGCTCCACTATATCGCGAAATAAGCCGCGAACTAGCGAAACATCGAAACATCAAAAAACCAGCGAAGCACCGGCACGGCGTCGCGCGCAACCATCCGGAAGGACGAGGAGCTCGGGCAACGTTGTTTTCCACCTCCACGTCGAGTGCCGGAAAGAACTTCGCCGAGGGGGTGAAGAGAGCGAGGGCAAAAAGGAACGAGGGAAAAAGCTCGAGGCACCGGGGACAGACGCAGCCGACGAGGCCCGTCGACGTACCGCGCGTGCCGCGCGACTTACGGCCACGGCACGAAATTATTTTCCAATAAGAGGACGAAGCGAAATAGGAGAGCCTCGAGAGCCCGTCTGAAGCAGACTCCGGCGCGGAGGAGGAAGTTGCGCAAGTTTTTCGTCGGCTGCCGCGCCACTTCGCGCGCCGCACGCGCGGCGAGCCGATTCGAGATAGCGACGCTTTTAATTGTTTCCTTCGTTTTATTTAATTCGCCCGAATTAGCGAAGTTTCATCCGGGGCTCGCGGGTTTCATCGCGCGTTTTACGATAAGGGCCGTTAAAATAATTTTACGGTACGACGATTCCAGCGGGTGGGGGAGCTTTTTACGCGCGTCGTTCGCCCGAGCTTTTTCAATGCTCCTAAAAATATGCGATGTTAGTTCGATATAAATTATTCATAACGTCTTACTTTAACGCGGAAAAGTATTTGCCGTTAATTTTTTTTATTTCTAATCTAGATTGACAGTTTTCCATTTACTCATTTACTTGCTCTTTAAATGGTCAATCTTCAAGGATTACCGCGTTGATATGTGATTATGTGTACTATTGATAATCTAAAAAACTTTTAACGTGTTGAAGAGTATTCAGATTCTTATAACAATGAGAAAAACTTATTTATTTTGAGTGCTGCTCGTACGAATTTTACCGGTTTCTCTGAGTTTTAAAAAATAAAACTGTGCATTTAAAGTTTCAGAAAATGAACTAATAACAAAATAACCAAATACATATAAACATTCATTTGCCTTCGATTTAATAATTCTTTTACAAACAGAAAAAAAAATCAGAATCGATATCCATCTCTTTTTGTTCCTTCTTAAAAATTTTATGATTATATTTTCGGATCGAAATCTGGAACACTAAAATTATATTACAAAGATGGTTACATCGATCTGTATTGTTTATAAACAAATACATTTTTAATTCAGTAAATCTCATTAAGACGATATTAAACATCGTATTAAACAAATCCAATAAAGTTTTAAAAAGAGATAACAGCTTTATGTTCAGGAGATCCCATTCATAAGTAAACAGCCAAGTTCAATGGATTAATTCTTCACGATTACGATTCACTTAGGCGCATTTCTCAGTATAATCTCATTTTTATTCTACGACGTTAATGGCGCCTAATCAATGAACAACAAGATCTGCACCGCACTTTCGACAAAAAAATGTCGCAATGCCTTTTTAAAAGTTATTTAACGAAAAAAATGCGTTAAAAGTTGCTTCATAAATCTATCATCTATCTACCTTCATCTTCTATTTGCGCAACTTTAAAAAAGTGCAAGGGGCAATATCGCGTCGCTCGAGCCGCGCAAAGAGCATTAACCATTCTTCATTATACGAAAAACCGTAATACTTATACAAAGTTTCACCTCCTTTTAGCCCGGTCCGCGCCGTTCTCTTTCTCTTATCAACTCCGGGGGGAGGTGCGCGTGGAACTTAATAACACAACAGATACACAAAGTACCGGCGTCGAAGGCAGGGGGGCGAGTAGACCCGGCAAAATAGAAAAAAAAAAGAACGAAGATGCCAGCAACAGCGCGAACTCCCAGCCGGCATTAAAGTCTCGGTCTTGAACGTCGACGACGGGTATATAAGGTAAGAGGGGGAGAAAAAAAGAGAGAGGAAGTAACGAACAAAACCGGGGAAAATAAGCGCTCTTTAAGATCTAACGAGGAATGCGGAAAAACTTAAATATTTATTGGAATTTAAAAGTTCCCTCCCACCGGGGTATTTGAGAGTTCGGCGAAAGTAATAAGACGAGGTCGGTCTAAAGAGGGCAGAGGGGGGGAAGGGGGGTGTCCCCCGGCGCCCTCCTTACCGATGCACCGCGCGGCTGCGGCTCGGCGCGCGACGGCAAGAGGAGAGATTTTCGTAAAGGCAGCGCCGAGCTCCCGCCGACCGTAGTTCTCAAACTTGCTAATAGACCCGAGGACCTTTCGCTCCTGCGGAGCGCGGCGCACGTTGCGCGCACCGGCGCGCCGCGACGTGCGAGCCTCCTTCTTTTAGCCTGTGTATATATATACACGTCGCCGAAAGTAGAGCGTAAACAAGTTTGCCTTTTGTGCCAAGGAACTCCCTCGACGGCCACTTTTTCATTTCGATCATCTTTTAATGATGGAAGTAGGCGCGCCGATGAAAAATCGAAGGAATTTGGGGATAATTGTTGCCACGCGGCTCGCGAGAAACTGTGACCTAACTTTAGTTGCAAATTTCCACGGGAATTACGAGATTAAGGCACAAGTGACATGTTTCTGTTTGAGGATTCTTGTTAAAGCGTTCGTACATGTAAGAAAAGATCAATGCGATATTTCAGTAGAATAATTAATGTCATTTTCTACTACGAATAATTTTAACGAAATGATTTATGAATGAAAATTAAATACACTTGTTAAATGTGACTTCATTATAATTAATTATTTGCTTATTACGTTGCATTTTTAAATTCAATAAATTAATATAGATATCGTCTCAATAAAGCGTGATAAATTTATGATGAAAGTTGATGATATGACGAGAAGCCTCATTAGTCAGGAAAACTCATATCAAGTGTGATTCATACATTTTTGCATGATTTAGTTAATCGGTTAATCAGCTCATTAAATCGATGTTAATTAATATTATAAACAACAAAACGACGATAATTTGTATTATTCATAAATAATATTGTTTCAGTAATACACGATTTACATCAAAATATGGTTTTTAACAATTAGTTACGCTAATAAATTTGTTTGTATTTTTGTTCCAGGTAAGTTCGCAGTTGTAAGCAAATTCTGCTGATTATCGCGCAATTCCCTGGGGAAGCGCATCCCTCCTGCGAAGGTAATATTTGTTCGTACTAGGCAAAACTTATGCCGCTGAAATAACAAAATTGAGGCACTAATTAGACCCAGATAGTAAATCACGTCGATGCGCTAAATGGAAAGTCACAAGGATTCTGTGAGATTTGTTTTAGAAAGCCGTGCAGCTCGTTTGTCTCCCCTTTACCTCGTCCCCTTTCTCTTGCTCACTTCCAATTCTTTTCTTTCATTCGAGTCAAATGGCGAATCTTTGAAGCAGCCGAGGGAGCAAAGCCTCTTGTACGCTGCATATCTGCACCTCGAAAATCCCTCAATTTCCTCTTTGGATCCTCGACTGCTCAAACAATCCCTTGAGATACCAGTTATCTGATTCAAATAATTCACCCTGAGGCTAATTTGAAGATAATTTTGAGCTTAAATTATTTTTTAATTTAGCGAACGATTAAGTCTATTAAATTTGTGTTATTTATTAAATGATCATTAAATTAATGTTTTACTTTGTACTTTCGAATCAAGGATAACTATATTCCATTGAATAAAAGCTTATTTATTTTAAATCTTTCTTCACGCGTTAGTGCAAAATTTTTTAAAAAATTTGCTAAAATACAAAAAAGTTAGTACTTTTAAACGATTTTGATTCAAGTTCACCATTCCACTTTAGAAAGTGCCAATCACTCCAGCTGCAGCTTTGCCCCAGCCATCGAAAGGTCGATCTTATTAAAATTAATCACGTTTCACGTTATTAAGATAACACGCTCGTTTCGTTATAAACGCAGCCCTCATGCTAAAATCCCGACAACTTAATCGCTCCCGCGCCGAGAGCCCAGCAGCGGAAATTCAAGCAGCCGCCGTCAAAGGAAAATTCTATTAAACCCAGATATAAATAACTGAAGGCCTATTAGTTACACAAAGAGCGTACACGATGGCCTGTCAGTCATCCGTTTTTCTCGCGCGGCTGATCTCCCGGCGTCCCGACTGTTTGTCTTAAGAATGTCGACACCTCGTTGCCGGCCGAGGGGGGGAAAGTGAGAAGTCGACGGGGAAAAAGTCGGGGCGGAAGGGTGACTCTCCCGCCGACGGGAAAGAACGTCATGCTCTCGCATGAGCCCGCGTACTCTCGCGGGAGATTGAGACTTCGGCGCGGCTCGGCTCTATTTGCATCCGCGCGCGAGCGTATACCCCGTTTGTTTGCCGCAACGTAACTCGGGTCTTCTTTCATACGGAAACGCGAATCTCGAAACTGGCTGGATTTATTACGGTGAGTTAGTGGATATTGAAGGAGCTTCGAATTTTTCTTTTTTTTCGATGTTTACTGATTTCCGGGATATTTTTAACGGTCTGTGATGGAGACAAACAAAAATATATGTGTTCTTTTAGACGGGCGGATGACAGGGATTTATCTGCCTCTTTGAAGCTGGACCATGTTTTGACGGGGGTATTTGTTATTTATTTCTTGTCACAATAGTTTAGAACGATAAAAAACAATTATTAGAATTAAAATATTTAAAAATTGTGTAATCGATATTTTTGGATTACCTTGAAATTTATATAATTTTAGATAATAAAATTGATATATTTATATTTCTTACTTTTTTAGTTACACCAAATAAGTGAAAAAATTCATTTACGAAATATTTAAAAGCTAAACATTAACATTCCTATTTTTCATTCAAATCAATATAAAGAACAGATAACAAAAATGAAGCCTCCGTTTATCTTTACCTTTTTTCTGCATTGCTCATCAAAGTGATTGTCATCGATCGCTATCAATAAACCCCGGGCTTTTTTTAGAGCGCCGCAATTAAAGTTTTTCCTCTGACTTTCGCGATCCTCGGATCATTGCCGCTCTCCCGAGCCTCTACACCGTGGATATAGCGGCATCGAACCCAAGGGAAATAAGCTCGTTGATGCCGCCACGTCCTTTTTTTTTTATCTTCAACGCTGTCTACCTTTTTCACTTTCTATCTGTTTTTTTACTTTTCTTTGTTTCATGCAGCTATTTATCGTTGGATGAATAATAAAGCATGATTAACTATTTTGATGGAAACAGTAATGATAGCTTATTTGTACTTGTACATAATTAAATAGCTAGTACTTATGCTTTATGGGAAATATTAAATTGAATAGATATATTTTTAAGTTTACGGAACAACTGAATAGTTAGTAGTTTCTTTTTCTTTTTGTTTTAAATCTGATATTGTTTCCCAAATTTGTTAAAAAAAAATTCAACAATCACCGCGAAACATATTTTGAACAAAATGTACCGCCAATTGCACGTCATCTGGCCTGACGAACAGCAACAAGAGAGCTTAACAGTCCTTTTAAAAAAGAAAACCCGGAATTTCGTACAGAAAATCGATAAAAATCCATTTCGTAGTTCATAAAGTCCACGGCGCACTCACGATGAGTAGAAAAAAAGCGGACACAGAGAGCTCGGTGCGCCCTGCTGAAAATCCACAGTTGTATCCGTTTCAATCTCCCGGGGGTCGCCGCAAACACGCGGGATAACACGGCAACGCGCGCGCGCGCCGCGATACAGCGAGCCGCGGCGCCGAGCTTGCACAAAGCTCGCGGCCGCGCGCCCCGGTGTCATCCTACGCGCGCGTGTGATCGGATTGCTCTAAGCGCGCGGCACCTGCGCGCCCATATCCGGGCCCTGAAAAGGACTCGCGATCGGGGATTATTACGGGAGAAAGATTAGTACCTCGCGGTAATGATCCGCGCGACGCGACGCGTATAATTTCGCGCTTGGATCACGGGAGGATGAGGGAGTTATTAGCGTTGCCGTACTCGTCGATTGCTTTTTTCGCTTTCCTTTTGTATTTGGATTTCGATTCGGTGGGGGGAAAAAAAAGGAACCGCCGCGGCGCAGGTGCGAAAATCGATTTGCGGGGATACGCGACTGTTTCATGCACTTTCTCGTTTTACTCCCTTTTTCGCGGGTTCTCCTTTTGTACTATCGCCGGATGCAGCTTTCGTACTGTGCAATTGCTTTTTTTTTTATTAATTTTTCGATACCGATATTTTTCGTTTAAAGTTTTTCACGGTTGTGCGATTCGAATTTTCAGAAGAAAAAAACACGTTATCGTTGACATCGAGAGAAAAGTGTAATGGAGAGACTCGAAGAATACAGTAAAGTCAATATTTGAAGAAAAAATAATTTAAAACTTAAATAGAATCGTAATTAAAAATACGTACATTAGGTCTATAATTAGTGTATGTATTGTACATATTGAACCATTAATTAATTTATTTTTCAATATTAATTTTAAATCCATTCTTTTATTAGACAAAGATCGATGGAACTTTTACAATAGATAAAATACAATTGAGAGTATTTCCAGTAAAATAGTTTTATTTTTTCAGCGACGATCTTTCAGGACTTGACTATCGCAAACTCCTTTTTTAGAAATGTTATTATACATGTATGCTCTCAGTAATTTATTATTCATAGTTTCCTTAACGTGAAAAAACTACATTTTCTCAGTATATAATTTTAATTCCCTCCATCCTCTTTCTATTTGAATCCGCTCATAATTATTCATTAAGCCTCACAGTACGAATCGGATAGACTAATTGATAGCGCTAAAACGAGGAAAAATCACTTTTAATGCAACTTCCTCCTACTCGCGTGAAAGAAAGAAAATCGCGTCAAAGTCAAACTCCTCCCGCAAGTCTGTATAATATGACTGTAACGACAGCCTCAGACGCGCGGAACTTTAGGTAGGGCCGCGTCGCCCTTCCAGATCGAAATATTTTTCTTTGAGGAGTCGCAATTTGCGCGGGTCGGCTGCCGTTCCCCCGGCCCTGCAGCGCACAAAAGGGAGCCAATTAGTTCCTAGATCATCGCGGCGAGCCCATTGGCCCTCGGCCGAACGAGCGCATAAAAGCTGTTCGCGACAGCTGAGCCGTTCAATCGGCGGCCCGATGGAAAATCGACCCGACCGATGCCTTGCACACCGAGCGATGAAAGCCGACGCCCTTGCGGGGGGTTCATACGCAACTTACTTCTTACGCGCGGCGACTGCGTGTATCGTGCGAGCGCGCGCGTAGAGGCGCGCGTCGGCCGGGTGATTGACGTGCGGCGGGGGCGGCTTTTCAAACTTGCGGATGTATACGCGGCGAACAGCTTCGCGGCTCGTGCGCAACAAACGCCTGTACATTATCGCGGCGGCGCCTGCTAACTGCATCGAGAGTTCACCGGCGTGTACGCGCGCGTAGGCGCGATGAACTTGAACGTCGCGCTGTCGGCGTACCGAGGTAAACTTGCTTTTTGACGGGCTACGAAACGGCCCGTGTACGTTTTTTTTTCGTCTGATGTAGCGAACTGGGTGAATTTCGTTGTATTATTGGGGTAATTTGAAAATTTTATTTGGCAAGTCCGTTTGATTTGATCTGGTGATACAATTGACAATTACTTTGAGTTTGTTAGTTTGGAGGGTGGTATTTGAAAAATAGAATTTATTAATGTTGATCAATGTAAATTTATTCATTTGTCGAGCTTAATGGTTGAAAATTAAGGGGGACAATGGGTGCTGTTTAATGATAAAACTCGTATAGTAAAATTATTTAGTGAAATATATTTTATAATTGTACATTAATTATTGAGCTAATTAAAACAGCAAATATATACGTTTGCAAAACAAGCCATTTCAATCTGAATTCATTTCGGTCTAATTTTAATTGTACATTTTCAATTAACTTGTAACGAACAGCTATTTAATGTACAAGCTGGTAATTTTCAAATTAAATGAATCGAAAATTTTCTTTAGATTTAAAAAAAAGTCGTCGATCCATAAAATCTAGAGAGAAACCTTTAAATTCTTCGACCGAAGAAGATAGATTTTTTATTACTATCGTAAAAAAGACTGCAGTCTGACGTCTTTACGATTTGACTTGATTATATTCGTTTATACGAGGAGAAAAGAAATTTTCTCGATCATCGAACTTAATGGTTGTAGGGCTATTCTAATCTTAACTAGTTTTCTTAAATCGCTTTAACTTTTAATGAATCGCGCGTTAAATAAATAAAATTCACTAAAAACAATGGGCGAAAGTGTACACGCTGTTTAATAAAATAATTCTTTTTTCAACGCAACAATCGCCCATTCTCCTAGAAATTTTCTTAACCACAGCGGCGAAAGAAAAGGGAAAAGCGAGTTCGCACGGCTCGCAAGTAGATACACACACGCGCGGCAATAACTTGCAGCATATCCTGCAGCAAACGCGTTCGCGCGCGGGTCGGTAATAAAGATTGATACAATTAAAGAGGCTCTCGGCGTGTACTTTCACGCGATATTCTCGCGAAATAACAATGACGACCGCCGTTCTCTCCGCTTTCTTTTTCCCGCGGCCGCCGCAGCGAAAGTGTCGCGCGCGCGTTACACAGTATATACACCCATACGCCGCAGCCGCGCGAAACTCGCGCAGGAAACGACGCGCCGATCGGGGCTCGACTTTCGCGGGGCCCGCAGCCCGCGCGACAATGGGAGGGATCGGGCGCGAGCATCCGCAATTTCGCGATGCTCCCTTATAGCCGCGCGGAGTCTGCGCCCGGCGCAATTAGCGACTAACGAGGCTGGGATCCGGGCCGCGGGTGTGCGAACCGTGCCGCCTTCCCCGAATCCCGCTCCATCTTTGACGCTGCCGTCAGAGAAGCGGCATAACGACGCGCCAGTCCTCCTGGCGCGGGTATGTGTGCGCGCGCCTTTGAATTAGCCTGCCAGCGGCGCGTGAGTAGTGGCGCGACGACGGCAGTTTGCGTCCTAACGAACTGGATTTCTACCCGCGGCCTGATTTTCCGCGTTTCCTTATACGCGACGCGCTGGATTTCGGTGGAGTTTTCCTTCGCGCTGCGAGGGCCTTTTTTTTATTCGGCTTCTTGCCCGACGGCGAGTTCGATTTCCGCTCGGGTATACGGAGATGACGGGTGTCCGGTTATTATAATTCCGTGCGCCTGTTGCGTGACGCTTTTTCGAATTGCTTTTTCATTCGGGGCTATTTTTTGCGGGACTGGTTTTTTGTGCTTACGGGCGAAAGTTTATGTGGAAGCGTACGAATAAAACTTTCAGAAAGAAAGGTAAAAAGTGTTGGGTACGTTACATAGTTTACTCAAATGTTTTTTTGGTAAAATAAACTGAAAGTGCTACCTATTTCATAATAAGGCGTAGCTATTAAGGAAATAATTAATAATTTTCATTAAATCGCAATAGAAATTATAAAATATTAATTAAATCTATTAATTAAAATGAAGTAAATTCTTTCATTACGTAAAATGAGGATCTCGTGAGAAAACAATTCGCTCCTCAACTGCAGTGTTATGTTAAATATTTCCCTGTCCTGCTAATTGGTAACAACAGAAACAAGCGGTAATTCCGCTGGTGCCGGATCGGAATCAGCCCGGCATTCGCCGCCTCTTATACTGTCGCTAATGAAATCGCTTTGAAAATCACGACAAGTATTTCGCGAATACCGCGCTAACTGCGGGCTAATTGCGGCGGGCGATGCGCCTCTCATCTTTATCTCGTTACTCTGCCGGGCGGCCTGTTAATGACGCGAGCTCGGCGAAAAACGGCCCCGTCGAAAATACGTACGACGCGCGACGAAGAAAGCGCGCCGAATTCCCGAGGTAATTGCGGAAAGCGCGCGACTGCGCGCACACTGCACCCAATAAATATTTTGAAGAAAAAAATGTGCATTAATTCGACGGATTTGAATTTAGTCGCGCGGAGGTAGCCCCGTGTAAAGGCAAAAAAGAATAGGAAACGAGGGAGGCGTCTTTGAGATGCAGAGCGGCGCTTTTGATCTCCGCTGCGACGACGGGGCCCAGCCGTTGCAGCGCGAAATTTATACCATTTTTGCATTCAATTTTTGCCTCGTTACCGGCGACGTTATTGACTTTACGGAAAAAATTACCATAGCTGAAGTTTTCCCCGGGTCCTGGGCCCGCCCCCGCCTCGCCTTTTTGAACCCGGCATTAATTTCGCGAACTCTTGCCTTTACGAGGTGTACCCCCTTGTCGAGCTGTTAGCCTTGAAGGACTACGCGCGAGAATTTGAATTGAAAACGGCTATTGTTTTTTAAATGCGCGACATTAATATTTGTCGCTTGTTGTTTTAATAAAAAGAATTAGAAATTGAAATTTTTTCGAGACGACGACTGAATAAGTAAACATCGACTCTCTGTGAAATTTGTAATCGCGCTAATGAACCTTGGAGAAGGCGCAGAGACGCTGCATTGTTACAGAGTACAAAGAGAACCGTGCAGTAAGAAATAACAACAATAACTTGTTTCTCAATGGTAAATATTCAAGTATTTTTTTTACTTTTATTGTTCGATAAATTCTTTTTAAACTGAGCATGAAATCGATATATGCAAATATTTTGCTGCTCGAGTTTTACTTTAAAAAACACTTTAGTCCGATATATATAGTTATTCATGAGCGTTTGCGCCGTCTTCATTATTAAATTTTTTTACGCTCTCGAGAATCGGAAGTATTTTCGCGCGGGAAAACAATTAAAACTCGCCGCGTCCGATGAACTTTTCAGCGCGATACGCAGAAAATTTCACAATTACCAAAGTTCTGACGAGCTTATAACTGTATACCACCAATAAAATACACCGCCGCCGTCTAATAACTTTTCCCGCGGCCAGTTCATTGAATCAACATCAGCCCGGGGTATGACCTCCGGGGCGTGAAAAAAAATTGCCGAGTCGTATCTATCAATTAGCCGGCGAGCGGAGGGGCTCGCGCGCGCGCGCGCGGAAATTGTCAAACTTCCGCGCCCGCGCGCGTCGCGTGCGGCCGATGAAAATTTACGGCGTCTCGGCAAACAGCGCGCGAAAATATTTATAAAAGTCTTGAATCCGATTAACCGTCCCGTCGACGGGCCCCACTCGTCTCGAGGGCTCCGCATGAATTTTAAACGTCCCCGGCACTCGAATATCGCATGCGCGGAGCCCTCAAGGAGGGGCCGGCTGGAAAAACGTCGAATCGCCGGGGTGACTCGACGGCCGCTTAGGAGACCGCCGGGGATCGTATATTGAATTAGCGCTGAATGTATAAATAGCCAAACGGGGGGGAGATTTTAACGAGGGCTTTCGCAGTCCTCCCGCGAGACTCTCCTCGCGCTCGACCGAAATGCTAATCCCCCGCGCTCTGCCTCCCTCTCTCTCTCTCTCTCGCTTGCTCGCTTGCTCCCGCGAAAACGCTTTACATATAAGCGTCAGTCATACGGTCAATTTGACGTTCGATCCTGCATACGCGCCGCTGTCGCCGCGTCCAGTCATCGAGGGCATTAAGCCCCGCGCGCCCCCGAGCGCGCACGTGATTTTCGTGAAACCTTGCTCCGACACCCGAATATCTCTAATACGCGTACGTCAATCATGTTCCTAATTATTAACGGATTTCCTTGCATTAATGTCCTCACTTTCCTGTACGCTGAGATTAATTTTTTTCCATTTCCGTCGCGTCGCGCGCTGGAAGTTCCGGTTTAATCAGATTTGGATGCAAGTCGTGCTTCATATTTGGAAATATCAGCGTTTTCCATTAATGTGATGTAATTTTGATGTATAAAATGTCAATTGTACATATTGAATTCCAATCACCGAGTTTCTTTTATTTTCGTTTCTTTTAATTCGGTGCACATCGATAAATGTATATATGTAGTTCAATATTTCACCGCTATTTGTATGGTTTCTGGTTTTCTCTCAATTACAGGAAAATCGAAGCTTAATCTAAAGGTTAGATAACTATTGTTTGGGAGTAAGATCTCGAGGAAAAGGTCTGAAAAGACATCGTACTTATGTTCTGCTAGAGTGGTTCCTTGATTCCACCATTATTGAGAACGAATGGATGTTCGATCGAGTCTTTGAGGCTTTTTATCCGAACTATTGTCGGTATTGAAACAATCTATCTTGTAAGTTAAAAAGCAAAATTTGTCGTAGTACTAACTAAATTACTAAAAATAGATTTAATAAGTGAAAATTATTCAAATTAAAACTTACTTTCGAAAAGCACTCAGTAATCATAACGAAAGAAATCAAGTAAATCAAAATTAATCTAGAAATCCATTTTCCCGGAAAAGTTCAATATTTAATCGTTCCCTCGGCCAAAGAAAAAAACTTCGCCCTTAATCCGCCAAGTCGACTCGAGTCGACAAAAGTAACTCCTCGAAAGGAAGACGGATCGAGTTGCCGAACGGTAACGACCAGAGGAGAAAAAAAAGGAGAGGAGAGAACAGAATCGCGCCATCGAAACGGGGCCAAAGACGCCCCGGCGTCGTTGCAACTTGTTCGCGTTCCATCCGTCGGCGCGTCCGAAGCTGTTAAAGACTTGGCGTCGCGGGGGTGGAAGACCCGCATCGCGGGAAGTTTGCCCCCGGCGAGATATGCCTCGAACTGCGCACACGATAATTAAGGAGAATGTCTCGCGAAGTTTTCGCGCGCGCGCGCGCGTCGCCCCTGATTCGTCGGGTTTTGAATTTCGCCGGAGTGTCGGCTTCTTTTCGCGCTAAGATTACTCGCGGTCCTCGCCTTACTTTTCTCCGAGCGTCGACGCGCGCCTCGCCTAGTTTCGAATGCGCCGGGTGACGCTGGGCGGGGGGAGGGGCTCGAAACAATTGCGAAGACCAAATTGGTGCCGACCGACGAGTGGGAAAACCTCTCGGGCGTGTCTCTTTGAACTTGTTCCGCAAAATTTCTAAGTTTGCTTGCGGGAATTGATAACGAGTTTCTGGGGTCAATACTTGAGGGAATTGCTTTTGACATAATTTGCGTAAGTGGTCTTTTGTTATAGAACTCTTAGGATAATGTATGAAGGTAACTGGCTGAAAAGTACTTGAGAACGTTTTTAGTCATTTTTAATAAAATTTTTCTTGAAAATATTATACGTTGAAAAAATATATTTCTTAATTTTAACAAAATTTGTGAGTATAAACATAGATCAGAAAAGTTTTTCTTTTAAAATTAGGCAATAAATTTTCATTTTATAAACAAATTTTTCTGAATTCAGTAAACTGTAACATATTTTCTCATCTCTTGAAATATTTTTGATTGAAAAAATTTCTTGAAAAATCATGATTTTTTATAGTAAAAAGAGTATCACAGATAATATAATAATTCAAAATAAAAGTTCTCCTGGTTTTCGATATCGCATATTTTGAAATTTAACAAAAATTCAGGAAATACCGCAGATTTTTAAGAATATTTTTTTTAAATTCAATTTATTTAAAATTTGAAATTTGGATGGAAGTCGTGCTTCATATTTGGAAATTTCAGCAAAAGATCAGACTGTATTCTTTAAAATTCAGTTTATTTAAGAAAAATATACACAAGAAGTGAAATTTTAAATTATTTTAAGTAAAACGAATACCTCAACGGATTAAAACAGTAAACAATCAATATCAAAATGAAAATTCATCGATAATATCGACATTGTATCAATCACCGGCAGTAAACTTTATTTTTGCTCGAAATTCGGTACAGACCCGTATTCTCGAACGATAGTGCGCAACACCTCTCATCCGTGGCGAACGAGCATTGCGGCCGTTGCAGCTCGAATCCGCGCAATGTCCCCATAAAGCGGATCATCCCGATTTGAGATGCGGCTCGTCCGAAGTCGAGCACGGCACCTACGCGAGAGACGCGGTTAAACGCTCGGGTCCACTTGTACACAGAGCCGCGCCGCGTCGTTCGCGACTGTTAAAGAGGGGGGGAGGGGGAGGGGTGCACGAGAGACAGACTGTCAGCGCCGAGAGGAGAGGAGGTGGGCAAGACAATACGCCCGCGGAGAGTCGCGCCAACGTGCCTTGTGTACACGGCGCAAGACGACGAGGCGGAGATAGGGCGGCGTTTAAGTGCCGGATCGTCCGTGTCCGGCGAACCATAAACGCCGGGGTCCGTGTGCTGTTGTCGCCGAGCCGCCTGTTTGCGTCCTCGGCCGTAAAGGGGGGCCGCCGCGAGGCGAGGCAGGTGTCGGCCGCGCTTCCGCGCCGATAAGCAAGGACGAGCCACGATACGTTCGTTTGGTGCGCGCGCGAGCCGCTGTCGTTACGCCGGGGGCCGGCCGTGCGCCGCGCTAAGAGCAACAAGTACCCGGAAGCTGTAGGTTACGCGACCTATTATTGTACCTTTGTGCGAGGCACGAGCTGCTCGGATGCGCTTAATGCGGCTTGATTACGCTCGGCTGTTTCGAGGGCCCTGTTGCGACGTCAAGCCACTTGGGGGAGTTTTCTGGGAAGTGCGATTCTTTTTTTTTTTCTTTTTGTTTGTAGGCGCTGCAATTGTTCGTTAACTCGAGGCTACTAGTCGTTCGATCTTGCTGTAGCTTTTGCTAATTAAGTGGCTGGCGTTTCGGTGTAAGTACACTCAAGCGCCAGATGATTAATCCGACTTTGAACACTTAATTTCTGCGCAAAAATCAAGTTTATTGTGAGCGATTAATATATCGATGTTCTATTTTGATATCCCAGGTATTTTATATCTATTTTTTAAGATTAAATTTTATAAAACTTTATAATAAAACAATTATTTAGGTTTCACGAGCACAATGTTTTCGCCCTACAAAACTTTAAAGTTTCATAAAACTTTATATGTCAATTTTTTTATAAAACAAAATAACATAAAAACTTTACAAAACCTTTTCACGTGAGATTGATTTTTATTGTCCACGAAAAACAATAATAAAGAAATTAATTTTATTACGCGTTTTTTCTTGAATACAGCTCATTATTATAATTAAGATAATTATTTTCTCACTAAAGTAAAATTTAAAAAACGCAATTTACCAAATTCTTCTAAAATTGTTCCCAAAAATAATTTGCATATTCATTAAAATAATTAACTGCAACAGCAGAAAAGATCTGCGCTACGACTACTTAAATCCTACCCCCAATGCGCACCGCCCTTTGCATCAATTCCTTCGCGGTACGCCGACCCGTAAAAAAAAAGAGGAAAAGCGAAAAGGCAAAAAGACGGTCGTTGCAGTAAAAAAAATAACGACTGGTCTCGAACTTAAGCTCGCTCTTAAAACGGATCGCGTTCGAGGCCACGAAATACCCGCGCGCGGGAGGGTCTCGCGAAGGATAATTCAGGCCCTCGGCGGCGTCGAGCACGCGAGTCTTATAAGTACACTTTTAATCGCCCGCGCGATTCCCGCGTGCATCAGCGCTCGTCAATGCCGTTACGGCCGGCCGGCTGCCGGCGACGCGGCTCTTTATACGGCCGGGTCGTTATACCCCCCCGCCGGCGCTGACGACCGACTGCACTGGCTTCGGGTCGTTTCGCCCTAATATTGCTCGACCACTTGGTCCGACGAGAGCAATCGCCTCGGTAAGCCGAAAATATTACATTCCTTGCCTCGATCGCACTATCCTCCCCTTCTTTTATGGATTGTAACTTTTAATTATTTTTGAACGTCTGCTTTAATTTGCAAGTTGCACGGTTTTATTCGGTTGGAGGGTGAGAGTGAAACAGGTGTAATTTATTTTAAAGATATTGTGATGATGTGTAAATGATGTGTAAATAAATTTTGTTTATTAATTATTTTATTACAAATTTAAGAAGAAGTATGCATAAAGTAAAAGATTGATTTGATTTTAAAATAGATCGTTTCCGTTGCATTCCGAAAATTTTGGCAAACTTGCGGTTTATAAATTTCAATTGCAATAAAAGCTTTTCAATAAATTATTTCGAGAAGAATACTTAATCTTTTTAGAAATGTAAATTAGAAAGTGTTCATATGAAAGTATTTATTGATATTTCAGTGCTTTTCTGAATTTCATTAAAAGGATCCGAAAAAATTGAGCTAAAAATCGCGATAGATTTTGATAACGCTAGAAAAATTTTAGCAGCCGGTTAAGTGCGCTAAATCTCGCGATTTCAAGGCCATTATTCTCCCGTGAAAATGAAAATTTGTCAATTTCCGCGAAAAGCGTTGACTCGGCCACCGGGAATTCCTTTGAAAGTTCCCAAAAAGAATGCGAATTTTCCAATTTAGCTCGTTTACCGAATTTCGTGAAATACCTCCTTTCCGCCGGTGGCCTGGTTCGCGCGCCGGAGGACCGCGGCGGCGCCGAGTAAACAGTGGAGCCGCGGCGGCCGCGCGCCTCCGAGCATTCAAACTATCCCCGGCGCGCGTAATTTATTCGCCGAACGTCCTCCAAGTCGGCCAAGAGTATCAGAATGGCTCTCGGGACGCAGTCGCTTTTCTCGGCTTTTTCCTCCCCCCTCCCACTCCGGCGCGCACCGGAGATAATACAGTTCCCAGCGCCGACAAGTCGGGATGATCGGCGCGCACCCCGCGAACCGATTTCCATTAGACGGGGCGAGGAAAAAGGAGGGAAAAAGTCCGGGAGCGCCTCTTTCTCGCGGCGTGCCGACTGCGGCCGCAGAGCGATATTTGCATCTCTCACCTGGCCCTGTTCCCAAAAGGCTCGTGCGAGAAGAGCCGAGGCGGGTAACCGTTAAATTCTTTCCCCCGCGGAAAGCGAATACCTGCCGGCAAAGGCGCTTTGACGGGGTGCCCCCCCTCGTCGGAGGGAAAATCGAGAAAGTACAAAATCGCCCGATTCAAAAAGGAATGTACCTCGGGGCTTTGAAAATTAAGTGTCTAAAGACTGAGTGTGATACTCTCAGCAAAAATCTTTATCTTATGCATTCTAATGTTATACAATTTTTTTTGTTTCCATATGGATGTATTTTTAAATTAATAAATTACAGATTTGACATTCCTCTGTTTAAAAAAAATAAAAATAATTTAACGTCCGTCTATTTTGAAATATTAGAAAAAAAGCTATCCACGAGAATCGAAAATTTGCGAAGTAATAAAAAGAGAATGTAACAACACAGTAAAGCGTAACTGTACGTAGCAGCGAACTGCGTAGCAGTCCATCCGTGGAACGAATAAAACAGCGCATTTTTCATAGAAAAACTGATATCAACTCGAGCCTCCTTTTCCCGCGCTTGCATCGATCGCGATTCTCCCAGGATCGAGCGACGATCGCGATGACCTTTTAATGCCCCCGCCGCAGGAAAACGAGTAGTCGATCGCATGAAAAAAAAATACGAGAAGACGCCTCGAGCTCGCGCGCGATTCGAGAGAAAGAGAGAGGCATAAAAAGACAGTGTGTATGCACAAAGGATGTGTAAGGCGCAGCAAGTTCCCATGGTGTTGGTTTTTCACATTGTTAATCCTAACGGATGCGCGAGGTGGCGCCTTTTCCCCGCCTTATCGCGTCCCGGCAATCTGCCGCGACCGGCCCCCGGTAATGAAACGAACTTCGCACGTTTGCTCTCTCTCTCTCTCTCCCACCCCCACCGCCGCCTGATCCACAAGCCGAGTAACGGAAATCATTATAACGCGACGGCATTGCCTCCCGCGAGGCAACCCATTTTCCACGCGGGACGCGTACACGGAGTGGGAGGGACGCGTACCCTCCCCCCGGTCACTCGGCGCGGCTTCTTATCTCTCGCGAAAAAAAAGCGCTGCGTGCGCATCGACTCCACCGCCGTGTCCCTTCGTCCTTTTTTTACTCTCTCTCTCTTTTTTCTTTTCACCTTGAAGACGCAGCTCGTCTTTTTACTTATTTTCGTCCCGCTCGATCGACGTTTACCTTGGCCGTTTAAAAATGGCGCGCGTCCGCTCCGGGCGAACTTCCCCCATGTTCTTAACTTTGTTTTCAACAATTTCTGATTGAAAGTTCACCGTCTTTTCACTTAGCTATCTTGTTAGGAAGTTGAGATCGTTGATGGATTTCATAGGAGACTTTGTTATGTCAACAAAGTTGCAAAGGTTTTAAATTTTCTCCTCTTTTTTTTTTGTTATATATTTTTATCGGCGAAATTTCATTATAAGATCAAACTAGCGCTCTTGTTATCGGAAAATATTTGCTGCGTTGATCCGGCACAAAGAGTCGCGTACGATTACGACGCTCAGTAGACAGGGTAATGCACGTAAGTAGATACGGGACAGAGTGGGTCAGACAATTAAGTTAGACAAATGTAATTAATACTTTGTCTTTAGAAATTGGATTATAGGATTATAAGTTATTTTTTTATCAATTAACTGCATTTTATAAATCATGGAAGAAGCTGCAGAAATAATTTTTTACTTATTTTAATCCACTGTTTTCAGCATAATGGACAGGTGTACCTTAAGGGCTCGTTAGCTTACAAAGCCTTCTAGCAAAATGTTAATTTTAACGTCTACAAGTTACATACCCGTAACTTTGAGAAAACAGGCAAATTCGCAAGTACGTCGAGAATACAGCCAAATTCGCAAAGTAGCAGTTCTCATTTTCTTTTAACATATCAAATCAACGAATACACATTTTTTTTTAATATTTAAGAGATTCTTAAAAAGATATTCCTACCAAAATCTCAACCAAACGAATTCGTCAAATTTTATCTCCTGTCTGAAATCCACATTATCAAGCGCCGACGAAATTGCAGTGCGCGCTGAAAAGGCGACGACGGCCGCGCGGCGCGTAAAATTCAACGAGACAAAAAAGAGCCGGGGGCTTTGAAGATACCGCGCGCGGCACTTAGCGGCGCAGTCGACAATGCGTTTATAACAGTGATAGCACTCGTCGTCCAGAGTCTCCATTATCCTGATAAATTAGCGCCCCGTCGAGCAGCGCCGGCACACAACAGACCGTCGTTGCGGCGCGCTCGCACTCGTCATCGTCGAGTGTGTTAAGGGAGGCGGCGGGGGGGGAGGTGGAAGTAGGTACCGAGCGCACCAGACCAGAGACAGAAGCCGCGCGTAAATGCGCCCGCCGCTACTAGACTTACTAATGAGGGAGCGTCGTCGGCGCCGCTGGCGCATTTTCAGCGAGCGAGCGAGAGGAGCGAATTCGAAATCATAAGCCGGGCGCGCGAGGGAGCAAAGGCGCCGGGGGTCGCCGGCGTCGCGCGGAATTACGCCCCGGCGCACCTCGACGGGGACCCGACGATTTAGACGCTCGATTGCGCGGGACCCGGCACAGAAACCTTCTAACCCGCGTCACCTACTTCCTCGCGCGGCGATTGCTTTACGCGCTACGTACGGGTTACTTTATCGCCTCTCTCTCTTCCACGCGCGCGCTGAAAACTCTATTTATGTGATAGTGCCTGAATTTTGAAATAAGCTGGAGATTGATCTATTTTGCTTTACAGCCGTTTAAATTTTATATGTTTCTTTTTTATGTAACATTTCTATGCATACGTGAATGTTTGCACAGATAACGGATTTCGACTGCAAGTTTACCGAAGTAAATAGTAATAATAAGTATCATGAGGAATACATTTGCATACAAATTTTATAATAATTTATTTATATAATTATATTTTTAAGTTGAACAAAGTTTGCAGAGTACAATTATATTTCAATCGTTCCTTGATTAAGTAGTGTCTTACAGTATTCATTTTTTTCTACTTACAATGCACAAAGAGATTTATATTAAAAAAAAATCCCTTTTGTAAAGGAAACGATTTTTTAAAGCTAACAATTCATCTGAACATTCTCTTTGTTACAAGCATTATATTTTTCCAGAATATGTACCATAATCTCTTTCAAGAGCTGTAACAAATAAAGATATCTATTTCAGATTTAATTTCTTTACTTTCCATGTTTTTCATCATTGTCCAATCGAACGCAAGCCCGTGTTTTTTCTTACATTCAACAAAAAAGCACAATGCTTTAAAAAAAAACAGTATAATTTCGATTAAAACCGTTTCCTGTAAAAGCAATAAAGAGATCCGCATGAATATTCATTTCTTAATGTACACCGCAAGAAAAGCAAGCGCTTGCCACAGTCAGACAAAATCATAAAGCTTTATACCTCTCGAACAATGCACCGTTAATAAAGGCACTCGAGCTTTCGAGCTGCAAGCGCGTATCGCAGTCTCTCTCGCTCCCTCCTCCTCGAAAACGCTCGGCGCAGCCGCGGCCCGTCGTTTCCCGTCCTTATATCCGACCGGTAGCTTGGCTCGGCAGCGGCATCCCCGCCTTAATTTACGCGGCTCTCTTTCGCCGGCGCGCGCGCGGTAACGGCCGGTCCTTTTTGTCTTGCTAAATTCGCCGCGTCGAACGTCTTGCCTCGCGCGCGGGCGGCTTTATACGCGGCGGCGGCGAACGACGAACAGGCGGTAACCGCGCGCGAAGTGAATTTATAGAAAGAGCCGCTCGCGGGGGCGGAATGGCAGACGATAACCGCGATGCCGTGCGGTAAAGGGGCGCCCGCTCTTCTTTCCGACGGTATATAGGCGGGCCTCCCGCAATGTGCCGCGGCTCCGCTCGACCCCGGTATTGATTAGCAATTTCGCGCGCTCCGAGAGACGCCAGCCTCCGGGCGGATGCCCGTTCGGCCACTCCACATGTCTGCTCTCTATCCCGTTGTATCTCCTCCCCCGCGGCGCAACGGACTGCCGCCGCCGGACGAGTTTCCAGCGGTCGACGTTTATCGCGCGCGCGCTCGCTGTATACTGCACGTAGTCGTTTCCAACTCCTTCGAACAGGTAATCGAATTAGCGGTCGTTCGTTTCTTCCCCCCCGCCGGCCGCCGCCTTCTCGCTCCTCCATCGAATTTCGTTTCCCGCCGGATATCTTCGGAATCGCTTCCATTTCCGCGGCAACTCCCGCCCGGTCCCTGCTCTCCTCTTCCGCCGCGCCTTCCTTTTTTTCCGTCTACTTTGCGCGGTGTACACGGGGATCCACCTATAGCTCGTCGCTCGCTTTCTTTCGCTCTTATTAGCCCGAGCTCCGTCCGCTCGTTGTTCCCTCCTTTTTGCCCGGCGATCTCTTCCGCGCGGTTTTTGCTGCGAGATATATACGCGCGCCGCCGCCGGGCTGCTTCTCGGATCTCCTTTTTTGCGTACGCCGCGCGAAAGTAATCGCCCCGATCGGGACGACTTCGCTGCGCGGCGGCGCCCGAATCTTCCTCGCTTCCATACCCTAGGTAAATGGGATTTTTCTCGGGCGAGCGGCGCGCGGGATCGATTAATTTTTTGCCGGCGCTTTGCGTTTGTACGGATGCGCGCTCGGACTAATAGAACGGGAAATCGAGGAAAAATGAGGAGGACGCCGGGTGATCGATGGAAGGCTTCCTTTTTTAGGTGCATACAATTTTTAAATTGAAAAGGATCTGTTTAGCTCGTTCTTTCAGTAAGAAGCAGCTTCTGCCGGTATAAATGATGATTGAGGTGTTTTATTGCTTCTTGCTAATAGGGTTAATTAACAGTTTATTCAAGTAACTTGATTACTTTTTCATAAAATATTACTGATTTTGAAAGCTGTAAAGTAAAATCAATTTTGAAAAATAATTAAAAATAAGAAGTATTGACAGAAATGATTGTCAGTAAAGTGAAGAATTTAACTTTTAAAAAAATATAAATGTGTCTAGAATGCAAATTTTTAATTTTTCATACACCTTTTTTATCGGCTGCGTTTGTTTAAATCGCAGATTTAACTTTATAAATAAATTCCATCGCCGATAAAACTGCTGACATTCATTTAGACACACGACCACGCGCCGCAAAAAAAATGCCAAATAAAAACTCCTATCGATTCCCAATCGTCATAACACTTTGAAATTTATAACACGTCCGCGTCACCTCGCGCCTCACCGTCTCGTCGCTCCCATTAATCATACGGCATTACTAATAGACTCGGTAACTCCGCGTCGACTAATCCATAGCCGGCCGAGGTACGGATTCTCGAACAGAGATAAGTCGCTCGGCGGCGCAAACATACTTGAAAAGCGAAAGGCTGCCGAGGGAGAGAGACGGAGCACCCGAGGCGGAAGCAAACTCGCGCGCGCGCGCGAGAGGCAGGGGCTAAAGAGACGCGAGACTTATACGCGGGGGCGGGGGTGTGCGCGGCACGTAGTCGGCGTACACGCGGGAGAGATAGGAGTTTATGGGCTCCCGGTCTCGGAGACCCGACGACGACGGTCCCAGACGCCGCCGTAACTCCGGCTCTGGCAGCTCGCGCGGCCCGCGAACAAAGAGCACGTACGACCCGCCGCTCGGCTCGTTACGACACGGACCCGGGACCGGACTGGTTTACTCGCGCCGGTGACCGATCGGCCGGGGAACGACCCCCGCCGCTGAAATACATATCGCGAGCTGTTGCGCCGATAGCCAGCGCGGACTCCGGCAAAGTCCTGTTCTCGGAAGAGAGCGGAGTAAAGGATTTGTCCGCTCGCACTTCGCTCCCGACGCTTCTGGTTTTGTTGTCGAGAGCGGATATATCACGGGACTGCTGGGATGTATTTAGTCAAACTGGTTTCCTTTGTTATTATTTTAAATTTTACTTCCTCTTTTTTGACAATTTTTAGCTAGTTGCTTATCATTTCTATTTAATTGAGTTATAATTTAAATACTAGAAATGAATCGCGTAACATTTTTTACCATTGATTTTTATTATCACATTTTTTAGTTCCGCAATAAATCGCTGTATAATCTTTAGTTACAGTAGTATCTGTAAATCGTGTAAAGTAATAAATGTGACTTGTTACAAACTGCTGGAAAAAAAATTCAAACTGTCCTACTTCCGCAAAAACTGCAGGCTATTTCACATTTTTCCCTGGCTCCGCTCCACGCGCAGGTAAGTATACTGTCCCGTAAAAACAGCAGCTCAAAATCATTCGTAGTTTATACCCGGCAATCGTATTTTTCGTCGTTCGCCCCGCACAGCATACCCACCGCGATCCCGAAGAATCCAAGCGGGCGTGCCAGGGCAAACGAGAAAAACATTACGGGCTCGCGATAAAAGTCAAAGAATCCGTAAGTTTTTATCGCTCCACTTGGCAGTTACCAGACAGTCGGCCCGGCAGATAGTAAAATGAACGAGGTGAGGAGCCGCCGGGTCTTGATCGGTGGCTTTACGCAAAGAAATTTAGTTATCCCGGAACAATTCGCGAAAGCCTCGTTGCGTGCGTACACCGGCCGGCCGTCTGGATTCCTCGCGGCCGAGCGAAAGTGATGCGGCGCGCGGATTCGCGCCCGTCGGAGCGGCCGTAAACTCGCGGGCATACATCCCCGGGAGCCCCGGCCGGGGTCATTATTCTCCTTTAGCGGAACGGCCGGGAGCGCGTCCCGGAGGCTCTCTCCTCGCGGGCAAAGAAAAGAAGGCGCGAATATTGCCGCGCCGCGCCGGCACATCCATTATCGGCCGGGAGTCCGCGCCACTTCCCTACTCGTGCAGGCGGCAGTAAAACGTCATTTTCCGCGATACCCCGGCGCGAGCCGACGATTTTCGAATTGAGATCCGGAATCGACGGTAATCGCCGTAACGGGGCTCGCGAGAGGAGTTGCGCTTTTTACGGCGCGCAGTACCTCGCGCGCGTCGTTTTCATCTCGCCCGGAGGAGTGTCGCCCCCTTTTTTCAGGTTCTCCTCTCTTTTTTCGGCTTCTTATCGCCGACTTTGCGCTTCTCCGCTTCGTCTCACTCTGAATTCTTCGGTTTTTCACCGAACTCTGCCTTGTAAATGAGTATAAATCTGCGAGGTTCTAC
Organism: Eurytoma adleriae; assembly: GCA_900480045.1. Taxonomy (NCBI): domain Eukaryota; kingdom Metazoa; phylum Arthropoda; class Insecta; order Hymenoptera; family Eurytomidae; genus Eurytoma; species Eurytoma adleriae. The sequence goes on along the minus strand of UXGC01000019.1, from coordinate 416,196 downwards.
GACGCATTGTAGTATTATATCACGCTCGCTACGATCATGAAAATTCATAGGAAAGTAAATCATTCTCGAAATCTTTGGAAATTTACAATCCAGAAAAACTGCGAAAGGTTGGAAAATAATCGAATTCTATTTTCTTTTTTGCGCGCAAAATGAATGCTGATTCAAATTCATTAGTTGAGAATTCAAGTTTCATCTTAAAATAGTATCGTAAATTGTACAATCGTAAGTAATGCATCTTCATAGTCTAGAATAAAAAATTGCATTATTGCGTTAAAAATAATTATTTTTACTATTTTTACAAAAATTAACACATCTAATGAGAATAAAAGCCGTCCAGCTTTACATTCCCGTTCTCGCACCTCATATTAGCAGCCCGCATTTTTAGCGCACGCGCAGCCGAATTCCTGGCGTCCGTATTAAAATTCACGCTTCACCCATCCGAAATTCTTGGGCGTACGAGTCGGGCTGCCGTGTCGCTTTCCAAATTGTATTTGCGCACGGCGAAAGAGTGAGAGAGAGAGAGGAAGAGAGCGAGAGAGACATACAAGGGTATCGCATTCTTCCGGGTCGCAATCTAAATAGAGTCGGGCTTGCTCGCTCGCGCGAGCGAAAGTCAGCAAGTCGTATCCAGCGAGTAAGTAAGCGTGTATCCAAAGACGCGCGCCTCGGCCCTGCAACCCCTGCAGACCCAGGCAGCCGATACCCCGGGCGCGGCTGGTGCATATCGCGCAAACATACGCGAGCGAAGAGTTTGCCCAAAAAGTTTGGCCCCGAGGCAGCCGGTGTACGGGCCGCTCCAAGGAGGGCCGAAATTTCCTCGGGAGACGCGCGCCACGGCGAATTACGATGTCGAAAGATAAAGGGAGAAAGTAGGCGAGGCGAAGTCGCGCGTGCGCGCATTAAATTCGAGTCATTAAAAGGCCCGGCCACGCTAAATTTGCAAGCGAAATTGCGAGCATTCCCGGGCGAGCGGGCGACTCGCTGCCTCGCTTACTTTTGCGCCCCGGAGTTCCCGGCGCCGCAGCCGCGCGGGAGGAAAGGGACCCGGTCGGGCGTGACGGGAGCCCGGAGCTCGTCCGGGGTTGTGTAAGCAAGCGACGCGTAATAAAGCCCCGGGCATACCTGACGCACCTATCGAATACTTTTAAGACTAGGGGTCGCTTTTAATTAACTTCGAGCACGTAAAAATCACGGGAGCTGTTTATATTAAATTCTCCGCTCGCTCTATTAACCCACGGAAGTGGGGAAGGCTTTGTAAATATATTAATTTGTTCGACTACTGGGAGTGAATATTTTATGAACTAATTTTTGGAGTGGGGGTTCTTAAATTTTAATTTATTAAGGTTTGCAGGTTAAATATTGCAGGAGCCAATTTTTAGAATTTTTAATTTATGTATTATTAAAAAGCAATATAATAAATCCCAGTTCAAACGTTTTGGACATTTAATATTGTAGAGTATAATTGGAACACGGCGATAAATTAACGGAATTGTATGTATCTGCAAATATAATTTATGAATATTAAGAAAGCGTTTGACCTTTCCAATAAATTTGATTAAAAAAAGACATATTTTATTGAAAACCATTATTTATTCAAGGAAGAGCAAAATTAATTTATTCTTAAAAGGAATTATGAATTAAAAAATCGTGCATTACAATTAATGATTTTTTCAATAATTTTTTCTCATAAATTAAATTTTACATCCACAGTTTAATATTAATAAATTCTATTTTAATATTCCTGAAAGAGCAAAAAAAAAAATTAAGTTTTGAAATAAAGCTCATAAGTAAAAGAGAAATTTCTTTGAGCTTACTATCGCACTTCGAACTTTCTAATTAAATATAACTTTTACATCTGCACCAGTTGTCAAGATTAAGATAAAACCGTTGTAAAGCCAGATAAGCCAATCCGCGGAAAAACAAAAATCAGAAAAAAACTCCACCGCCTTCTGTCTCTTTCAATTTCCACCGAATCAGTGACCCATATCTGCATCAGCCACCCTACGATGTCAAAACTTCGTTATCCAAAAAAAAGTTCCAAACCGTCGCATAAGCCCGAAAAAGCAACGCTTCTTATCGCCGCCGCCCGGGGCGATAAAAATTTCAAAGCGCTCGCATGAAGCAACAATGAGAAAAATCTGGAGCGCGCGAGCACTGAAAGATAAATGCCCCCGCTAAGTTCGTCCGCGGCCCCGACCCGTTAAAGATTTCGCCCGAGCAACGGCGCGGGCCCGACGATGAATATTTTCCTCGCTGGAATTGGATTCTTTCCCCACGGATGAGGTGGCGCGCGGACAAATATCCGGCGAGGAAACGAAGGTCCGCGTGCGTGCACGCGCGGCGGCGAGCGGAGCGTCGCTCTTATTTCTCCGAGGACTCACCCTCGGCGCCGATTGCACGGAGAAGAGCGAGCGGACCCTTTGCCTCCTCCCCACGAAGCCGTGGGCGATGCGCCTGCGGCGGCTCCTTTATGGGTTGCCGGAGTTTTCATCCGCGCGGCGAAAATTGCATTTCGTTTTGTCCTGCCCGCTGGATGCGTCGCTGCCCGTTTACGCAGCGGAATGGACGGGGAAACGCGGGAGCTCCGGTTTCTACCTATTTTGCAACTTTTCCTTTAACCGCTGTTTTGCAGTTGGTTACTTGTTTATTGTCGCGGTAGTTTATTTTTAGAAAATGGCTCGGGAGTAATTAGTGGACTGACTTATTTGTGCGGTTGTAAGCTGGTATTACAAGGGAAATTAGATATTGATAAACAGAAAGTAGACAGCAGTTTCCTCTGAACGTATGACATTTTAATAGAAAGTACAAATATTTTTTTTCACGGTGCTAGATTAAGATCATGTTACCTGTAATTAAACATAATTATATCAACGATTATACTCCAGTTTTATTTTTAAATACCGTTTGAAAGAGAAACTACTTGTATTTACATATATTTTACAAGAAAATTATATAATAAAAATAAAATAAAATAATATAATAAAATATTTATTTTGAAAATCTTAAAATCGATGAAAACAAGAAGTGAGAACAAATGATGTAAAAAAATGCAATTAAAAAAAGAAATGTTTTTATATTTTTTAATAAAAAAAAGTTACATTTAAAAAAATGCAAAATGTAAATTACTTTATAAACTAATATCCCTCACTAGCTTGATCAATGCACATAATATACAAGTTTTCAGCATTATACAAACTCTTAAATAATATGATTTCCAACTTGAAATTTAAGCTATCGAAGAAAATTTATGATAACGAAAGTGCAGCATTAATTGGATGCATAACATCGTAATATCGTTTCAGAAGCGAAGCAAGCATCAAGCCGAGTTTCTTTAGTCAACGACACGTAGCTTCGAACTTGATTCATTAAATTCAAATAGGATGACGAGATTGCGAAACGCGCCTGAATTTAAAGTTAAGATGGAACTTAACTCGCTTTGTGGAGTTACGAGCACTTTGTAACCACTGATTCCGAAACTTTCCAATATAAGCAGCTTTGAAAGAATACCTATATGACATAAATATGCATTATAAATATTTGCTCCATTTTCGCTAATTAATACGGGGGATCATTTTAAATTTATGCTAACGACATTCGTAGTCCGATCCCCCCGATAATTAAGTCTTAATTCAATTATTTAAACAGGAACGTGTTTCCGCTAGAGTTTCTTTTAAAATGAAATCCATCAAAACTGGAACTAAAATATGTGTAACGAAATAAACAATCCATTACATTATTATAATTTATTCAGCAAATTACTGTAAAGTAATTTAAATACTTTTTCGTATTAAGTATACAATTAATTGCAGTTAATCATTTAAAAGAATTTGGAATCAAATTTTAATAGGAGTACAAAAAATTTAAAAAGTGTACTAACAAAAATTTATAAAATGATGAGATTGCAAAAAAAATCATGAAAAGAATATATCAATAATTATCCATAATTATCACTATACTATTGGATAAGAAAATGGAATAGAATGCAAGGTAACTGTCAAACCCACCTTGCAAATTCGAAGCTCTTAATAATGCAGAATGCACACGGCGGGCCGCTCAAAAGCCATTAATAACGAGGTTATAGAGAGGAGTCGGGCTTTCGCGTCGAAGCTCGGTGGCGCGCGCGATACAAATGACCGCGCGAGGATACCGCGCCAGGAGCGAGTCCTCCTTTGGGTATCGTATGGCAAGCGGCTCGTTTGTCAGGCCCAGCCGGACCCCCCTGGCGGCCTTCGGCGATTTCCGCTCGTACGCGCGCAAGCTCCCCCGCACGAATTAAAAGCCCGCCGGCGGAGGCGCATCGGATTGCAGCGCCGCGGAGTAAGAAGTATCGATTGCGGTACCGCGCGCTCCTGCGCTCCTTTTTTTTCCATCGAGCAGCCTAATCCTTTTTCTTACGGCGGGGATATAGCCGGGGTAACGACGCGACCCAGATTGAAGAGCCCATCGCTCTTCTTCGAAGCCGGGGAGGGCGGTTCTGTGGAAATCGGTGCTTTTTCTGAGTGGATGCAAAATTGTGCTACTTCAAAACGAGGGAGATTTTTTAAAATTTTTTTTTTAAATACAACGATAAAAAGTCAGTTCTTGGAACTCTTCAAAAAAATATTTAGTGATATTTCTTGATATTTCGTTGGTAAAAATTTTTATTTTTAAGAAAAATATTTTAATAAATTGTTATTTTATGGCTTTGAATAGATTAAATGTTGGCTATATTATAAAATTCACAAGAGAATTTTGTATCTCTAATGAAACTCGCGTCGGTAATATTCAAGCCTTAATTAATTCAAAAGGGTATTATCACGGTGTACTCAGTATTTCAAAAGTTTTATCTCGCAATGAACCGCATTAAGAGAATCTATTCATTATTAATTTAAAGCGGTCTCGCCGTTATTTTTTTTCCATCCCGGCCGACCTCTCGGGCGCGCGCCAGCTTACGCGCGCGGTGCGGCAAAGTTTTACCTCGGCACAAAAGCAGGCGGAATCAGAAAAAAATTAGGAAAAATCTCGTCGGCGCTCGCGGGACGAGACAAAATAGGCGAAATAGAGCTGAAAAAAAGAGGAGGAGAGGAGGCAGCGCGGAAAGCGGGAAAAAAGGAGCAACGGAGGAGAGGAGGGAAAAGGGACAAAGAGCGGAAAAATAACGAGATACATGGAATCGCTAAAGCGGCCAGACGAGGCCCCGGAGAATCGTCGCTAATTCTCAAATACGCCGCGCCGGAAGTAAAGGTTTGCATTAAAAATATTTTAATATTATGCAAATATGATTAAGCAAAGTGTCCCGCGTTCGGCCCTTTCCTTTTTTTTTCATTCGCCGGCGACGCGAAGCCACCCGCGAGACCAGATAAGTCGGGAACTTGGGGTAGACGACGGAGGAAAATTCAAAGGGGGAAGCCTGCGGGGAGCGACGAAGCGGCCCCGCGGACGAAATATTTTCAGAAAAATTCCGATGATAGGAGACGAGGCGGACTCTTGGCTGCCGAGGCGCTTTTGTTTTTGCCGACCTTTTTTGCACCTGCGGAAGGACCGATAGGTATTGGAGACAAGCGTAAAGGAATCTTTAATACCACAGTTATGCGCGTTATCGCCAACAGCTACGCGGACGCTTGATCGTTCGAATCTTGCATTTATAAGTTATCGCATATTTTTCGAATTAAATTCTTTCATTCCTTATTGGTTTTTTTATCTTTCCTTCCGATGCATTTCTAATAACACTACTTGGAATAATCGAAGTACATTTTAATATATTTTTTATGAAAGTTATATTTTTATTATTCTAAATGCTCATTCCATTTTCATTAACCCAACAAAACAGATTCTACAAAAATGACGTGCAATTTGCGTTAGCTTTTTGAAACTCTAAATAAAAAATTTTATATACAATTGTACAAAATATTAGTTATTAAGATAAAATTCAGAACAATCCAGCCGATACCCCAATACCGGCGGTAAACGCAACTCTTCCGCGAGCAGCATTACTTGATAAATTGCAGTATTAAACGAACAAAGGGTGGGCATGATGTATTACCTATGAAACTTAGATTACTCAAAACGCTCGTGTTCGCGGCGCCCGGCGCGCGGTGTAATGTATGCGCGGAAAATCATCCGCCGTGAAAAGCCAGGCGAGCCGGTAAACTCGCTTCATCTCTCAATATTCAGTTTCGCCGGAATGAGAAATGCCGAGTTGATGCGTCAAAAAGTGCGCGGCCCGCCGCCAGAAGAAGTCGCCTCGGGTTTCCCCCCGCGCGCCCCGCGAGGAGACAGATTTATAACGCGCCATTTTTCTCGTCCCCCGCGAGCCCGGGCGCGTGTTAACAAGCAGAAAGACGCGGCTCCGCGGCGGCGTTATTAATTAACGTCGGCTCCCCCGTCGTAAAAATGAATTCTGTCCAACGGCCCGTAATTATCGGGGCGACGCGCGGCGCGCGTTAATCGCGCCCGAGCTGACTTCCGCTCGCGAGCGAGCGACGCCCGACTGGCTCTCCCTTATATATTTATCGCCGAGGCGCCCGCTACTTTATCTCGCGACTTTCATTTGCGCGCGGGCGAAAAGGGCGCGGGGGCGGGGATCAAATGTCCCGTGCCCGCGGAGGAAAGCTTTTTCCGCCCCAGTCGCTCGCTCGCTCGCGCTCCTTTCCTTGATAGTCATTTTAATAATTAATAGCACGCGAGAGAGTTTTCTTGGCGGTTCCGCCGGCGACCACGAAAAACTCGATGTAATTTTATTTGCAGTAAGAAAAGGCTGAGGCGTGTAATTAAGAATATTGCCTAGCTTTTTTTACTTTCGAATTTCCGGATTCTTTTTGGCGGCTTCAATTTTTTACATTCTTTCTTTCAGTTGCTTATTTTTTGTTTTAGTGGTTTGTCATTGTATAATTCGATTTTACTCAAATTTTATTTATCATGATTTCGAGCTGTCAAATCAAATAACTTACGATTAGATTTTTGGTTATTATTTTACGTAGTTATTTTTTAAAGGATTAGCTTGGATCGCCAAATTTTGTTAACTGAACAAAAAATTTAATTTGAGAAACGAAATTTTACAACTGGAAAAATCATTACCTCGCATAATAGGAAGTAAAATTACTGATATGTAATAATTTTGCAATCTTGTTACTCAGAACTTTTGCAATTCACTTCCACTTTATTTTTATATCAGTCTCAAAGCTGTTTCAGTAACTTTTTTACAGCACTTTTCGCGCGGGAAGGAAGCAGATTTGAAACGACTGGGAGTTACGAAGAATAAGGAAAAGTAAATGACCGATGTTCTGATATTTTATTATCAGTAATGTTTTACTACCTAATTCAGTCGTTCAATTTTTTTTATGGATTTGTTTGAAATTAATTTTTTGACCGTAAGGCAACGATTTTAAATTTGACATGAACGACATCTTATATAAATTTCCTCTAACATTTTAGATACTTAATAATTCTTGACAGATTTAGTAATCGATAAATAAATTATAATATTAAATTTCATTCACTGCTGTTTTTGTAATAAGCATATTAATTGCAAAAACTTTTGACTCTTTAAATTTTTTATTAATCATAATTAATTAATGATAGGTATAAATGCTAATTCTTTTCAAAGTCTGAAAGAAAGATTTATTTCTAAATGTTGGTCCTTTGAAACTGCATAAGCCCTCATTAATAAGTACAAGAAAATACTTTGGAGGGAAGTACTGGGAAACTTATTTAAATAAATCCTTACTAAAATACGTTTCCCAGAAAGTATCGATTTTATCTTAAAATGAAATGAAATATTCAGAACCTTTTTCCATCTAAAAAATATTTTCTAAATAAATATGTATCCGCGCGAAGCAGCAACCAATTTAAAAAAAGAGGCGACCAATGAAATCAGCGAAAAAACAATAAAGCAACAGGAGAGCATTGTATCGCGGGCGAGCAACGGGTACATACAGGTTGCAATTACTTGGCCGGTCGTTGGCCGCCGACGCCGCGAGCATGGACATTGTAATATCGCAGGACAGTTCATTACACGCAGCTTGGGCTCGGGACGCGGGCGCGGGAGCAGGATATTAGAATACCGGGAATAGCGGGGTATCGGACCGAGGGCCGGGGGTTTATCCGAGATTCGGCCGCGCGTATATCGATGCATACGCAGCGAGGCTCGGCGTGCCATCGATACCCAAATCTATGGGACATCGCAGCGAGGTTATGTCATAGCATTGAGCCGAACCATGATTTCGGCGTACCTAACCGCCGCCCCCCTAACACCGACAATCTTCTCCCCCCCGTCGCGCTCTCTGCCCTCCTCGCCGCACCACGCCCTCGATTCGCCCGCAACCCCGCGAATTTTCCCTCCTCGTCTCTTTCTCGCGTGGGCGCGAGCGATCCCTTTGTCCCTTGCGCGTTTGCGACTCCTGCGCCCTTCATTTGGGGGTGTCTCGCGATCGAGCAACGCATGAGGAATTCATTCGAGGATGAAGGTGTAGACAATTAAATGTAAGTTACGCTGGTTATTTAATTTTGAAAAAACATCATTTTTTATGTTTAATAAAAATTTACGTGGTAAACGTCGCTACTTTTAATAGAGAAAGCTTACTTTATTTTTTCGCATTGTACAAAAGCACATTTTTGTTTTTGAAAGTGAAAATCAGCAAAATTCAAATCTGCCTCGAAAATCACTTTCGCGAGATTCTTTCAAGAAAAGCTTCTTTTCCGATATTGTTGCGAGAAAAAGCACATTTTCCCGCGAAAAAAAGCACTTTTCAGTGTTCTTTTTTCCGTGACAAAACTCTCAAAAGTGATTTTCTTCGTAGGAGTATTGCGGGTGTTTTTTTTTGCAGGAATCTTACGAAATATGTTTTTCTTCGGAGAATTCGTACAATGAACTATTTTCTTTTCTTTTCCAAGCCTATAAAATGTGCGCTTGCAATGGATTAATTTTCTTCGGTAAATTGAAACGTGCTTTTCTGTTTCAATCGACGGTATTTTATATCTCTTTATAAAAATGTTAAATCAATTTGTAAAGAAAGTACCCCAGTATTACCCAACCAACTTTGATAGAAATATAAAACAAAATCAATATACCATTTTAATTAACGGATAAAATTAGAAACTGCGTAAAGAATAATTTTTTCATTTCCATAAGATTTATTATAAAAGAAAAAAAAATCAAATTTAATCAACTGAATTCAGAGTATTGATAGAATTGCAAAGGCACGCGAGACTAATTAAAATGAGCCTCTAATAAAAAGATGACCCTTAAGTCCAAAAATTTCCGCGAAACCCATCAAATATCAATGGCCCACCGATAATGACCCAATAAGTATATTATACCCTCGCATTTCTCCGATTCGTCCGCTGCTCCGGCACTCGGCAAATTAGCCGCGGTCGTCGAAATCACGCGATAATGAAAACCGAAACCGTGCGTTATTCGAAATTATAGGATTTGACGCACGCGCCAATATAGCGGCCGGCTCGGTTGCGCCGCGGCTCTCCTGCCCGCACACCTATATACATACATACGCGCGTGCCCGCGAGCGTAGGAGCTTTCCAATATGCGCGCGCTCGCGCGCCCCGGCTTAATTTTGACAAGATCGAGGCTTTTTGCCTCCGCGGCCGCGTTCCGCGTGCGGCTTTCGCTTATTAATCTGATAAGCGGCCGCGATGTGTACAGATACACACGCGTCGCGTGAGCTCCCGGCATCTGTCACGTTATTGCGCCGATCGACCGCGTTGATTCTAACGCTACTTCCCGGGAAAGGTCGAAGGAGCAGACTTTTTTCCTCTTCGCCTCGTACGGAAAAAATGCTAATCTTTCGAAGTAGTCCACGCGGCGTACACTCGCGCGTCGAGTTCGTAATGTTTTGTTTACTGCGCCGCGCGCGGCTGAAATCGGGACGATAAATCTCGCGCGAGCTCGGAAATCGTAATCTGATAAGGTTAACGTTGCATTTGATAAATTGACGCTAATAAAAATGGTATATCCGACAAATAAGGCAGGCGCGCAATTTACCCTATTAAACTTCGATCTCTCGGCAGCAATTTTTTTATCCCGCCAATATGCCTCTGCAGTTCTCGACGCGCACTCGGTCGGTCATTTCCGGATTACCCGATCCCCTTCCCGCCCGATAAACATCGAAATTAACGGATAAAATTCACTTATTACGACGGCGGAAAGGAAAAGGCGAGCGGCGAGATGGAGTTTTCAAGGCGTATACGAGCGTCGATAACGATACCACGGCGTAGTAGCTGTTGCTGGTTATCCGAGGCAAGTGGGGGCGAGGAGAGAGATCGAAGAGAAAAAAAGAAGGAGATCACGTCCTTCCCGCTGCGAATCCTCGCGGGGGTGTATCGTACGCTCCGCATTATCGATCCCGAGGAGAGAAAGCCACGGCGGCGTGTAATCATTCTGGAAATTGCCGTGCGGGAGGGCGTGCATTGATTCGCCGGCGACGGGGAGTTTATTTTAGAAATTCAGCGGATGTTATCAGATGGATATTTTCGGAGCGTTAAAAATGCGCCCGGCCGCCCCGGCAGTTTGCACGCGAGCGCACGGAATAAAAATCTCCCGCCCGCGGCGAGATCCGCCAGTGTTTCAATTGATTCCCGCGAAGTTTGTATTTTCGAACAAAGGATACTTCAAAATCGATCGCCAAAAATAAAGAGCCCCTCGTCCGCCGTACATCGTCCAATGGAAGGTGCTGATTTAATTGCCCGGTCGGTTTAAATTAACGAAATCCAACAAAGTTTCCGTAAAATCTTCGGAGTTTCATTGGCTACGGGCGGGGGTGATTTTGTAAAATTGCGCGTCCACTTACTAAAAATTATTTTACGAATCTTTTTATTATTTCCGAAGCGCGCCGGCATTAATCGTCCAAGTTTTCCGGCGGAGCAATAATACTAGATCTCCCTGATACATAACTCGAAAGTTTCTTCGTAATCCTCGAAGCTTCATTACCGCTGCAGCTGCGCGGCTTAATTAAATTTTTAGCAAGGCATTTTTTAGCTTCCGTTAAGAGACAATAAACAAAGAGCCCCGCTTCGCCGAGGCCATCAAAGAAAAGCAAAGCGCCGCGGCGCTTAGAACGAGATCGGAGAAAAAAAAAGACCGTAAGCGAACGCAAGCGACGCTTAATTCCGGACACGCTTAGAGGTACAATGTCGAGATGCGGCATTCAAATTTTACACGGCATTAACTCGCTGTTTTACATCGGCGCGACGGCGAGATACGTGGAAGGAAAAATGGGCGCGGGCGTCGATGAGCCGACGGCGCATCTAAATAACGGACGCGTCGAAGTGTACGCAGGCGGAATTCATCCGCGCGTTCGCCAAGTCCATTCACAACGAATTCCCCGAACGATTCGCGCCGGCGTTTTCCGCTTGTTATGCGCCCCGCGCGGCCAGCAGCGACTGGCCCCCGCGCCTCGCGTATATACGTATGTATGTATGCGTCCGCGCGAGTGGAAAGGTCTAGGAAACACCGTGGGGCGCGGGTGGCCGAGCGAATAAAAGAATGCGAATAACGTGATCGAGGAGGCGCTAATTGTACTCGCAGATCACGCGTTGGGCTTCGAATATCCAGCCTCGCCTCGGGTTGTAGCCCTTCTAATCCTTTCCGGTACAAGTTTTTCATAAGAAAAAGTATAACATTGTACTTTTTTTTAAAATAATTAACTAAGATTCAAAATAATAAAAATGTAATGATAACTGAAGTGAAATTTTCAATATATGTTGTTCCTGATCTTCTCGAGGTCAATAAATTGATAAGAGATTTTGTCAGACTTTGACCTCTAATTCAATATGAATACCAAAAAAATGTAAAGTAAGCAAAAGCGGTAAAATTTACGTACAGAATTTACGTAGTTGGTTCCAAAGATTTTTCACTTCGCAAACACATGTGACAAGTTTGCTTCAAGATTTTCTTCGTGAATGCAATTTTAAAATCAAAGTTGGCACAGCCACCTTATGACAGATTCCCTTTTATTAAAAAAGCAAAAGAATATCCAAAAGTGTATATAATATATAAAATACGTTTCTCCGCAGAATTTCGTAAAAACACAATATTTTGTATATTAAGCGAAAGAATGTTACGTATGCGCTATTTACTTATGCAGCGACTCCTATAATCTCGCGCGTTTTCTTAAAGGGTAAAGCGACCGTGAGGATGCGCGCGCGTTTGCATAAAGGCTGACAATAAAAATAGCGATAAAAGTCAGGTGTTATGCCGGCGTAAGCTTTCTCGATTTATGCAAATAGACCTGCGAAACTGGCGTATGCCAGTTTATCACGTGATTTCGCCAACATCAATGGCAATCCGTTTCGCCCGAAAGACATTTTTTTTTCCTAAAGTAAATCAAAAATTAAAAAATATCGATGTTTCATATTTTTTTGGAGATCTATCGCTGAACATCGAAAAATACATTTAAATTAACTTTTCAGCGAGTTTCCGAAGTCAATACCCAATGACACTTTGAATCAATTTTTTCCCTTTTATATACCCGCCGGCGAACAGCGCAAGAACGACAATGGCGTTGTGTTTCTACAGGATAACAGCGCGAATGGAAAAATCGACAAAAGCTCCTTTTAAAAAATAACCGCGTCCCTAAACAAAACACCGGGCGGCGTAATCAATCTATTCTGTCTATATCAATCACGCGCTAAACGAAGAAAAACAAAAATAACCCGATACAAAAAAGCACGACCAAAATGAGCGAGCGCGCGGATCGCGTCTCTCACCGAAACGGAGTGCGTGGGCGGAACACGATGTGGGGGTTGGGGGGGGGCAAACGCAAACAGCCGAGGGTCATTATTTCACGACGTTATCACAACAGCGAGCGCCAGCGGGCTTCTCTTTCGGGGCTGGCGCGCACGCGGGGTGGCGGGGCCGCGGCAAGATCGGCTCCGAAAGAACAACAGGCCGCTTAATTGGTCGTTACCCGGTGATAAATCGGCAGGACCCCGTCGCTAAAGAGACGCGAAATCGAATGCCTCACTTTTCGCGGAGGCGCGCGATAGCGTCGGAAGCATTAAAGCCGCGCACTCGGCCAACCGAGTCAGTCAAGCGGCCGAGGGCCGTAATCGCCGGGGTCGCGATATATACGCCGGGCGAAGGTCCGCGGCGCTTCTTTATTCGAGGATCTGCCCTCCCGGCGCTGCGGGATTTGGCTCGCGGTTAATGCCCGACCCGGCGAAGGCGCAGAAGAAATTATCGGGTACTGCGCGGCCGGGCTAATGTTAGGTGGAAACGCGCCGGCGATAATGGCATGGAAGTGCACCGGGGTTAGCCGTGCCGAGATAGGCAAATTGGATCTTGTGTCTCTGAATTACGATTTTTAAATGGTAAATTGAAAGCCATCAGTTTTTATGACGCCGCGATTTCATATTTGCCTCTCTCTCTCTTCCTTTTTTCTCCTCTCCGATAAGAACCGTCGCCGAGGGATGTACTTTTTATTCTTATCGCGCTAATGTCGCCGGAAATAATAGAAGCGTGTCGACTGAAATACACTATTGGCGCTTTATAACGTTATCGAGTTTTCGGCGTTTTTTTTTATCCGGCAATGACGACTTAAACGGATAGAACGATAGATAATTGATTCGATCAATTTTCTTCCAAGAATAAACGTCGCTGCGACGAAAATAATTATCCGATTGCGCTTTTTCCGGGAGGCAAACTGTTGCCACCTTAAAGCGCGTGCTTTTAAAAAGAAGCTCGAGGAGCGGGCTGAGCCGACGCTTTTTCGACTCGTGTCACCGGGCCTGACGATAATACTTTTACATTCATAATGTTTCCGCGTGATTAATGGATCGCCGTGGAGCGGAGCCGAGGAGCCGCCGAGGAACAAGACCTCCGGCGGGCCGCGTCTTTGCATTTTTTTCCTTTCGAGGCGGTAATGCTGTTATAAAATAATTGAAAGTGATTTTTTCCGGCGCTCGAGTTTTACGCTCCTTCGAAAGTTAATTTTACGAGGTTTTAAGCGAGTTACGCGCCGTAAAACGAGCCCCGGAGAGGAGGAAAAAATAACCCCCGTGAAAATTGATCGTTTACGGCGAAAAGTACCTAAAGTGTTTCTTAAATAACGCTTAAGAGTCGCCCTTATAAAATCAGAGCGAGTTCCACCACTTTCATCCCCCGGCGGTAAAGTATCGGATATTAACTATATTTTTTTCCCGCGGTCCGAGCGAACTTGTTGGCGTCAGCGTTGGAAAGATAACGCTTAGAACATCGATTTCGCCCGGTAGCTTCCGCCGGGCGCCCAGTAAATTATGAAGTATCGGCCCGCGCGGGGGTGGATTTCGGTGCAATCGATAACCGATAACGGACGAAGGAGAGAGAAAAAAAATATGGCAGTTGAAAAAAAAATCAAGCGGCTGTCAGTGAGACTCGCCGTCTCTCTAATCTCCTCCTCGTATAATTTCCACTTCCCTAAATGCCAGACGCTTATCTGGGCGGGCGGGCGCGCGCTTCTGCAGCAGCCCCCTAATGACACCCGCTGGGACGGAGCACCGCCGTTTCGCCTCGCATTTCAAACCTTCGACGAATATCGGAAAATTCTTCAATAACCTAATGGACTCTTACCCAGAAGCACATCCTTTATATAAATTTAACGTTCGAAGAATCTATCGCGTTTCGAGTTACATCTCGAACTTAATCTCGATCTTGATATCGCTTAAGAAGCACGTGAGCCGAATTCACTAGTATTTTGTTTATCAGGCATTAAGACAAATTTTACTTTAATTTCATAAATATCAACTTTACCGTAATATTTTAATATTGAAGGAAAGTGAATAATTCCATTATTAGACTACTGTCTGATAAAATATTGGAAAATAATCGACACTTATTTTTTCTTTTTTCAGTGAAATATTTTTTAACAAAGTTATAGTTAGATAAATTTTTTTTTTTTATGTCTGTAAATAAATATTAAACTAAAAAAAAGAAAAAATTCGTGTCAATTATTTTTCAATATTCTGTCAAGTGTATCAATAACGAAATTTAAAAAAATTTTTTTTTGCTGCACCCAATTCAAATCAACTATTTTTATTGATTCTTTTTTAGCAAAAATGTCTTATTTAATACTACAATATTTTTACAAACTATGTTTATCAATTCAACAATAAAAATTTTAAAGAACCATCGATTTTTACTTTAAATCATCTTCTATACTATATCTACATCATTTGATACTACACCAGTACTTTCCACACCATACAATTATATACAGGGGAATAATTCGCACGATTCCATAAAGGAAAATGGGTATAAGGCTTGTCGAAGGGAAAGCCGTGACTCCTGACATATCGAGCCCGCGCTCAGACTGGCACAAATCAGAAGCAGCCGCGTAAACGCGCTCGTACGCGGCTCGATCATACGGGGAGGAGCTATCAATTTCAATTTCCCATCGGCGCCCAGGTCGGCTCGCTATCATCGCCGCGCGCGCGCGATACTCGAAGGTCGAGTATACGGCGTCGACGACGCCCGGGACGATTAAAGCGGCGGCAGCGGCGACCTCGGCTTACGGCCCCCGGACCGGCCCTCGTAACAGACACTTCGCCGCGCTCGAGGGGGTAGATAATCGCGGAGAGTCCCTGCGCCACGGCCTTATCTCGGCCCTCGGCGGAGGCGAGCGCGATCTATATTCGGCCGGGGCCGCCTCCCCCGCGCGCGCGCTCGCTTATCCGATCCCGTGCGATCTCGCCGACCCTTCTTTCGATGAGGCGCCGCCCGGAAGACTCATTTTCGAACGCTTCGCACGCCCATTTTTTATCGCGCCCCCGCCGTATACGCTCCTCCGGGTGATTCGCTCCTTTCCGAGCGCTTTCACGGTTATGCTCGCCGGCCCCATTCCCGAAATTAGAAGGGCTCTCCTCTCTTGCCTAAGAAATGTGTTGTGATACCGAAGTGAGAAATGACGCGTCACGAGTGTCACTTCACCCGGCTTCGGTGTTCCTTTTTTCTTCTCTTTTTTATTTATAAATACTTTCCATAAAATGACGTAAAATTTATAAATCGAGCGAACGCGATAAGTTAAAGAAATAAATTATATCTGTATTTCTTTTTATAAACATTATAACTGACGTTTTCAAATAGTTCGTTTTTGATGGATATAAAATGACTGTCGTAAATTTAGTGATGTAATTAAATAAGAATGAAATAAAAGTTACACAAGACAGCGGCTATAATTTAATTAATAAATATTGGTCGCTGATTCCATATTTAAAAATGTTTATAAATTTAAAACATCTGTTATCTTTTCATCATCCGAATCACAATAAACATTCCTATTTATAATTATAAAATACAATTTCAGAATATGTATATTTCTCGGAATAAAATGTCGGTAAAAGAAAATAAAATGAAAATCCATTTATTTATATCACCTCTCGCATCTACATCTCCGGTCACTGTTTAGCTGTCCAGGCGCAAAAGCGACACACGACTGACGCGTCCTCGGGGCAAAAGCTCAAGGCCCTCGCACATTTGGGAAAATCCAAAAAGCGGAAGAAATTTCGCGGCACAAGTCATCCGTAATCCGGCGCCTTATCTCGGGAACGAGTTCTCGTAAAACGACGCGTTTCACGAATTTAATAATCTCAACGTCGCGCCTAATTTATGATCCTCCGTGCGCGCGTCCCCGCCGAAATCTCGAGGAGGGCAATATTTCTTAAAGATCGCGCGGATAGCGCGAGGCTCGCCCTGGAAGCAGCAGACGGAAATCTCGGGGAAAACGCGCGGGGCAGAGTGTACATTCGTATATATACTTATACACATATACAGCGGGGAATAAGAGCCGACCCTCGAAAAGGCGACCCTGCACGTGTACGTATAGGGTGCGGGTATGGAGTCCGGAAAGCCGACGCAACGTCGCGACGCGCGCGCTCGCACACACGCGGAGCGGGCCGAAGATTATATCGCGCGACATTGCGACCGCGCGCGTAATTTCCACTTGAGAAATTGTCCTGACACCTACACGCCGACGATGATGGACGAGCGGAGCCTGCGCTGACCTGCCCTCCCTAACGAATTGAGCGCAGCCCTCACCCCTTTTTTCGCCGCTCCTGATGGTTTATTTGCTTTTCGAGGTGTACTAGTTCTCGATATTCTGGATATTCTCCATATTGGCTAATTTTTTGCGAGTTTTATTTGTGGTTGATATTTAATAGCTCAAGCGAGTATAGCTCGAGAATATTGTGCTGTCGAGTACTAAAGTTTTAATTTTTAATCCGCAATTTCTATATGTTGACTTGGGCGAAAAGTACATTTTAGAGTTTTTATTTGTTTTTTTAGTATCATCTGTTTTTTCTCTTTTCTTTAAATATCTGACGCACAATTGTCCGGAGAAATGCGTCTATTTAGTTTTGAGGGTTCTTTAATGACTGCTTATATTTATTTATAATGTAACCTCGTTTCTTCATAATTCAGCATATTATTATTTCCTGAAAGCCCATTACATCTGAAAATTAAACACAAAAGGTAAAATCCCGTAAATCTTGATGCACTACGGTAGTTAAATGAATTTTTCATCTCATCGATATTCGATGTTTCGTTCGTTCTCAGTACTAGAGACTAACGACCCTTCATTTGAAGCACGTGCGCGCGTCAAGAGTACCGCGTCAATGGGGAGCAAATAGTTTTACAAAATTCTTCGCATACACAATCAACCTTTAATTTCGCGCCTCGCAACTTTCCCGCCCTTTTGTCTATTTACCTTTACCTAAATAACTGAATTTTCCTCGAGGAAATTCCGCGCGCAGTTCATTATTCAACCATAACACGCGACAGACCACAATTTCGAAGGCAAACCTTATCGTGGAATCCGTAAACACGCGAGGAGGGATGCCGAAGAGGGAAAAAAATTGTGCCACCGAGGGAAGCCGAGGAAAAAGTGCTTGTCGAGCCCCGCGTCGAAGTGAAAAGCGCCGTCGATTGATTAAGCCGTATAATCAGCGCCGGCGGGAAAGGCTTTCCCCGGGCAAACAAGCGGGCCAATCTAAGACAGCTCAGGGCGCGCGCGAGCGTGCGAACGTCGGCCGGGGCTTCCTTGAATTCACGAAGACGTACGCGCGGGGCTCCCTCACCCCCCGAGCGCGACGTCTTCGCCCCAGATATGTGTATATACATAACCGCCGCGGTCAAAGCAGGCCGTGTCGTCACCCGGTAGGCCGCCGCGTGGAAATTGAATTCCCGCTTTAATTAAGGATTTAAGGGGTTGGAGAGTCCCCCCCGAGAGGGGGTTCCTCGTCAGCCCGACGAAACGCACCCCCATAACAAGCAGCACCCGGAAGAACAGCGGGAAGCCTCGCGCGGGTTTTTGACGCGGTTCGCGGCCCAATCTCCGGGCAAATTGAATTTTTGCGAGATCAAAGACTGCGCGATGATCCGCCGGCCGGGCCCCATCGATCCCCGCCAAGACGGAATGCCCATCGGAGGAGGGAGAGAAAAACCAACTACTTCCGAGACGTCTAGACGCGGGGGATATATCTCAAAGACCGGCGCGGCTCGCCGACGAGGAAGACGCGAATTTTAATATCGGCCGAGCGGGCTCCGCGCCGGCGGCTTCGAGAGTATTTTTCCAATATGCGGTTTCAGATGGGAAGTGCGTGGAGGGCAAGGAGCGCGCCGGTTATTTTTGTTTGCGGCGCGCGCGCGCGCCTCCCGTTTCATCCCCGCCGCGGACTTTCTTCTTTTGTGTGCACCGCCGGAGCGTAGGAGCTCGCCGTTGCACTCAATATCGCCGCGGCTTTTTTATCGCGTTGCGCCGGGGTCGCCGGGTGCGTGCGGCCCGGCCAATCCCGTTACGCGGCGGACCTTACGCTAAGAGAAATTAGAAAAGTTTCCGCTGAAGGGAGTCGATCGTGTATTATGTATTCGAGTCGGAGCCCCGGGGAAAGCGATGCAACGCCACTCGAGTCGGGTAAACGCAACTTTTATGGTTCTTTACCGAGATTTACGCAATCGAATTTCTTTTTACATTCATTTTTCATTTGCGAGCTATCGGAACTTTCTTACGAGTGCGAAATTATTATTTTGAATTGTTACTCAATAGCCTTTCTATTTACACTGGACTGAGATATTGCAATATTCATATGAATAAAATAGAATAGAATGGTAAATAATAATCTTTAGAAAAAGCGCAAGAATTCACAGCTATTTTAAATCAAATATTTTATAAGTGATATCACAGTCAATTCTTGAATCAAGAACTAACTAATACTAAAAAGTAAGCCAAAAGGATTTAAAATGACTAGTTACAAATAATGAATTAGTAACAAATGATGTAGTCGTAATTTTAATTGTAAAAGCCGGAACTTTCAAATAAAACTTCTATTCTACTGGAATTTGTTGAGCTTTTTTCCATCAATTTAACGATTTTTTAATGCTCATTTAATAATGACTAGTAGAGTAATTACATCTAGATGGAAAAGCTTCACTTCTGCAGGTCACGACTTCTGTAGATATAAAATCTATAAGTATTATCAAAAACATTCCTCAAAGTTCGAAATAAAAGTAAAATACAATTTCTTATTTAAGATATTTTTAATTTCCACGCGAAGAAAAAGTTATCCACGTGAAATTGAATACCGCGAGGATGCGGCAAGCCAGCCAATCCGCCGGAGGACGCGTTAATCTCGAAGAAAATAATGTTCAAAGCGCAGCGTCATCACAAAAGTAGCCCTTTCTCAATCCTCCGGCGGAAAGCCTCCTCGAGGCTCATCCTGCTGTAAAATCCATTCGACGTGTGCATCGTTATTCTCTCCGCGCGCGTCTCTCTCCCCCTCGGCAAAAGAACCGAGAAAAACATTCGCGCGCATCTCGCACCTCCCCCCTCGCGTTTTGTCAAGCCTCTCGCGAGAGTAAAGATAAAGAGACGAAGACGAATCGCGGACTGGAGAGACGGAGGGAGAGGAAAAGAAATAATAGAAACCGAGACAGTCCGCGGAAGCGTCCCGGGGACAATAATGAAGCCCCCGCGCGCAAAACAAGCGCAAGAGCCTCGGGGATGCGGCGCAAGCGCGCGGGCTTGGAAAAAGCCCGCAGAAACGAAATTGGCGCCCTCCCACGCGGCTCGTCTCTCTCCGCGTCTCCCCCTCGCCTACTCGAGGCTGCTCGAAAGAAACGGCGCAGCAGCCCCGCATCCGGTGCGCGCCACTTCTGCGCGCGTATACCTGCTGGACGAGTCTATGTGAACGAGCGTCTGGCGGCGACGTCGGCCTATACACGGGGATGCACCTGCGACGCCGCGACAAAAACACGGCCCGTCGAAGGGGGGCCACGAGTGGATCCGACGGCGGCCGCTTGTTTACTTAGGCAATGGCTAAATTACCTTCATGGGAAACGGCCGAAGTTTCGAACCCCCCCGCCGGAGAGAAAAAACGCCGGGAGTTTAAAAGGTCGCTAAAGTGCACACGGCCTTGCGATACTATGTTAATACACGAGCGAGTTGCGTTGGAGCAATTTTGGAGCTCTCGCGGGGACTGACACTTTATCTGCTGGGAATGGAGCGCCTTTTCACGTGACCCTTTTACTGGATGGTGTCAGCAAACATCCGAAGGACTCGATGCAGTTCAGAAATTCTCATCGAAAAATTTGAGTTTGTATTTGTTTAAAAACTGTCGTTGTGATATTAATAAATCGGAATAACTATATTGTTTGATTGGTAATTCATTAAATTATATATAACTCAGTCTAACTGGACTTTCTTATTCGAGGAATTTAAAAAAAAAAACATTTTATTTAATTTTTTTGTATTTATAAAACTACGCGACATTCAGATTATTTATATAAATAGAACTCGATCTGCTAAAAAGAACTTTGACGTTAGTTGCACTACCAGTTTCCGAGCGCAGTAGAGCAGCCAGTTAGGCAAGGAATCTGATTTTCAACTGTTAATTCGCTTAGCTGCAGCTTCAACCGAATAAATTAAAATTAGTTCTCATCCAAACACCGCCGTATTTACCAGGTACCCTATTTTTCTAAGTAAAAATCTTTTATTTGCTCCTAAAAAATAATCCCCAATGTAAATTTGCACAAGCCGCACAATAGTTAGTAAGCCAGCCTCTCAAGCGTAAGCTTTCAACCAATAAAAAGCCAAGTGCTAAGGCAAGATTCGCTGTAAGAACGTCGCTGCGGATGTAAGAAATAAAAAGGCGAAGGAGCCTCGAGTAGGAGAAACGTCTATAGAGGCCGTCGAGTGTCCGGTCCCCGCAGTCGAACACGTGTAAGAGAAAACTAAAACTCCAGAAAGCCAGAGATGACGAGAGCAGAAGTGCGCCGCGCCGCCGACGGCTCCGCAAAAGGAGAGACGCACTCGAGGAGGCGCCAACGGACGAATGACGACTCGTCGCGCGGGTATAGGACGGGAAGATCGACGTTCGGGAAAAAAAATCGACGAGGAAGACGGAGAGCGGCGAACGAAAGCAGACGCCTAAGAGCCGCGCACGTACCTCCCACGCGCCATACCCGCTGGGTTTATAAACGCGGCACTTCGATGAGAATCGGTCTGAAAACGTGCGCGCCCCTTTGGACACGCTCTCGGGCCGTTTGTTCCCGGGGACAGATAAATAGAGGGAAGTGCTTTTCACTCGGCGCGCCCGCCGCGAAAGGAAGACATGCCGGCACGATCGCCCCTCTCTCTCTCTCTCGTCCTCCGCCACCTCCACCCCCGCGACCCTCGTTATTTGTCTTTTTCATCGGCGACGAAGGTGTTTCCCCGGCGCGGACGTGTCCCGGCTGAAGAATGGCGAGCGGCCGCTTTGTCGACCCCGCGCGCGGGCCCTTTAAACTCGCGACGTCGTAACGCGCGAGCGGTTTTCGGCTATATTGTTTCACGGAACGGCTATAGCCGCACCCCCGCCTTTATAAGTTACGCACGTGTGCGCGGGGGGCGAGAGCTCGCGAATTCGCGCGGGATATGACGTGCAAACAATGTTGCCGCCCAGACCGACCCAGTTTTCGCAGTGTAATTCCGCGAGCGGAATAGTTATTTTTGAAAATTTTCCTCGTTAACGGGCAATGTAAAATGGATGATGTTTAATTTTGCCTCTTCTTTTTAGGCTCTGATGCTTTGGCATTGTGCGCTGACGGCGTATAAGGAGAGTTCAAATGTTATGTTTTGCGCTGCAATTAGTTAATATCTGTTAATTAAAAGTTTGGTAATTGATGAAATGCACGTTTTTGTTTCAGGTGAGTGGCTTCTAAATGCGATGAGGATAAATAGTAAACTAATAAAATGGAATATTCTGCCTCGTATACGTAAGTGAAGCATCATTTATCTGCTTTAGGACTTTACTTTTCGCAAATAAAAAACGAAAAAATTGAAATAGATAATGGATATTTCATTTTCCTCGAATTTTTAACTTTAATCAATTTTGCTATACTTATTATCGCCAAAAAATGATAACGAAATAAATAATCGCTTCTTTTCCCCGTTAATTACGGCTTCTTATCTCCCGAGCAAACTCAAGATTTGTAGTTCGCAGATGCTGGTTTGTACTCGCGCGGAGAAAGAAGAAAAACGAGAAACAGCGCGGGAGACGCACTTTGGCCTTTAAAAACATCATTAACAAGCCTCCCCGGCAAATTTAAGTGGCAGTCGTAAAAAAGTTTTCCCCGCAATCCGCCTCCTCCTCGGTCGCATGTTAACGAGGGAAGGTCAGCGCTTTTCGCCCGGGCTCCTTATCCGCCTTCCCTTGACACTGGGAGGCACGGCCCGGCAGCTCCGCGTGTATACGTACACACACCCGCGAATAGAAAAAGAAGAAGAGAGAATGGAAAAAGGAGGAAAGGCGCCGAGGAATCCTGACGAACCGGTCGAAGTGGCGAACTGCAATTTGCAAAAGTGCATCGACTCCCCACTCTCCCCCCTACCGGGGAATCTCTCCCGCCGAGCAGGAGGTGGAGGGAGGCGCGGATAGTCGTCCAACTTTCGCCCTCTCCTGCTCCCGGCTCATCCGCGACGACGTCGACGACCCTGAGCTTCTTAATTAAGAAATGCCTTCTAGGCGAGATTCAATTTGTTTCGCGCCCCGCGACGCGAAAACGAGCATTGCGCGTCGGCGCGGCCGGGGCTGCAAATGAAAACGCCCCGTTCCGCGAGAATTTGATTATGAAGAGATTCTTTCCAAGACCCCCCCTCAACCTTGGACCCCGTGATCTTTGCTCGCCACATCCTCTTACCTTGCCTCGGCCCACGCCGACCGCGCCTTTCTTCGTTAATGCGCTCCTTTTAATTGTGGACATTGCGCGGAAAAATTAGACTTTCCGCGCCGTATCTCTTTTCCGGACTCTTTGTTACGTCGCCGTCGCCACCTTCTCAGGAATTTCACGGAGCTTAATGGCCCGCGGTCGAGTGAAGAAGATCCGTAATGTATTTGTTGGAAATTTTTTTTAATGCGAATTGCTTCTTTTCACTAAACAAATGTTTTATTGATTGTCATACGTAACTTTGTATGCAATCTTTTAAAATTTTAAAATTTTCGAGGGCGAAAACGTGAAGCGTAAATAATGTTGTAATCGAAATTAGGCTTTGACGTAATTTTTTTATTTTATTCCGTATAAAGTAATAAAATGATTTTGTTATCATTTGTTTATCAATACTTGTAATATCACTTTCAGCGCTGCAAGTGGGCTCTGTCGATGAAAATCGCAAAAGCTTCATTTTTACAGCTGCTGTTAATTGTTATAAAAATAAATCCGCGTTTTACTTTTATCTCGGCAAATCTAGTTTACAACAATCGCACCGCAGTCGCGCAATTTGCCAAATAATAAAATTTTATTATTAAACGAGCAATCAAGTACAGCATCGTGCATTTTTCCGCGGAAATATAAAACTTTTGAAATTCACACGACAGAATAGTCGGCCGATCCTGAAAACCAGCACCGCGGCATCTCTAAGCGCAAAGCGGCGCAATATCAAATTCCATTAAAAATCAAAATTCGCTTCTAAACCAGGCGGGCGCGCAGCAGCGGCACGCAGCGCCTCGACTGAAATATATCGCCGCGCGCGCGTCCGAGGCCGGGCGAAACACGAGCGAAAATCCCGAAAACGAAACAAGCGCCGGAATGCATATCCGATGCTCCGCTTACGTATAAACAGTGACAAACCCGTTTCCGCGCGCTCGCCTCGTTTCCCCGCCGGAGTTTCGACCATCCTTCCAGTCGGCCGCGGAGCTGCGGCAGCGAGTCGCCGCAACGGTTCGATCGCAATTGTTGATTAAAACAACGGCCTGCGTATAATCAATGAGGCCGGGGGAGGAGGCGGGAGGGAAGTTTCGGGACCGTCGCTCCTTGGCTCGCTCGTTTTCGTTTCCTATAGCTGCTCGTTTTAGCGCGCGCGCTTCGCCGATATAACGAGCCTCCCGGCGACCTCCTTGACCCATCGATCTATTCGGCTGGCTTCGCCCGAGCGCTGTACGACCACCGGCTGTTCGGTGCTTCAATGGGCTTTTCATGGATGCTTTGTGCAAATCGCGAAAAATAGTGAAATATTAAAGAGATTGCGTTTGAGCAACTTGCGAGTTCTTATAAGTCAAAATCGATGCCGATTAGCGACGATTCGTTCAAGATTAATTTGCGGCATTCTGACGACTACGTTCTGAAACACTGGGGTTCAATATATAAGGACATATAAATACTATTCAAAAGTTCTAATTGAATTTAATTAATATTCTATTGTAAAAAAATATCAATTAAGTGATTGAATGAAGTAAGTTCCACAATTTTGTCTTTGCAATACGAAATATTACGGAATTGTTTTCCCAATAAAGTTGGTTCATTGGATCACTAAACTCTTACTTTTTTCACCGTCACAACCTTACGAACTTTTGAGACTTCGTTATTATCAATACTATATTGACAAAAATTAAATTCGCTGATAAAAGTAAACTTCCCTGAGTTAAAAGAAATCAATTTTGCTCCCCTTTATTATTTCGTAATTCTGTATACATAAAAAGAAATTGAAAGAAGCTTTGCAATTTGAAGCTTAAAGAACAAAAAAGAATCAAGCTTTGTTTTGAAGTAAATAAAAATTTCATAAGATTTTTTAATTTTGCTTTCTCTTTGGTCAATGAAAGTAAATACAAAGGAATTAAAAAAGGTGTATTAATTTTAGTGAAGATATTAAATTTTTAATATTTCTCTTCAACAGTCAATAATATAAAGTAGAAGCACCTCTATTAATCATGGTCAACATTAAAATATGCTGTATAGAATATGTCGTACTTTTATTACAACAACGGCAATTATTACGGCTATGCGATCTATATTTTCAATTACGATTATCTGGATGACGTCAATTGATTTACAACCCTTATAAAATGAATATAATAACCATGCAGAATAGCCCCTTTTTATGCGATTTTTATTTGCGCTGACTGCTGTAAATCTTGCTTTTTCTCTCAAAGTATTTTTTCTCATCGTTAATTTTACTATCTGTCACAGACAGGGCATTCTTATTTAAAGCGAATGGCACAAATTGAAAATTAAATGGAACTAAAATTTTTCCCGAGCTTGCGTTAATTGCTTTCTTTTCGAAAATTTGTGCGATTAATACTTCATATAAAATAGTACACTATTTGAAAAAGCAATTTAAAACTCAAAAATTACTTTGCAAAATGATTTTCTTTTAATTACTCAACATAAAATGGATGTTTCCATCAAACATCCAACATTTCAACTGCGTTATAAAATGAATCTACCGAACAGGCATTAAAATGCTCATTTCCAACTGAAAACCGATCAATCAAACATAAATTCTGTTATTTTCTCCCTGCTGGAAATCATCTGCTTCTCTTCTACCGATTTTTCGGATATTTTTCGCCACGTTTAATGGCTTATTTCAAAAAAATAACCAATAGGTCATTTCATCAACGGGTGAAAAATTGGTTAAATTTCCAGAAAATTTGCTGCATATCACTTATCAAATATTTATTTTAAAATATAACATGCTTATTCATTTAAAAAAACAGCTCGACACTTCTAAGGGAATAAAACTCGGGTCAGATGAGTCACGGTCTCTCTAGTTGCGGATATGAATTGCGCGGGAGAGAAGTGAATGAGGAGGAGAAAAAGAGAAAACAGGGGGCAAGAGTGCGCAAGTTGCATTTTTCGTGCGCTCGCGCGCGAGCCCCACGGCTGCCATTAATTCAAAACGGGGCCGTTCTCACGAACCATTAATACCCAAGAATATTCACGTGTGGGTCGCGCGTGCTATTTAAAGCAGTCCACCGCTACCGCGAGTACACTTGTAACTTCCTTTGCGGCAAAGGAATCTTTTTTGCGCAAGTCCGCGCTGCTAATTAAATTTAATAATTACCGCTTTTTTCATTAACTTTCCAACCACTGTCGAAATTTAGATTCTAATTAAGGTAGAAGAATGAAGATGCATGAAACAAGTTTCTTCGTCTTATTTTCGTTACAAAATTTATAACTCTTATCGAGCACTTTGAATATTTTTAATTTAACAACAAATAGCTGCAAATATTTTAGAAATGATGAAATAATGATTTCGGAGAGGAATAAATGTTGGTCCCTTTTGTTCTAGTTTTTAACTGAGTATGATTGTAATAATCAATTTTTTGCTTGTGAGAAAACAGTACAAGGATATTAGTATTAATTAAATGAATTATTAGAGGCAGAGTTATGGCCCTCTGTTTTTACGTTGATTGAACGGTCAATGCCGAAGGGAAAGAAAAACGCCAACGGTCGGGTCGATAGTGCCGCGGGCTACTCCTCCTGGGTAACTAGTTTGACCAAATGGCGAATAAACGGTTTGCAAAGCGATTTTATGGGGACGTTTGAGCCCTGCTAAATCACCGGATATTTCAAAGCGCGTCAAAGGATTGACAATTTTCATCGCCTCAACTGAAGTGCCATTTTCAATTTAAAGTTAACTCTACTCATATGTGACAACTATTGCAATACTATTATTAAAAGTTTTACTTTTATAAGATATTAAATTACTAATTCATGTTAATTTTTAAGATCGTTAATATTCGATCTGTTTCCGCAAATTATTTACGAACAATGTATAACAAACGAATTATTAATTACTTCTACAAATTTTAAATTCAATTAATAATTAAGTATTTATTAATGATAAGAGGACATCGTCTTTAATAAGAGAAGCTCATTACTCATCAATAACATTTCATACTATTCCACAAAATCCTAATTATCCAGCCCTAGTGTGCATCCATTACCCCACCTATTAACCCTAGTGCCTCTCCGAAGTGCATCAAGTCGCTTACTCCCTGCGTCTCCGCGGCATCGAGAATCCGCCGCGAAACTAATTAAAAGCGTCGCAACTCGCTGGTCGGATAAATTAAAAAGTTGGCGCGCGCGTGCAGCCGTGGGTGCACTCGCGGCAACCGCTCCTCGGCGGCAGCCCGCTCGCGCCGCCGAGATTAGCCCGTATCTCTTAATAACAGCCCGGGGGGCGCGAAAGGCGCGCAAACCGCTCCCGCGGCTTCGGGAATCTGCGCGCCGATTGCCTGCAGACGGCCCGAAAAGCCGGGGGCACGCGTCTGTCTCGGGGCGATAAACGAGCGTCCGTTTAAAGCGTGAATTATACGCGCGCGGCCCGCTCGGTCGTATCCTCCGAAACAGCGAGCGCGCCTCCCTTATGACGTTTATGGGGGGGGGCCTCCGCTCGCTCGGCCGATTTTCGCGGCCCCCGCGCGCGAGGCTTTAAATCCTCGCGGCCGAAAGAGAAATAAACGCGCGCCGACGCGCGCGTTTTACGCCCGACGCGCTGCCCAGTTCATACATCACCCTGCCGTTGACGCTTAGAAAGCAAACAGTTCTGCCGCGCGCGCTTCCAAAGGCTTGAAAAGTAAATAAACACCGAGGCGTCGTTTTTACGCTGTTGGGGAATTTCAAATTTTTTATTTTCACCGACTGCTCGAAGGATGAGTTTCTTTCTATTTTGTTTCTACCGTAGGTTTGTGTGTTTGGTCTATTCTTGACTTACCGCGGCTGCCGATGATTATTTTATCGCGGAATGTAGTTCGGTGGGGTGTGCTTCTATTTTATCGAGTCCATTTGTAAGTCAATTACGAGAGTTTAGTGAAAGCTGACAGCCCGCTTTCAAGCTCTTTGCAAGCTCTCTTTTGTAGGTACAGTTGTCTAGTTTATAAATATGAAGGAGCAAATCGAGTGGCTTTACTCGAATAAAATCAAAAACGAACCGCGCAATGTCGGAAGTAAGACACTTGTCCATCAAAGTACATTTAACAAATGCAAATCTATTTTGAACATTCGTCTAAATATGTAATATCCATACATACGAATTAATACGAAGAAGGATTAATAAATGACATGAAATAATTCACCGATCAAATCACCCGGAAGACCTCGAATCTCCAAAGTTAAAAAAGAAACTCGCGAGGAGATCCCGTGAAAAACGAGCCGCAATTTGTATATTTTTATCGACTCAACGACGCTGCGATTTCGAATTTCGCGATAACGATCAAATAAAACGGCGCGATTTAGCGCGAGGGGGAGGGCGGGGGACCGCAGATAAAAAGAGAAAAATACGAGCGGCGCACGGCACGTGGCATTAACACCGGCCGGCCGATCGACTAATTAGAGCTTTTTCGATATTTACGCGCGGCGCGGCGTCGTTTAGCGCGTCGGTAAAAATCGGCCTCGCGTCCCGTCGGCGAAGAACGAGCCTGTAACGCGCGCACGCGCCGCTCTAACGTCCGATACTAACCGTTTTGCGCGGCGGCGCGACGTTTGCACTTTATCGCCCCGCGGGCGGACGCGGGAGCGCCACGCGCGAAATTTTTCCACCCCCGCCGTCGATTGATCATATTTTTCGCGCGCGGGCGTTTAATTCGGAGCGTTCGATTGGTGCGTCAGCGCGTGGCTTTCGAATTTTTAATAATGATTGGAGGATAGAAGTGAACATTTTGAAACAGGATACTCGGGTACATTTTTCCTGGAGGATTGTACTGAGTTGAATTATGAAATAAAATGAAATAATGTTTTTAATTAATTTAATGCACTTTTAAAGTCACGAAATTGCGAGATGGAAAATTTTTATGTAGTAAACGAAATTTTTGCTAAAATTATTGGGTACTGTTTTCCATTATGTACCAGCACTTGGCTCGGATCCCAAATACGCTTTTATATGTGCCAATTGGGGATTTGAAGATCAAAAAGCATTACGTAAATAAAAAATCAAAATATGATTGCCTTATTTTTCTCACCGAATTTACAATTCATTAAATTATCCGTAATTTATTATTTTATAAAGTAAGTAAATTGCTCATGTATTCAATGGTAACTGACAATTTCAGTAAAGCAATAAGAAGAATAAAAACTATAGCATGGAACAGATCTCTGACATCCTTTTAAAACATATGTACATAGCTAACGGGCGTATTTTTTCCCTCCGACTCCGGTTACATTTTATTCTTTTATTACATTAAAGAATAACATTCCAATTATTTCCTTAAACTAATTATTAAACAAAATCCCTTCTATAACCAGCAAAGGATTAATTTATCGCGAAAATCGATTGCACCGATCTAGAGCAAAAACCAGGTCGCAATAAATGTGCAAGTGAGTCCCTAACTTTACTCCTCCGGCGCTCGGTGTATAATTAAACGAAAATGAGCAAACGTTCGCCGGCAAAGAAATAATTTTCAATTAAAATCCTTGACGGTCGAACGGAGGAAATAAGAGCAGGGGTGCGCGCGCGTCGGACTGTTCGACGAAAAAAGTAAAAAAAAAATGAAGGAAAAAAATGGAGCGAGGAGAATAGCGCTTTCGTACAGCTCGGTACTCACACATCTGCGCGCCGCATGTGCGTAACAAAACGCCGAACGCCTACGCCGCGGTGGATGAGCGCACCCGTGGCACGAGGCCGGAAGCAGATCGAGAAACGCCTGCTTGACGAGCTCCACAAAAAAAAAGATGAAAACGGTAGGGCTGCGTTAAAATAGCCCGGCCTTTACGGTTTTTTTCATTGTGATCCCGGCTCCGACGCTCTCCCCCTACCCTCCGCATCTGCTTTCGACGTTTCGATTATGCATTGGGTAATCTTTGTTGTAAATATTGATCAGGAGGATGCTGATGCTATTGTAGCGAAGCTTTGATTATCGAGGCTACTTCTTTTATTGTTTGGAGATTGCCGAAAATGGCTACAATTTTTTTATAAATTTTAATGAAGAAATGGTGAATTCATTTTGTATAGAATTGCTGAAAAATGTTTAAAATATTAAGGATTTAAAAGATCTATTCTCGGATTTATTTCACTTGAGATAAATTTTAATTGTTTTTACAAAAAATACTTGTTTATTGAAAATGTAAATGAAGTATAAGACCGTTTATTTTCAATAAACAAATAAAAAAATTGTTAAATGTAAGAGAAATGGTGTTAAAAACAATATTTGCAAGTTAGTATCTGATAATGTTTCTTAGAATCTAAATAACTATTTGTTTATCTTTTTAATTATTTTTTATCTTTTTTCAAATATACCATATCGTTCATCAAAATGAAATTAACATAAAAACGTACCGTACGAGTAAACAAAGACTTACATAACAGAAATTATTCGCATCTTTCAAGAAAGCGTAAATCTCCAAGATTAGAATAATAATGCCCAGGTTTTAAAAATTCAACAGACAATGCCACAAAGAAGCATTGCGCAAGACCCAATTCGAAGAAGAGCATAACTTCGCGCAATATTAATCGAATCTCCTCGCATCTACATAAATCACCCGGTAACTCCTCATTTAATTTTAATAACCAATGAAGACCCGAAAAAAAGCAATCAGCAGCCAAGAAAAAAAAGCGAAAAATCAATCTCTTTAAATATGCATGGGACTACCGTTCGCGCTCGGACGTCACAATGAATATTCCACGGAAGAGCCTGGCCCGCTCTTATACGCAGAGTACACCCGCTCGCCGCGTAGGAGTCAGGAGTGGCATCATCGAGATTCCGTCGCGTCTCGCCAACAAAAGTTTCGACTCGCATTAATCATACCCGCGGGTGAGTCGAGAGCATCACCCACCGCGCGGTCCTCGGGAATCAGTTACCCGATGCAAATCCTCGGATACACCCTTCCCAAAGCGGCGAGCTCGAGAGGTGCGTTAGAGGCTAACTGCGCGCATTGTGGAGACGCCCACGCGCGCGTATTATTCAATATTATCTACGATCTATATTTTACTCATCGGCGCGATCCACGGAACCGTCTCGCGCCCTTCCGCCTCGGCGCACCCGGTATGTGTGTGTGCCGTGTCGTCGCACCTAAGCCGCTAAACGCATTGTGCGGGACAGAGACGAAATTATGGTAAAACGCGGGATTCTATTATGCGAGCTGCTTAGGCTCACTTCGGCCGGAACGGATTATGTACCGTTTCTCGCATTTTTATATCGCTGTATAAACGTAAACAGATTTTTGTCGGTTACACGGTCCTTTCTTTCCGTCGTTCCGGCTCGGTGTGACCAGTTATCCGTGCATCTTTACGACTGGTTACTATTATTTGTAACATAAATAACCTACAGACTGGGTTTTATTACGCGTGCATAATAAATTAAATGCAGAGCTTTCTCAGATTTAAACGATTTTTTAACGGTTATAGATTAATCTTACTTTTATATTACGTGATTTTTCCGAAGTTGCTACACGCGCATACGATTTCTGCATTGAATAGATAGTGAATGAAACTTTCTATCGAACACGATTACAAAAGTGTAAAATACAATGTTTCGAGTGCTTCTGCATTTCATTTA
Organism: Eurytoma adleriae; assembly: GCA_900480045.1. Classification (NCBI taxonomy): domain Eukaryota; kingdom Metazoa; phylum Arthropoda; class Insecta; order Hymenoptera; family Eurytomidae; genus Eurytoma; species Eurytoma adleriae. Next base: position 384,492 of record UXGC01000019.1, on the reverse strand, counting down.
AGATATTTTTTTACGCTTTCACTATCGCGTTTATAAAGTATGAATGAAAAATGAAAGATTTTAAAAGGCTGCAACGACTATTTACATTTTCTACTCTCCGTTTAACGTGAATGCATTTTGAATTGCAATTTTTGATAGCATAATTCTATATTAAACAGATAAACATTAAAAGCTTTTAGCGTTACGCAATTAATAGTCAACGTAAAATATTTCCAAAAATATCCTCGAGGCTGTATAACTGTTTTATCCGGCACTGCATACATTAAGCATACGCCATAAAGTTCGACGCTCGAAGAGGAAGAAGAGAGAGACGGGGGCTATTTATTTACGATGCCGAGCTTGAATTTCAGGTAAAAAAAGGAGGCAGGAAAACGAACGAAAAAGAAGGGGAGAAGGCGAGTAAGACAGACGGGGACTCGGCGAGCAAACCGGTTTCTCGAATCGACTCCGCTCGCCTCTCTTCGTCTTGCTCACTCCTCCGCGCCTCGAATCGAGCCTTCGTTTTCTACGTGTGCACGTCGACGCGCACGCACACTCTCACACCTACTCTTGCACGTGCACGAGCACAGACGCGCGCACTCACGCACACCGACGCACACGAGCGGAATAAATTAGAAAGTCCGGGGGGGAGTGCAACGCACTGCTAATGTCGATGCGGGGAGGGGGCACAACGGTATTGCGGCTTAGACGCGAGTTTTGAGCTTCGTCGCCTCCAGCACCCCCCTCCCGGCAGGTATGCACTCCGGGACCAGAGAGGAGCAATCCTGACGAATGATTTCGGCTTTTAATGCAGCTGCAACGAATGATCGTTACAAAGCGAGCTCGAGCAATCGCGCTGCACAGCCGCGCGCACCTCTACAACTTTCTGAGGAATTTTCGGAGCGAGAGAAAGAGAGGGGGAAAGAGTTGTTCGCGCTCCGAGTTAAATGACTTGCCAAATGGCGCGTTAGATAATTGGACCCCGCGGCATTACTATGTTATTATTAATTTTACAATGGAACTTCGTCACTTTCTTTAGCGACAGCGTTGGATGTGCGACTTTTGTAAAATTATCTTTCGAGTGTTGCAATTCAAATTTTTGTAATCATTTTCATTATTGTTACAGTTACTAAAGTTGCTGTTAGTGGTATATAAGGTACTGTTGAAGTAAATGATGTAAAAAACAGTGTTTTAAAAATGATTACTTATAAGCGTCAACAAAGATTGGAAATTTATTTGTCATGCTAATTAAAATATATTCAATATTTAATGCAAAAAGGTTGAGCCATCTTTTATTTAATATACTAAAAATAAAATTTATTTCATCTGCTTAGAATTTTCTTTAAAAAAATCAGTAAAAATTGAAAAGATTTTATTTTAATTAAAAATTGCTGAAAAAATTAATCTTTAGATGGTGCATAACGAAAAAAGCTCGGCCCCGAAAAAGCTGCAAGGTAAAGTGTAATTCTCCTGCATTTTGGACCGGCACTCGGTTTGTAACATTAAATTAATTAACGAGTTTTTCTGCTTTTATTTTAATTAAAAATTTTCTGTTTTTATTGTATCGACGAAATAATATAAGTTATTTCATTTTGTACAACAATGCAGTAGATTGATGTAAAGTTCTGTTTGGAAGTTAAACCTGAACCAGAGTACTTGTTTCTGACGTGCTGTGAAATTAGCTGAAAAATATTACAATTATCATTGGAAGAATTACACATTTATTTTCAAATTATTTTCTTTAACAAAATTAACCATAAATTCATTTTAAAATTTCATAAAGAATTTATTGAATTAAATTAATCAAATGTTTTTATATGATTCGGTTATGTAGCTTCGTTATGAAATTTATAAAATAATGCATGAATATTAAAGATAATTACAAACGCATTTATCGACAATTGATCTTCGTTCTACTACTGTAAACTTTCCTTTATCGAAAATAAAGAAAATAGTAAATAATCAGAGCAACTTGCTAAATCGAATACTTCTGCAGTAAAATGGATACAAAGGTTTACCGCGGACAAACAGCGGAAGCGCGCGTATCTCAGCTCGGTATGCCAGCGATTCGGTGCATCTCTCAAACACGCCCGGCACGCCGACGCGCGGCTCACCTAGTGCGCGCATACGCGCACGCGCGTTTCGTTTTGAAATCGTGATTAGTCATGCTCGTTAACGAAATGTCAAACGGAAAGTCCATTGTAGCTCGGCAAACATTTGGAATCACTTCCGCAAATCACCGCCGAGCGACATTAACGTCACCGCCGGACACGAATTCTTTGCTCTCTCGGAAGCTCTCATCATCGTCGCTGTATTAGCGGCCGATATCGCGCTATGATCGACCACTGGGATGTATATGTTTTACCGACGGGAATGCGACACGTGCCAACGTCAATTCGAATTCCTCGAGTTTTAATATAGCGCCGCTTAATATTCGATTCAACGTCGACCCTCGATTACTTCGCTTTATTGATTATTTGTTACGAAAGCCGGCAGACCCGTGAAATCTTTAAAAGTTTCCGTAAATACGCGAAAGAATGAAAAAAGAGAATATCGGACCAGACGACGTCAAAGCTCCGGCGTTGCCGATAAAAAAAAAAGAGCGAAAAATCGATAATAGACTCCGGTCGATCTTTCTTTCACCCACTTCGTCAGTAGGTCAGCGATAGGCTCTCGCGTGCAATTAGTAAATCCCATTACCGGCGGTCGTCGCTGCAGCGGACAAAGCTGCATCGCGAGACTTCATTCCCCGGCCCTATACTCTCTCGACCCGTTTCTCTCATCGCCGATAAATGGACAAGCGCGAGGCGCCGTGAAAGCGGTGGCGCTCTGAATTTTTCAGCGCGACGCGTTTCTTCGCCGGCGAAATGAAAAAGAAAAAGCCGCGCGGCCGAATAAAAGCTGGCGCCCCCGACGGTGAGCGCAGTAACCCATTAAGGGCGCGGGTTTCGGTACACAAGGGCGCGGTTTCTAAAAACCCATTAACAGGACCCGCGAGCCTATCAAGAGCGCACCGGGGGGACAGCGGCGACAATGAGGCGCGAGGGAGAAAAATGAGAGGCGGTTGCGCGCGAAGATGAATTGTGACGCGGTGCTGCGGGCGAAAGGCGCGGGGGAGACGTTGTAAAAGACCATTGAATCCGTAAACGAGACCCGACAAGGCTGGATAGTGCGAAAAAATGTCCCGAGTATTGGAAATTTCATAGAGCGCGTCGGAGGAAAAATCAAGTTAAACTTTCGCGGATCGAACTTTTCAAATTTTTGTTCGAATTATTTATTAGATTTCGGATTCGTCGAGCAGCACCTACGCGATTAATAATTAATCTGGATGCACGGTGAAAGTATAGGAATTTTATTATTAAGCATTACGATTATAGTAAAAGTAAAACGCTCGAGAGCCGCGTAACACTAATAAATTAATTACGAAACTTTTCCAATAAATCGTAAAACAGAGAAAACCCGAAATCCATACCTGCATAAACTTCGCAGAGCAAAAAAGTACCCTGCAATAAAACTAATATTAAAACGCGAAAGAAACCAATAGGACGAACGGAGGAGAAGGAAAACCGAAGAGAATCAAATGAAACCGCGCCGCTTTAAAAGGGAGCTGCTTTCATAACCGTAAAAAAGGCAGGCGCGCGTGCACCCGCGCACACACCCGCCGGGATGGGGTGAGAGCGTACGTAGAGCCGGCCGGCCTCGACTCCGGCCCTGCGCGAAATTTTCAATTTTCGTGCGGAGCCACGCAAAAAGGTCCAATGACCCGGCGCTGCGAAAAATCGGGGGTGCGCGCGCCACCGCGGCAAAGCGGAAAAGACGCGCCCGGCTGAAAAGTAATTACGGCCCGGGCTCGCGGACGCCTGCAGCCGACAGATTCGCGATAGTAATTGTCAGAGGGCGACTTTCGGCCGGGCACAGTCGCGCGTTTAATTCGTGCCGCGGGGGTAAACAGCGCGAAGGGCTGGTGCGGCTGACGGGGCTAATCGAGCCCCCGCGAGCGCGCGGGGTACACCCCACCGGCCGCCCGCTCCACCGGGAATTACGCGGCTGTTTATGGGCGTCGTTAAATTTTGAGGCGCCGCGGAGTCCCTTTACGCCCCGCTCGATATGCTAATTTTTGTGTGACTCGACTTTTCCGGCTACTTCCCCTTTGGTCTTTTCCGCGCTCGGCTTACTCGTTCTACTTCGTAACACACGGAATTGCCGATTACGCCGTGGTCGAAAAGTTTTCGTGCATTCTAAAAATTTAAAGCGCCGTTGGTGTAGTGTCCGTTTTTAGTAGCTTACATAGCCCAAGCACTTTTTTGGAAAAATATTCTTTTCGTTTTTCTGGCTTTTCAATTATAAGTAGACAAAAGAATTTTTTTCATTAAAAATATTAACTATAACTTTACCTTAACTTACCTTGCTATATCTTATTACTTTAGAATTTAAAAGCTTTGATAAAGACCAAATTATTGATTAAAATAATATCGTCGGCCGAAAATTTTAAATTAATTTAAATTATAATTGCATAAATTTCCTTTTAGCAGAATTTTATAATGGTATTAATACGTTAAATTCTATTCTAATATTCATATCGTATAAGATAATTGGGTACGTTTTATTCGAAGTCACGTGTCTTTACGAAACGGCTACCTGTATAAATTCCCTCCCACACAGCAACCACGAAATAATGTGTATGGCCTGCAAGTAAGGTGCCTAACAGCCAAGTAAAACAATCAAAAGCCATTACACTCCCGGCCACTTGTGCATGTAAATGAATAGTCATTTGCCGCGTTTATGTTGTCCAGCCGCACTCCTCCCAACCGTATCGGATTCTGAATATTTTAGTTTGACCCGCATTTAAGTCTTCATAAATTCAAGACTGAGCTTAATAACCACATCATTTGTAAAGAATCAATAATTTATGGTGTTGGCGATTCAATTTCGTGCGATAATACTGTAGATTGTTATAGTCGTTGTTGTTTGCAATTAAAGCTGAACCCGCAATACTGTGTTCGGCATGTGCTTATACCTGTAAAATATTTTAAATAATAAAATTTTCTTTAACGAAATTAATATTATATACTTAATATATTTTAAAATTTCTCAATTTTTAAAAATAAAAGTAATCAGAAATTAAAAGTTTATAAAACAAGTAGATGCGAGTTAAAATATTTCATAAATATTATACTAATTATAATATGCTCACATGGTAAGTATAAGCACATCAATCTTGCACGGTTCTCATCGTTCCCTTGCTAAACAGCATTAAGTATTTCTACACGAATGGCAGTTTTGCTGCTTCCTTGGGCTGTTGCAATTTCATTTTGCACGATAACGCAGTTGTTTGGCCTTAGGTACTGCTCACAAAACGGAAGCCAGAATATTCTGTTATTCACGTTATAATCTGAAAATTATTTTAATCAGCAAGTAAAACGATTTATAGTTTTAGTAATTTAAATATCTTACATACAATTTTATTGAACAAAATTTTTCAGATTCTTTTTTTTTAAATAAAAGTAATCACATACACAAAGATTTCAATATACAAAAATATATTGCTTCTTTCATCGTTTTTCAAAGAGAATTGTTACACATTTTAAAAAACGAAAAAAAATCCAATAAAATTGATATCGAGCACGAGATCGCGCGGCCTCCGTTCCAGTTTCTCCAAAGTAAAAATTAGCGCTAAACAGAGCGATTTATTTTTCCGCGAAAAATTTTTTCTAAATTACCTTCCCACGCACGGCGTGTAAAAAAGGACTAATTAATAACCGCGGCTAAAACCGTACCGCCGCGCGCAGCCCCCCTAATTGCACGTGTAATAACCCGAGATTGCGTATCAGCGTTTAAAAAATAGCCGCGCATACGTGCACTGCCCGGCGCTCGTAAATCATCCGCCGCGTGCATCTGCGTTAGGCCGGGTTCGCGTGCGCGGCTCCGCGAGCTAACGCCCGCGACGGTCCATCCCACGCAACGACAGTCGCGGGCGGACCGAAGGAGGGAGGGGGAACGACGCGTCTCCAACTTTAATTCGGCGATTATCCGGCATTGCCCGCAGTTAGGCGAGATTGCGCGGGGGCCGGCACCTGGCCGCGCGCCTCGGCAGGGACCTTTTTCCCCGCAATGGGCTCCGCAAGAACGCGGGGGTACAGGGAGGAGGCTCGATTATGCTCGTCGATGGCGCGCCGATTTCGCTATTCCCATCCCGCGTAACGACTGTCTCGGAGGCCGCAGCCTTCGTTAAAGGCCTGTAATGGAGCCGGTCTGGCGCAGCCACTTTGCTCCCTTTTTTCTCGTTGCTTCTTTTGCAGGGGGACATTAGAGGCCAGGCGGATCGAAATGTGTTTTTGCTTCTGCTTTTTTTTCTCTGTCGGGGCTCGCGACATTTTCCGACTTTCGCGCTCTTGCTTTCTTTGGCCTCGGCGCCCGTTGCGTGCCGGATATCGCGGCAATTATCGACGGACTTGCGAAACCAATTGATTGCACGCTTGTGGCCTGTGCGTGCGTGCAATCGTAAAAAAAAGGGGGACTAATTGTCGGACGTATTATGGGTGAGAGGAGTATCATTATTGTTGCACGCGGTATTGTGCATGCCAATTGTTGATGCGTTATTGTGTCGGTATAAGGGAAACGATTCGCAATCGAAATAAGCACCGGTTGCGGTGAACAAACTGGGTCAAGTAACTCGAAGTTTTAAAAATAAACAAATTAATACACGTTTATCCTATTTAATATAATACGTTTATAACAAACTAATTTTGAATATTAATATTTTTTTTTAAGGAAACTTCTAATTAATGCAACTTTAGTGTCCAAAATGTCTCGTTTTATTTTACAATGCAAGTATACCGTTATATCAAATTTAGTTTGCCTAATATACCTATCGTATAAATGAAATTCGCGTCAGATCAATACTGCGAGAAAAATCAGATATATGCTTGGTGTGAATAGATATTTCAGCCCGAAAACGTTAATACGTAATTTTAACATTGAATTGAACCTTCAAAGGCAATACTCTAGTATACTGTAAAATATGAAATTTCGTACGCGGTGTGCAATATATTTAGTTTGATTTTGCATTCATAAAGGTATTGTGATTTATGGCAAAATATTAATTAATCCTTTATTACGCAAATGATTATTACGACTTTTGTTGACGCATAAAAGTATCATTAAATTATTACCAAATACTTATTTTGGCTTTAGTTTGACCTAAATAAATATTACATTTTTGATATGTCATATTTAGTATATTATATTTTTCACTTTATGTTTTAAAACAAGTTTAAATAAATTGTTAATACTATTGAAATATATTGTGAATACTTTGTAACATTCTTCATAACTTTGAAATAAATAAATTAAATTAAATGAACATCAAATTACAACTCTGTAAATACGAGTAGGTGAAATTCATGCACTTATTTAAAATTATAAACCGTCCATTTCTAGAATAACTTTACATTGTAAAGTACAATGTAAATAATGCAAGGTAAGTAAATATTCCCTTATTTGGACGTGAAATCCGAAAATTTCACAAATTCATATTTAGATAAAAATGAAAAATTTATTTTATGTTTGTACTTTATTGTTACTTGACATTCCCTGTGCCCTCGAAAGGTATAATAAAATATCAAAAAATTCGTAGTAATAACAATGATCTCGGAAAGCCTGTGCTTCCCGAGGCAGCAAGCGAAAGCGAAGCAAAATGTGTCCCCCGATAGCCGCGCGCGCAACAATGAAAGCGCGCACTCAGGGTCCGCCGACGTAACCAGAGGACTGCGTTAAAAAAAGGAAGCGCCGTCGCGGCGCGCCGAACGAAACCGGACGACGGTGCAGGCCGGCCGGGGAAATTTCGCATCTGGAAATAGCGCGCGCGCGTGTAGAGTTACGGGTGGCGGACCCTGCACATCGTTACGGGGGTTCTGCAGCAGGGTCGCCGTCGCGAAACCTCTCGAGAGCGCGTCTGCGAAACATCTGGGCCGCGGCGCTCCAGGAGTCGACGGGACGTCGGCGGAGCTTTTTAAAGAGGGAGGGAAAAAAGGCGAGGAAAGTCGCCGTCTCGCTGTGTCCGCACGGCCGCGGGAGGCGGATATCACGAGGAGAGAGATAGAGAGCCGGAGCTGCTTCGCGCGTCAAAGAGTCCCTCGAAATTAAGCAGTCAGAAATTTATGACGATCTCGAGAGAGGCTGAGAGAAGAGGGGGAGGATCTTGAGAAGACGTCGCGGACAAATTGAAACCTCGCGCGGCGCCTATTCGGGCGTGGGCGTCAAAGGGTGCGGACGCTAACAAGAGATTTTAATTTATGTGGGTATGTGGGACTTTTTTTGATGATTTATTAATAAGTGGTGTGTCTGTTACTGACGTAAAAACAAGCTACTGTCTATTTGTCAAAAATACTGAGCTGACATTATGATGTGCCTGTCAGAGCGAAATACACTCCCACTGCTTTTTCTTAGCCAATCTACTATTAGAGTTCAAAGTAGACTCAATCTTGACGCGTTGAATCTATCAAAACGTCACTTTTGTGCGCCCAAATAAACCTCGAATGAATTATAACTCATAGACAGTCTCTTAAAACGTCGCGTCAGAAGTCCAGGGTGCAATTTAAATCCAGCGTGGCGGAGCTTTAATAAACCGGCGCGCAAAAGCGTAACAAAGAAAGCGAGCGCTCGATTGCGCACTCGGGGCCGAGATCCAGGGGGCAGGAGGCCGCTCGCTCCTCTCGCCGTAATTTCGCGGTAATCCCCGAGAGGAGCTGTCCAAATATACGTACGGCCGGCCCTCCACCCCCCGCTCCCCACTTGGCCCGCACACAACGTATTAGCAGATTAGCCTCGGCGCTCCACAATAGCCAGATTAGAGGTGACTGCGCCCGCCGTCTTTTTCTGTCCGGCCGAAGTGGCCGGGCGAGGAGGAGGAAAGGCGCCGAGGGAGAGAGGAACCGCCTCCGCTGCATCGGAGCGATACTCGGCGAGAGAGGAGGTGCCTCGCGGGCTCGCTTTTTCGCCTCTTTAACCCGCATAACTCTCTCTCTCCCGCCTCGGCGAAAGAACGCGCGGTTTTCGCGGAATATTGGCACGGGGGCTAAGCCAGCGAGCGGGAGGCCGTACGACGCGGCGCTGAAGACCCACAAGGAGGGACGGAGACCGCCAGCTTCTCTCCTTCTCGGCTCTTTCCCTCCGGCGACTGCGGCCGTCTCAACCCGTTCTCGATCTCCGCCTCTTTATCATTCCCGCGTGTGTACGCGTTCTATTTGCCCCTGCGCTTCTCGAGTTCCTATACATCTTCCCGAGATCTTCTCACTATTTTTGATTCTCTCGGCTTCTGCTCTTTTGTCTATCCTCGCGTCGGTCGTGGGTTCCTGCCTGCGCGGAGTTGCGTATAGTGTTTCAGCTAAGTAGACTCTTTTTCGAGTAATATTTCACGCGTGAAGATTAAGGGAATCGGCCTCGAGAGATTTGGAGTTCGTTTGGAAGGGTCGAATTTAAATTAAACATTCGGAGATAATTATATACACGCGGTCTTTTGGGGGGGATAATGCGTTATAACGCACGAAGTTTACATTTTCCGGAATGGAGTGTTACACGAACAAAATGATGTTACGTGGCCAAACGGTGTGTCTTAAAGAATTTAGTACTCGATAGAGTGTTCCGTTGCTTTCAGATTTACGACCTTAATCCTTTTTTCTCTGATATCAAAGTGTAAAGTATCTCTAAATATTTTGTTACAAATTTTACTGCATAAATCTCCACACTATCCACGTAATCTTAAAACATAAACTCCACTTTTAAAGTTATTCACCTTCATGGGAGGAAGAAGTCGTTAAAAAACTTAGAAAAAAAAATTTTTTTTGACATTGATGAAAAATTTAATTTTCCCCTAATTTCAGATCCTCCGAGTTAGCTTGTTTGCGGAGCAATCCAGCCCCGGCTCTTTCAGGTCTGAAGCCTCCACTTTTGACGGTCGCGGGAGAGCGCGCGCGCGGGAATACCGCCATCCGCTCGAGGGCGCAAAAAGTGCATGAAAAATCTCGTGTTTTGCGCGGAGGGCCACTTTACTCACGCACTAGTTGGCGACGGCGCCGGTGTGCATACACGCGCGTGCCGACGGGGCCGGCGTAATCTTGCAGGTTGCATAAATCTGATTACACGGTTTGGGCGGCGCGAGCCATTGTTCGCGCGCGAGGGAAAAAAGAACCGCAACCCCCGGGGGTTTTTCGCGCGTCTGTTTGGACGCGCCGGCGAAACGCCGTTTACCTTTTCCTTCTTTTTACATAACCGCTGCCCGCTCGATTGATTTTCCAGTCGTAAAAATAAATTAAGAGTTTGCCTTTTTTTTCCTGGAAAAATAAAAATATTTACGGTGAGTCGCGATCGATTCATTCGGGCTTTATGTAAATATTTGACGAAGCGTGACTGACAAACGAGCTGGAAAAGTTTAGAAATAGAAATTAAAAATTTTTACTCTAATCCTGTATCGGGTTATTTAAAATTCATGTGCATGATTTTAGATTCATTTTGAAACTTGTATTTAGATTCCCTTACATTTCCCTTACATTTAAAATAAGAAATAAAAATACACCTTATTGAAAGTATGTTCATTGTTTGTATATTGACAGTGACATCTTTCTTAGGTGTAATTGGCTTTTTTGCAGTGTTTCCTTAGCTTCGAACTGAACGACATTTTTCCTTTTTACCTGTGAAATGTCGATGTGCAGAAAGTACACTGTTTTGTATGGATCGTACGAGTGAAAAAGTAGATATATTAAAATAAGTATGAAATTAAGTAGACACTTGCTAGAGTAGTTTAACATTTTAATTTATTTACAGTACACTAATATCATTATTTTTAATAATTTAAGAAGAATATGCTTTACTATCCTTCAATTTCTATAAGGACATGTGCGTTTCGATTCCAATGAAAAAACTGAAATCATGGAATTTCGCATCGAAAGAAAAGGACAACAGCGCATCCATAGATCATTGGCCGGCAACACAAAGTTTGGTCGTGACACGCGAGTTGAGTTATCGCTCTGTTAAAACGGCTCTTTTCGATATCCGGCGGGCGCGCGCGTCGGCAGCGAGAGTGCTGAAAAAATCCTAATCCATTTATACCCGATCTGCTCGATTCCACTGTCCCCCGCTGATTGAATTAGTATCGAAGTTACTCGGATGTGTATCCACGCCGCCCCCACAGGTACGTTGCGTCCCGGCTAATGAGATTATCGACAATCAATCGCGCGATGGACTTCGAGAGAGAGAGAGGGAGGGAGAAAGAGCGCTGGCAAGGCGGGGGAGCGGTGAAACGGAGACGTACACATAAGCTCGCTCGCGAGTTTCAGCGAGCGAACTTTTACCCATGCAGAGGCCACCGACGCCCATCCCCGATAACGAACACTGACGCTGAGTAAGAGGAGCGCGATATGACGAATCAAACCTCAGCTTCTTGCTATGGTATGTGCCGGCGCGCGCGAGAGCGTACGTATGTATAACTGAGATATTCCGCGTGGAATTCAGCCAATCAAATCTAGCGCCGGGCAATCGAGATGCGCCCGGCGGACGTTTGCCCAGCTTTTTTTCGATTAGTTAATCTCTGAAAAATGGTTCGGACCCGACTCGGTGCGCAGCGGAGCGAAAAAGCGTTTGTTTAGAAAAATGCAGCTATCAATTAGCCGGTAAAACTCGGCTGAACGAGTATTTGTTTAAATAAATCTTCTCGATATATTATCAGGATGTTCATTTGTTCGTTGATTGAAAGTTTTTAAAGACTTGAATTGGTTTATCTGCAAATAAAAAAGAGGTTAGTTTTTTTAAAGTTTTTCTTAAAAACTCCGATTGATTTATCTTACCTAACAAGTGTTCCACTACATGTACCAATTACACTGGATACTGAAGTGAGCCTGTGATACGAGGTACATCTCCTTTCTCTGCAATAAAATTTAAAACATAAGTATTTACCTTTTCCCTTACTGTGTTTTTCAAGCATTAAAGTTTTAAGACAGCTGCTTATTGACATGCACAAAAATGGTAAGGTCGCTCCTATCAACCAGTAAAAAAATTCTTTTTTTCCGAACTGCAGGTCCATTTGCCACAGTCAGTCCCTCACGAGTCCTTCGAAGAAACTCCATAAGCACTGATCGCGGATAAGTCTAAAAGCTCCCGCCGAAACATTAATTAGTGCGGGCTTTTATTTACGGGGTTCGAAAAAGGCGTCGTAGCGAGAGGGATTTTCGTGCCCCTCGTGTATACAGCGCAGCTCCCGCATAAGTAGAAACACATGCAGCGGCGAGAGGAAGTCCCGCAGCCGAGCGTCGCGCGCTACGCCGGGGACAAAAAGCGCATTCATCGCGGGCGTGTCATATGACGTCGCCTCTCGAGTAGCCCCATAAATCTGAAGCGCCACCGCTGGAAGGACCAGGAGAGAGAGAAATGCCTTGACGTTTTTGACTCCGCGTCGGTATGCGTGAGTAATGAGACCGAAAAACCAAGTCGAAAAATATATAGGAGCCGGGGCGAGCTAGAGAGAGAAAGAGAGGGGGCGGGGGAGCCCTTTCTACGCCCCCCGCGCGCGACCTTAGCCAGCGTCTTTAAATTCAGAGCGAACAGATTTTTTTTCGACGCCCCGCGTCAACGGGCGAGAGAAACAAATAACCGCGCCAGAAGAAAAGTGCCGCCTTCGCTTCCTTTATACGCTCTTTTTCCTCGCCTTTTACTTCCGCTCTTTCTTTGCCTTCGAAAACTGCGGAGTTACTCGGAAAGTTGCGCGAAAACACGCGCCACTTTGAATAAGTCCGTTGTGTAACTTAAGCATCAAACACCTATGCAGGTTAATCACTAATTTCCCTTTTCAACGTTTCCTTTGTTCCCTCGATTTTCGTGGATTCTAAACCGACCTTTTTCCAGTAGTACAAACTCACGGCATTAAAATACAATAACGGCGCGCGCATCAAAATGCAATTCTTTCGCGTATAAATAAACATTTCCCACTCGAACCCGAGATCGAGCGAGGCTCGCGCGTATAACGAGAGGGTCACCGTATAAATTTTTCCGAGAACCGTCCGCAAGCTCCCTCTCGGGTCTTTGACGGGGGCAATCAAATTCGGGCGGCGCGCCTCGTAATTGTTACTTCGCGTAAGCCTAAAGGCCGCCACTTAGGCGCGCGCGAGCGGCCCCTCTCGTTGATTCATCCGGGGCAAATCCGTGCGCGCGCCGGCTCTTTGTCGAGTACGAGGTTTAATTAACAATCCGACAAAGCCTTCATTTCCGCGCGCCGCCGCGCTAAACACGGCCCGTCGATGCCGGCGCGCGGCCGAACTGCGCGCGAATCGGCGAAACGCCGAGGGCCGCGAAGACGCGTCCGCCCGGTATGGACGCGGGGGTCGGGTAGAAAATTAAAGGCCTCGCTCGGAAAACTAATCCGACTATTTTTCTCGGCGGCAGGGGGGCATCAAAGCGCGAGCCGCTTTGTCTCGGGCCTTCTTCTTCTTTTGGGGGAGGACGGTAGCGGGCGCGTGGCTCCCTGCATGAATACACGTAAAACGAAACACGTTAACTGCCTGCGGGCTGGCGCGGCGGCTCGCCTGAATCTCGCCCGTCGCTCTCTTTGGCGCAAGCGCTCCCCGTAATAGCCGTCAGTTTACGGATAAAAAGTTCTTCCTCTCCTCGCTTCGCTCTTGTTTTCTCCTCGTCGCGCCGCCGTTACTCCGCGTTTCGGACCGCCCAACCCCTCCGCGCTCAACCCCCTTTTTCTCTCTTATGAAAAGTGACTGTATGGCGATTAAATTAAATCAGAGGAGAGTATTTTAGAGAACCGAGTATTATGAACTGCAGTAAAAAAGTAAGTTTACGCGCGTTTATATAACGGTTGTAGAGTATGACTGAGGATCTTATATCTAATTAACTTTTTCAACATGCGAAGTGCAACTTTTTGTTTACATATTTGGTATACTTAAAGCATTAGATTTTCGCACTTTTTAATCAACTGTACTTACATAAAAATTACTTTAAAAAATCTACGTGACATTTAATTTTATATACATTTTTTAAACTAATAATAAATTAGTTAGAACTTTTTTTAATGATACAATTTTATCTTTTGTCAAATGGAGATTATCCTCTACAAAAAAAGGTATAAGACAATATTAACTTTGACAGAAAAGGAAATACCGACAAAATTTTATCATATCTGCTGAAATATTTATAGAAATTTAAATGCACCCTACAAAGCCGGCGATGAAACATATCGTCCCATCCGTTACGAGGAACCTCTAGAGCCGTTTCTTTGTATCCTCCACCTACTTTTTATCTGCGGGCAAACATCACAAATTCCGAGCGTCGCGTGGATCGCACCCGCCCAGGTAAAGGGGGAAAAAAGGCCGAAGGAGAGCTCGAGCTCTCGCGTACTCGCGATAAAAAAAGAAAAGATAAACAAGATAAAAAGGAGCGTAGAGCTCGGCCGAGCGTCCCGGTGTCCTTTGTCATTTTAAGCAAACCCATTCGCTCGCCGACGAGAAGCTCCCGGCCGCGGCGCGCCATCGGCGCTCGACTTACTCGCGCGGGCCATTGTCGCCCCGCGCGGAAACGAATCGCGGAATTACGGATTTCCCCGCTGTTGACCGGGCCGCGTGGCCGGCGCATTGTGCGAAAATAATATTCGCGGTTCTTTGCGAAATAACCTCTTTCGAAGGGAAGGCGCGCCTTTGCCCCGGCTCGAGCGAGCCGCCGCGGCGAAATGACTTTTAATCTCGCTTTTTCTTTACCCGGGGCTTTTCTTTTCATCTTGCAAAAATAAATTGGACCGTCGAGCTGCCACTCCGCTCCGCGGGATCTTTTCAAAAGCGGGATTTTTTCGGCGCGGAATCAAAACGGAGCTCTCGCCGCAATTTTTTTTCACCGGGGTTTCACCGGGGATCTCTCGGATATTAATCGGTTTTCGACTGTGTATCGATTATTCCGGAAGTAAGTGCGTTTAATTATTCCCTCTTCCGCATCCGTTCATGAATTCTGCAAATATGCAAACACGAGCGAATCTATTTTCAACAGTCGCTTATTTAAAAAACAAATGCGCCGATGCAACAATAAAACACGGGGCATATTATACATTCCGGCCTCATCAACATTCTCGTCAGTCAGAATAGAATAATGTCGGAGGCGCCGTTTTCTGGGACACGTAAATAATGCAGGGTTAATTTGCTAAATTAATCATAAACCAATACATGCGAAGCGTACAAAATTTTGACTTTCAAAAAAAAGGGACCAGCCGCGAGTCGTATTTTCATCCGAAATGAAAGTCAAATATTTTTCGCCAAGCTGTCTAATTAATATCAACCCTCCGAGTGCGAAAAACCGGAATCGTTACACCGAAAACCTCACGGCACGGTGCGCCTAACCGCCGGCAATTATACCCCTTCCGCAAACATCGCGCACCCCCGAAATTCCCTTCGCCAGCGCCGAACAAGCGAATCTGTTCAAGAAGTCTCCGGCGGAGTGTAATTCGCGCGAAACGCCGCGCGTGCGCAAAGTCGTCGCTTTCCGGGCCTCGGGACAAAAAAAAGAAGAAGAAGGGAACCCCCCCGTAGCCGAGAGGCGGAAAGACACTGCGGAAGCCGACGTACAAAAAAAAAGGTGCCCGCGTGTTTGCACTGGCGGCGGAGGTTTACCTTTCGTTAGGAGCCCGGCGGAGGGCCGTGGTTTCGGGCGATACACCCACGCACACAGCCCGGGCTCCCCGAGCAATCTCGCGCTCGGCCGGGCGGATCCGAGGCAAAGCAGCCGGGGGAGAGGAGCCGCGACAATGGATTCCGCGCGCGCGTACGCCGCCCGAGTGGCCGTGCAATTTTAATCGCGCATTCGAGTGCTTCTTTTGCACGCGGGGGGAGGGAGATTTTTCGCCGCGGTAGCCTAGATTCTCGGGGCGCGCGGTCGCTTCGCTCCTTTTTCCGAGCGCCGGGGCTCTCGATTGTTTGCCTCGGCGGCGCCCGCGCGACACTTGATTTTCTGAATACACAGCGTCGGCGCGTTAGGTGTGGCTTTGTGCACAAGCGGCCCCGCGGATTTGCGAGCGGGTAAACCGAGCCGGAATGGAGCGTTTTTTTAATGGCTTCTTCTCGGCTTTCTGAAAGGCATTGTTTTCCCGCTAAATTAGTGGACTGAATTGTAATTTCATTTCGAGTCTGTCGAAATTTTTAAATTGTCTTCGGTTCTTTTTACTGCGTTTAAATTCTTTGAAAGCGTCTTTATTATGGCATTAGGAAAGATAAGTAGAATTCGATAAAATCGATAACAAGTCACGAGGCAGCAGAGAGAGATAATGCTATAAAAAAATTAATATAATATCGATCCTGTTATGAAAATATCGTGGAAACGTAATTGACCATAAAATGACTCTGGAAAAAATATCAGATATGAATCAGAGTTTTATACCTTCTCGCGAATAAAAATTTCTGTAGATATAAATTTAACATTTAATTGCTTTCATCCAATGCATTATCAATTAGCTCGGCTGAAGACTTTGCCAACAGCGAGGACAATGGTAATGCCGCAATAAAATTTAAATGTATATCGCGCGCTAAAATTTTTACATCAATATTAAAAGGAGCTTTTATTCTGAAAACTCTTTATCAAGCGCGGCTACGCCGAAGTTGCACAAAGAGTGACGACAGTGATTTTCACGATCGCGCCTCGCGGTGCCAATTAAAATTCACGAGCTTCGTTCGCACAAAGGAAAAAAAGTAATAAGCTTTAATAACAGAAACAAAAAGAAAGCTCGGAGCTTGCGGTTGGAGAAAAAAAAATGAGGAAACAAAAAAAGTAAGGGTAAGACGGTGAATCCTGGCTCAAAGAGCGCCGAGACAAAAGGCACAAACATTAAGAGTAAAGCGACTATTTTCGCCGGGTAAAGAGAGAAAATCTCGCGGGAAGAGAGAAGTCGCGAGTGCAAGGGCTAGAGCCGCGCGGCGGTTGTCCTCGATTTCCTCCCCACCCGTAGCGCGGAGGGAAAAAAGTCAAAAGCCAGCGCACCCTCCCCCGGACGAAATAACGAACGACGCCGCGGCTCCGCGCGAATATAAGGCGCGGGCGGGTACAGCAAGGAAAAGGTGGAGAGGCGCGCGGCCCCGAGTTATAGGGAGGATTACGAGATTGCCACGAGGGGATTACAAAGATGGCTCCCGGGGACGTCCAATCTCGGGGATAAACACTTTCCGACACTCTTACCGCGAGCCGCGCGCGAGCGAACCCGCCGCGTGTATATAGCAACGCGCGCCGGGAATGACGCGAGGACGGCGCTACGTTTTTCCGTGTATATTCCGCGCGCAGTCGCTGTCTGTTCTTCCATTCTTTTTTATCGCCCCCAGACCCGGCGCCGTTTAAGGCTCGATTGCTATGGAGCCGTCGCGACGCTCACTCCCGCACCTGGCCCTCCTCACTTCCTTCGCGTCGTTCTTACACTTATTACGGATAATGGGATGGCTCGGCGAAATTCGCGGAGCAAACTTTCAGCAGTTTCGTTTATTTGCATTAACTTTCTTTTTTGTAATTCGGTGGCGCGAAACTTTTTTTTTATTAGCGCACCTCGTCTCATTTCATCTGCGCGGGGAAATTTTTTAAAAAACAACCGTGTAAGGTACGTTCTATTGGGAAAGTTTTTGACGCATTGTACACAAACTCCGGGATAAATATTCATGCGGTTAAAAATTACAGTTTGAACGCCAGCGGCTTCGTACAGCCGACCGATGCAATTAGCATCTTCAAACAGGTACCCAGGAAAGTTCATCGCGCGACGTCGAAGTGCCGCGGAATGGAAAAAAGCTCGCGAAACTCCCTCGATAAATATTGCAGCAACAAAAAGAAAAGCGGGAAAATAAGCGGGACGGCGTTTAAAGTGCCGGCGAAAACGTCTCGGGGCGCAATCGCTGCAATAACCCGCCTCGTTCCGCCGTCTTGAGTCGCGGGCCGCGATTTTTCCTGCCCGCGCGCCGCCGGGAATATCTCGTTCCGCCGCCTAATCGGCTGGTGGCGCGCACGCAGCGGCCGAGGCCCGCGGGAGATATTAAAAATTTAATTACGAAAACAGCGCCGGAGGGCTTCTTCATTCGTATTCATCGAAATGGAAACGGAGAACGACGGGGGCGTGCGGGATTTAATCGCCGGCCGAATATCCCCCTAGCCCCGTCCCTCCGCTCCTCCCCCGCACCTCATCCCGGAGCTTTGCGTCCGAAACGAGCGCGAGCCCGGCTTTGCAACTTTTAATCAAACTTTGATAAATAGTTGATGCACTCGGATTATTTTCCAGTTGACGCGCTGCGATCCCTCACTTTTTCACTTGTTTTCTCAGTGATACGGATCTTTTTTTTATACTTTTTGCAGAAGTAAGTCTCTGCCGTCGTGCATGACATTAGTATAGTAATGATCTACTTTTTTTATATTCTACTGAAAAAATGTCAGCGATTTGTAAATATTTATATATACGACGATCATTTATCAAGTGTCAGTGGGTTATTTCAATAACGGTGTAAAAAAATTCCTTATTTTTCTGTACTACGTTAAATTTAACACAAAAGCAATTCTTGGCGAAAGCTCCCCAATTAATTTCTTCTAATGACTGAAGCCGTCAACGTTAACAACGAAATCTGTGCTCTGAACTCGCGCTTATCGTCCAGCCCTCGCGTGGACACTGTAAATTCCAGTCCGACAAGACTATTTTCAGGCGTATGTAAATACCGCGCGCTTTTTTTTTCACCCCACAACAAGATAAGACTTCCTTAATAACTCAGGAGCCTTGACGCCAGTGAAAAGCTTCATCTGATAAGATGCCTATCCGCTCCGTCGCAAATAAAAAAAAAAATTGTCAAATCAGAGAGCGGGCCACGTGGACTGTATACCAGTATAATTCCTCGTCCGAGTGTCCGATGCTATCGCCGCCTGACGCTTTAGCCCCAATCAATTGGACGGAGGCCGCTGGTGAAAATAGAAGCGCGCGGATGAGACCTCGCAGCCGAATCAGCATGCGACCGGCACGGTACATCGGGACGGGATCTAAAGCGTTTTGACCTCGAGGAGTCGCATTTTTTTGTCTCTCCGCAAGGAAGGAGGAATCTTTGTGGGTCGGGCGAAGTTGGTCGCGCGAGATAAGCGCGCGAGCGAAGCGGCGCACGCGCACAATCGCGCCGTTTCCGCCCGGCAGGCAATCGCGGGAAAGCGATTTTTTAAAACTTAACCGCCCGCCCGCGCTTTGGACTTTATTTCGCCGTGTACCTGGTTTTCCTTCTCTTCTGCTTTTATACTCGTTTCGCTAAAAGGCGAGTAGACGGACCGCAACGAGATATTCCGTTTTTTCTTTGCAATTAGGTTTGGATATTGATATGCAATAATCTAGTGATTAATGAAACGTTAACTTTTCGCTGTTTAATTAAAATTTCCAACCTTATTGCATATTTAATTAAGCATATAGGTACATAATTTAATTTCAAAGTGCAATTTTATCTCATTTAATGCGATATTACAAAATAAATTAAATACATAATAATGAAATAAGAATAAGTACTCATAATGTAAACTTTATTTATTTAATTATATTTGCAATGCACGGAATTAATATTTTAATTAAATATTTAATTACACAATTAATATTTTCATATTAAAATAATAAATAATCCACCCGCCTAAAATGTAAACGTGATTTTTTGTTTCAGGTAAGCTTAAAATTTCAAGGAACTTCAAAATTTCAAACAGTACGTAGATCATACCTCAAAAGTACATGCAGCATCACTTCCAATACCGATAGCAGTTACATGTTCTCTAGCAGAACACTCTGCTCATCGACCGTAAACCATATTTCCCTCCTAAAACAAAAGCTTATTCAGCACTTCTTTTTCTCCACCAAGACGTTAGTAATTCAATATCGACTATGAGAAAAAAGGCAATACTCCATAAACGTCAGTTAAGCCGGGACAATAGCATCGGGCCGGGGGCTTTGCACGGAGCATTCTTGGATGTAGTCTTCGCGCGGTGCGCACCCTCGAAATGTGTGTCAGGCTTGCGCAGCGTCAAGCCGGCGGCGGAGGCGGCCTGTCGCCGGGGCCGGACTTTAACCTGTTTAACCCCGCGAATTTCCTCCGGGTTCTCTCTTCCCTCGCGAGCGCCGCCGCCCGACCTCTTCAGGGCAGGCAGGCGGAGCGCGAGCACGCAGCCGCCCACCCCTCACGGCAAATGCAGCTAATCTCGTTTCGCGGAAAATTGCGAGAAAAAAAATGCTCCTCTTTTAAATAATCGACCCGTGAAGTGAGCGGACGCTGAGGACACTTGGCGGGTTATTGAAATGAAACGACTTTATCAAAATTCAGTTTACGGCAGGCCTATAAACGAAAGAATGTCGCTTGTTGTTTGAATGTATTTCACCCGACATATTCTTTACAGAAATTATTAGAAAATTAAGTATCTTTTCTGGTGCATACTACGTAAACAGTTTATATTTTATTAATGAAATCAAATTAGGCCGTATTTTTCTTTTCCTGCAATAGTAGAAACTAATCAGCTTTTCAAAAATTACTTTTTCTTCATTTTCTAAAACATGATGTACGTATTTTTTTGTATTTAATATTCAGAGAATTTTTACGAAAAACATTTAAAGTGAGCGTTATTTTGAAAAGACATCCCGGAATTTAATTGCTATTTGCAACATATGCAACCACCGCTCAACGTGACAAAAATTCCTATTATTACTTCCTATATTACACTCGTAAAACAATCGTTAGGCGGCCTCATTAGCATGACCGAGACACTATTAAATCCCCCTTATTTAGCGAGCCACTCGCGCGCCATCCCTCGCCCCAGTGCGTACTTTCAGCAAATTGTCGATTAATAACCGTCGAAAACGTGCCGGGTATTCGCGCGAGTTCACGAAACGCGCCGCGAAAAAAGCGTCCAACTCCCGCGACCCAAAGAAACGAGCAAACAAGCCTCGGGCGTCGAATAAAAGGGCGCAACAACAAACATTGACGAAGTGCAATAAAAAAAAACGCGGCCCCGGCTTATAAGCGCCCGCGCGAACTTTTCATTTTGCGGCGCCGCCGTCGCGGAAACTCATCGTCGGGCTGTAAAAAAAAAACAAACTTTTTCACTTGCGCGCCGCGCCAAACTTGCGCTCCACTTCGCTCGCTCGCCAACTTCCCTAATCGCTATCTCGGACGTTAAGTATGCGCGGACGGTATTAAACGTCCGCGCTAAACCTGCCCTCCGTGTATAAATCACCCTTTTCCGCGTAAGCGCGCGCGCGCCTCCTCCTTTTTTTTTTGCCCCTCCGCCTCTTCCACCCTCCCCGGCCATATTTATCGCGGCGATTTTTCCTGCGCGCCGAGGAGTTAACTCGCGCGGGCGATACAATAATTTGCCGTGATCCCTCGGAGCGAGGCCGGCCTTCCAGGGCTTCTTATTTCCCGGCCGCGCTGCGGTGAATTCATTACGAAGTTCACCGGAGGTATGAGGACGCGGCGCGAATATCGCGCCGATACGTGGCGGCGGATGTGAAATACCGTCGCGCGCGCGCGAGCTCCTTGCACTTTGCGAAGATTGTGCGTTTATTGGAAACCTGGCGCTGCGAGCTTCTCCCGTGTTTTTTTAGCCCGTTTGCGATGTTACTTAGCTTCCGTGCGGCGCGCGTTAATAATTATAATGGAGGAAAATTACGCGAGTTGCGGGGGGAGAATTTATCGCGATATTGCGGGGCAATGTGAGAAACTTTTTATGCGAATGGGTCCGCACACGCGGAGAGAAGGTTTTGCTTGAAATTTCAGTATTCCGAATTAACATTTGTTGCGAAGTTTATTCAAATTGTTCATTAGGGATGATAATTAAATCGGGGATAAATTCAAATTTACATTTTTGTTTTTCCGCGTATAAATAAATTGCACCTAAATTTTTGTTAAATAAGAAATGGCTCGACTTGGAGGTAGTTTTTGCGATAAAGTTGCAACAAACGGTAATTTAGGAAAATTTCTTGAATTCGCGGTAATCACTAGAGACCCGTGCAGGCTGGCGCGTTTTCAGACTTTTGAAAGAGCGAATGCCAGTGAGAAACGGGAGAAGGCTGCAGTTGGGAGTTTAGTTTCATATTGTTTAAATTGTAATTTCTTACTTGAACGTGGAGAAGCTCGCGTTGCCGGCGCTGCAGACGAGAATAAAGCTTTCAAGCCGCAGACGCCTTCACGGTTGCATGTGCAACTTCTTGAAAGCGACTCTCACGCAAATTCGTAATTGCCGGCAGCCGAGGCACGGGATGGGACTTTCATTAATTTTTTTTACCAACCTTGTCAAAACTTTTCAATAGCTTTACGTTTTATTTATATTTTATCGCTTAGATTTCCTTTTTTTACAAAAAAACTTTCAATTAAAATGAGAAATGTTTAACATCTACAATTTTTTTAAGATGGATGTGGATTTCTTTTGTGGAAGTAGTTTTAAAAGGTATTTGAAACACACTTAGCGACAAGCGAATATTTAAAGTGGATTTAAAATATACTTTGCAGTTTGCCCAAAATAAAATATTTACTCCTGAAATAACGTATTAAGTTCAAGGAAGGTGCGCTGCAACTAATCTTCTTTAGCAGACCGAGGCTAAAATCTCTCAACTTCTTAAACTGACGTTTTAACGTAACGAGAGCGCAACAAGGTTTTACTGCAAATGCTTATGTGAAAAAGTTGAGTATTTAACTGACGAAAAGTGAAAAAATTGAGCTCCAAAAAGGGGGTGAAGTATCTCTGTAAACTAGAAAGAATTTTATAATGCAATGCAAACTTTTTTAATTTTTAGCAGGATTAACAAAGAAAATGGAATTTTCTCCTTTAACAAAAGATCACCTCGTAACTTTGAGTGTTTTCTTAATAAACTTTATAGTTTCTTTTAGTCCGTTTTTATAAAAAATTTTTACAAAAAATATTACATTTTTTAGTAAACCTTAAGCTAACAAATTCCGCAGCAAACGCCTCTAAAGAAACTATTCAATTTGAACAATGAATTGTTTCCAAAGAAATTAAAAATTTTAATGGAAAACTAAACTTTACTGAATATTCACTGACTTTATTTCAAAATTTTTCTTAAAACCCTTAAAGAAACGAAATAAAACATAGCAACTCAAAAAGCGTAAATCATCGCGTATTAAACAACTTTATTTTGCAGACGACACTAACACGAACTCGCAGCTCCTCGCTGTTTTCCCGGGCCGAATAAATTATATCCAAGCCTGGCGATTTTCGTGAGCGATACGCCGCCACCTTTCAACAAAAAAAAGAGAAGAAGCGAGAAAAAAGGTACACACCGCGCACACCAAAAGGCTATAAACTCGTGGAGCGCCTCAAGGAAAATAATAGAAAAATCGCCCGGCTAATCCGGCTCTCTAAATTATCGAACGGTCCGCGCTCGCGATTCGAACGCGGATTAACTTTAATTAACTGAGAGCCGTCGCGGGGGCGGATTAGCGCGTACGCGCTTTGAGCTCGGGATAAAGACCTCGGCGGAGCGCAGCTCGAGCGTATACACATATGCACGCGCATAAAAGAGCCCGTGCACGTGCGCGGCCCTGCGCGGATGCGCCGCCGGGGGGGGGCGACGACAGTGTATAAAACGCCGCTGCATAAACATGCATATAACGTCTATAAATAAGGTGGGGAGCTAATAACCCGACGGACTGCCGCGCGCTATATGCACTCCCTCCGACGCCTCCGCCTCTACGCCGCTAATTCTCCCGAGCTAATTTATTAAACGCTCTTGCGCTTTTCTTTCCTTCCTCCGGTGTGAGACCGCGTTTTTGTTCTTTTGTCGCCCGATGCGCGCGGATTAAGTTTAAGTTTAGATTAGGCTTTGTGAATTTTGAAATATTTTGTTAATTATAAAAGGATTGGGAAAATAAGGAGGGGGGATATAAGATTTTTTTTTAGCTTTTTCGTTGCATCGTAAACCATGAAAAAATGAAAGTTTTTATTACGCTTTTTTAATGAAATGTCAGCTCGCGTTGTAAAAACAAACTTTTTTTTCGCTGAATGGATGACAAAGCATAAAAATTGTCTTTTAAAGGACGCAAATTTCGAGGAGAAGTATGACTTACAATAAATAATAAAAAGTAAATAGAAAATAAACTACGGGGAAGCTCGTCGAAGCGAAAAAAAACATCTGTCTCGGATACTTTTTTTCCCCTGTAAAACAAAAAAAAAATGAAGAGGTAGGATCGAGGAAGAAAGAGTTGCGAACTTAAGTCCGGAGCTTTAGAGAGAGTCTTATGAAAAGGTCGGCGCTTCTGTTATTAAACGAAGAACCGACGACGACACAACGCGAACTAACTACCCGCTTAATGAAAAAAAAGGACGAGGACCAAGGGCAGAAAGTAAAGCGATGTAAATGATAACGTACTTTCTTAACACTCCTCCGCATAAAGTTGGAAAAACGTGTATAAATTTTAATTTAAAATTTTAACCGTATCATCAGTTTGTCGTTTGCTTGTATCCTGCTAAGTAACGCGATTTCAATTTAACTTTCGCGCGACTGCGCTATTTTTGTACATAAAATTATTGAACGAGCGAATATTACGGGAAAGCATATACTATTGAGCAAACAGAGCACCAATTATGATTATATATAGTAGCTGCAGTTTAACAAAATTATGATATGTGAAAATAATTCCGAATGTTTCATTTTAAGTTGTTATTATAGTTTTAAATTGTTTAATCAAATTTAATGTAAATGAAATTTATTTTGATATAACAGAATCATTCATTTTTATTTAATTTTGAAAAAATCTCCATTAAAAGAAATTTTCTTTTTATTACAAAGAAAGCAGTAAAATGCAACTGAAAAAAGCTATCTTACCTTTTTACAAATAACATGAAATATTCCTATCCATCAACACCAGCGTCTGACACTCAGTTCCTCTTCCTTAGACACAAAGGGTAATGAAAGTCACCTGGAAATACAAAGTGACACTTTTTTATAAGCGAAGAGCCTCTCATATTGCGCATTTCCGCGCCTCTCTCCCAAGCAAGCAAAAAAAAATCCCGCGCATCTCCTCCGCATCCTCCTGAATATTTCCCTTTACCAAATCTCGATCTCCCGCGGGAGTCGATTCTCCGCCAAGAGGCGACTTCGCACGGCGTTACGCAGCAGCAGCCTCGCAAATCTCGAAGCTAACAAGTCGCCGTTTCTTTTGGCTCCGCGCGCGCGCAGGGTCGCTCGAGTGCAGCCCCGTGGCGGCGGAATGCACAATGAGCCCGCCGCCACGGGAAGGGCGAGAGAGAGAGCGGCTCGGCGAAAGCGACAGGCCACCCCCGCGCGCGTCTCCTTTTCTTCCGCGCGGGCCTCTACGTGACGGCGGAAAATCTGCAGCCGGCCGGCGGGCATTGTGCGCGGCCGCCGCCTAATGCCGATCGTTTAATTCCGTGAGGCGTACCGGGCCGCGCCGGAGGACGTGAGAAAATTTCGCCCAGCGCCCGGATCCGCTTTTCCGCGCCGGAGGAGACTTTTTCCCGATCGCCGGTGTACGTGATTGGCCGTGAGAAAGGCTTCGCCGAGGGCTAATTGTGTATTGGAATTTTTTTTTTCGCATGCCTGCGTCCGTCGCGAGCTCGCGTTACCTGCGCGCCGTACAGGGCCACCCGCAGCATCCCGGCGATGCGAATATTCCCCGCGGCTGTAGGTTGAGCGAACTTCGACGTGTCCTACAAATTTTAGTCGATAACCGAAGAATGCCGCTAATAAAATTGTGTTCGATGGAAAATAAATTAAAGAAGTTTTATTTTATATTGTAGGTAATTATTAATATTAATATTAATTATAATATTAAAATTATAAGAATATTTATATATAAGTTCAGACATTTTACTTTGTACTACGTTAAATATAAATAAATAATTAAAATGTATATGCATATTGAATTATTCTAGTAAATTAAATAATATATTATGAATATTTTTGTTTTATAATAAAATAATACATTAGGTAAAATCACATTTATTGATATTTTACATACGTAACATTAATTATATGCATGAGAAAATACGTGTATTTCGAGAAAGGTGAATCAGAACACTGGATTGTAAGCCATTAGGGATTTCCGAGTTGGTCGGTGGTCCGACCTACAAGTTGAATAATCCAATCTTGCTCATAAATTTCATATATACTTAAAACGTATTGCATCATTCAAACGTTTTATAATAAAAAGGAAACGGCTTATTGAACTAAATATTATCACCGACCCGACAAGCCTTTACGAAGTTATCTACATAAATTACCATTATAGTTAATGAATTCTCGAAATAGTTAAATTTTGAATGCAGCGCTCCTAACAGCATAGCCAGCAACAATTTACCTCAATTTAGAGCGCAAAATCTCGAGAATACAGAAAGAGCGAGGAATTTTGATCGAAACGTAATGGCGCGAGTCGGCGCCCCCTTAGTGACCCCTGGAGTTTGCACTTGACAAGTCGCAAAATCCCGGCGTAAAAATAAATAATCGCCGCAGCCAGTGCTGCATCTCGGGCGCGTACAAAAGCCCCGGTCCAGCTCCCTGCCCGTGTTGGTTAATCGACGCGGTCGACCCAGCGAAATCCCGTCGCAGCCTCCTCCTCCGGGCCGGTCCTTAACGCGATTTAGGAGCGAGCGATTTACGCCCCATTTTGCTTATGCACGAGCCGAATTATGAAAAGTGAAACTCTCCCCGGGCGCCTCGCGCCGCCCGGATTAACTCGTTAAAATGCAAATTCGGCCGAGTCGGCGAAAAAAAAGGGAGGTACGCCACGGGAGGAGCGCGCCGGCCGCCCAAGGAAATTGCCGAGTACATCAAAGGGAAATAAATTGCGAGAGCGCGCGCACCCGGTGCCCTTTTTCCTCCCCTCCTTACGGGAAACCGCGCGACTGAAAATTGCGGGCCCAGGCGCGTCCGTTTTAAACGAAACGGACGCCGTTGTTGCGCGCAAGACGCGATCGCGGATTCAACTTACGCAAAGCTCTCAGCGCCGCCTATTGCTTCGAGCCTTTGAATCCGGAGGATTTTTTTGAAAGCGCGACGGACAAAAAAGAGCGGCGGGGCTTTTAAAAGCCGGGCCGAGTAATAATGCAAAATTCAAGAGGATCACGCCGGAGCGCGGGGGTGGGTCATTTCCGCCGTTCGTTAAAAGCGCTTAACTAACCGCGCGACAAATCCTCTTTGACGGGCAGCCTCCGGCGCGTAGGCACTTTCGTCGCGCGCCCGCTCGAACAGCGCCGCGCGTAAACCCCCGGCGTGTGTAGATACGCGAGCGCGCGAGGCTTATACGGCGAGGTTACCCCCCCGCGAATCTCGCGGTGGAGGGGGGAGGCTTCGATCCGGCTTAACAGGTGGCGAGGACGCGATCGCGAGCACCGGGGACGTACTTCAATTCCCCCGGTGACGTGCGACGACGGAGGCAACGACGGCTTTGCGTCGAATGCGCCGCCTTCTGGCTTTGTGCTTCAATGTCAGCGCGGCCGAGAATTAGCAAGCCGATTTTAATAAGTAATGGGTGCCACTTAGTGGCACGGTTTAGTAAATTATTATCAAAGGCGATTCCATTACGAACTGCGAGTACTTTTTTGAATGGAATATCAAAGTACAGTGAGGACAAAAGTCTGTAGGGCTTTTCGATGATGATTTAGTGATTAAGTAACTTTTTTTTACTTTCTTGATGTACATACCTAAGTGTAAAAGGGAAAATTAAATTTTTAAAGTAGGTTGCATGTCGATAAATTTTCTTTAGAAAAACTGGAAATTTGCCGAAAATATTTTCAAAAATACACCATTGAAAACGGAAAATTTAGCTTGTACGAGCAAATCCACCAAAAATCTGGAGTAGGCTCGTCAAAAAAGTTTTGAAAATTCTTTTTTTTGTAAGGCGAATTCATGGAGGAACCAAGCATATCTACAGCGACAAACTTTTTCTAGTACTACTTATACTTTCGCTCGAGCAAAGTTGGCTCCTCACCAATCAATCTCACTGAAGCTTTAAAGTTGTACACCTTGAGTTTGACTTATCGTAGAAAAACATGCAAGATTGCATTTAAAGGATTTATCATTTACTTATACAACAATTTTATAAATCTTTAAAATAAAATGAAATATTTAACAATAAAGTTTTACAAAGATTTAAAGCGTATTCAAGTAATAAATTTAAAATTTAAACCGAAGTGCAAAGAGTTACGTAATGGCAATGTCAGAAGAAAAATGAGACTAAAAAAGCAACTACAATCGTGTAAATTCAGCCCGCTTAAAAAGATGCTGATTAATGAGTAAGAATAGGAGCAAATCTCTCCGCTGTTCAGATGTCACGTAGCTCGCATCGCGCGAGGCAATAAAGAATCTTGTCATCAGTCCTTTCGAAATCCCAGTCATCCTCGCTAGTGGCGCGCGTTTCTTCTTCACCTAGACGTCTCGCCAAGTCACGAACGTCACGAATCAATCATCGCGACTCTCCCTCTCCTCCTCCTCCTCCAAAAAAAAAACACCCAAAAAAAGCAACCAACTAAACGACCCTCCGCCCTTTTCCCCGATAATTGCACCAAAAAGCCAAGAGCGGCGTCGAGTGGCCACTTGTCCGCGTCGGCTCGTTTAATCAGCGCACTCGCAGGCAGGCAAATCGCTTCGTTTACCTTCTCCATACTCGGCGCGCAGTTTCGATTACCCGCTCGATCGCGTCGCGCAGCCCTGCGAACGAGCATCGGGCCCTCGGTAAACAAAACGAACAGGTAGCCCCCGGCCGCTTTCCCTCCTCCGCCCCCGCGCGCGAAGAAGCGCTCCGCTCCCTTTTTCTCCGCGCCGAAAGCCAGGAGATGTACAAACACGGCCGGCGACAAAGAGACCGGACGGCGGGAGGGGAGGTCGCGCGACAACGAGAAGGTATAGGTGGCAATACGGGTTTCCGGGTAAATGGAGAATGGACGGTCCTCCGGGAGGCGCTGCGTGCGGGATATTTGAAAGGAGAGCGACTCGGGAGGGTGATTTCCACGAAGGGGCAGGTTACGCGTGACGAGGTGAATGGGAGTAGCGGACGATGCGTTCGGATCTTTACGACGCGACGACGACTTTCGTACGCGAGTTATGGGCTACGGCAGGAATGTGTGAAAAATTTTTCGACTTCTCCTCCCCTCGGTGTGTGCCGCGCTGCTCCCTCTCTCTCTTTTTGATTGCCGCCAAGGTGAAGTACGAGCTTTTAATGTCCCGCCGCCGCCGGAAAAGTTAATGTGCCGCAAAGTGTGTTTTGAAAGGAGCGGTGAATAGGACTTGCTGGATTCGCCGCACTTGAGCCACCTGTTATTTTTTTTTCGAGCTAACGAGATTCTTGGAAAATATGTCTTGCGTAAAATATTTTTAAATTTTTTATACGAATTAAAACATTTTATTTTTTATGGTTTAAAAAATTCTTTAATAAACAAAATGAATTCAGCGCGTTTCGGATATTTTTAATTAAAATGAATTGTGTATTTTTGGTAAATGTTTTTTTAATACATTTTGATATTTATTTAAAATTTTATTTATGTATTTTGAAAAAATAAATTGCAAAAGTTACGTACACCGTTATTTTAGCTAGACTGAGGTTTAAACAAAAAGCCGTTAGTTTAAATGTATAGTGATAGTAAAAGTGTCGATTCTATGTCCCTAATCTTCCTTTGTCTTCGTTTATTCACGGAGAACAAATGATAGGAGCCGTAAAGTACGGCTACAACCCTGTGCCACTATAGGTGACCTAGGCAGGTAAAGTGGCTATTTTCAACTGACCATATTGACCTACAACACGTTTTAAACTAAAATAACACCCGCCGTAACATTTCCTCGACAAAGAAAGACAATTCATTGTTACGCTCGTAGAATAGCGCGGACTTTTTGCAATTCAACCGTAAAAGCTTAAAAAATATCTTTTTTTTAAATATTCGACACAGTTAAATTCCTCCTAGTTTCGTAAAACCCGAGCGAAGTCAGAAGGTAAGCCGAAGCTTTTATCTTGATACGTTTATTTTATTGATACGAAGAAAAATTTAATAAAATGTCTCGGCTGAGCGATTTTTATTTCGTATAGCCCGGGAATAAAAACATAAAAAGCTTCGTGATACCCCCGGACAATCTCCCAAGCCGTTTAATCCGTCCAAAGCAAGACTTTTCATTCCATTTCCCAACAAAATCCAAGTCCGCATCCCATACTAAAGGCTAACCGTTTCCCTCCCTCCTCGCACTCCAGCTCGCCGGCTCTCGCCCAAGATTAAAAATATATGAAGGCAACCACTCGTAAAGTCAGACCCTCCCCACCTACGGCTACCCTCCCTCGGCCCTCTCTCTCGCTCCCGCGCAGGTAAGCGTGGGAGTGACCGGCTCTAAAAGCTCGCACAGCGCCGAGGGTGAGGAGGCCGCAGGAAGAGGGAACTTTTGGGCGAATTCTTCTCGCGCCGCGGGAGAACGGAAAGGGCATTATGGGCGCGCACGTATACACCTCCATAGCGGGCGACGCCGGCGAGGATCTTGAGACGGCGGCCGTGGGTATCGGCGAAGGCCGGCCCGTATTTGGCGCTGACGTTAAAGGATGCCCGCGCCGTGGAAGCCCCCGAGGCGCCTGCACAGATGGATAGACGCCGGACCCTTCGGCAACCTTCGAGCCCAGAAATGGCGCATTTACGCAATAATAACGCCCCCGCGCCGAAATATCTGCCGAGCGGCCGCCCGGAGCTCTTCCGCGTGCCGATTATATAAATTCTTCGGCCGAGGAATTAACGGTTCTCGCCCGACGGTAATGCCGAATTTCGTCGTAATGCGGCCCGCTGGGCGGTAACCTACGGGGGCATCGTTCAGAAAAATTAGTTCGCCAAGATATATCGAAAGGAGTAGATCATTTCGCTATTACGGTATTGATTTATACGGAGGTGCTTTATTCTGCGGTATACTTGCCTGGAATACTTAAATTTCTGAAAATGTTTATATGAATTTAAAAATGCTAAAGAATAATATTTTATTTTCGCAAATAATAAAATGATTCCGTGCTGTATAAAAATGTACTGCAGAATAAAATGTGTCTTTCACATGCTCCGATTTCACAAGAATGTTGCAAAAACTGGATATATTCTCTGAGAGTAAAATAAATGTTTTATTAATAAACGTAAATATGCGCGTTCACCAATTTTATTTTAACGTCAAGTAAAACGATATCCACTGTTTTTACACCATTTTTTCCAACGCTAATTCAAAAAGTACCAAGAGCAAATCCATAATGAATTTTGTCAATAACAACGGCGCGCGATATTTAAATGCCGTTAACGAACCTTCGTGTCAGCACTAAGTGTATTATTAAAAGCATCATAAATAACTTCGGATTTCGTTAAACCAGCAATCATCCTTTTCACAATAAGCCCGCGTCCCAGCGCCAAAATTACAAAAGCCGCTGCCCCGGCGTAGAGGAGAAAAAAAAGCGTTGCATCATCCGCCTTCGATTTCGACTAATACGAAACCATTTATTTTTCGGGCGTGCAGGGCCCGACGCACCCGACACCTAGGCGAAAAGGGGGGCTCGCGTCGATTTAATTTCTCCTTCCACCGAGGCCCCTCGCGCGCGCGCGTATCTCGCAAGATCGCCGCATCCGTGAATCTCGCCCTCGTGGGGAGAGGGGGTACGTTATAATTAGAGTAGGATCGAACGGAGGGCACGAGCAGCTGCTCTCCCGCGCCTAATAACCCGGGCCGGGTTCCTAGGTAGAAAAATAGAATCGGGCCGTACCTTCCGCGGGTCGCTCCCTCCGCCGCCGCTTCCGCGTCATCGCCGGGAATTTTCATCAACGAATGACGCATCAGGAAAGTCGCTCTCGCGATCGCTTCCTTTAATTACGTTGATTAATCGAATGCAGATGAGATAAGGACCCCACGAGAATTCTTGGAGTCCCCGCTCGCCCTGGAGTGGTCTCTCTGTCCTCCTTCGTTGTCGACGCTCGGCCAAGGCGAGCGCTCGTCCGTGCAATCTTTACATCGAATCGAGAAGTTGATTAAGGGCGTGATTTAATGATTTTCGCCCCGGACAGGTTATCTTTTGCGGGACGTAACTGCTCGCGTGAGCTTGAGTTAATTTGGAAGAATTTCATTTTGCTTTGTTTGGGCACATTTTAATTTAGATAGACTTCTGGATTTCATTTGAGAAATTCGGATAGTTCGTTATTAAATTACATTCTGTTTTGTAATTTTTTTGTACTATTTATTTTCTTTTTTAGGACTTAGCCACTCGGAATTATAGCTCAGTTTTTTCTGATTATGAATTGTTCACTCTTCTAAATCATTGTAAGAGAAAGAACAATATTAGTCGAACATTCTAATCAATCTATGTAAGCACTGCGCGAGACGACAAATCACATTAAAAATGTCCATTAACATCCGCACTACAAACCGAAGCAAATATTTGCCAGAAAAATAAAAAATCTTTTTCTATCCAAGCCCATAAATTTTCATCTGCTAATTAAAAGACACTTAACATAGCTACTTTTCTTCATCCCCGCGCGTAAACTCTCCTGCAATCCCCTTCCGCTCCATTTCACTTTTAATTAGCGTCCTCGTCGGCGCGTTTCGCCGCAATCGCTCGGAGCGAGGCGCGCGGTGGCACTCGAGGTCGCATCAGTCACCGCGGAAAAACACGCGGGGCATCCCGCGGTGGTGGAGCACCTCCTCTCCTCCCCCCTCCCGACGGATTTTTCCGGAGTTTATTCGCGGCCCCTTAGCCGCGCGACAAATGAAGCGGATTAGCGGGGCGAAATCCGGCCGGCTAACGAGATAAAAGACGGGGCCGGCGGCGGGTGCGTGACGACCAAAGGGATTCCTCGTCGCCTCGAGCCTCCTCCGGGTCGCGCGAGATTCCGCGCGCGCGAACGAAAGTCGCCGGCGCAAGTGGTGCTCGAGCGCGCGCTGCAGCGGGAAAAAGGGCAAGCGGAGGAGGGGCGCGGGAGGAGAAAAAGACGAGGCACTGAGAGATCTGAGAAAATCCCCGGAGTAACGAGACTCTTGATGCGTCTACTATCTCTTACCTCTCTGTCTCGGTCTCTTGTCTCCGACGGCTTCTTTATCAGCGGTTCCCCTCCGCGCTTTACTACTTTTTGAATTTTTAACATTTCTCTTCTGCGTTACGTCGTTCAAGAGATTCGACAATCGTTGTATTTTCTAACGCTTCGATTGTTCTTTTATTAGCAATAATTTATGATGAATATCGCAAGAAAAATTATTAATTACGATGTGCAATCGTAATTCATTAAGTAGAAATTGGGTAGCGATTAATTAGTATAGAGTGTAATATTCATTTTATAAATGATATCAGAAAATTATAATTATTTTAACGAGTATAAATAAATTCTCCATTTGTTAAACAATTTAATTAACCGGGTGCATCCGTTTTGTTAAAGCGCATCGCGTTTTAAACGAGGTAGGTAAAATTTGAAAATATAATTAATTTAAAACATTTAATTTTAAACAACTTTACTTACGGCATAGAGCATTTGCGCTATTTCGCGTCCGTTGCTCAAACACGCAACAAACTTTAAACTTGGCATTTAATTTTCAACAAACGAAATCTAACCGCACAAACTTCTAGCCCGTGCATCCCCCGGTTAAAATTACCGCTGCGTACATTCGCGGGCGGCTGAAAAAAGGAACGAGAGGAGGAAAAAAATAAACGCGTCTAAATAAACGCGAAGGGGGGGAGGGCAAAAAGATTCCGCCTTTTTCCGCGGGAAATTCCTCCTCCGCCGGGGCTCCGCATAAAAGAAGAGGGTCGTTACCCGGCAGTACGTTACACGCTCAACCGGATAAATTTAAGCAGCCGATAAATTTCAGCCGCTCGCGCGGGGGCGGAGGAGATATGAGCCCGTTGAAGTCGGAGTTGCGCGAAGTACGGGGGAGCGGAGAAAGCCGCGAGCGCAGTTGCATCGGCGATTACGCGGCATTGCGATCTCGGAGCCCGCTCTCTCGCGGGGCAATCGACCTGGTACCTTCGAAACTCGCGCGGCTGCGCGTAATCCGTTTTCGCCGTAAAATCCGGAGGCGAACGGGGGGTTGACGTCGCGCGCGCCAGGATACATCCTGTTACAAAGCGGGGCTCTCCTTTCGCCAGGTACGCCCCCGCGCTTTTTTCGGCGCGAGCGATCTCGTTACGAGCGCTCCTTCCTCTCCCCCCCTTTTTACTTTATTGTTGACGGTAATGCGATATCCCGGAATGCTGAAAGGGAATTGGGCTTTTGGCGCATCGATTTTCCCCTATGATAAGCGAGCTGAGTGGAAATTTTCAGTGAGGCTTCGTGTGCCTTCGGCGCGTCGCTTCTCCCTCTCTTCCCTTGTTTACCTTTTTTCCATTTCTCCTTTTTTTACGCTTTTTAGAGCCCGGGAAAACGCTTTGAATTTTTTCCTCGTTTAATTGCAAAAAGAAACAAGCCCTTTGTGGAAGATGAATAAAAATTAATGGTATTTTTATTCAGCGTACAAAGGTTCGAATTTTGTTTTGCTTTGCAAAACAAAGTCTCGCGCGCGCTTCGTAGAGAGCCGCTTTAATCCGGGAAGAGCGAGCGAGTATTTATCAATTGCACTCAAAGCGATAATCTTTAAAACGGATACCTCGGCGCCGGTACAACTCGATGCACGATGAAAACCTTTAATATTAACGATATAATCGCGTTTCGAGCGAAGCGCTCACTTCAAAAGTTGAAGAATTCATTTATATCCTCGTTCGAGCGGATCCAATTATCGTTCGATCTCGATCACATTTATATAATCACACATTAGCCAGCGGCTTGCAACAGCGATTGCGCGCTTTCCATGCCATCAAAAATTCATTTCTCACTGCGGCGTGAATTACCGATTACACCCGCGATAAATGCGCAGCCCGCCGCGTGCATCGACGGCTTGCGCAACGGGAGAAAAGCGCTCGTCTCGCGCGCGAGCCCCTTCAAAGAGCATTTGAAATTCTAATTGCTCCGGAAAAAAAGGAGGCAGTTCTGCCCTCGATTCCGCAACGCGCCTTTCAGCGCGCGCCGCAATAACCGAGACCTTGGCGCCCCCGCCTCCGGCAAACAACTCGCCGTTTAATAAACTCGCGCTCCGCGCGATGCCGGACTAATTACCTTACTCACTCCTCAAACATCTCCGCGTTCGCGCGTCGAATCATCGATATTCCGCGTAAGCGTCAGTAGCGGCCTTCCGAGTGTATACGCGCGCGCAGCACACGCGTTGCCTCATCGGGGCCGCCGGTTCACCGGAGGATCCGTTCTCTTTCCGCGGCGCATAAATTTATCCAGAAAATCCCCCCGGAGTATATCGCGTTTCGAGGTTATCGCACGGCCGTGACGCGCGCTCGTACAGCCGCGCGGCCGGTAGTAAACTTTCTCGTACGCGCCGCGCCGCTCGATTCACGGCCTCGGCGGCGGCTTCGCGTGAATACGCTCCGAGCGGCTTTTTAAGGTGCTTTCACACCTTGCCGGGCTTTTACACGCTCGGCGTGGCGGCCAAGTGCCCGCCGCGAGGCGCGATTCGACGCTCAACAAGTTTTATTCCGGATTGCCGCACGCGATGCGCGCCCCCGAGATCTCGGCGCGGCCCTTTTTTTCCCGGGGCCGAGACCCTCTCCGGATTAGAGCGGCCGGTTAACGTTTACGATGCTGTTTGCGCGGCGAGAGCTTTACGCGGCGAACAAGCTTACGCCGCTGTGTTAAGCAGGTATAGAAGAAATATTATACGCTCTCGAAGCCCGCGCGCACTGATAGAATTTTCGCGTAAAAGTTACGGGGACCAGTTGGCCGTAAACATGGGACGGTTAGCCAATCTGGAAATATTTGAGCGTAATTCCTTGAATGGTACATGAATTAATTAGCATACTAAGTAAATTTTGTCAAATGAATCGCTAATTTTTACGAAATTCTCAGATGCAGAATTTTTCTTGTAAATTTTGTTCAAAAATTGTATTATACATGCATAGTCGTGTTTATATATTTACGTAAAACTGTAAATAAAATACAAATACGAACAATTACGAATATAAGTTTGACGTGTAAATTATGTACACTAATGTTATAAGTCTTAAATACTACCCAAGAAATGTAAGAGGACAGAAACGTTTTGCAATATCGTATGACCAGCTTAAAGTAAAATAAACAAGTCTATCTTAATTATGGATGAAAATTAAACCCGCAATAAATTATGCAAAACAGCGACTTTAATTTGATTAACTTCCATGTTATTATCCAGAAATTTTAAGAAAACTGATCACCTAATCCTAAGATTACGATTTTCACGGTAACTTAAAAAATACTCCGTTTCTCATAAATTCAAAAGACACTCGCAAACAATCGTTCACCTAGCGTTTACTTTTCGCTGTCGTCTCTTCGCAGAAAGAAGGCCGAATATCTCCGCGACAAAACGGCGCGGTAAAGGATTTTGGCGAAATAAGGCGGGAAGAGCGAGAGGTCGAGATTTTTTGCGCGCGGCCGACGGAGCACGCCCGCGGATTTACAAAGTACAAGAGGAAGACTAAAATTACTTTGCGTTTATTCAAACGAGGCTCTTAAAGTTGAGCGCGCGGGGAGGATCGGCGGGCCCCGGGACTTTTTGAAAGCGGCTTAACACCTCGGGCATATTACACCGGAGGAGAGAGACGAGCACGCGTCTTCTCTTTCAGCGGACGCGACTCTTCGACGACGAGTGGAGAGAGAAAGGAAGCGGGTAATGTATGCGTCAGGGCGCGCCTTAAAACTCCAAAACAATTTCAGACTACGAGCTCGCTGCGTCCTTTTTTCCTTCTCTCTCTCTCTCTCTCTTTTATTTCCACCCTCGCCCGCGAAAGGCGTCGCTCGCGTTCGCGCTTTAAAACGGTGTCGCCTTTCCGCGCGCGCGACGGAAATTCGCCCGCGCTCGTTTCTTTGCTCCGATGCGCGGGCGGACGGCTCTTTTCGCGGGCACGTACCGCTGAAATTGAAATACGTTTGACGGTCAGCGGCGCGGCGGGAAAAGTGCGTGCCTCGCGCTGCATCCGCGGTGGTTTATTTCGAGAATGAGTTACGCGCTAAATAATTCAAAAGTTTTACGAGCTTTATGGGTGTAATGGATTTTTCTTTTGTTTACTTTTCGTCTTCGAATTCTACGTGACTTTAATTCACTTACATGCATTTTTTTGAGTCACTTTTCCTTTGATTTAAAATTATTTAAATTAATCAAGCTACTGATTGCCTGCAATGATTTTATTATAAAAACATCGATTAGTTAATTTAAACCCATAAAGTCATTAATGAATATAAAACGTTTGTGCTTCGCTTTTCAACTTTATTTCTAGACATCGAGATTAAATCGAGATTAAAAATTAACATAAATTTCGCATATATAAAATCAAAGCACTTTGTCAAAATAAAATGTTTTATGGAGTAACGTACGGGTTCTTTTACACTTATTATCTTTAATCGTTTTCTATACCAATAAAGAAATGTTTATACTCTTGTATAAAATCTTTAACGAATAATATTATATCTTTAAAATCAAAATATTTATATCAAAAGGGAAAGAAGATATTTTATCTCATAACCAGCTATTACACTCCTGACTAATAACCAAAAGTAAGCAACGGCTTTGATAATATATGTTGCAGCTGTAAAAATTTAGCCTCGCGAGCTCGCGGCGCGGACGATAAATATCCGACTTAAAAACACAAGCGTATTTACGCGTTTAATCTTGAACATATTATTAACTCCGAAAGCCATTCGTTCCCGTCGCAATTTTTCTCATCCGAGGAAAGGAGCTTACCCGGCGAAACGTCGCGACAAAGCGAAGGAGCGGACAAAGCGCGCGACCGAACGCCCGCCGCTGCATACGTCCACATGCATCCACCCACACTCGCACGCACACACCCTCTCCTCTTCGACAACCCGCGCCAAACGCAATTGCGTCAACCTCCAGCGCCAGGCGCCGTATCGCTGCTCGCCGCAAATAGTCCGGGACGGCTCTCGCTTCTCTCCTACGCGTGTGCATACACGGAGATATTTCCGCGCGCGGCTGCAGTTCCTCCGCGAATTCCGCAAAATTCGAGCAGAGGAGAAATAAGGGCTCGACTCCCGGGGTCCCCTTTACACGCGGAGGCAGCGGGCACCGCGGTGCGCGCGGCTACGAGCCTGGCGCGGTGAGGTAAGCCGCGGGAGGAGGGAGAGTGGACTGCGCGAGAGGCGAAGGTAACGGCGCTGCGCGCTCGGAGGAGCGGTAACCGGCTCGACTGGTGAGCCCCGGGGCCGCCGTTTCCTCCGCGCGCGCGCGCGAGAGAGGAGCCGATGGCCTCTGCGCGCCGTCGAGAGTAAAAGAAGGAGCGAAAGCCTGACTGACGCTGCATCCTCGCCGCGATGAGAGATGCTGCACGCCGTGCGCGCGTGTAGGTGAGCGAGCGAGGCTACCGCGACGGGCCCAAAGCGAGCCGACGAGGCTTATAAGGTGAAAACGCGGCCGATGTTTTAGCTGCTCCGGGAGGATTAGGTGTTGCGCCAAGGCGAAAAGCGGGATATTAAGAGCCGTCCGGGGGGATCTACTTATAAATCACGCTTTAGCTACCTCTTTTAAAACATCGGCGAACGCTCGTAAGAGATTTACAGCCGCGTGTTACTTCGTAAAAGGACGCGCCGCGAGTCTAAATGATTCGCGGGTTGTGCGTTGAAAGAAAGCGAGACTTGCATTGAATGGTCGCCTTGACGGGATTGAATATTTTTTTTATTACGTTGGGTGAAGAAAACGATTTCATCGGTGTAAAATGAATAAAACTTAATCTTTTTGGGAGGGAGTCTCACTATTGGGGTACAGACTTTTTTGAAACTTTGGATACCAATTTATTATGCTAAAATATAAAGAATAACAACTTAGCGTTTTGTTGAAAACTGGATGTGTGATAAACACGAAAAGAAAAAATTCAAAAAATAAAGTACAAATTAAAGATAAGCGCGCTAGAATCGATGATCTCACCGGCAGGACGAAAAAAAAACGCCGGCCTTAACCCGTGACCGGAGCGTCGTAAACCACGAGATTATCTCTTCGACGTAGTATCGATAGTACGAGCCATTGATATCCGAACGCAAGTGGCACATTCCTGTCGGCCGTCGAAGTCGGCATTGAAAGTATGTAAATCAGCAGCGGGGAATATGGCGCCGCTAAGTGTCCGACTCTCCTGTTTTAACGTCGCGCGCCGCGCTGTTCAAGGGAAAGAGGGAAGGGTGGATTCGAATAAAAAATGAGGACCGGTAATAGCCAAAATACCAAAGGATCGGGCCGCGGATGAAGCGCCGGAGGTGGGAGAGGAAGACGGGAGAAAAAAAGGCGTCCGCGTGATGAATGTTTACGGTGTACTTTGGCCCATTTTGCCGGAGGTACGTCGAGGAATTCGCGAGGTTTATTTTCAGCCGCGATTTGCATTACAAATGGTGATTTTCTAAAAATACAGGAGGAAATTGCTGTTTAAACGAACGCTAGAATCGAGGCAGTTAAATAAAAAATAGTACGCGCATTCAATTACTCTAAAGCGATTTTTTTACGAGTCAATTTGAAAATAAAACGATCCTTTTACGGCTAAATAAAAAGGGTGAGAAAAAGCCCAATTTGTTTAATGTTATCGTAAAACGAATTTCGCTGCATAACGACAACAGGGATAAATAAATCTTTTATGCTCGTTTTAATTCGATTTGAATAATAAATTTACGTAGAATCGGCAGACAGCTGGAAAAATCAGAAAAATTCGACGAAAAAACGCGAAGGTAAAGGAGTGGGTGTCGGGGGAGCTCGGAGCAGCGCGTACGCCACTGGAAGAAGTGGGACCGGTATGACGGGTTCGCAGATGCGAGGCCCTCGCTCTCGCTGCACCGTCGACTTCTACTACTACTACGAGCGCCACTACTACTATCGCTACTATTAATGCATGCAGCCGACGTGACTTCTTTCTCTTATGAAGTACAGCGCGAATACTCCTCGGCCTTTCTTCGTGTGCGCGTAACGAGTTTCCCCGGTGTGCACCCTTTTTGTTCTTGCCACGGAGTAAAGAAGGAACGATTATCGGCAGGAAAAATGCATCATTTTCTTCACTTTGCATCGTTCTTCGTGGAATGCCGCGAGAGGCCGGGAAAACTATGTTGTTGCGGACGTTATTATTATTGTAACGACGGATGTGATTAAATACGCTGGAGCTGGTTTTATTTATACTTGCAGACGGTACAAAAATACACGCGAACCTGCACGGCATTTGTAAACCAAATTATTTTTTTTATTAAATTCATGTGAAACAGCGGTATTGAAACAAAAGGTAATTTGCTTTTTTTACGGCATTTGATATGCGCGCTATAAATAGAAGCAGCCTTTTCATTTATTTTTTAGATTGAATAATCGCAATCGCGATTCAATGTTGAACGACTAATTGTTTCAAAATTGATTAATCAATTTAACGGTTATCTCATGCCAATAGGATTTATAAGTTTATTATAAAATAAAATACTATCAGTGTTATATCACCGGCTTATGCGTAGATATTCGTGGATTATATTCCATGCTTTTATCTTTCAAAGCAGTAGAAAAATAGAACTACTGGTATCGACACCGGAATTCCAGTCTGGCGAAATGGAGAATCCAATATACTAATATTACAAAGTGCTCCGAACTATTATTCGAAGTACGTGCTATTTTTCTATCAAATCAAAAGCTTTTATATTGCAGTTTATTCGCGATATAAGGATATGTTATCTACACGACTACTACAATACGCACTTGTAATTATAAGTAAAATTAAATACAATAACTTGTATAACCCTTGTGTATTAATATTTTTTGTATCCATTCTTCACAAATTTCAGCTTCATGCTCCAACATTTTAATGACAATTAAACAGTTCTTTGAAAAACTCAGTCGAAAACATGCACACGTACAATAAATTCAACCGAAGTATGAATCGCAATTTTTTTAACAAACTCTCAGAACAATCGCAACAACCATACGCGGAAAAATTCATTAAGCCGTGTAATTTAAATTTCACCCCGTCCACCCCTCTAAAAAAAAAACTCCAGCGTGGCAATCAGCGCGCTCGAAGCACGTGCAAATTAATGCGAGCTAATAATCGATTCCCCGGTATTAGCCGCCGAAAGAGAACACCGTTTAATTAAAGGGTGGGCGCCGGCGAAGTGAGCGCGAAAAAGGAAAGCCACCCGCGCGCTTGTTGAACTTAAAAGGGGCTAGACAGAGCGAACCAGGGAGGGAGAGAGGGAGAGGACTTCGAAAAAAGCGAAAAAAGGCAAAAGAAGGAGAGAGAGACCAAAGGAAGAGAGAGAGAGAGGCGGTTCGAAAAGGCAAGACGGCGCGACGTTCACGTGCGAGCCGCGCGTCCGCTCAAAGTAAATACAAGGAGAGCCGCGGCGTTCTCCCCGCTTTATCTCGGCGGGCTCGCGGCGTATCTCGCGCTGCCGAGGCCCGTAAAGAGAAAGAGTAACAGAACGTGTTCCTCGGGGCTTGTCGAACCGAAAGAGGCGAAGGTAGCGCGAGGCGAGAGCCGCCGCCGCCGAGGGGGAGAGCCGAGGATTGCGCACGCACGTGTTCCGCCGCGACGAGGCGAAAAAGGGAAGCGAAGTGGGTGAGAGAGGGAGAGAGGACGTACGTACATATACGCGAGCTACGTCTCTTTGCTGACTTTTTACAGTTCCGGAGAGTCTTTATCGCGGGGTTTTACTTGCGAGGTGCTAAGATCGGGGAAATTTTTTTTATTTCGGATTAGTTTGTCCGGTGTAGTAGCTTTCAATGCAAAGTATAAATATTTCAGATGTAAAGTTTTGAAATGAATGTATATATCTAGAAATGGATTTGAGGATAAATGATTTTCTTTTCTTAAATTCATTCTTAAAAATCCCACTCGCCAAACACAGAGAGAAACGTATAGTGGCCTTTTAATAGCTAAGCCCTAAATTTTAAAATTACACTGAATAATGAAAAAAATAAATAGAAATTTATAAATATTTAATTATCGAAATATCTCGAAGTACATAACAATAATTTATACGATTAACATGTGATTAGATCAATCCTTTCTTGTTTTATTCATCACGGCCTTAAATTTTCGTGTACAAGCTCTTCAATTGTGAAACTTCTCTGGTGTTTTATCCGATGTCGGAGATAGACGGATAGAAAGGAAATGCACTTTCGTGGGTGAAGTCGGTATGTCGTCGGGTTTTCCCATCAAAAATCGAGGCTACGGTCGCGCCTCTTGTCGCCTCGCGTCGGAAGAACAGATGTGGGATTTACGATAAGCGCCTAAGGTTCAGGGCTTTTTGAGGCAACCAACACTTGACACTTTAAGACTCGCCCGGAGAGAAATCCCAAAGCCCTTTTCTTCTTTCACATTGGAATTCTTGAATATTTTGACAAATACTGAAACTCTTCAATCTTTTATTAGTCACCGTTAAAGAATGATAAGAGACATTGATTGACACGAACTTTAATTCATATAAATGTTAAATATACGACTACAAACTTTTAATATTTCATGATTTAATTAATTATTTAAATTACGAGCGCTCAAAATTTGTATTAATAATTTCTCTAAACCACCAGGTCACTGTGCATGCCCGTACAAAAGAACATTATTTATTAAATTAGTAAATTTTTAATCACGAATAAAAAAAGTAAAATTTCGCTAGTCCAAAATGTAATTTTCAAAAGCAAATAAAGCAAAATCCAACAATGAGCGAAAATCCGAGAAAATCGTGAAGCACTCTCAAAAACGAGTAACCCCAAAAGCGACTGTTTCAAAATGCCTCTTAACCAGCCAAAAGAACGGTCGAAAATAAAGAGGTACAGAAGTGCCGCCTAAGACGCAAGCCAAACACACACAGTGGGCACGGCGGCAGGAGTGAACGAACCCGCGAGGCGTCGAAAAAATTCGGAGCGCCGAGATACTTTTTGAGAGCATTGCCAAATAACTCGAGGAGCTCTCTCGTCCCCTCTTCTACCCTGGAAAATCTTGCCAAATGTCCTCACCTCGGAGTCTCGGGGCGCGAGGACTGGCTTCCGCCTCGGCGACAATTAAAAGAGCATTCGAGCGGAGCTTCGCGTGTGCGCGGACGGGATCGTAAAAAAAAAAGAGAGAAGCGGGACGAGGGAAGAGAAGACGCCGGCCAAGGTAACAATTACATTAAAGCCCCGCTCGACACAATTCGATTATCGGCGGGTCGCCTTTCGCCGCGCACGCACTTTTTTCCGCTCGTCGGCGATTCTACGCCTCCGCGTCGGGCAACCTCGCATTATTATTGATTATTACCTTAATTTAACGCGCCCGTTTAGCCTCGCTTTTTTCTGCGGTTTTTCAGTCCTTTCTTTACCCGCATTCTCGTACGTTCACTCTTTTTTTCCACGCCCCTCGCATATCGCACATAAGCACGCGGTGAATGATCCGGCACAGTTTCACTGATTATCGGCATCGGCTTTGCCTCATTTTTTGTCGAAAATATTTAAGCGCGTTAGAAGCAGCAAGTACTTTCTTTCTTGTTCTCAATGTATTGATTGCGATAAAAAAAGACGGATAGCATTACATGTTTCATCCGACGCATTAAAGAGGCTGCGTATGTATTTATACTTTTTCCGCCTGGCACACTTTCAACAACTGGCAGGCCACTCGTCTTCTTATAGTCCCATCCACCGTCGCTATTAAACCCCAAGAAAAATGCAACCAAGTGAAAAAAGAGATTTAGCGTTCAAAAAAAAGATCACCCCGCAAAAGGAAGCCTTACACGCAAACGCGAAACGAACGCGCAAAGGCTGGCTGCGTTTCGCGACGATCGGCGCAGGCAAAAAACGAGGAGCAGCGCCGAGAGCGTAACCGAATTAAAGGAGCGAGACTGACGGGCGGGTCGGATGAAAAAAGGCGGGATAGGGTACACAAAGGGAGCGGACTATCGGGGAATGGAAGCGCATTGCCAACTGGAGTAGCGGAATCGGAAAAGTATCCGAGAGGCGGTGCACTTTTCGCAGACGTGCCCGTTCGCACACTTTTGTTTTTGGCAGCTTTGACGGCGCGCAACTCGCGGAGGGGCGCGCGCGGCAGATACGCAGATTTTATGGGCCTTTGACAAATTGATACGGAATTAAATAAGCCGACGGGAAATAAAATTCCCCCGGGGACGGCGTCGCGCTGGAATTTCGCCAAGATTATAGCCTTTTTTGCCAATTTTAAAGATTTTGTATTGCGCCGGGGACAATTTATTGAACCTAGTTTCCTTATTGTTTCGCCGAGGAGGTTGCACTTTCGAAAAATTTTGTCGACGTTGGAATCTGCTTGAGTAAGCACATTTTTTTTCAAGCTATGTGTTATGTAAAATAAATAAAATTCTCTCGTTGATAAAAAAGTAATAAAGTCATTAGTTTTTGTTTATAATGATATAAATTAAATTCAACAAAAGTCTAACTGGAGCAAATGAAACACTCTAATATTTCTAAAACTGTAATACAATTTATATATCAGAGAACGTAAAATGGTATTAAAAAAATCAATCATGACGATAAAATAATTCATTTAAATTCTAATCGATGTTTTCTCAGGCTTTACAACTTATTTTGTTAATCTCTTAGCATACAATTTTCATAATTCAA
Source organism: Eurytoma adleriae (assembly GCA_900480045.1). Lineage (NCBI taxonomy): Eukaryota > Metazoa > Arthropoda > Insecta > Hymenoptera > Eurytomidae > Eurytoma > Eurytoma adleriae. Next base: position 339,890 of record UXGC01000019.1, on the reverse strand, counting down.
TCTCACGCAGGAAGAATCCAGTAAATCCCGAATAAAATTTCATTTTAATTCATTCATTCGTGTTGACCGTCTTAAAAAGTCCAACTTTAGTGTCAACGTAGAGCCTGTCAATTTAACGAAGGAAACCCAGAGACCGGGTCGTCGAACGTCGCGCTCGTAAACGCAAACAAAGCTCTTTTCCATTTGAAACGAAGTATTCCACCTTCCCCGGGGCTCGGCTCTCTCCCGGCGCGAGTAATTTTCAACGGGCGAAGGAGGCAGGCCGCCGAAGGCACGAAAGAGAAGTAATACGCCGAATCCGAGCGCTGGATTCACCTCGACCCGGAGCCCGAAGGACCGATTTATCTTTGGCCGCTCGCTGTCATTAGGCCCGGGCAATCGCCGGCTATAGCTGGTAATTTTTGTACGAAACTTTAAAAAAACGACGAGAGGCGAGGGAGAGTACGAGAGATAACGAGCGGAAGATTGAGAGAACGGGCTTTAGAGGCAGTGACACGAGATTGAGTCATTAGGAGCTTGATTAGATTCTGAGAGACAAATGCGGTGTTATGATCCTCCAAATTGTTTGTTTCGTAATTAAAACTTAATGGATTTTCTAGTGCTTAAACTTTGAGGAAAAATTTTCTTCGACTCTAAGTCAGTCGATCATATAATTAATAAATTAAAACCAATTTAGGTCCTGATATAATGCACAATATTACTTAGCATATCGTCTATCATTGTAATTAAATATCACAAGATTTGCTTTACAGTTAGTAGATCTTGCTCTAAAATTGGTCCTCGAGCAATGACCCAAATTTTCTTTCACAAATTAGAAATCTTCTCGTAACGACTGGCCCCACCGACCCCATCACAAGCCTCCAGAAAAATTCATTTGGCAGAGCGTATAGAGCACCGTCATCTTCCCGCGGCAATAAGTGCGTCTCTCCACCCCGCTCGGAGGGACAATTCGCCATCGTCAAAGACGAAAAATAGCCCGAATGAATGACCCAGTAATTTTCCTGCGGCGAAGTGCAGATAAAGGCAAGATGGGAGGAAGGAGCACGAGGACGGGGGGCGAAATATCTCCGTGAAGCCTTTGCTAAAAAAAGTAAAAAAAAGAAGGCTGCCCAGCCGCTGCGCGAGGACGGGAGACATTGGCAACGCGGGGGAGAACAAAAAGAAGCGAGAGAGAGAGTGAGTGAGGAGAAACGAAGGAGAGCAGGCAAGAAGCTAGCTGCGGCCGGAAAAAAGGCGTTATCCGACGACTTCTAGAAATCGTGTAATCTTCCTCTCCGCTCCTTCGTCCGCGTCGATTCGAGTCGCCTCTTCCTCGAACGAGGCAGCGGTGCCCGCCGAAGGATATATATTATATATACGTAGGAGGCCCCGTTACGAGGAACGAACCGCCGGGATATTAGAAATGTCCGCCTAAGGTGATACTTTCGACGACTGCTACGTCGCTTAGCGCGATGAAGGAGGAGGAAGAATCTCCTCGATCGAGGCCACCGCGGCGGGGGGGATAAAGAAGTGGATGGAGGACAAAAAAGACGGGGGGGAAGAAAGAGTCGCGCCCGGGATGCGGAGGTGGGCCCCGGAGCGGCGAATTATTGTAAATCACGACCCTCACCTGTCGTAATAGGGGCTATTCTCGCGCGCGATAAATATCCCGCGCCCGGTGCATTTTACGGTTATTTCGGGCCGGGCTCGCGCTTGTGTTTGGATTCTTATGTACGGGGTTATCAAAAAGAAGCGCCGAGTGCACCGTGGATGAGCTATGGAGTGGCTCGACTCGGCCCGGGGGATAAGCGACTTCTTGCGAGAGCTTGTAAACATCGCCGGGGTCTATATCTCTCGACCGAGATTCTCCCGTGTCGTTTGGGAGAAATTTTATCATCCGTGGGGATTGCCCGCGCTGGTTGCGCAACGCTGCAGCCGAGGCAATCCGAGAGGAGATTGTGACGCTCTAGCGGCTGTATTCAAATTCTGAGAGCTTGTAACTAATGTCGCTTTCGAGGTGTCGAAGATAGTCGTTCCAGCCTAAGGCCATTAAAATGTTTCAAAACATACTTTGTGTTTTAAGTTGCACCGAATTAATTTAATATCCTACGAGGTCTAACCGATCTGGAGCCGCGTCGACAGTTTTATTTTCAACTCTGTTCTATTTCCTCATTGGATCTTATTAACGTTGCATTTACTCGTGAATTAGAAATGGAATCTATTTTAAATATTTCTTTAATAATATCTATTGCATTAAGATAAAGAACCGAACTTAGCTCGTGTGACCTGATTTATAATTTATAACCATTAAATATTACGTCAGTTCTGTATATAATATTTTTCTTTTTTAAATAAAATGCGATGACTTTAAATTGAACTATACAACTGAAATTCAATTACAGCAACATTATTGAACTCCTTACGGCCCTATTAACGAGCCTCGGAGAAAAGTATCCGCGGAACGTGAAGCAGCGTAGGGCCGCGAGCGTGGGCCGCTCGAAATTGCGCTCCCGTAAGCAGGTGCGCTCGTGTATTTCTCTCGATATTCCGCAACTCGTTTACGCGGCCGTGGGCAGCCTGGGCCGCGCGCGCGCGCGGAAACTAGACTTCGACCGGGCGAGCTCCCCCTCTCGCTCGACCCCGCGGACGGCAAGTGTGCCGGAAATCCGTGCAACAGGTGGCAGCGACGTGCGCCACGCTCGCAGGCTATACACCCGGGCCGCTCCAGTCCCCCTTCCCCCCTCGCTCTTCTCTTTCGCCGCCGCGGTTTCATTCGGTTTTCAAGCTTCGCCCCGCGAGCACTGCGCGTGCTCAAAGAGACCCGCGGCGGCTCGCACGCTATCCTTTTAAAGCGGAAAATCTTGGGGTGAAGGCCCCGAGAATTGTCGCGTGCGCAAGGGTGGTACATCCTCTTAATTTTTTTTTTTGGATGATATTGGGGGAGGTTCTGTTATTTATAAAGTACAAATTTCGTGGTCGATCGTGTTAAGGTGTACTATTATTGTTGAAACGACTATTGCCATAATTTAGCAGAGTACGCTAATAATATTAATAGTACGAACATGTACAATTTGGTTACAGTTATAGTACGTATTATTTCATTTTTCTTTAATTTTCCATCAATTAGTTAAAATTTAGTTACCATATCTCTTATCATTTTTATTTAATTTCTTTATAATTCATCAATTTATAGTTCATTTAATTCATTTGATTTACTTAATAATTGCAAATCGAAAGAATTTACAATATAATCGATCACTTTGCGTTACTTAAGTAACAACAATTACCGCATTTCTTTTAAATCCCAAAATAATCCTGCAGAAAACGAATTAAAACCAGCCAAATTAAAGTTTCGAAACAATTAAGTTTAAATTCAAAAGTTAAAATTAGGTGTCACCGGATAAAAATGTCAAAATTGATAAACGAATTACCCCGGGCATTCTCATCGGACTTTAAATTGCGCTACATTCCGATTTACCGTGGCGTTCGCCGCGAAAACTTATCTGAGAAGCGGCCGCTTAATTATTCACCGCGCGTTCTCGGAAAAATTCCGGCACCCGGACGCGGGGGAGGACGGCGGCAGTCGCATCCGCAGCGTCTCGCCCGAGCGACTACTTTTAACCCGTCGCGCCGGTGTCGAAAGTAGGTTAAAATAACTCCCGAAAGAGCGTGCGGGGAAAGTCGCGAAAAAACTCGCCCGCGCGCGAAGTTCGCCTCGCGCAAAAAGAAATGACTGATCCCGAAGCGGCGAAAAAAGCCGGGAGCAGCGGGACGAATGCACAAAAGAGGGACACGTAAGGGTTCGCCTCTTAACTTTCCGGTCGCCGGTGCAATATCGACGCAAGACGCTCGAGATTACTTCGCGTCCCGATAGCCGCCGATTGGGTAGGGCTGTGTATGCGCGCGTGTGCAGGGCCCTACTCGCGCATTGCATTGCATTTCGCGTCTTGCCCCGGCGCGCAAACACGGCGCGCTCGTTTGCCCGGAGCCCGGGCGCTCGTTCGCATTTCAAACGCGTTCGTGGACACAGAGGAAATGAGAGAGAAGCGCCGGGGCGGCCGGAGATTCCCGGGCTCCCGGAGAATACCCGATGTATTGTACGGAGTAATCTACGCGCTCCCCCGCGCGAACGGCTGAATATTTACACGCTGCCCTAGCCGGCAACTAGCTCGCGCGTCAGTCGACTAGTCTGTAACCTCGCCCGGGATGCGCGACTCCTCTGTTTGCGCGTCTAAATGTTTTCTGATCACGTTATTGTTTGCTCGGAGGTGGTGGCGCGCGAATTGCGCTGCTTTCTCATCGAGGCGGGCGAATGCTTTTATTTGGGGGAAAATTTATTTTGCGCCAAAGAGAAGCAAAAATTTTTCTGTTAAAATAAAGTTTATTTCTTGCCGTAACGAAAATCAAACTTTTTCAGCTTGAATGAAAGAAATTTCGTCGTTGGAAAATTTTTAATTAAAGTGGATTAAAAGACTTTCGCGTTTCATATTGAATATTTTTACATTTTTCACTTTTGATGTCCGTATAAAGCAAGTTTTTATTATTTACATTTCAACGTGAAAAGGCCAAAATTTTGATAAAAGTATAAGATATTCATTAAAAATACACAATTTGCATATCAAACTTGGGACGCATTCCATATTAATTTAATTCAAAATTAAAGTTGTAATTTTAAAGTTTCATTTGCTCTCTTGATAAGTTACTAAATTTAAAGCAGTAAATTGAAAAGTCTAACAACATTAAAAATAAATTAAACATCGAGATAGATATTACTGTAAAAAATAAAATTTATATCTATAAAGCAATCGCATTCTTTTATAAGAAATGACATGACATGTTACAAAAAGAGAAGAGAAAAAAAAGAAACAGATGAACGAAGAAAAGAAGAACTACTCATCCATGCGGCTTGTTCGACGTGTTTTCTAATTTGTATGGCAGAAACTGTGGGAGGAAGCGTTTTCCTAGTATCGTAAAGGGGTATCACGAGCGAAGGAGGAAGCGCGCTCACGCGGAAGCCGCCCCCGCGCAACAACAGAGGCAGTAATGAAAGAACCGCCCAAGGAAAGGGAGAAAAAGCCGCGCGAGGGAAAAAAAGCCGGAGACGCGCCGGCGAATGGAAACGAGGATGGGGAATCCGCGCGAGGCCGGGGATCTTCTTAATTTCTCCCCTCCCTCCCTCTCTCGTTGCATTAAAGTGCATGATAAGTGCGCGCCGGTGGAATTTAGGCGGCGCGGGTTTGTGCCAAGCGCACTTCGCTCGCCGGGCCGCGATCGCTCGCGGGAACTTCTGATTTATGAAGGTCTTAAAATGTGATTGCTATGTCCATATTTCAATTTTTTAAACTTTGAGAAATCGCTCTCTATCTACCCCTTCTGCCTTTTAATTTTAAAAACTTCTACCTTCGTGAAAAATGTCCCCGGAATATATAGACCCGACCCCCGCTCGCCATCAACCAACTTCCCTTCTTTCCCTCGAAAATTCACGCGTACGCCCCGCGCGCGCGCGCGATTTACTCAGCGACTCCGCGAGCGACATAATTAATAAAGTCCACCTCCTGTATTATGCAACGATTTCAAATGCACTCGAACTCGGAACTGCTTCGTTAAAAGGTAAACGTCTGTTATCCAACCCGCAAAACTTCTCGGGCGCGGGCGAAAAAGGGAGAAAAGCGCAAAGGAACGGGCGGACAAAGCTTTGAGCTCGGTCGTATCGGTTATAGTAGCGAAGCCGTCGAGAGCGGGGGGCGCGCGAAGCTGTCGTGCGCAAAAACGCCGAGGCGCAAAAGAAGGAGGAAGGATGGGGAGCCGCAGAGGCTCTCGCGCGCGCGGAACACAAGAACAGGCAGAAATCTCAAATCGCGGGGCAACAAAGAGCCCCGCGCGCTGCGGAATCGTCGAACCTCTCGCGCGCGATTCAGCCTCGTGCGAAACTCGCATTCGCGCACAAAGGAATTAGACTGCCGCGCGCGAGCGCGAGGGGAACAATGCCGCGGCGCTTTTGCGGCCGGCGAGCGTGGGACGGACGCGGGGCGCCTGTGCACGCACGTCAGGGTCCCTCCTCCTCCTCGCGATTCGCGTCCAACGCACTCGCGCGACCGCGAGCGCATTATGCCCCGGCGACGGCTCCTCGCGTGCCTGTGTGTGTGTGTGTACGCGCCCCGCGAGGGAGAGAGAGCTCCTCCTTCTCCCGCGAGGCGAAATCGCTCTCGACGTCGATCCGACCGGCTCGAGAACGATTCGCCCCCACAGCCTTTGCTCTCTCGGGTTCGCTTTCTTTTTTTCGCGCTCGAGATTGTCGAGGGTATTCGTTACTGAAACTTGAGGCGGTTAATGAGGCTGGACTTGGACATGGATGTGAATGCGTCTGGACATGTTTGGTAGATGCTTTTTTGCTAGTCTGGGAGGTTCAAATCGTTGTGTACTTTTTTCTGATATTTATAAAGGGAATGACAATTTGGGCATTGAATTGGGTTACTGTGAAAGAATTTAAGGGAGTGTCGTATTTTTCAAATGTACATATAATTTTGATCTCGAAATATTTCTTGTAATTTATGTAAGAAAATAACATTCAACTTTAGAATTTGATGGAATCTTAATGATAATAAAGTTCAACAAGTTCCCTGAAAAATTCAAGAAATAATTTTTATGAAAAACAAGATCTCTCTTCACATAAACTTTTTACAGCGTGTTAACCAATTCGCATGCATTATTCACGATCGCACAATAGCCTGAAATCTAGACTACTCGAATTACCCGCGAAAATAAAGCGCAAACATTTCCCTCTAATTAGCGTTAAACCGCGAATTTGCCCGATCATTCAGTAGGGCTATGCAAATGAAATTTCTCGGATCCCGCGCTCACAAAAGGCGCCGTAGTATCTCTTATCTCGGCCAATCAATGCTAATCCGCGGATGTGCTCTAGGCTTCGATCTTTCCTCGTGCCAATCCAACCCGTCCGTCCGTCCATCCATCCGTCCATCCGTCGAACAGGCTCGCCTCCTTCTCTCCCAATTCCGGGCTCTTTTCTCCAAACGCTCGTTTCTCTCGCCCACGCGCGAGCTCGGCAGTGAACCCGATTACGCGGCCGGGGCAAGCCGGTGTCAAAGATCGGGGTCGAGTGCACCTGCTCGTGGCACGAGGCCCGCGCGCAAAGGCCCTTTCCCCTCTTTCTCTCTTTCTTTTTTTTTCTCTCGCTCTCTCTTGCTCGGTTGTTCTCCAGCCCGACGCGACTTCGGCTCCCACCGTAATTACCGGCCTTAATGAAGGACTGCAATCGTCCGCGGAAACCGAGGAAAAGAACCGCCGGGAAAGAGAGAAGCGGCCAGATTTTGCCCGGCTTTTTCCCCCGGCGCGTCGCGCATGAACGACATAATTAAGGATTTGACAATGACACTCCGCGCGCTCCGCGGTAATTGCACGTCTCGAGAAATTGGTTTTCTTGCAGCGCGCGCGCTCGCTACCTCGTATATATACACCGCGCCGCTCTCTTTTCACGGGCGTTTAACGCATTGTTTTTCCCGCGCGCCTTTGCTCTTCCTCCTTGTGTTTTCTTTGCAGCCGGAATGCGAGGAGACTGCGGCAGTCCGCGCGGGCGGTTCAACTTCTGGAAATTTTTATCGCAAGGAGCTTTATAACTCTCCGCGCGCGAGGTGAAAGTTTTTTCGCGCGAATGCCACGCGGATCCGCTAATTAAGCCGGCAGCGTACTCTTGACACATCTGCCCTCGGGGGCCGTCGATGCGTGCAGTATCCGGTGACGTCAATTACGCTGCATTTTAATCGGGCCGTTTTCGCCCCGGCCTTCTCTCCGCGCGCAATAGTCGTAAATTATAGACGAGCGCGTATTAAAGGCGACGACTTCGCGCGGCGTATTTTCGCACCGGATACTCCGTTTCCTTTTCTCGCCGCGTCCAAGGCGAATCCTGCATTTTTCAAGCGCGCGATCTCAGCGCCGAAACGACGTGCTTTCTTTTTATACACGGAGATCGCGCGACCTGCCTCGCATCGCGCTTAATTAGGCATCAGCCCCGGAGAGCTTTAAATGGAACGGAGATCGCCGGGCCCGTGCTTCTTATCAAGTTATTGATCTCGCGCGCTCCGCGCGTTTATAATACAATGCGCGCCCGCATCGGCCGATCCGAAGCGAGCACCACCGAGCGAATCGGCTGAAATCGAAGCAGGCGAGCGCCGCGGAGAGAGGCTAACGCTCCCCCGCCCCCGCCCGACGATAATCGAACGCGAAGCGCGTACGCAAACATCGAGGCGGACGAGATTGGACGAAACTGCCGGGAGAAGATTCCATTCGCCTCGACGAAAAAATTGAAAGAGGGAGGAGATAAGTGAGAGAGACGGAGAAAGAGAGAGAGAGAGAGCGCCTTATCGTCTCGAAACAGTCAGTCCAGGCTTTTATGCGAAAGCTCAACTTCTCCAATTAGCGCGGCTGCGGGCTGTATATAAGCGCATAAATAGCTCGGCTGCATCTTTCGAGACAGAGGGATGCAAAATGGGAACGGCGGCGCAGGCGAAGGAGGAGAGAACAAATAAGAGGAGCGAGCGAGCCCCGGCGTTTGAGAGATCCAATTACGGCGCGTGGGGGGAGGAGGCGACCTTCTCATTCAGACGCATATCCGAACGGCGCTAATTTCGCCCCGACGGGGCTCACCTTGAAAAGGGTTCAAGGCGCGGAGGTCACGCAGCATCTATACGAGCCGCGAACGAGCGAGCCCCGCGAGTAACGCGATTCCTTCCAGCCGGGGCCTCGCTTTCATCCGGCGACTTATGTTTCCTTCTTTTTTTACCATGCGTTCGCCACTTTTTCACGCGGGGATATTCTATATTTTCATTGAGATATCGCTGCGCTGCACTCCTGTACGCAACGTGCGTTTTTTTTTACACTAACATACGTAAGAAGACATTCTGCTGAGACATCTTGTTCGGCATTTTATCCTGCAACGATTTTTCGTTATTTTGTTAAATACTGTTTTCTAAACTTTTTTTTAACAAATCTTACAATAGCATTGGGAATTTACCTGTGATTCGTTTCAAAACAGTTAATTATAGACGACGCGGCACTCGTCACGTATCGTAAACTTTATTTTCGAAAAATACCGATAGTTTTGAAATTCCCATTCAAATCGATTTAATCACCAATTTCCGGTTGCCAATGCAAGTCCGCGACTTTCTTTTTAAAAATTCCAATGGATTGCATTCGTCATTTCGCACTGTTCATTGTCTTTTCATTATTCTCGGTAAATACTGTTGAATTTTACGAGCAAAGGTACACGAGTAATTAGTTTTTGCTTTATTTAAAAATTTTAATCGATTTTCATGATTTGGTTTGGCTTGTTAGTTCGGTACTCCGATCCGCTTAAATATTTAACTGTCGGAAGTCGAGGTTTACGCGCAAACGGAATACTAGCGGCACTTTGGCAAGTTACAAATGTCGTTATAGCTGTGCGACCACTTACGGGTCACTTCAAGAAGCCGCGCAACATTTCAGAGAACTGCACTTAGTTACGGATTCGATTTCACGAAATTAGACTTCGAATTCGAATTTGCAGCAAATCAGAAACTTGATGTGTTGTGTGTACACCGAAGGTGCAGTTACACCAACCATAACCGGTGATTTTAATTGCACTAAATTTAATCTCCGAAAGGTAATACCAAATTTTAAGAAAAATTAATATTAATTTAATTGAAGCCTTCAGTACGCTTAACAAGTGACTATTACGTAATTGAAGTTTTACCAGTCAAATTTCATCGATATTACAGTAGCTTCCTTTATGGTCACTCGATCCTAAACGATGCCTCTAAAGGCCTCTGCCATTTCAGTGATTACGGCGGATGATATTTTTGCAATACCACGAGCTCGATGACTCATGCACCGGAAAGCTTCATCACAGATCGCTGAGCACGCTTGTTCGGTCTAGACACGCTCTGCTTTCATCTTGCACTTCTGATATTGCCTCGTAACAAATCAATTTTTCTCTTTCAGCCTATCTCAAGATGACGTTCCTTTTAACGCGTTTTATCAGCTATTATTAAAGAATAACAAAGCGAGCTCGTTTTAAATCGTTTAAATTAATATTGGATTCATTAATTCAACCAAGTGTATCAATTATTAATAAAGTGAAAGTCAATCAGTTCGAATGGCACTGGAATGCTGCAGCGCAACACTTTTCTGTCTTACTCATATTTTGTGAAAGTTAAAGGGTTCGTGAATCATTTCATTTCCAGGTGATGTGACGTTGCACATTTTGGAAAAATACTGCACTTGAAAGTGGAGTACTATAACCCTCCTCAACGTAAATACCTACAAGTGCACTCTTAAATAATTATTACTGTTATCAAATAACACAGTAGTAAGGGAATTAAAAAAAATAAACTTTTCATTTATACTGACATCAAATTTTCATTTATTCATTAATGCCAATTTTTTTAAATGTATTAGAAGACTTGAAAATTAAAAACATTACATCTTACAGTATACATAACAATTCTGTAACGGAAGTACAGAAGTGACTTTAGAAAATTTCGTCAATATCCCCACCGCTCTAACCCGTGCCCGTCACATCCGCAAAAGCACCAAGGATAATTGAAAAATAGACTCCCGATCGATAGTCATCGGTCCCGGGACAATGGCGAAAGCGGGCCCGCGCGCGCGCCGGAAACTGACCAGGCCCGGCTTCCGCCCGCGGCGGTCGGATAAAACTTTTCCTCGGCCCCGGCCGCGGCCGGATCGTTTCGTCGGCGGTTTTGTAGGCCAGCCGGCACTTTCGCCCTGTCACACCGGGACCCACGTGTCCCGCCGGCGCGTCGGTTCACCGCGGTGTCGAGCTGGCCACCCGACTACGGTGGTCCCCCCCCCCCTGCTTAGCATCCGCGCCGACCACGGTGGGCCGGGAATAAAAAAGAATCCCGATGACGCCGAACCGAGATCTGTTCAGTGTCTCGACCGCGCGTCTGTTTTCTCAAAATAGGATCTTCCTTGGATTTACTCTTTTTTTATGACCCTTTGGACCGGGGCGGCGAGGACAAAGAATCTGTGGAATGTCGATATTGAAGCTTGAATTTAGCGACCGAGGATTTTTAATTATGTACGTAGTTTATTAGGGTTTTGGTAATTTAAGAATGTACGAGTTTCTGATATTATAACAATGGTATAATAGATAATTGTTAACATATTAAATTTTATAATACTTGACCTGTTTTAAATTTCTCTCCAATTCGAACTGTGGAATATATTAATAGTGGCATAAAGTTGAAGCTTATGCAATTTGATATTAGTATATCAAAATGTATAAGCTTTAGATTTTTAATGCAATTTTAACTCCGGCAGTGGTTAATTTAATTAGTACATTGTCAGAGCCAAAATTGCATTAAAAATCCACAATATTGTATTAAATATGTAATAGTAGTAGAATAATATATTTAAAATAAAAATCTAAAAGTCTGAAGAAATATGCCATGTAGGTAATAATTAAAGTAGATTACGAAAAAATAAGTTAATAAATACGACCCCGTAAAATCACATTTCGCAGACAATAGCAACACACTCGTAATGCCCGGGGTACACATATAATTACGTATCAGCCGGCGCCGAAGCCCGGGCGCAGCCCTATTAACATACTGCAGATCATTAATATTCATTAGCAATTTAATTATGCATAAAATCGCACGCAACGTCCTAACGAATTGCTCGATTGCGGAGTCTTAATTGGCAATCCCTATCTCTAGTAGGCAAACTTCCATTCGGCGTGTCCCTTGTATTTAGCCCGAAATGGGCCACTTACGCGTCGTTTCGGCTAATGGAGTAAACGACAAAACGGCTATAGGTAGTGTGTTCGCCTTATTACCTCTAATCTCGTCCTCCCCCTCGAATCTCCCTCGCCCGCCGCTCGAAAGTTGGCTCGCGCTCGGCTGTGAGGTATAGCGCGGCGCGCGAGTTTCTTACGTTATACACGTGCGGCATCCACGGGGCGCCGTGCATAAGGACGACGTACGACGTCTACCCGGCCGTAATCACGTATCCTTGGGCGGAGGGCACGTGCGTCGCTTTGCCCGGAGTCCCCGGGTCAATTTTACGCGGTAATCCCGCGCACTCGAGCTAATCGAGTTATGGGACGATACGGCCGCCGCGGTGCACTTACTCCTCGGCGCCATCGTCTTGGCAACGCGACTAATTATAAAGCTGATGACGAGCTACGGGGCGACCCCCGGCAACTTCCTTATATACACGGCGCAGTTGTAAAAGAATGCCGGGAAGTGAGTGTCTTGGGTTTTTAGCCGAGTTAATTGCGGCGACGCGAAAGTCGTATGGAGGATTATAGGGGATCTTATGGTTTAGTGGTCATTCAGTTTATTTTACCGTTGAAGCTCTATTTGCTATTTTTAAGTTAGATTTTGCAACTTATTTACGCGTAGTGCTATGTAGATAACAATTTAGAAAAAAAAAATAATTGGGGAAAATTGTTATTTATAATATTTAACTGGATCACGGGGAGCGCTTATGTAGAATGGTTTAAACGTTTAATGAGATAATTAATGAATATGTAACACAGATGTGACATATATTACGCTCGATGCAACGTAAAGTAGGCGTATTATCTTTCGTGAACCTTATACGTCTCAGACAACTAAGCCTGCATTTTCTGTGTAACTGGGGCACAGACTCGCATTAAACTTTAAGCCATCGAATCAGAGAACTAAACATTTAAAAAATTATTATCCCTCTTAATCATGAAAATATGATAACAAGAATTGTAAACTATATATATTCACCTTGCGTAATAACTCAATTTTTTATTTTTTCGAGATATTTTAATTTTAATGTTTGCATTAATGAAATAATTACCATTAGAAATACATATTATATTTTCGGCTATATGAATAATAAAGTGATAAATTAAGATACTAAATTGAATGATAATTTTTACACTTTTTAAATTCACATAAATAATGCATGCACGATCCATGTTATAAATATCGCATAATAATTCGGTATCCGATATTCTTACTCAATTATTTAAAGGATTATTGAAGAATTGTAAAATCGGCTTTGAAAGAATAATAGCTATTGATGCTCTGAAATACCTATTATTATCAATTATGTGCTAATCAAGCAAGCTTAGTAAAAACAAATCTCGTGCATTGTGTTAAAAGCAACAAGAGTGGTGTATGTGTTTTATTCAAACGTCTCTTAAAGCCGAGAATTCCTTCCATACGTACAACATTTTCTCTCAATACCGTAAATTGAACTCTTATAAAATCAGTGCATTAGCGTAAACAGAGTTTAAAATAAATTCAGCTTTTTTTTACAAAAAAAAAAGAAAAAAAGAGCATAATAATGACAACCGAATGAAAACACCTTATTCCAGCTCAAAATTGCATTTCTCGAGGGTGCGCTGCCGCCTCGGCGCGAGATTGCGGATCTGCCGGCGAGTGAATTTCGAGCGGCGGACGAGCGAAAGGCTCGCATGGAAATCTCCCTGTCGCGCGCTCTCGTGCCTTTATTCCTCATCGCTCGCTCCTTTTTTTCCTCCCTCTCTCTCTCTCTCCGTTCCTCCCGCGGCGAACATATTGGAAAGTCGGTCGAGCTAACAAGTGCATTGAGCCCGCGCGCTGCAGAAATAGCGAGCGCCGCGGAGCGAGAAAGACAGTGGGGGAGGGCACCTTCCTGCAGGTGGCAGCTCGACGTAAGTGCAAATACGATTAGCCGGCGCGTTGCGACAGCTTCTTGTACATGCATATCGCGCAAGTTTTCCCGCCGCCCCGCCGCCGCTCTGTTTATTTGTCACGTCTCTCCTCCTTCCTTTCACACAACCCGCCCTTTCATATTATTCACGTATTCCCTTTGAATTTTTTCTGACGCTTTGTTGCCCGTCGCCGGGGAACGGCTTGCACTCGAGGTGGCTGCGCTGAGTGTGGGATAAGTCGATAATTATTCGCAAGGCTCATCGAGTTATTGTGTAGATTACCTCAGAGATATGCATTTATTTGCCGGTGGAACCTGTTCTTCGAGATGTTGATTGTTAAAATGTCGCGTTTTGATGTATAAAAATAGTTTATGGCATCCTGGATGTAATAAAAATACTGGCTTTCGAATTTTTTTTCTTGTACAAACACGAAGTATGAGAAAAACCAATAAAAATATCACAATAAATATCATTAATAATAAAGATGTAGATTCGAACGTTCGTAACGTGTATTCGAAAATACGCCAACATTTCGTCGTTTTTATTATAGTCCTCATCAGGAGTATAAAACATATAAAAAGAGAATTCATTATAACTATAATAAAAAATTTATTACGCTTTTCTGACATCGTGAAGTATAAGGTAAGAAAGATTGTTCAATCGCATATTTCACACTATTTCCTACACGCTAAATTCTCCCTCTGGATTCCCGTAACAAAAGCATCTCACCTTTAATCTATTTGAAACTTAAGTATCTTCTTTTTCGTCATTTGCTCAAACGTGCCGTCCCGAGAAATCCGTGGCGCTGAAAAAGAGGCGAGGCGAGGTGCTCGCGACGCCTTCGCAGAAAGGCGAGAATTTAATATCGAAGAACAGGAGCCCGCGCCGCTGGAAAATAGCCGAGCCCGAGGTCCGGCTACACCGGGGGCTGGCTCGTCCGGGCGAGTTACTCGAGCGTGGCGATCGCGTAAGTCAAAACCCCCCGCGCGCGCGCCCCGAAAGTGTCCCGACGCAGCAGGCCGTTAGGGCCTCCCGGCATGCGGGTCCGGCCGATTAGGCCGGAGCACGCGTGGCCAGCCATCGGGTAATTTCATCGGGCGACTCGCGATAATGTTACCGGGGGCCGTTCCGCGAACGAAAAATACCTGCCCCCGATACGCGCGGCTCGCTCTCCTATACATATCTCCTTCCGTGCAGCGTCGGCGGAATACAGTCGCCTATACGCCGTGACTATTTTTTTTTTTTCTCTCGAATCGAGCGCGCCGTTAAACGATGACGAGCCCATTGTTAATCAAACAGCCTACACGCCCGGGTGTTGGGTTACGCGGTGCAGTACGCCTCGGGAAAATTCATTGGGCGAGCCTCTTGCCCCGATAAACGCGAAGTAATCTAGGCTGGAGCCCGCTCTTTTTTTTTTTAAGGACTGCATGCGAAGTCATAATTGCGATATTCTGTTACATAAAATCAAGTGCGGGAATGCACGCTGCTGCAGTCTCTTTGAGACACTAGGTATCTAGTTCACGAGGATGGAGAGTTTTGTCGATGACAGCTGGAGAAAAATATGCTATATCTTTGCGCGCGCGCGACGGAAAATATGTCGCTCGAGTTCTCAGGCGGTGCTGCAATAGTGAATTAACATTTTTAAGAAAGGTGTGTTTATTGATCAACTCCTTTAACTAAAGTGTCTTTACAACGCAAAAGCTCACTGCAAGCTTTTTATCTATAAAAAATGTACTCATTATCGAATAGGTGTAGTGATATCTTTTTTTCTACAGAATACACGTCTGATGTCCTCGAAGACCTTGATTTTAAATATGATAAGAAAGCAAAAATCCAAGGGTTGTCTGACAATAAAAATTTTGTACAGTTTTTATTAACATCTCTATTTTTGTCTAAAAGTGTGAAATCATAATTTATAAACAAATATTCACATGCATCGCGCCTTTTGCTTTTCATAAATAAAAATAGACTCATTGATGAATTCCGCGACAACGATTTCCATGAAAGCCATTCATAGATAAGTATTTTAACAACGAGGTCAAAGAAACAATAGCAAAAAAAAAAGATTAGCGAAAGAAAATAAAAAAGTTTTACGACCAGCTTCGCAGTCAAGCGAGCGTCCCTCAACAACGCCCATCGGCGCAAAAACGCAATTCAAAGAAGTACATAAGCTTCTGCAGCTACCAGCGGCAAAACCGCTGGAACACAAGAAACCCGCCGAGGAAGAATTCCGCCGGTTCTCCCCGTCTCCTCCTAACTCCCGACCGCCGCGAAATTATCCTCGCCCCGTCCCCGCTAAAAACGCCCCGCGTAATCGTCCGCTAGAGCAAAATAAACCGCGCGCTTCCCCCCGAAAAAAGGCCGGCCAATCACGTCATCCGAAAATTATGCGCCGCGAACTCTCCGTCCGGCGACACGCCAGCTTCTCGTTTTCCTACAGCAGCGCCTGCCGCGAACAAAGGCGCGAGAGGCTCGCGGTGCCCTCCCGGCCATTGTTGGCATGCATGCATTTGCGCGCCGGAGAAAAAGACGCGGGGAGGAAGCGAGAGAGCCTCGGCGGTGATTGCGACGGGGCACCCGGGTATACCTCGGCCCCCGGACAAAGCGCGCGCCATGCAAATGAAGCGACTCCGGGGATCGGGTAACTCGCTGATACCGCGCGCCTCGCGGGGAGCGAGTTACTTTGAGCCGCGGCGACCGCGCGCGACGTAACGAATCGAAACCGGCCGTTTGATGTGCAAAATATTTCGACTTTGGTCGAGATGGAAAAAGTTGTCGGCCGGGTAATTAAGGATAAGAGGGCGGGTCGATGGGAAAAGTGATTTTTAAACTGAAATTCAAATCGCGTTGAATTATTTATATCCCCCACTCTCGAAGTGGTGCTTCCGTTGTTCCTCCTTTAAAAAAAAAGTCGTTCTGTATTCAGTTTTACGGGAAATTTTGATTTAAAGCACGAAATTTAAACGAGTCGGTTGTTATATTTTCTTTCTTTTAAAAAAGACGTGATGTACGCGTCAACAAAATGTTCCTTGTGGTACTTTGATTCCGATTTTTCCAAAACTGCAGAGTAATGTACATGACAATAATGGATAATAAAAAAGTGAATTTTACAATATTCGTTACTCTTTCCGAAAACTTTTAAAAATATTTTTGCTTCTCAAAAATGAAACAATGCTAAATTTATCATTGCCACATAAACATTGCATTAAACATTCTCGTCTTTCCTGCAATAAAATCATATCTGTTCGATCTTATTTTTAGTTACAAAAACGATTGCTCCTTTTAGAAGCAGTATTTCACCGTAAATAATTTCATACCGCAGCGCGCGGCGCGGCGTCTCGAAGCTCCGTCCAAGAGCGAATTAAAAACTCCGATACGTAACCGCGGGGGGATATTTTAAAAAACTTTCTAAAGTGTGGACGTAATTCATAGAGAGCAAATAATACACTATCCATTATCAAAGCGTGTCTAATTTAAAAGATAAATAGAGACAGATAGTCGTATAATAAGGAGATAAAAAGAAGTGGTATATCTGGGGAGTGATAAAAGAACGGCAAAAGGAGCAAAGAAGTTTGCTAGAAAAGAGGAGACGCCGAGGAGGGCCGGGGGGGATGAAAGGAGTTCGCGTAGCGGGCGTATCGAAGGACCGTATTTCAGTCCTCTTCGCTGGAGGATAATCTTCCATTCGTCGCGTAATCTCGCCGCACACGGTAGCGCAAGGCGGCTACTTTAGTCCCCCCGACGCCGATCCCTCCTCGATCGTTTTCTCAAAGCAAAAAAAAAAGGAAGAGAAAAAGAAGAAGAAAAGGGAAAAATAGGATCCACACGGGGGACCCCGGGATTGTCCCGGGCGGCGACTCGCACCGGCGATATAAAATTTTGAATTAGAGAGCCGCCGCGAGCCGTAAGTATCGATTATTTGCCGCGTCTCGTGGCTCGTTCGGGAAATCGCTTTATTGCCCTTCTCGGCGACGATCTCGGAAGTTTATTGAAAGAGCACACTTCTTTGGGCAAGTGTAGTTTCCACCGAGTATTATCTCGCGACGCGCTGAATCGATCAGATTCGACCGCGACGACGCCGTTACAAAGTGCAATTAATTAATGCCGCTAATGCAGTTTGAAGAATCAAATTAATCTTGTGATGTTTGTCTACTTCTTCTTTATTTATCTGATTTATCAAACGGTATATTGATTCTTTTAGACGTAGTACATTCAACCTTGTGTGAAATAAACCGCTCTATTTATGTCTCTGAACTGTATGGAAAGTTTGTCGTGGAGATGACATCTAATAAGAGGGTAAAAATGACTATGTCAATCTATTTTTTCAACTGCGGATGCGCTTCAATATGACTGACAATTTAATTTTGATGTCATGAATTATTTGAATTTTGAATTCAATAGTTAAATAAAGGCCCTTTCATTGTTCTTGTTAAACATCAGGGAGACGCTCGTAAAGAATTCAAGAGCGATCTATGTATTTTAGTCTCGGAGTGGCGATCAGCACTCGTCTCTGTCTTGAATTGGACACCTCGTTCACGTCAGAAATAGCTTTTACAACACTGTTTAGGTAAAATACCGTTTAGCGCACGCAAGCGTGTGCTAAATCAGCATTTTACGTCTTCGTGTTATAAAATATTGTTCGATACACGTGTAAGAAATAATTCTCGGACGAAAGTATAAGTTATGAATCATCTTCTATGATACACTTGTTCTAATTTTTCCCCCTTTTACATATTATATTTTCACACGTGTACATTTTTATAATTCGATATAATTGCTGTCAGCTATATTTTTTGCAAAATGGTCAAATAAAATAGATATCATTCTTTTTCTTTTTATAACAATTATACAGTATGCATGGTTCAAAAATATAAGATACATAAGACGATCTTATATCCTGTTCTAAATGCCACGCGCAATTTTCACGTAAAAAAGAGGAATGAAAAAATTCCTGCAAATTCCTCTGGTGCGTAATCTTCTTGATTCTTCTAGTCGAGCTTGCATTGTGGAAAAAATGCCGAGGGAGGGCCAGCACGTAGCGCGAGAGAAAAAAAAGAGGCCTAACGAACGTAATCAGATTCGCGACTCATTAGGCAAAGGCTTCTTCATCGCCGGCGATCGATCAATCCCCTTTGCGAGAGAGGAGCGAGAGAGAGAGACGAGAGGCACGGAGGCGGGGGCGGTGGGAGGCAGGGAGCTGCTCTCTCGCGGCGAGCCAAAGCGGAAACTCTTTGCCTCTATTCCCCCGGCTGCTCGTTCACGCTCTCTTCCTCCTTCTATCCCGGGCGCGCGAGTGAGCCACTCCCGAGGCCTTAAAATCTCGCTGGTGCGAGAAAATGGGCTAAATTTAGACGTCGTCTGCTCCTCGAGAACCGTTGAACCCGCTTGACGTCTGGTTTACCCGGTCTCTCCTCCGCGCGCGGCTCTTGCCTCGTCGCAATTTCTCCGCGAGCGCGCCGCGCCCGAGATAACCGCTTTGACGCTCCCCACCCACGCGACCGCGAGCTACGCACACACACAGGTACGGGCTCGCGGAATTACGTAGTTTTCTTTTTTTCAAAACAGCGCGCGCTCGGCCGCGCCGAGGTGCAGGGTGGAGAGGACGGAGAGAGAGAGAGAGACAAGGCTTTTTTACACTCTCGCTCGTTTTTTATTCTTTTTCTGTCGACGAAATCTTTACGGGCCCTGAGAAAGACTCGAGTTGCAACGGCCGCAATGAAAGAGCCCCTTGTTACCCTCTTGTACTCCCCCTCCCCTCCACTTTTTCTCTTTTTCTTGCACAGCGGCTGAATGTCTACCTCCTCCTCCTCCACCTTAAGATGCATCGCTCGGCGAACGTATTACTTTCACAGTCGGGCTTACTACTTTTCCGCGTTTTAGTTTGCTGAGCGCAGCGAAAACAAGATGTGCATTGAGCAGAGCCGGGGCAGAGGGAGATTTAAAAAAAAAGCGCGCGCTGCTAATGACCGGCCGCCTCTTGGCGAGGCTCGTAGATCTTCAAAATTTATCTTATCGCTCGCCTCTGGTCTGCATCGTTCGCCTCTCCTTCGTTAGCCTTTTGCTTCTTATAAATAAAATCCATTCAACACTCGAACTTGAAATAGTGACGCGGAGGACTGATTCCACGAGGAGACGAGTGGACGCTATATTCTATATAGTGGGAATTCATTTTTCACCCGATAACGATTTTTTTTAATTTTTTTTCGAGGAGCACACTCAGTGAGTATCTTATCTGCGAGCGATGAAATGGGCGCCTCAAATATTATGTGCGCTTTTTGTGCTTTCCAACGCACTTGACTGAATGGAATGTTAATAGGTTCGAGGAGCGCTGGAAGTTGGCTTAGTTAAGAAAACTTTGTCGTTAAATCGATGCGGCTTTAAGATACTGATAGCTTTTCAAGAGTTTCCTCTCATTATAGCCAAAGGTCTTTCACTATCTTACTTAAGTCAACGATATTTAGATTGCCCTTTACGCTGGCTTTTACACAAGATAATTTGCTGCACTTACAATGTTTCAACTTTATAATCTCGTATACAAAAAACATTAATATTTCAAGTACTAATTAAAATTTTTTGTTTCATGTCTTTTCTTTTCCTTCTGTTAATAGTAGCTAACAAATTGTATGACTTGTTCTTCTTTCTTTCTCTTGGTTGTTTCCTTAATTGTCACCTTATTCTGAAGTTTTATTTTATCTGGAACTTCAGGTATAAATCTAGGTCAATTTCCAGATAAAAATCTAGATGAAAATGTCTGTCTGGATATTTACTAATTTAATGAGAAGAAAATCCATCTAGACCTCCAACTGTGTATTTTCTATAAGGATCTTCAATTCATTTTAGTGTACCCAATGCGAATGTACGTACTAATAATTGCATCAAACTAATAATAATCCCCTCGTCTCTAAAAATACGCAACACTTC
This sequence comes from Eurytoma adleriae, assembly GCA_900480045.1. Classification (NCBI taxonomy): domain Eukaryota; kingdom Metazoa; phylum Arthropoda; class Insecta; order Hymenoptera; family Eurytomidae; genus Eurytoma; species Eurytoma adleriae. The sequence goes on along the minus strand of UXGC01000019.1, from coordinate 319,297 downwards.
ATTAAAACCGGATGTATAATTAAAAGTTATCGTTACATCATGAATGAGCGCTTAATACGCTGTCGGTCCGAAAGATGTTGAGCTGACAATGCTCGCAGCGAGTCTGATATTTGGAGCGCGACGCAAAATTAATTGGGCGAGCGTTAATTAGCCGCACGAAGTGAAAGTGAGAAAGAGAACATCTCTCGTCACCCTGGTGACATAATGACGCCGCGGCGCATCGTCAGCTTACCTCCATTAAACGAGGGGGCTAAGTGCATTCTGTTACCATTGCACATTAACATCGCTCTAGCGAAGAGCGAAACGTCGGTTTTTCGAGGAATTTAAAAATATTACGCTACTTTGTCATCCAGAACGTGACTTGACGAGGTGAATAATGCACGTAAAAGAGATAAATTTAGCTTCGACCTTATGCTAAGTGAATTATTTTGTTCATTTAAAGTGGAGGACTTCCGCGCGTACAGTGCAGCGCGGTTCATAAATTTTTCATGCGTTTACTTTAGTTTCATTTCGGCACGGTTGATTAACAGATTTTCCGTTATGCTTTCTGACCTATAGGGACCCTATTATACATAAAACAGAGAGCCGTATCGGTTTTGTAAGACTCCGAACATGCCATCGACACTCCATTAATTTGGGCGATCAATCATTCCTAATGGAAAAATATTGTTTGAATCTTTGCCATCTGCTTCCTACTTTCGTAAATAAAAAAAATGTACAAAAATGTTTCGACGCGTATATATCATTCGTTGGCAACATTTTTCAAAAGTTTATGTGCGACCTGGATATCGAAATACGTAAAATGAATTAAAAAATGCATCCCTGCAATTACAAATTCAGTGTTTTAGATAAATTAAAATTTGAACTAGAAATCAGTTTAGAATCATTAATGGAATAGAAATTTTCATTAAAGTTTATGTATAATCCAAAAAAATTCATTTGCTAAAGTGCCCTTCACAAAGTTAGTAAAATAAACTTTTACAGTAAACTTCATTCAAATAAAAATTGGTAAAACTATATCTACTAGTTTAAAACAGCGTTAACTGAGTATCAAGTTAACTTTTATCCTTCCTTTTAAACAAAAATAAATTGAAATTTCTATCCGCACATTTTTTCTTCAACTCGGTAAGATATAACAATTCTATGATCAACAAAGCGATTTTCAGAAATAAATAATGAAACCCCCACTGTATCGAGAAAGATTGACATCGAAATCTGACCGAACTTGCGGAACTGGATCCCGCATTATATCTACAAAAAGAGACCCGAGAGGAGCTCAACAAGAGAAACAGACACACGGGCTCGTTGCGGGCGGACGGGGCCGAGAGGCAGCGAGAAAAATGGAGATGGAAGGCGGAAAACGTACGCGCAAACTCGCGGCCGCTCTCGGCAGGACAAATTATTCCCGCGAGGATAAGGAGGCCCCGCGCAGTTAATCCGGGGGCGCGCATCGAACGAAATCTATATCCCGGAAGCTTTAAAAAGCCCCGGCGCTTTGGATAAAGTTCCGAGGCGCTCGCGCTGCGGTGGGACACTTTATCCCCGCGACTTCTCCGCGAGCGTATATACACGGGGCCGTGAGCGGTTTTTCGCCGTGCGCGCGGAAACCGTACGTCCGCGAGCTCTTTCGCCGCTGCAGTTCGTAAAACTCATTTCTTTTTATGACAACCTAATTCCTGGGCGCGGTGACGCGCGCGCTCGAAATAACCGGGAATAAAATTTTACGGCGTTTTTCCGCGGCGATGTGTTTACCCGCGGCGCGGACTGGTACACGCACGCGAAAAGTGCCGAAGTAATTAAGCTTTTTTTTCTCGGCTTCTTTACCGACTCGATTTTCCGCGCGCGAATGCAGATTTTCAGTTGTCTTTGGGCGCTTTTTTGCGTAATTAATTGCGTAAATGAGGTGAATCGTTGCAATGGACTTCCTACCGGCAACGCGAAGTATTCCCATTAATTCCGGAATATTTCTTCCTTTGAATATTGCTCTGGTACAGCAAAATGTACTTCGCCGCGGTATAGTATAGCATACCCGAGATCATTAAGACGTTTTCTTGAGATTCGAAAAAAGTGGGTTAAATGAATTTTCCTCCTGCCCCGGGTTGAATTTTCGTTCTTGCTGTTTTATTTTGTTGTTTTTAATGATCGCCTTTATAATTGCTTAGTTCAGCGGGAAATAAAGTTTGTACTTGAAAGAACCAAACACTCGTAATAAATCGTTTAATTTTTTTGAGCATAAAATTGTCGATGAAGAATTTTCTTCTGAAAATATATAATGACTGAAATAATCACTTTAAAAGTTAATAAAACCTGTTGGATTAACTTCATTTTCCCATGTTCTCAGTAAAAATATTACTGTATTGCAAAATATAAAGAATTTGTAGGTAATTATTTACAGAATTGGATATTGCGTAATGAAAGCTCGTTATATTAGTATTGCAGCCACTGTTAAAGATTTTTTAAAAGATTGTAAATTACAGAATACACCCGTAATGCGTTTAAATATCTCGGTATAATTTGATTAAAAAGATCATTCTTTCATGCTCGTCCCAATTTCAATTTCCTCTCGACAATCGGCAGCTGATTGAAAAATCTTAAAAGCGATAAATCGGTACAAAGCATCGGTCACAAAATGCAATGAACCGGGCATTCATATTCAAATAGAGGCAAACATTGCCTTCGAACTCGGCGCGGAAATGATTATAAAGGCAACAAAGTAGCCTACATTAAAAAACATGACTTAACGAGACAAGCTCGGGGAACAACGGGGCCGCGCCGATAAATATTCCGCGCGCGCTGGCATATTTTGAGGGCTTTATCAATTCCTCCTGGTCACTGAAAGGAGCGAGGCGGCAAAGAGAGTACAAAAAGTTCCTTTTTCGGGCGCGTGAGCCATCCGGTGAATGCATCGATGCATCCGGCATATAAATAGACCTTCATCCCTTCTCTCCTTTGAGCGGGGGGGAGCCTCGGCTACACTCCGCGCGGATGAAAAGCCCTCGGAAGAGGAGCGACGCTGTGTGCACGCCGGAATATCCTTGCATCCTCCCCCCACCCCCCGTCGCTCCCTCTCCGCCTTTTATCCCGCACTTAATACACGCGATACGTAGCCCGGGAGTAAAGGAGCGAGCGCAGGAAAGAGGCGCGGGCGGTAGAATGCGCGCGCGGATTGCCGCGCGATTGTGATTCAAGGGCTCGCGCTTCCGGCCTGACGAATTTCGGAATTTGATTTATGACGCCAATGTCGCCGAGAATTATGTCCCCGCGGCGCGCGCCCCCTCATCCCCCTCGGCTTCCTCTTTAAACTTCGCCGCGGCCGGGTATAACTTCGCCCGTCTAATGAAGATGCATGCCCGCGCGAAAACGCGAAATTATTATCATCCGGATGTGGATTCGCTTAGCTTCCGCCTTACTCCTCTGCGCGGGCGATGATATCAATCAAAATGTTTATAGTCTGTCGCGACAATCGAGCGCGTACGTGTCTGTTGTGTACACATCTTTTAAAAGTTTTGGATTGCGAATGTACACGGAGTTCGTTTAATTGAAGATCAATATTTTTTTGGTGTCTGTAGTACGAAAGTGCAGTTTTCACTTAGTATCGTTATTGATTCGCTTTATCTATAACTAAAGCATTAACTAATTATCTGCTGCTTTCATTTCAAAGTAAAACTTGAAAATTTAATTATCTGCCAACTAACAAGTTTTTAATTAATTAATTTTTTCTTAAATATTCCGCGTAATTATATCTTTACAAAGTAATGAAATCGATTATTACGCGATGAATAATTAACAAACACGTATATAACATTCGCCAAACTAAATTTACTCCGAAAGTTTAAGCTCGAACCCAGCAACAGTACTATGAACAAGTTACGCGCGCAGTTTAAAAGCTACCTTTAAACGCATTACGAATTCCTACGAAAAACCTTTAACTTTCTTCCGGGCTATTTTGCTCTCGTATGACTTGTAATCATAACAACATCAATTCAGCGGGCGGGTGCCCCCGAGACTATTTTCGTATGAATCTGATATTCAAAAGCTGAAAATTCAAATGGTGTTTTAATGGTAAGCGGACTAGAAACAGATGCGCGGAGGAGGAGCGGCGGCGAGAGCGAGAGGGCCGCTCGGGCATTACACACACGTAGAGAGAGGCTCGCACACCGCGCCGTGGCCTGCGGAGCTCTTTCGGTCCTTGAACCTACACACACCTTTGATTCACGTTTATCCAGTGTAATTGACCCGAAGAAAGAAGACTCTCCGGGCTCCTTGCGGGGGCGTTTACTCGCTCTCGCGCGCTCCGCTCCTTCGTTATAACGCACGTAGGTATTACGATGTTACCGCTGCGGTGCTCATGCCGAGCTTTTCACTGACTCGTGAAAGAGTTGCGATCTTACCTTGTGTATCTTGAGTACCTAATCAATACTATAGAATTAGATAGGAAACTTTTAAAATGTGTATTTTTAATTATAGATATTCTAAGCCAATGATGAGTTAAATTTATTGTTTTCATTGTAAATTACAGAATGTAAATTTTGTTTCAACAAGAAACCTGCAATCATCGTAAACTGTTAAGATAATATAAATGCTGAAAGGTTTCTTTTATACCGGTTCAATAAAATTACCGTTTCTCAGTTTCCTCGTTAAAGTGAAGTTACGAAATGAGGAATTACCAACAAGTACGTTAAATAAACCAAATAGAAAAGCTCGTCCGTGCAATGAGTGCTTTAACAATGCACGGTACAACTCTGTACAGAAGTGCTACCATACATGTTGAATGATTCCGGAGTAATTCGCATTAATTATCGGTAAACCGTAAATGTGATACTGACGTGTTTTAGATTACACTAACAGCGTGGTTTGTTTGCGCTGAAAATTGACCTTCCGAAATGTAGAAAATGTCCGATCGGAACTCGCAGGCGTCGAATGAAATACGATCCTTTGAAATAGTTAGCATTCCAAAATTTATGTTCCGTACAGAAAATGCGCTGGCTACCGGTTTTCAGACACGTCATAGACATTAATCATCCAAAAGAAACTCGTTTTTCAAGTTAATTATCATAATTTCGTCTGGAATGATGTTTAATCGAAATACAACTCTAAATAAATTTTTTTTTAAAACGCCAAACAATACATTGATCTATCATTACAATTACATCACAATATGATAAAGAATCAAATTTAATTATCAATTTCTGTTTCATAATGTTGTTTGCATTGATAAATTTATTTTGAAAATTTTAATCGAAATATAGATATTCTTTTAGTAAAAATCGCCGATTCGTGAGAATTGCCGAAATGCTTATTTCTAAAATTACGGAGCTTTAAGGGTTATTTCTCCCATGAAACCGAATTTCACCCCTTTGAGAAAATTTCACACGGATGTCTAGCCTCCGAAAAAATTCAAATGCAGCCTGCGCTCCTGTCTTCCGGGAAACTGACGTATCCCAATTATAATGCCGATATTTTCCGGGTTAGCTGAATCCCTCACATTTCCGAGTAGGTATATAAACCTGAAAGGGGTTAAGATGCGAGAGATTTTAACGCCCCAACGCGTTAAATGCGCCGTATAAATGTGTGCGTACGCATGCACAAAAGGGGAGAAATAGAGAAACGAAGATGAAGTAGGCGGATGTTTTGAAAAGAAAGAAAGGGGAAAAAACCTCGTTCTTCCTCTCTACCTGTGGCTTCCCACAGCATCCTCTTACTTTTGTCTAACATATTTTTGCGAGTTTCTGAAAAGATTCCAAATTTTTTGCACATTTAAATTTTCTTTTAGCTTAACAACAAATCTAGATGATTAAAACTATCCTTGTTTTCAAAATTATTCATACGCTTTTATAAAATAATAAATTAATAAAATGATTTGCTTATTTTCTAGAAGAACATCGCATTGTCGATGACTGAATGCGTAAATCATGAGTTTCTTTAATAAGCCTGAATAATTCTTTTAAAGTTAGAACATCACCGCAATAATAAGAGTTGCATAAATCAAGCAGTACGATTTTTCGTTACTTCTCCAAGTGCATTTGCATTCGTGTCGTCATTTGCATACATACATCGTAGCCCCGATAATTCAGTCATCAATACATTATAATTAATGCTTCGAGGTGGGAGTTAAAGAGCCCGCTGCATGAGCATGCAGCTCGGAACTGGGCTCTTCTCCGAGGTTACGCCGAGGTTACCTCGGTTCACAAAGGGTTATTCACATTGCCATCAAGACAATCGCCGTGCTCCGAAGAAGCGACTCGCTGCTCCGCTCGCCGCTATAAAACATTCAAGTTCCGCAAACAAGCTTACAGTCATTACGCGGAGTTTCTTTTACCCCGGCGAAGCACAAAACGCAAGCGTCTCATAGTGACCGGTGAATTCTTTCAAAAGTCAGAAAAACATCCACACTCATCCCGCATAGAAAAGCGTTGACACGCGGCAAAACATTGCACATAAATCTCGCGCGCGGTGAACAACATATATTTCCTTCCTCCGCTCGCGCGTCTATATCCATCGAGCAATCTTTCTATTTATAATGGTCTTGCATTTTTTTCGTTCCCCTCTCCCACTTTCTTTCTTCTCCCGCTCGCTCGGACGCTGCGGTCTCGCGCGCTTTCTGGGTACAAGAGGAGAAGAGGCCAGACAATGGCGGCGTCAGGGGCCAGCCGGTTCTTGACACGCAGCCAGTCTGCTCGCCTCCTCTCTCTCGCTCGCTCGGGCCCCAAGCGAGAGGGAGAGAGTGGGGGAAAGGGACCCCTCGGTGCGCCGAGGTGCGACGTTGCCGGCTCTCCGCGGGCGCTGCCGAGAGGAGAGGAGCCTCGGCGCGAGCTCCGTTTTCTCCGGGGCCCGACTGCGTGTGCGCTTTTAAGAGCGCGTATATAAGTTCGCCAAGGCTTTCAATGGCACGTACGCACGCGGAAGAAAGACATTTAAATCTAGGAGGGTGTTTAGATCCTTCCTTTATATAGGACTGCTGCGCGCACAGCGTGGTTTTCTTCGTCCTTTTTATTTGGACTTTCTGGTCCGCTGGAGCTCGAGGGGCCTGCTACTGAATTGCTGCTGGAAAAATATCGAAGCTTTCTATTATCTCCCTGCAGTGTTGTGTGTCGCATCCAGCTTTTATTATGTCAGCGTAACGACATTTTAATCAATTACTGGTCGATGAAGCAAATCGATCCTGCACAATAGGCTCCTTTGCTGAAGCTTATAGGAGAGTTCTGATGTCGAAGTATGTTTACCCCGGCAGAAGTATTTTTAATTTGCGATCAGTACTACTGTACGTACAGAAATCGTAAAATAGGCATTGAGCAAAGAGTACATTGAAGCTTTATAGACTGTTTCATTTACTTTATCTGTAGTACGAATTTAGAAAGACTTGGATATTTTCAGTAGTATCTGTTATTACACTTTATTTGGAAGCATGTGATAAAAATTTGCATTTCATAAAAACATGTTTTCTTATAATGTAAACACCCGTTACCATAGAAATTAAATTTTTCTTAGCATAAAAAGGCACGAAGTGCGTTCAAGGAGGCGAAAAAAAGTCATTTTGTAATGCAAAGCCCGAAAACTCCTTAAAATGCAAATCTCCAGAGTCAAGTCAGACGCGGAGAGTCAATCAGGGTACTCTAAACGACTTTTTAGAAGTCTCTTGAAAGCCGCTTCGGGGTAAAAAATTGTCGGGAAAAAGAGTGGAGAGCCCATTCAAACGGTACAAAAATTACAAATTCCCCCTTTCATGTTACCGAAACGTCGATATCTTCGTGCACGAAGAGAAGCGCACACGTGCCTTGCAGCAATTAATAAGTCCTCAATGCTATATTATCAGCTTAGTGCTGCACAATACCTCTAAGTGAAAGATTAATTAATTTTTTCGATTTCCGATAGATTTTAATTAATTGATCAACGTATACGTGGTTTACTGTCATGGATTCTTTCCTTTCATACAAACCTTTTATTTTATAAAGTCAATCAATAGTGGAAATAAATTGAACTGCTTTGCAGCTTGTAATTAAAAGTTTTCGCTTTCCTCTAAAAAGTTATAATATTCATTTACCTGTGTTTTACCATTCATTTGTACATAGCTCATCGAGCTAATCATGAATCTCGGAATATCGTTCAACAATCAATAAAACACTGTAAAAGTATAGAACGGTAAATCGACGAAATATACGAGCAAATCAGGAGATCAGTAACCGGGGGTTATCGCGTTCTGATATAAGCCAGCGCCATGATCGTAAAACTGGAAATGACGATAATTCGAAGAGAGTGTCGCATGAGGGGCCAATAATATACTCGCGGGGGCACGAGCCGACGAGACGCATGTACCTCGCACTCGAGCGCGCACGCACATACCATCACGGCGGTACGCTTCGCGGTGTAGCCTCACCTTTAACGTGTAGGTGTACCACGACGTTGCCGCACTTTCCTCTCTCTTTCTCGCAGGTCTCGGCTCTCGCGGAGCTCCAGCGAGAGGGAGAGAGAGAGCAACGAGCTCTCTCGGCTCGCCGGAGGAGAGAAGAAACCTGAGCAAAAGTGGGTGTGTATGTGCGCGCGCGTGCACGGGGGAACGAGTGTATAGGTGTGTCGGGGACCAGCTGCTGGCCCTCGGGGGCTTTGAATCTTTGATGGCTCGCGTGACTCGGCAGCCCGAGCAGCGGCTTCGGGCCGCGTCGCCTCTCTCGCGCGCTTGCTTGCCCACAAGATGGAATTGAAGTGGTCCATTCCTCTCTTTCTCTCCCACTCCCCCCGGCTTCGCTCTTTGTCAGCTCTTTTCTCTCTGTCGCCGGCTCCTTCAGGCGAGATGCGCGACGAGGTATAAGGTAAGAAGGTCCACTGCACTCTCTCTCGCCTCATTCTCCCTCTCTCTCTCTCCTGGACCGATCCAAGATGGACGCGCGCCTGTATGAGGAGACAAGAGAGCTGCGCATACGGGATGTAAGAGGCGACGCTGGAGAAAGGCTCGGGGACCCCGCGGGAGCCTGAAAGTTTGAGGCTGCTTCGCTGAAAAATTCGCGCTCCACCGCCGAGAGACGGCGACGGGCATGCGAGCTCCCGCGGATCGGCACCCGCCGCGCGCCACTCGACCGTGCAGTTACCCCGGGCTGCTGAATTATTCTTAACATTTATATGCATTGGACGGACGAGGCGCGCGTATCGCTCCTTTTACTTATGCTCCAGCCGTTATTATCATCATTCTTGTATTATCGTGTATATAGCTTTATGTGTACACTGCGCCGGCTTCTTTTAGCTCGGCTTGCCTTTGAGCGTTTCACTTTCGGTGGCAATCGATGGAATTTACGATTACGGTAATACGGCATTGTAAAGGAAATTTATCGATATTACGGAAATGTCACTTTCACGATAAGAACTCGATAAATCTGCAATTTGATAAGAAAAGGCGTGGGGTACATATTTCGTCTTCGATTTACGCGTCGGAATGAGAAGGGAGGCTGCGGGAAAAGTCGGTCGCAGTAAAAATGCGTGTACAAAGGATTAATTTCGATACGTCCAAATTGAAAGGTATTTCGATAAGCAGCTACCGCGGACCAGCGGCCGAAATCAACTGCTCTCGAGCGAATCGAGGCGGATAAATTCGCCGAGGAAAAAAGTCACCGTTAGCCCCGACAGAGCCGGGGAATAACCAATAAATGTGTCGAATTACTATTTCCCTGGGAGAAACGCGGAAATATTGGCAAACACTGTACGCGGGGTACGAGTATTGGACAAGAATTCATTTACCAAATAAAAGTTTATTAACGAGTGCGCTCTGTTTGTTGTTGCGATTCTCTCGTGTCGCTAGCCGCTAGTACTGTAATAACCTTTTTTTGTCAAATTTCAATCGTAGTGTGTACCATTTTCAGTCTATTATTTTTGGCTCGACAAACGTCGATTTTCCGTTCCAAAGCTTATTAAATGCCACCCGATGTGTACCGATCGATGTATGTATTACAGCATTTGTTTAATTATACACGGCGGAGCTAAAGCCGGAAACTCAGGAAACGTTCATTTTTAATTATATGAGGATTTCAAAACAAAAAAATAAACTTTATCTTTGGCAACACTTAATTGAGAGCTGTGACCGACGTACAGTCGTTTTATTCGTTCTTCATTTTTCAATATATAAATGCAATATCTTAAAATAAGTATTATTTTGGGTTAATTGAAATTCGTTACGCGAAGTCTATATATAAAGATGATTTAAACAAAATTTAATTAACCCAAATTGCCATTTTCGTCAAAAAATTAAATTGTGCCAATATAATTAATTGAGTGCGATACCCTGTACAGAAACAAAGTTCGGTCAATTAATTTTCTTATATCTAAATCTATCGCTGCTAATTATATTTTTATCTAAAATCGCAGCTCCAAAATATACGCCAGAATATTCACGAGTGCCCTAAAAATCTCATCATTAGCGAACTCCATTTGCCCGGAACTAAAATACACACCCTGCAATTTATCCGTCAAATGTTGAAACTGAGCCATTTATCAATCAAAAAAGGAAATCCCCGAGAATAAAAATCTCCTCAATCCAGTAGAAATCCACAAGCTTGTAAAAGCGTCAAGACCGTTGCCGCCAGCCACATCGAGAAGTCGGCGGGCTGAAAAACCCGGGAAAAAGTTGCGCGCGGAGCGGACGCCTTAAAAACGGGGCGGGATCGACTGCTCGCGCGGCGCGCAAAAAGGGGCGCCGGCCGGGGGGTTGATGGCCGGGGTAAGACAAATAATCGCGAATGCTGAAAGGTCCGCGAAGGAGGCGAAACTTGGTCGCCGGAGGGGGAAGTACTACGGGGTTAGACAAAGCACTTTTTCAGCGGGCGCGCGAACGTCGTCGCCGCGGCTCGAGGGCGGAAGGGCTGCCATGCTTTATCTAGCGGAAGTGACGAATGGCAACGAGCCGGCGGAGCTCGGTTTTGCGTCGCGCGCGCGCGCGAGGACTTACTTTCGCGCGACGCGCGTATATATACGTGCGCGGAGTGTACGTGCGGGAGGGCCGCAGGAGCACCGCGAGGCACTCGAGTATGACGGCAATCTTTTGTCCCATCAATCCTTAGGGCCGCGGGCTCCTTTGACGTCTCCGTTTTGCCGGCGGTGGAGGAGCGACGGCTGCGCGCGCGCGCGCCTCCCTTCCCTCGGGCTACGCTTAATGAAGCGCGATATTAACGAGTTGATTGCCTTGGCTCCAGGCTGTTTTGAATATTTATGAATGAGCTGGAGTATACTTTTGATTAGAGTGAAATTTGGAAATCGCAGCGAAGATCAGTGGTGGAAATTAAAACATTTGAAACGGGCGATAATGGTGATTGTTCTTGCTAAGTTGACTGGCTTACGTTTGTTAATCGATGAAAGATTAAAGTGAGAATTAAATGTCAAAATACTAATTAGGTAAATACTAGATATAAGGGTTGTTGAAAAGTAATTAGCTTATAACCAATAAACAATCACCTTTAAATAAACGTTTTTTATCTTTTCTATTAAAAAATTTATCATTTTTGTAAAATTTTTTACGCGACTTTTCATCCATTTATGACTACACAAGTATGCCAATTCGCGAAAGTATACTGCATACTTCATTGTTTCCACGAGAATTGAAAATACCAACGCGAAATCATTGAAAAACGTTTGCAGTGACGTGCTAATTGACATTTTCGAACGAGCCGCGAAATTTTTGCGTTTGTCCCCGAAGAATTTGAGCAGCCGAGTATGCTACCAATTGGCCGTTAAACACAATTATTTGCGGGAGCGGCAGGGATCCGCACTTGCTTACAGCATTACTCTGCCTCATTGATCCCGGCCGGGCGTATGCGATCGCCCCGTCCACTCGGACATTGTCGTCATTTAATTAAATGCATTTTCCGAGTTCCTGCGAATATACGCTTTGTCCGTGCACGCGCACGCCTCCGGCGAACCGGCCGCGGTTTAGACCCGAAACGTTACACACTAGCTGCCGAGTGCATTTGAAAATACGTTAGCGGGCGAAAATAATAGGCGGATCAATTGGCTTTCTCCAGTTCGGTGGTTCCGTTGGGTCAACTCGATGCTGGATATTTTGAGGCTGCAATTACTTTGTTATCCGATGAAATAATGAAGTTAAGAAAAGTTTTCAGATAATCAATGGAAATTTGATGTCTTTGTAATCGAAATAATTGAGGAAATGATAAGCGAGATTGATCATTCAAAGATAATTTATTTGATGTTTTGTTTTGTTTCTATGTTGCAGGTAAGTCGCTGATAAGAACTGAATCATTACCAAGAAGTAAGTCGATCGAATCAATTAAATGTAGAATAAATCTACAAAATAATAAGCCAGCATTAATATCAAACGCGTCACTAGCATTTAATTCCATAAAAGCGTCTAGACGTCGTCTAGAAAATCGTTAAGCTCCATTAAACCATCGACCCTGAAAGAAAACCCCGAATAACTCACGCGCTGTTCCCGAAGACTTTTATACCGATCCGCCGAAGAGTAGACCTCCTCCGAATTTTTCCACGGAAAGGACGAGCGTAGGAGGTCCTTCGGACCATCGCGGCTCGGAGCGCGCCGCATTAGATGGCCAGATATGCGCGAAAACGCGCGTGCCCATCGCAAGGACGGACGCGAGACAAATCGCGACATTAATCGCCCGAGTGTCCCGACCTTACCCGGGGGCTCATTTCGGGTCCGAGAGATGATTGATATCGAGCGCGGCCTGATTAATAGCCCGGGCCATTAAGTCGAAAGCCGAACTTGTATTTCCTACGGAACTTGGCCGCTCCGCCCGGGCCGGGCAAGTTCTCTGCCTTCCGCTCTGTATTTGTCGCTCGGGCACGTCGCTTAAATTACACTTTCGACAAATCATTGTTTCTCCGCAATTATTTTAATCGCGAGACGCTTAATTCTCGCTTGACAGGCCTCGCTTAACTTAATGACTTCTCTGACATTGGGATGGAGCGCTCGGCGTTTATTTTAAATTGCGTTTTTTTGGGAGGAAGGGGGCAGTTGAAAATCAAATGTTATCGTTAACTTCTTAGTCAAATTTACGGGATTTTTGAATATTGATGGAAATAGGTCGAGCGTTCGTTTCGATTTAAATTATTTAAACATTCTGTGTTTAAATGATTAATTAAATTTTTAGCTTTTCAGTTAAAATAAACGTTTACGTATGCTGGAAGAATTAGATCATCGGGTAAAATATACACGTGAATTTCAGGCTGATGCAATTACAATTTTATGTTCAGTTTATTTAAATTTTAACTACAAATTCAAATAACATGAAAAAAGTTATCCATGTCAATTTTTGCGATGGTAAAGCTTAATATCGATACATCAACCAGGTACAAGCGATCAATCCCGATCGATCATCCTTCGCTTTATAAATTTGACTTACTCCTATAACAAAGAAAATTTTTAAATTTCTATTCTAAATTTATCCTTGGCAAATTAAAATGTTCACTGAACACGACAAGTAGAAATCTTTTATGCACTTTTCCAATATAAACTTCTGCATTTTAAGAATAAATAAATTATAAAACGAACCAAATCAATGTCCAACAAAACTGTGGAAACAGTGTCACGTCAATTCAGAATTGCGCTCCGAGAAAAAAATAAAACCGATCGGCGAATTCTCAAAGTGCAGCTTTATTTAGATAGTCGTTGCCGCAAACTTCTCGGCTTTCACTCAAGCTCGCGGAACTTCATCCCGACCGGAGACCAGACGTCCACGTCGATCCGTCCGTCCATCGGCCGTCGTCTTGTATCTTTTCCCGATTAACGGGCGCCGCCAGCTAATTGGAAAGACTCGTCACGACGGATTCCCCCCCTCGACGAAGTTCACCAACGTTGCAGGTATATACCGGCATCGACGGCGAACTTTTCGAGCCTCGCGCATCGAGGCTCCTTCGGGCTGATTATTTTTCCGTCGCGCGCGGCAACTTTCCCGACCGCGAGGGCTGCTTTTTCGCGCGGATACTTAGCGGGATACTTGCGCGGAGTCGGCGGCGGTTTTGGGCGAGCGGAACGAGGGAAGTTTGATACAAAGGGGGATCGATCCGGCCGCCGAAGTTGACCGCTTTCGGGGGGCATTTTTCGCCGATTGGATACTTATCTCTTTGAGGTCGCTCGCAGTAATTATTTGCTATCTGCCGGGCGGGGAGGGACTGCGAGTCGGCGCGCATCCAAAGGCGAAGTTGAATAATGGCCCCGCGCGGCCAACTCGCCCGGTATATAACGGCCGCCGAAAGGAGTTGCCGAGGGGGGGGGTTTATTGTTTTGCCCTCCCGCGCTTTGAGCGCTCGCGTTTTCGTTAATTGAAACGTACGATTTCCCTTGCGACTAACCCAAGATTATCGGCATCTTTGATCGTTATACGATTTTTTTTTGTCGAACTTTGGATGAAGTTACTCGAGCTGCCGGGTGGGTTTCGAGACTGATGCTCTAAGTTACGAATTGATATTACGGAAAAATTGTAATCGATTTAATTACGGGTAAAATTTATTTTACTGTAAAAGCGCTTTTACCATATTTTCAATTTATTACTCAATTCCAAATATTGAATTATATAAACAGTGATAACATTTTTTTTAATTGCAGTAATGATTTGAAAAAAAAAATATTCAATTAGCCTAAATATCAATGGTACAAATTTATAAAAATGAAAATAAGCAATTTTAATTACGTGACATCCCTCTGCTCTGTTATCTCATTTAATTTTCCAATAAATGACATTGTAAAATACACATTTTAAAAGAATTTATAAAAATTAAACAATATCTCGAATAACATTGCACGATAAAATTTATCGAGAAATGAAAATTGACGCATCTGCGCTCAAAATAATTAATTACCGGAATTTTTCTTTTGTCCACTGCATTTCCAAATTACTCTAGCTGCAGTAAACTGTTAATTAAATTAATCAATTCAAAATAATTAATTAATAAACTCTCCGCCTGATCATTCAATTTTTCAATCAGCAAATGACGTCGATCGGCGATACATTTTAATTTACTTTTCCCGCGCGGGCGGGCTTTAATGACAAAACTCAATTTTCCCCCGGACAAAACGCAATATCTCCATCAGTTATGATAATGCCGCGGGTAATTGAAAAACAAAACGCCCGCGAAGGAGTCGCTCGAATAACTTTAATTCAAGCCGCACGCATAATAACCCTTTGTCCGCGCGCACTGCCTTATCTCGCCGTTATTTTTTAAGCTCGCCGGCGAGCAAACCCCCTGGACCTTCTTTATTTCGTCTCTCCGCATTTCCCACTTGCGCTCCTTTCCATTCCCTTTGTTTTCAACGCCCAGCGTTGCGTTTTCCTACACGCGCGCTTGCGCGTCAGCGCGGAAAAGAAGGACGAGTCCCCGTCCGCTTTATAATCCGGTCGTTTCTTTAGATTAGAACTTCAGAAGTGGGAGGAGGGAAGCAGAGCGCGAACGAGACGGCGGCAAAAAATGTGCAATACGGCAAAATTGCAGGTCGCGCGGCCGAGCCAGTGAGACAAAGCGGAAAAATCGCGGCCCGCAAAATGGGCGAAGGAGAGAATGGGCGGTAGGGAGGAGAGAAAAAAGGAGGAAAAGGGAGGAGAGAAGATCATGGCAGCGCGCGGAAAATCACGACGCCGACGAGGGGCACTTGCTCGGCTCTCTCTTCCTTTTTCCCTTTGTGCGCGCCGCGCCCCCTTCCCGTACGTCGGCAGTTACCGGTGCGCGCGCCCTTTGGTGCCCCCCGCGCGCGCACCCGGATGGCAGCGCGAACTTTGTGACCCCCCTGGGAAGCTCGCCGCGGCGCCGCTGCGGAGAAACACGCGGCGCGCGCGCGGGAGGAAAATAAAGCGAGAGAGAGAGAGCCCCGGCAGTTTCGTGACTGCAGCCTGGACACTCGTTATCGGCAGCGCGAACGACGGCCGGACGAGGGCGGCGAGGGGGAGGGAGACGGAGCTTAAGCTCTTAGCCGAGCGGACGTATGCCCCCGGTTTCTTCTCTCCTCCGCTTTTCTCTCGCTCTATCGGAGGGAGATCTTGATGCCGATCTCCCGAGAGCGAGGCGAGCTGGCCTCTCTCGTATCCTATACCTATACGCTGGGTATCTGCGCTGGGCTGCCTGCGCGACTCCTGACAAATCTAATAAGGCTCTCGCGATGGATAAGCGGGGCAGCTGGTTTCGCCGGGTGTTAAGCGGTCGCCGGATCAACGCCTTATTTAACTACGGGATTTGTCTGTTTGACTGGAAAAATTTAGCGCGCGTTACGGTGACTTCCCTTTTCTTCGCTTTTGTGCTACTTTCGCAACGACTGCTGCTGGTGAAATTTCTTTTATTCTCATGGAATTATGATGGGAACTTTAAAAGGTGCTCTATTTTTAATGGGAATGGTTACGCGTATTGTATATTTCGATATAAATAAATCAGCATGTCATATTATTCTAATAATTATTACTGTTTACTGTTATTATTATCGTTCATTAAATTGAATGGAGCTATTGTATCTGCGATGAGGTTTATGTTTAATATATGAATAATTTTTAAACAGAATATATAATTAACTCGCTAAAATTTTTAACACAGACAAGTATATTTTTCAATGAAAGTAGTTTAATCGTGAAAATTGCGTTAATTTTTAAACACCTCGATCGACCTGGAATGTCATCGGAGGTTACCAGTTGATTATTTAGCACTGCACCCAATATTCACTCAGCGATAGTCTCACTGCACTGCAATAATTAGTCTTTGTGTCGATACAACATTACAGACTGATACTTCAAACTAAAGTGCCACAAGCATTCGCATGTGTTAATGAAATTCTGCGCCAGCGTTGAATCAATTAAATTTCATGTAGACGCGAAATTCGCCGTAATTAACATAAGGTACCTTAATTAATTTCCAAGAACGATTCATCGTTCTAACAATACGCGGAGTTTCTGGCATTTCAAAAATTGATTTAAAAATCTGATCATCAATTAGTTTTCCATCCGACAAAACGAGAAAGAGTAAACTTTACAACAATAAAATACCGTCCCTTTTCCCTTCACAAAGCCGTCGCTGATAACTTATTTTCCGACATTTGTCAGCGCGTTAAACGACGGCAATTCTAACGTCGAATCGAAAGGGAAAACTTCCTCCTGCCGGTAGCGGAAGCAAATACGCATTACGAGGAAGCGACGCGTAACGCACGCACACAGTATAATATACGCTCGCCCGAAAGAAACAAACATTAGATAAATTTCGAAATTTCACGGGTGCGCAGGGTGAACGCTCGCGCGGCTCTCTCCTCGTACACGCCGTTTTTTTTTTCTTCTTCCTCGTTCCCATTCTTCCGACTGCTGCGCACGACATCCGCCGGCAATATCGTCTCGGTTTACGCAATTGTGCGTCTGGACGCGCCGCGTCGTGAAAAGCGAGGGGTCGGGTTCTCGCGCGATGGAGGCGAGGCAGACAGACGCGGAAAATATGGGCATCGGAATAGGAGAGAGAAAAAAAGGGGGGAAGAAGTCGCCGGGGAGGAGATAAAGAAGAGAAGGTAAACAGCGAGGGCTGCGCGCGCGCGGAGGGAAATCGTGAAAAATGGCGCGGCGGGGAGATCGAGCGGAAGGGACTTTTATAGGCGAAATTTTTACTGTGATTTTTATCGGCGACGCCGCTGATTGTGTTTTTACGCGGCGATGCGCCACTGACGATCGGCTGCTATACGGTATTGTTCGTGCGAGAGGCGAGAATTTACTTTTTCACAGCGGTGCGAAGGGTTTACCTGTTTTTTCTTCTTTTTTTTAATGGAAGTATCGGTTTCAACGGCGATTAATTCGTTTAGCGATTCTTTTTGCATATACAGGGTTTCTTCATTGTAGCGGATAATTAAGCTGAATTAATGAGTACAGAAGATTATGAAATTGTTCCGCAATACCTCTCATTCGACGAGGCAAAATAATGCAGGTTGAAATAAATTTGCCGTTCCATATATACTCGGCGAGTTTTATTGCATGATTAAATTTCATCTCAAACAAATATTTTGTTTAAATTTATGTTCCATAAAGTTAGGCAACATTTACATATCTACGTCAAAGTATGGAAAAAAGTAGCATAAAAAATTATCTCGCAAGCAGAGAAATATTTCAACGATGATAATAAACAAAAATAGAGTCTCTTCAGGATCGAAGCGTGCAATCACGAAAATATACTGATTTCTCCGGGCTAATTTAGTTTTCGAATGCAGCCGAAAGCCAATCTACGACAATGAGCGAGCAAATAAGCCGGAGGAAAGAGCGAGCGAGGCAGGCAGGAATGAGAATGCAAGATACGAAAATAGCGCGGAGCGCAGCCGCGTCGGCTAATGAACCGCGGCCGGAACGATAACGAAGCGTCGAGGTGGCTCGGCTCGACTCGCCGGAAGAAAATCGCCGTCGAAGTGTATAAGGCTGGCGCGAGAAAAGCGAGGAAAAAGGAGGAGCGCCGGGGTCGCCTCGATATTAAAGAAGGCGATCCGTGGAGGCACGCGCCGCGGCCGTTGAATCAACAAACGGCCACAGCCCGATAAGTGTTCAATGCGCCGCGCGCGCGGCCGCTTTATACGGCCGGGAGTTCTTTCAGAGAGCCGAGGAGCGGATGATAAGGGGGCCGGGCGCGCGCGTTTCTCCGCCGCGAGAGGAGGCGGAGCGGCAGCCGGCTGATAAAGAACTTTGGGTAAAGAACTTCCAGTTGCGCGATAAATTCTCCTCCTTTTTTCTCCCGGCGCCTTCTCTCCCCGTCGCCCATTTGTTTACCCCCGGCGCACCAATGGAAAATTGATAAAGATTGAGCGGTCGAAGTTTCATGCGCGAGGCACTGCCAAACTCTCCCGCGGCTAATTAATCCGCCTGTCTCTCCGCGGCTGTTTTTCGCGAGGTGAGGTGGGTACGGCCGGAGAAAAAAAAATGAAAAAAAAAAACAAGCGCGACGCTGGACTGGCAACTTTTAACAGGACAGTGTATAACCCTCTCCCCTGAAAACGATCCCCGATAAAAGTTTCCATTGGAAATTGCAGAACAACAGTTTTCCAACTAGCGGCGGGTAACGAGAGGCCGTAATTTGCCAAACAATTTTCCGCCCTTCGCTGCCTGCGGCAAATCGATAAGCGCGCGCTGTATAATAAAAAAAAGCGGCATCCGTGACGAGGCGCGCGTAAATGTTGAATGTCCTCGGGAGTTCCGCGGACGGCAAGTAAGAAGAGGCTCCTTAATAAGCCGCGCGGCGCCGGCGCTGCACATGCACACGCGGCTATAGCGCGCCGGGGTGAAGCTCTTGAATTAAATAACGCGCGAAAGAAAGGGGTTCGTTGAACCGTCGCAATCGATTGCGACAAGTCGATATTCCGGGTGAGGAAAGGAGAGAGAGAGAGAGTGGAGGTAGGGGAAGCGCCGTCGCGGCACCTTCCTTATACACATCGCTCGCGCCTGTCCTCGTCTCTTTTGCCTCACCTATTCCCCCCTTTTAAAACAGCTGTTGGCTGTAACAGCCGCGCGCGCGCGAGGTGTCTTCGCTGATTCCGGTAAGTCGCGTTTCAACTGCTCGAGCATTAAAATTTACACGCCTAGCGGTTTATCGCCGGCTATTGGGTATATAGCTCTTGCTCTGATTTTATCGCGAGTTTCTCTTTACGCTATTAAGTAACTTTCGTTCGTTAAATTTATTTCATTTTAAAATGTTGCGTTTCTACTTTGCTATCGGATCTCTTTTTTTTCTTTATTTCAAAAACAAGTTTTTTGGGAAAAATTGACGAGCTGAAATTCAAAACTACATTCTTTAAATAATTCAAAATTACATAAATTTGCTTTGATAATTAGATTTGTTTAATTAAAAACTGTTTTATTTCGAGTATTTACTTTCGAATTGAAATTTTTTATTTTAATTTAAGAACAATATTCGAATTATTTAAAGTTATGAAAAAGCTTCAAAATTGCCTAAGTTATATCAAAATTAATGATTCATTTGTTGCCCAGGGACAATGAAATTCAACGTCAGTTGAACATTCCATATTTCTATTAGAATTTAATTAATTAATAAAATTGACCGGGCCTTAATTTAACGATTAAAAGTGCATAATGAATATTGTTAATAGAGTTGCTCGGCCGTAACTCAATTTAATCGCAAATATCGAGAATCAACCTCGCAATAAATATTCAATAGATTATTGATTTATTATTCGCGCATCATAATCGAAACGCGATGACGCAGTTATTCGCGCCTCGCCGCTCATTACATTTAATATACACATATTTATCTAAAAGGCTTCGTTACATTCCAACAATCAAAAGGGTCGACACGAAGGTGGGTGAGGCACGATTAAAATCGAAAGCCGGCACGCGCTTCGAAATATTAATCAAGCCATTTCACGTCCACTTAGGGGGAGGGGGTGGACACATTAAAAGGAGTCAGCCGGCTAAGAAGAACCGTCAGAGGTTGTTTGGTCGGCAATCAGCCGATAGCATCCGTTAATATCGTTATCAGGAGTCATTTCAAGCGGAAGACCTATAAAGTCCACTTTAATCTGCGCCGGGCGTCCTAATATAAGTTGACTGGCTGTACGCTCGAATCAGCCATTCTGCAGTGTCGCCTCCGCGGCCGCCGCCGCCTCGGTCCGAGGCTCAAAGCGCGCCCCCGCGACGTGTGCCAACTTACACTCCTATCGCACTTTATACGACGGTTCATGCGGCGCCCCCTCCTCGGGCTTTATCTATTTATTCGCTGCCCTCGGGACGGCCACTTTTATCCGACTGCTTATTTATCGCGAATTCAATTAAGTGCGTTTCGACTTCGTTGTTTACCCTTTTTTTCAATAAACTTATCGATCATACAATCTTATAAAAAAATAATCCTTTGTTTGTTTCAACTCAATTTTTTTATCTATTTTTGATCGAACGGATTTAATCGTACTGACGTGTCAATATTATTCAGGTGGAAAAAAATAAGAAATATAACAATAATTAACGTGGATTTATTTTCATTCCGTGATGCTTTAAGAAACGTTGCCTATTTCGCTGCGTAAAATGAAAAGCGTACTGTTTACTTTGAACAAAATGAACATTCTTGTTTACTTCATTAATATTGCAATATATTCGCACAGTAAATGTAAATAAAAGCGCAATGAATCAAATGTTCATTTCATCAAACTATTTCGTGTTAAATTTGATTATAAATCAACAAGCTGCCTTGTATAGAGTATTTTTATTTAAAAGTTACATTAATTAAACGCGTCACTAAAAGCACGCCAAACATTGACTAACGCAATATAATAAACTATTTCCCTTTTATCTTTCACAAACATCGAGTCCATCAAAACAACTCGCTCGTCAGGCAAATTCGCTGGATTAATCGACAAAACTAAAGAAAAAAATCAAAACGGAAGCCGCGCGTGCTGATTTACACTCGCCATTAACAATCCATCATAATTGCGAGTACACGGAGAAGTCGCGTCCGGCCGATAATTAACCGGTGATCGCTTGCAACGGAAGCCGCGGCGTATAAGACGAGCGCCGCCGGGGAAACATATAGAACGCGAGCCGCGCGCGTCGCTCAGGTGAGGGGACAGCGTCGATCCCGCGGTGCCCGGGAGCGAGGCGGCCGCGCGCAAACATTCGACGTTGCGTCGAGTTAGCGGGCCGCATGTAGGTCACGCGCGCAAGAGGCAGTCGGCATCACGAATGCGCCGTTATCTCCAGCCAACGGGGAGAAGGGTTATTCGCTGCGTTGCCTCCGAATAGTTCGCTGCAGACGCGCCGCAATAATATGGGAGCGCAAGTGCGTCGCTGGGACGGGCGGGGATAATCATGGGTGTAACGGATTGTTTATTTGGGGATCCGATGGATTTGTTGATCATCGTGCACGGTGGCAATAATTGAATGTTAAACGAGCGGATTTTGAAAATAATATTTATTTGTTTTTCGTGTGCAAATGAACGACTACACCGTGCGACGTGCGGCTGCTTTTTTTGGGAGCATAAACGATACCGTTTTTTCAATTTCGCGCTCTATTATTTTGCCTACGTGACGAAACATCGAAATAACAAAATTGACTAATACCTTTTTTGCTGGTAAGATAGCGTCATGAGTTTTTTACTTGAGAGAAACGTTACACGTTTAAACGCTTATATTTAAAAGCCGAGTGTTTATCGGCACTTCCGTATTTGAAACTCATTTGAGTATTAATGGAGCACTTGATTTTTAAAAGTATAATTAGACAGTATTCAGCTGGAACTAATAGAGTAATCCCAAATGATGTGTAATAATGTTTTTTATAATCTGGTTTAAATTAAAAGCGTTTTATTCTTTAAATTTTGAAATATTTTTTTTTAGTATAAAAAATGAAATTATTTTATTCAATTTGTATAAAGAAGTTACGTTTCCTATAACGCATGAATAGAAAAACGAATTTCAGGAATTTATAGTATTAAATAGAAAAATTAGAATTAAGCAAAAAATTATCTGAAAAAAGTCAACATGATAACGCCAATACGATATCAGCAGCTGCCACTATAGGCAGAGAAGATGCAATGAAAGACTTCTAGTCTTATAAAGGTAGAAGACTATCTAAAATTAAATAACACGTAAAGTGAAATAAAGAACTGAAAGGAATAGTAGAATTAAACTATCAAGAAAACGTAAATTTTAAATAATACTTTACACAAGGTAAAACAAATAAATGTTTATTTATAAAGAAAAGTAATCATTCCGTTAAATCAATTCTCACATAATTATTCCGTTAAACCGAAATCCCAAACACTGCCGAGCCCCAAAAACCGTTATCCGGTAACGAAAACAAACAAATCCGGGAGTACCTGCACGTATACGTTAGGGCCTCGGCCTTCGATACGTAAGCTCGCGTGCGCGCGGTACGCGTCGATTTAACGCGCGCACACCCACACATCGGCCCGGCAGCCGCTAATGGGCACTCGAGCGCGATTCCTGCTGGATGACACGGAAGACAATGATTTCCCTATCGTTCGAGGTCTGGCGCGCCCCGACCTTCCGCCGAGCGCAAGCGCGCATCGCGGCGCACTTTCTCCCGCGGCGTGTATACGCGCCGGAGGCCCCCGCGCGTCCGTCGAGAAATAGGTCCGCGCGATGCCTCACCCGCCTCTGTGTTTATCCCGTTCCGGAATGCGGCGCGCGCGTTACGCGGCCCACCGCCTCCTCCCGCCGACGGTAATTCCATGTTATTCGCGTGTGCCTCGTTGACTATGCGAATCGCTCCCTCCCGCTTTTTTTCCCCTCCCCCACGGCCCCGCAATCGCCAGCCGGCGAAGGCGGTAATGGACGTTATCGCGCTGGAATCGAGTTTGCGCGTAAAAAGAGGAGGAAGTCGATCGCACGCGCAATTAAACGTTCGTTTTCGCCGCTGTTTTTCGAAGGGGATGCGCGCGCGCGCTGCTCGCTCGCGATATTAATTAGCGGCTGCGGGGATTATAGGGGAGGCGACGGGGGGATGATGCGCGCCGAATTATTTCCGGCCGATTCGCTTTGACGCCGGTGGATCGGAAAAAGACGTTGGATCAAATTGAAGCCGTTGCTCCGGTATAATGGGGCCGCGAGAGGTGAAACACTGTAAGTGACGTTTTGATGTTATTAGAAAGAGATCACGGGGTGCATGGAGAAAAATCTCTTCGATTATTGGTAAAATTATCTTTCGGGGGATGAAAGTAGAAGTCGTCGATGCATTTGGAACGCCATTTGAAAATTTTAAATTACTGGAAAGGATTCGAGGAAAATTGAGATTTATATTTAATGCGTTTTATTTAAGTAATGGAATTTGTAGGAATGCTGAAATATGTCAATTACGAACTCCAATGAAACCGAATGAGATTTTAAACAGTGGTTTATAATTAGCTAATATAACTTGATAATAAACCCATTAGTTTTTGCTGCGGCGATTTTTACACAAATATTTTTGCTGCAAGGTTTACTGCGAAAATAAAAATGACACCGATTTTACTTTGATAAAATTATAACGAACTCCGTCAATAATTACGTAAGCTGAAATTATATCCCCATTTTCATTTTTCTAGCTTGAAATAGAATATACACATTGGCCACAGTAACCGTTAAAGGCTCTCAAGTTACCCAACGTGTCTTGATGACCCGTTACGTCTGCCTTTCTTCTCTCGCGTTCGCACGCAAAATGCAACGAGATACGAGTAGCATCTTCGCATTCGATAGCTCCTGCATCCCCTCCGATCCGCTGTAACCTCAATACCCATCAAAATGCCCCGCAATTACCTTCTCATTCAAAACCCCAGGTGATTGCATCTCCCCCCCTGAAAAAGAAATCCACGGTATCCTCGAATCTTCCGCGACACACATTCGCCCGTGGGTAATAACTCAATCGCGAAATGGCCGATCGATCGGTCGGTCGTTCGCGATTTTCTCCCGATCCGCGGAGCAGCGGCTCGAGTGGGCTCACCGGCGCGGGCCGTGTATAGCCTTGGCAGGCGGCTCGTTCGCCAGGTGGTTAATGTGTCCGATCGGGACTATCGGATTACAGCGCCTAGGCCGCGGCGGCTAGGCCTCGGATCCCCCGCTCCTCGGCCCAACTACCGATACACGCGCGACTCGCCGGCCCCGCTAATGCATGCGAGACACTCAACGTGTAATGGTAATGCCGTGTAGCTGTCAGCTGCCGCGAAGAGGTCCCACGCGTCGTTCTGGGATATGCCCCCCCCCGTCCCACACCCTCCTCGCCGCGCCATACACCGCCGATAATGGATTTATCCGTTAGCCACATCGCGACGCGTAGTCGCGACCTCCTTCAGCGTAAGAGCGACTCTTCTTTGCGACGAGTGTGCTGACCGTGCTATTGACTTTGGCAATTAGCTACTGGCACGTTGTTCTTGTAGAGTGCACGCTGCAAAGTGGACGATGCTTACGTCGACGAGGGGGTTATCCGTTCACATAATCTCACGTCACTTTTTTAATCAATTTATAATTTTTTTAGTGACGTTAGTTATTTTAATAATCAAACGTAATAAGTAAAAATTATAAAACTATTATTAATAAATCAAAACCTTTCACGATTCATCAGCAAAAATTCACCGAGTCTTAACTTAAAACTCCCCGTTAAAAGAAGAACCCGCGCGAATGCAAAATAAAGAGCTCCGAGGCGGGATTTGGAGAGCAAATGAAAAAAAACCGCCTCGAGAAGGAGCGAAATCCCCCGAAAGTTCGGAAACCTCGGTCGATTGCCGCTGGAAAACGGCTAAAAATTGAATTTCAATTCGCGCGCAAATCGAACGTCAGCGACATCGGTCTCTCCCGGCCGCGCGGAGAGCGCGCGCAGCGAGGAATCAAGCGCGGGGGGCACTGGATGGAGACGAGGAGCGGGAGAGCCGACGCTTTATTCTCCTCTGTTTGGGAATTGTCAATTTGCAAGCCGCGCTTTCTCTCTGGAGTGCGCACGTGCGATTCGCCCGGACGCAGAGAAAGAGAGAAGCGGGGAAATGGCCCGCGCGCCCGAACTTGATTTGCGCGCCGAGTGGCAGGTTATTTTTGCGCGCTTCTGTTGCGGCTGCTCCCGCAGGTATATACGCGCCCCCGGCCTTTTTTCCACCGCACGCGCGTTTTCTTCGGTTTCCTTCTCTTCGTTCCTTTTTTTTTTGTCGTCCCCGCGCGCATCCGCCGCCTCGCTATCGGACGTCACTTCGCGCCCGAGTCCCTCTCTCTCTTACTCCGGCGGCGGCCGAGAGGCGCGATATTTACGAGGGGCCGTTAAACTCGGAAAGTTGACTCTTTCCCGCCCTCGTGTAAAAAGGCCGGCGAGATTTTTACGAGGGAGCTCGAGATTTTCTTGGCCGGCCCGCGCGCGCGCGTCATGCCCTGGAACTGATTTTGTCTCCCTTTTTTACCATTCACGGCTCGAGCCGGAGAGTCGATAACGAGCGGACCTCGCCCGCGCGGCTGTGCGGCTCCGTGTGTGCGCGTGGGTGCGAGCGCGTGTGGGTCTCGAAACGATTTAGTGGGCCGTGAGGCGAACGAGGAATTTAGTCGATTCTGATATAGGAGCCGGGCTGTAACGCAAGTTGAATAATGCAAGCCTCACCGTACTGTACTCAAACGGTCTTTGACTCTGTAAAGTTTTTTTTTTCGGAGCACGCTCGCGCACTCAAGGATAATTTTCCAAAAACTTCCACAAAACGTAGCTTTGCCATACGTGCTCGAAAGTAGCCCGCACTTTCTTTAAATAATTTATACCGAAAGTGCTTTCTTCATACTCTAACGTCTTACGATACAGGTGTCTTAACAATTTTGGAATTATGACTAGAAATTAATTTAAAAAACACGACTCGACTCGTCATAATATTTTAAAATCTTAAACAGCATCTTGAAATTTATCCGAGATACCGGACGTGTACTCTAGGAAGAATTTGATGAAATAAGAGAAGGTACTTCCAAGAGCACTCGATCGAGAAGTGGTGTGATATTTAGCAGGCGACAACCGTGGGACCACACTCTAAACCGCCGGCTGAGTGCCCGCTAACAATTTCAATTTCCCGCGTCACCTCGGGCGAACACTTAAAAAAAACACGCACACACTGGACGCCGTGTGCCGTATTTTTTATGACAAGTACAGCTCGTAAAGCGCGAGATCGAAAACACATCGCGCGCTAAAAACGGAACTTTTATCGATGTACCATTAACGATATTCCAAGTAATTTTTGTAAAGTGTGCTGACGCATCTATGTGACGTTTTTATTTTAGTTCATTGCTCACTCGATTACGATTTCATCGGCTGAAAATCCGTTGACGACGGGGAATTGTTAATTTAACGCGATTATACGCCGTAATGTGACAGAGAAATGCAGTCTGACGTTGTTGTCACACTTAACTTTTAATCATTTTCATAAATCATGCTTAAAAATTCGAAATAATTCTGTCGTATTTCAGAAATGGCTTCATTCTGACATTTGAATATTTCAAAATTCCATTCGATTGGTCTCTTTTACACAGCGACACTTAAAATAAAAATAATAAACGTTAAAAATCATTTTCTTTATTTTATTTAAAGAACGAAAAAAGAATATTTAGCTTTCACATATTGCAAATGTATTTTTACAAGGAATTATTGTTCTTGAATTTGTTAAGCTTTGAATTCTCTTAAAAGTTGAAGGCAAAAAAAGTTACAACAAAACATAGTATTGTAGATTTTTCCGTTACTTCTCTTGTGGCAATTTTTGGACTTCCATTTAAAATTTACTGATGCTTATTATTTACAGCATATACTATTCTGTGCAGATCTTTAAATGTTGGTTTAAATAAAACCTGAATTAATATCTTCTATTTTTATTTTCGCTTCGCACATCACATCACAAAGTTACCTTTTCTAAAATTCAATTTAGACTTATAAACGGCGATTGAACCTCTGAAAAAATGAATCTAAAAAAAGATCCACTCATAGCAACTGCCCGATTAAAAACTAATTAGCAGTCACCCGTAATATCCCTGAGCGGCATCGATCGCAACCCGGCAAAGTATCTCCCGATCCTAGGAGATGGCCCTCCAACGGAGATCCAGGAGAGAGCCCAACGTTATTGCGCGCCTCCCCACCCCCGCTCGAACTTAGCGCTGCGCCTCTATAATTACTCGGCAGAGGAGCGGCGACCCGCGGCCCGAATAAATCCGTCGTCCGCGTATATACGTATATACATAGCCGATCGTCGTCGGGGCCGCGGACACTCGTAAGCCGACCTTTAGCCCCTTCCGCCTCCTAAGCCTCGTCGATTCCCCGGCTCTCTTTATCTCGCGCGCACGCGGGGAGATGGACGGCCCGGTCGTCCGTTTTACCCGCGAAGCTCGTCGCCGTCCGACCTGACATTTCCATTTTCGCGGCCGGGGTATGGGGCGGGCGCGTAATAGTTTCAGCGGTGGCTCGCCTCTTTTTGATCTCCGCCGGCGATCCGCGCGGAGAAATGGCGCGGCTGGTCCTTCCTTTTTTTTTACCCTTTGTCTGGCGAGGATTCGATGAAAATTACGCGAGCCCCCGCGCTCAAATGATGCGGGAGGAGTGAAATGGGGGATGAAGGGGTGTGGGGGGGTAGGGTTTTTACCCTCGTCAACTGTCGCAGTTTTTGTTCCGGATATATATATATAGATTTCGACCTACCTTTTTTTCTGAATTTCATTCACTGGAACTCGGGGGATTTGCAATACCTTTTTTTGGTGGTGTTCACGCGGTGTGCTTTTAGAGTAATTATTTAGCTGTAGTTTTTAGAATTCTTATCGAGCTATGAAAGTACAATGATATATTACCGTTTTAGTGTATTTGGAAATAGCAGTAGTAATAAAAATAAAAGTAACATTAATCACTCGTTTTTTATTAATGACATGCAAAGCGTCACTCTCAAAGTATAATTTAAAAATGTTTAAATTAATCTTGTCTCGCCGTAGCAATAGTGAGAATTTCGATGTGGCGGAAGCGCACCCCCAACGAGGTCCCCATTAATTTTCATGCAGAATCAATTACCCGTCAAAACAGCCGGCAAGCTTCAAAACAAACTATTACTCTCGCAGGAAAAACAAGATTCTCCGTCTTTAAGCAGCGACGATTCGCGGGCGTTTAAAGCTGCTTTCAAAACTTCGCTTAAGAGCCCCGGCTACGTGACTATAGATTTAAAAGCTCTTTTGAGTATCGAAAACATTATTTCAATAAATATACGGAAAGTTCGCTAAGTCCTCGAAAATATAATTTTACGAGACGAGCGTTTATCCGAATGGCGGAAAGTGCAATTACACGTTACGATATTATTGCGGACACGGAGATTATTTTAGAAATGGCGAAATACATTTTAAAGGAGATTTCAAATTTGCTGATACACTCGAGTGCACTCCGTGTAATCATTAATATTTTCAGGAATGTTTATGGATCAAAGTAAATTAAGTTGCAGCTAATTACTTTTACTTGAAATTAGTTTTTGGAAAATGCTGATAAATATTACAACTGTGAATGTAATGTCAATTAGATTAAAACAAATAATAAACAATAACAAGTTTTTTTATGAACTTGATTAAAGATGATTACTTCTTGAGTAAGGGATGAGGACATTTTGTTCATATTGTGAAACAGATTGTAATAAATTTTTAAGGCCAGTGTACATTTTTCCACGTTCAGAGCTTTCTATTAAAAAATTAAACTGTAGGATTTTCAACTTTATCTTATATACACTTTTTGATTTTTTCAAAAAATGCAATGCTAAACATTTTTAAATTTCTATGCTATTTCAGTTATAAAGTTATATCAGGTTACAACTGAATTCAGTTATTCAACCACCTTAAAACTTTAAAGTGTTCAATTGTTCACTTTCGCACTTCAATTCAACGATCATCCACATGAATTAAAAATACGCCTTTTCGGTTCACACTTAGAATAGGACACAGTGTTCTGTATAAAATATAATCCGCTAATCAATAATCCGATAAACAAGCAACTCGATCAATTAGTCTGTCAAAAAGTTTAAATTGACCGGAATACCCGCACACTCCAGCACTCGCGTCCTGTACATCGCGCCCTGTACACACCTTCCAATACCAGCCCAAGGAATTTCCAAAAGGCAACAAAAAGGGACGTCCGCCGAGCCGAGCGAAAAACAGACCTCGGACATTCCGCGTGGCGTTCCTTCGGCCGTGATTCAAATCGCCGGGCCGCCTTTTGATCGGCCGGCCGCGAAATCCACTTTGGCGCGCCTCCCGCGGCAGCCCGGCGCCGGGCGCGCGAATTCTTCTCGGGTGGGCCGCGCGTTTAGCATCACAATCCCGCGCAAATTGGCCCGCTCAATTTGAGAGAATTGCGGAGTGCGACGCACTTCGTCCGTCTTCTCCGCCGCGGCATAAATATGGAAATGCCCGGGCGCCGCTTGTATTTCTGCCGGGGCGCGATATTTCGCGCGGCAAGGCGAAGGTCCTCGCCGGACGGGCGCGCGCCTCCTGATTTGTCGGTTATTCATTACCGGGGGGGGCTTCTCTACACCCACCTCGTTGCGCGGGAATTTCGCGCGCTCGTGTAAGGCAGTTTTTAGGTTCGATTTACGCCCGGTCGCGTTAAGCGCGTATTTGGCGAATTTATTCGCGCTCGAAATTTATTCTACCGAATTTCCCCGCGCATTATTTATGCGCGTGTAATAAATTACGCGACGGCGGCTCGTTGCTTTGTGTAAATATTAATATTCCCTTAGCATTTCGCTCGATCATTTTAATTTTAATAAAATTTCGATTTCTTTTATTTTGCAGGTAAGTGCCCCGGCAACAACGCGAACTGCCGGAGCGGCGGTACGTATAATATTTTACGCGAATTTAGCCGATTCGCGAGCGGTCGCTCATATTTAATTTACAATTTCCAATGTTTATCGGATTAAACGGATTAATAAAACCTACCGACCCGGCACTTCCCCTTCGATATCCGCAATTCCTCATGCGCTGTAATTGACATTTCGGATATTTTGACGTCTGAGAACTCGGCCGGATTTCAGTTTGATTTTCGCTCGCCGCCCGTCAGTTTAGAGTGCAGGAGTAGCAAGCGCCATTTTCGCCTATAAAACACAAAATTAATCCCGCGAAAAGCTACATTTTTCCACGTCATCAAGGGCGCGTTCCCCCGCGCGCCGCAAGTCCATAAATAACTCCGCCGGCAAATGTAATAACGTGCTCGCGCCCGTACATAATTCCCAAAGCGCGCGTGCGCGATTTGCATGATCATCAAAATACAATTAGAGCCCTCGAAGATTCACCTCGCCCCGGCAACAATGGTCGATCGTGCGCGGCCCAAGGCTGCCGCGCTCCCCCGCGCCCCGGCGCGAGCAATCCGCGAACGAGTCGCGCGGACACAATGGCATCGGTCATCGATTGCTAAAAGAAAAAATGATCATCGTCGAGGGGAGGCCGCATTGTCATTGTCTTATTAGCTCTCGCGGCGGCCTCGATCCGGGAGGAGCCGCGGCGTCTGTCCGCTCTCCTCCTCCCCGGGCATTATTCCCGCTATTTGTCTCTGTCTCCCCCCACCTGTTCTCTTCGATAGCCGGTGTCGGTGTCGGGCGTTGCATCCTCCGCGCGTCCTCGCACTTTGTGCCCCGCTCCGCATTGTATACACATACGCTTATCGAGCTGTCCATTAAATGTCACGTCTGCCTAGGGCAGCGCCGCGCATGCATCATGCATATGCGCCCGCGATACGGCCGAGCAATCGAGCATTGCGCTTAGCTCGAGCGAGCGCCTGAGAATTCCAATAACAAATACCAATTACCGGGGGAGGGGAACGGGGACGAGTTCTTATTCGCGTGCGACGCCCCGATTTGATTAATTAAAGCCGACACTTTGCTTTCGCCTATATACGCGAAATCCATGCCTGGATTATGCACGGGCTACGGATCGATGATGTGTACTTATGGACGAAGATTGTTGCACGTTTTATCGCTGTTAGTTTCTTTTTCTTTTTTTTTATCGTGTCCTCGAACGTCGTCTCCTCGTATACGTAATGAGATTTGAAGAAGAACAACGAAGTGTCTTCGAGACTTTGTTCGCTCTTATTTGAGAACTATCAGGAAAGAAGCGTTGAAATAAATTAAGTGAGAAAGTGAAAGAAGCGCCGGGCCAAGGACAAAGAGACGCAGAAATTTTCCTTAATCCACGCGACATTCCTCGCCATCCCCGGAGAATTCCGCTCGTCCCGAGTCGCTAAAAGACGGAGACAAAAAAAACTCGCCCGGCGAAGTTCAAGGCACGCGTTGTATCGCCCCGCAGAAAGGAGGAAAAAGAACAACACGATCGGACGGCCGAAACTCTCTGTATCGATTCGACACGTCCGGCCGACGCAGCGATCGTGGAAACGCCCGGCGATATAATAAATCCCGCGTAACAGCGGCCGCAGAACCTGTATATACGAGGCCCGAGCTGCGGGGCATAAACGAGCGCGGGGGAGACGGGTCGCGCGGAATAGAATCGAATCGCGCCGAGCGATTGGAGAGCGTATAACGATGAGCGCGGCCCGCCGGCGGTGGCGCAATTAGCATCGTCCCGGGGCTCTTAATGAAAACCACGCGCCCGGGCGCGACGACGGCGCGGCCTCGTCAATGATTCAGGCCTCGTAATGCCCGGGACGCGAAAGGACTCGACCTCCGGAAATCCCTCCTACTCCACCCACGGCCGATCCGCGCGGACCGAGCAGCGCAAATCTCCTCGGCCGGCTGTATAATGTAGGCGGGGGAGGGAGCCGAGACGGCGAATTCGAGCCGACCGATCGGAGCCACTGCCGCGCGCTTATATCTTGGACTCGTTTGCGTGCGCACGGAGGAGGCTCGATTTAGCGCGACGCCTCGGACCTGCTTGCGGTGGCCCCGTATAAGGTATATACGCGCCGATAGGAGCCGTTCTCCCGGCGCGTCGTTACCATGGCGATTGCCATGGATAGCGGCATTCGAGAGCCGCTACATATTGGCGTCTCCGTGTACCCGTGCGCCGCGGTGTAAGTTGATTTTGCCTGCATTATGCATTTAATTACGACTGCGCGCGTTTGCTCGACTGATGACCTGGACCTTTTCTAATCTTGCGCTACGCGCCGATATCGTTTCGGTATTCTGTGTTTTTCTTTAATCAACGGCTCGGCGGGGGGATCGTTACTTTATTGGCATTTCGATTGAGTGAGTGACGTGTAACTTGATTTGATTTAGTAAATGAAATTGAAAAATTGAAAGATTCATTCGAGAATTTTCTCGTGATTCGAAATAGTAAAAATTAGAAAATTTACTCTGTTCCAAAAATGAAGCCACTGTAAGCTCAATTGGGTTAGTCTTTTTTCACTCGAATTGTGCGGGGTTTCCCGAATGTTCACGTCTACTATGCAATTATTCTCTTGTAACTTTTTAGTAATTCTAAACGAATTCCCTCCCACAGCACGTTTCTTACAATTACATTTTTAAATTAAAAAACTAAATTTGAATAAAATATTATAATAACAAACGGTTGCGCTTTAAATGTTAAAATTAATCGAAAATACATTAAATTTCATCGACGAAGCAATGAATACGTAGCCCAAATAAAATTCTTAGTATCTTACAACGAGACATATTTTAGATCAATCAACCGCGGGCCAAGCAATTATATCAGCTTCGATAGCAGCGCCCGTCCCGGGGCTAGCTCATTAATGCGCAATCAAGCCCCGCGAAAATCAATCAGCGACTGGGTCGCGCCGGTACAATGCACGTCACTGGGTTGCTCGCCTCGGCGCCCGGCTCGCGCGGGGGCGGCCAAGGCGAAAAAGCCGGTAATCCCGAAAACTTGTCCAATCAAGCCGTCCGCTGGTCCGCGCCGCTCGCGTAATTCGAACTCGCCGTTCGCCCCCCTCGCGACGGATCCGAGTGCGCACAGCGCGGCGAAGTTGCATCGGCGAATTTCGCGCGCGGGCACGGTTTTGGCGCGGACTGTACGCTATCGTCGCGGGAGCGCGTTTCGCCGCCTGGAATAACAATGCGCGCCCCTGGATGGGTCGTGGAGGGGCGCGAGGGAGAAGTGCCGCCGCTGCGACGAAGGTGGAATTGAAGGGGTCGAGAGCGCGCTGACGCTGTAATGGGAGGTAAGTGTCGGGCTGACGGATTAGGCGCTTTCTCTCTCTCCCGCGTCTCGTCTGGCTGAATGCCGAAGCGTTGACGTTAACTAAATCGTCGATGAGCTCGCGATGGCTCGTCACACTCATTAGTACTCGACGCCAAATGTAAGTCTTATATTCCCTGGTAATTTGAATGTGTGATAAATTTAATGAAGTTTATGCACGAATGTGCAGGGAGGAAATTTGTAAATAATTCCGACGATAGGTATGCAAACACACTTATGAAGATTTTTTTGAATGTGTAATGAAACGTAAACACGGATGAAACAATGCTTACGAGTTGCACTGAATAATAAAAGTAAATAATTTCGAAAATTTATTGTTTCATAAACATAATCAACCAAAATAGTACTGCAAATACTTAGATCGAGTATGTTAAAAACCCATTTCGAGAATGATATTCTATATATAGTGTAACGTAGAGGCCAGCGGCGAATATGCGAAATTAATTATAGCTATAATTAGGAAGGTATAATTTAATTGTAGCCGGACTACACGCACAATTAAATAAACAAGGCACATCAATTAAGGGTCCAATAACTTTCTACAAGCAGCTCGGTTTCGATTGTATTCCCGCGATAACGAGGTAATTAAAAGTCGAAACGCACGACGTCGAAAATCTAATGGATTATTAATAAAAAAAATCATTGGCTTAATACGCAATACATTCCTAAAAATAAAACATTATTAGAACACTTTTCATTTCCAACTCGATTACAACGTCATCGATGAAATACGGAAGTAACCGCACCCAGCACCCGGTGATAATTACTTGCGCTTTATCAAAGGCAGCCGAACCGAAGTAACAATAATCGACGATGAAAAAAAGTTTTCCCCAACTTTCCAGCGAGTTATACAAATAAAATCAACAAACGGTAATCAAGTACAGACTCCCGATGGAGGAGGGGTGATGAGCAACTCGAGCAAGTACACGAACGACGGGGGGGATGAGTCGTCGTATCGGTCGCGCAGGTAACACTCGACGGTAATGCGGTTTTACTTTGCGCCGAGCCACCTACTAATTTGTTCGCGGACGTGATGTACGCTCCGGGACGCGGCTCGTTGACCGGGCCGCCAGCAGCCCTCGCTCCTCGACTCCGCGGTTTAATCATTTGCGTGCCCCCGCGCGATATCGGCCTCGGCGCACGCGCCTCCGTACCTCCCTCCTCCCTTTCCCTCCCTTTCTCTTTTTTTCTTCCTCTTCCGCACTACCCCCGGCCGCCGCGAAATTACCGCCTTTTTCGGATAATCGTCCTCTTTGTCAACCAATTACGCCGTAAACTTCGCGTATACCCCTTGTGCCCACGGCCGCTCGTAACTCCGCTTTTGCGCTTTTTTTTTTACTCTACCCGTCGCGCACGCCCCGCACTCGAACGCCAAGTGCCTCCCGCCACACCACGGGTGGGTGAAAATTGTTTTTCGAGCTATTATTTTAGCGAGAGCCGGGAGAGCCGGGCTGAAGTCTTTTTTTTTCAAGGAGAACGCGACGCCCTGAAATTTTCGCGGATTAATTTATCACCCTGCGGATAATTTGATAGAGAGGAATTTCAATGGGAAAAATGTCGCGCATTATTCTACAATTTTTTTGCGCGGTAAATCCGCGCGTAATTTTAAAGTAGGTTACTTGTCCATCGATATTGATTTTCGTTTTTTAAATTCTTTATGAGAGGTGCGCAAGGTTGTTATCGGCGGGAATCGCGAAAGAATTCGTAATTTATTTTTAAATATCCAGCGAAATTGTCGGGGCTTACTAGGGCAGAGTACTCATTTATTTATGTTAACTTTTTTGAGGAAAATTCTTTCAGGAAACTTAGCGAGGTGAAAATGAAATTTAAAGTGCTTTCCACTTTAATTAATGCATTAAAATAAAATCGATATTAATTTCGATAAATTCGTGCGTAATCGATGCATGTAATACCGGAGATGAAAAATTTGTAAAAAAAGAAACATTACGATTCCATGATCTTTCGTCAAAATTCACAGCCGATTGATCCACCTAAAATCACGGCATGCAAATCCCGACTCTTCACAATTATGATAATTAATAATGCTAATGCTTGCGAAATTTGCATTAAAGCTAACGGACAGGTAACCGGTGCATAAGCAGAAATAATCCATCTAATTCAATTGACAAATTCAATACAATTTAATGCAGCGAGCGCGGCGAGCGCGACTTTAAAAGGAGGTAACTTATTAATTGCCGTATAATTTCAATTTAGCAATTCGCCCGGCAGCAGGTCGCGAATTTTCGCGAATAGAGAAGGACGCTTCGTTTAATCATCGGAAATGCAGTGATAATCCCTTTCGATTTAATCCCGCGCCTCCTGCTCCGGCTGCGCTCCCCCTGCGAAGGTAACGAAACGAGATGCGCGCGAGGCGAGGGAGCCCCGGAAAAATCGCCCTCGCAAATCCGGAGTCGCGCGCCGCGTAATTCGGCGCCGATATCCCATTTTCAACGCTTCATTATCTCCATTCCATTAGCGCAGCCGGCCGGCTCCGAGCTAATTTCGCGCCCGGCGGGCCTTGTGTGCATACACACGCGCGCGACCGGCCGGAGGGGGTGGGTATCCGCGCGGCGGGTCATTAATCAGCTCGCGGATCGCACGGCCTCCTTCTTCGATCTCTGCCGTTTTCCGCGGGGCGGCCACTCGTTATTCCGCCGCGCGAAACAAAGCCCCGCGCGTCGTTATCGGCCGCGCGAAATCGCCCGATAAGGACCGACCGCCGCCGATCGCCCGCTAATTAGTTCGCCGGCGATTTCTCGTTTCGCCGGATTGACGATTTTTTTTTTCGAGTTTCAGCGGTACGAAATAATTGGGAGGAGGTCGCGGCGATGGCTCGCAGTACCATCCGCGGTCAATTATTTCCCTCCGTCTATTCGTTATTTTCCTCTTTCGATCGATTACTCGTTTTTATTTGTAGTCATTTGAATCTATTTTTTCCCGTCCGCTGCCTCTCTTTTTTTTCATCCGGCGCACATCGGAAAATTGATTTTCACTTCGCTTTATTAATCGCTGCTTAACTATTTGTAATTGCGAGTAAGAAAGCGCGGATTCATTAGGAGCGGCTGAAAAACGGACTAACGAGAGCAACACCTTAAGCGGATTTCTTATACTTTGCCTTGATTTCAACCGTGGCACTTTTTGCGATCGTTAAATACTTTTTACCAGCTCGAGAAGGATCCATTCGGCAGTGCTGCTCTTTGGAAATTTCTCGGTAAATGTTTATTTCTGCGTTTTCTCGTAATAAAATTAGTGTCGCATAACTCGAACGTCATAAAATATGGAAGGGCTCTATAACTTAATTGACTACAAAGAAAAAAAGATGCTTGCGGAAAATTGACGTGGTATAGAGAAGGTGCAATTGTATCCTAAATTACCTATTATTACAGTACACATTGCGCTTATTACTTTAATCATAAGCATCGTTCGAGATAAGCAATTCTATTTTAATAACCCGCTTTATTTACTTAACTTTGAAATACATTCTCAAGATGTAAATGCGGAATAGATACATTTAGGCAGCGAGCCAGATCAAACCTCCCCACTCCTACGCTGAATATTTCCTCTCCGAATTAAAAGTCAAACAACGGCAAAAAGAGAAAAAAAGTGCACAATAAAAGCACCGTTGACCGAAAAATTGGTCTATATTTCAATAAAAATCACCGCGGAGAAGTGCAAATTTCCATACAGCGCGTTATCCGGGGAAGGGGCGCGGAGGGGGGCGAAAAATAGAAAGAAATATATAGAGCGAGCCGCGGAATTTTTCGAGCGTCGCGCGAATAAATAAATCGATGAATTTATCATTCCGTCTTCCAGCCGCATTTCGTTAGCGTCGCTATCTCCCCCTCGGCATCGCCGTCTCGCCATCTCGGCTGCCGCAACTTTTCCCGCTCTCGTGGCTCAGATACGCGAGCGACGCCGAGGAAAGGAAGTTAAACTTGCCTCCTCCCCCCCGGCCTCCGCCGGCCTCGAGTGCCACGGTATAGAGATCACCTAACGTATACGTATCATGAAATGTTAAACGGTCCCGCTAAGCCGGAGCTCGAGCGCGAGGTAAGGAGCGAGAGAGAAAGAGAGACCGGAGGCGCTTCTGAGTGCTTTCCAGAGACCTAAGTAAGTCATCAGCGATTTTCACCCTTGAATAAGTAGGCGAGCGCCGGGGAGGCGACGAGAGCCGCCTCGAGCGCGCGGGGGTGCGGAGCCCAGCCCCGCGAATATTTAATGTTAATAATGCAGATGGCGCTCGCAGGCGCGCTTTTGTTCTTTCGCCGTAATCGAGCGATCGTTCACGGGCTGCTCGGCAAAATAACGAGCTCGGCTGGAATGCGCGAATCGGCGTGTGCAGCGCGGGACGGGGGTGAAAATTTTCGAGACACAGTCGGAGAGTTTTCCGGCAAATTTACGCGACGCACGGCTTTCGAGGTAACAATGAGCCTACTTTTCATACAATGGGATAAGTTTAACGAGGTGTAGGTTGTCATCGGTGCTTATTGTGTTACTTAAATTTTATGTTCTAGAAAAGGTCAATAAATTTTTTGTGAGACTGCATTGTCAATAATGCAGAATATACATTCCGTTTCTTTCCTTTTTTTTTCAAGAAACGTGTTTGAAAATTAAACGAATGGTCGCGAGTAAATTAATTTACAATCTGGAGCAGACTATTACACGTAAATATTGTACAGATAGATTCAGTAGCATATTCAGCAGTTTACTTATATATCAGATCTGCTTAAAAAAATATTTATTAAAAATACCTAATTATTGGTGAAATTAAAAATTTCATCTTTATATAATCAATATCATAAGCAAATTCAACTGAAAACCTTAATAAATGACCTACAATTGTTTAGTGGAATAACCGGGAAAATTACGAATCTTGTTCCTCGTCGACGTGACGGAAAGCATACAAGTAAATAAATTTTCGAAACCTACTGTCCAACAGGGCTGAACTGATAAAAATAATAAGCACGAAGCCAGAGAGCCAGATAAATCACTCGCCGGAAAAAATCCATACGGCGCGCGCTTCTTTTTCCCGATTTCGTCGTCGAGCGCGCGCACTCGCCGTGAAAAATCACGCGGCGCCTTTAACATGCCGTGCGCCGGGACATTAAAAGCTTCCGTAAATAATTTACCCGTCTGCTCCTTATCGATAAAACAATAACGGCTCGGAGCGGGGGACAGTCATTCGCGGCAGACGGCGCATCGGAAAATCGATCGGCGCGTCCCGATACCCGAGCAAAAAAAAAAGAGGACGAAGTACAAAAAAAAAGAGAGAAAGCGAGTTCGCGCCAAAATCAGAACCAGCGGCGATCCTCGTTAATGCGCCTCGCGCTATTATGCACACGCGGCCGAAAAATCTTGGCGCGCGCGCGTGGCCCTTTTCTCCGGGGCACGGCGTGTTTTTTTTTTTGGTCGGTGGGCTCGTGCCGGGCCCCCGGAGAAACGAGCCGCGGCAGATGGCCGGCCCGAGGCAGGTATGTGCGCTCCGAGGCCGCCGAACAGATCGGAGGGAGCCGAGAGATACGCCGGACACCTGCTCGCCGGCTCTCGTTTCTCCTCTCTCGCCGCGGACGGGCCCGGTGGCCGACGCGCCTCTCGTCGCTCTTTTTCTCCTCCTTGACTTTTAAATGGCCGACGCGCAGCAGGCGCTCCGCGGGCTCCTCGCGTACGCGCCCACTCCTTTGTGACAATCAAATCTCAATCAGCTGCCTCGTAAAACCGCACCTTTCGCGCGCGCGAACCTCGCGCTGCGTATAATCACGCGATCCCGTTGCGTAAGAGGTTTCCTCAGGTGGCGCGCGGGCAGACTTCTTCTCTCTCGCCTTTTTTTTTTGTCGCCGGGGATAATTATCTTGTTCGGTAAATTGGCTTCGGGATTTAATGGGTCGGCTGCCGAGCTTCCTTTTTTTGCCCGCGCCCTGGAAATTCGCTCGGGGATTTGGCCTGACTTTGAAATTCCTTTTTCTTTTATCAACCTCGAGGTTCAGCTATTATTTTTTTTGTGGAGTGGGAAATATCGACGCGCTCCGCGCGCTCTAATAGAGTTCGTCACTTTTAGCTTTTATTTTGGAGAAAAAGTAATACTCTTGCGGATCTTGCTTTCTTTTCCAAAATCTGTGCAATTTTCAGAAAATTCGCATCAAACGTTTCAGAAAAATTATTACTTTACATAGTAAAAGTTAATATAGTTTTCGCAGAAAAATTTAATTTAAATTGTTTCTTAGGGTTAATAATTTTCGGTAAACTATTTTTTTCTGATAAAAATAAGAAAGTCACTCGTCAACTTAGAAAACCAATATTAAACGTCACTTGTCTTTAAAATATAGTTCTCATTTACTCGCGTCAGCTGCTACACTGAATGAAACGAACGCGAAAGATATAAATTTTTACGAAAATCACAATAGAACTTTTTTTACGAGTGCCTCTAACAGTACACGTACAACAATAAATTCCACTCTCTTATTAAGCAGTCAGATGTTCGATAGTTACGAGATGAGCACAATGCCTCCCTTGAATAGAGAGAAATTACGTATATGATTATTAAGTACTGTTACACTTAAGATGCGCCAGATCATCTCTTTTTTCCAAATGCGAAAACGATCGTGCCCCCGTGTCTAAATCGATCGGTCATTATACCGCTCTCCGGCACAAAGATACCATCATCCGCATAAATTAAACTCGATCGTCCGAGGCATACGTCCGGGACGCGTCTCCAGCCCCATATTTAGCGGGGCACAATGGAAATAGCGCCGGGTTTGCCCCCGAATTTATGGACCATTAGCATGTGCGTCAGCCTCCCCTCGCGAGAGAGAAGTAGTCCTCACCCCGCATCAATAAAAACGAGGCGGCCCGCGAGAGGCGACGCAATATCGCCACCGATGCCGAAAACTAAAGGAAACCGGCACCGCGCGCTTCAGCCTCCCGCGAGGGATCCACGCTGGTGTAGATATATATGCCCACAACGCACAGCCGAAGCCAGACGCGCGTGCGGCAAGGAGTCGCGCGCGTGCTCGGCGCACCATATGTCGCCGGCCGCCGCGATTGCGCCGCACCGGTGAATAAGCAAACGAGCCTCGATATTTTTTTTCAAGGAGAAAAAGAGACAGTGTAGAGAGAGAGAGAGGCAGATGAAGAGAGAGAAAGCGAAAGAGGGACGGGCCTTTGGAAAGATGAAACGCGCGGGGCACGCAGCGCGTGCGCCGGCGCGGCGAACGTGCCTCTCGAGCGGCGCATTATGCGCAGGAGGATGCTAATGCGTTATTTTCATGCGCCGCGGCTCGCCCGGAGCCTGCAGGAGGGGCAGGTGTGCTGGGCCGCCTCGTCTAGCCTCGCGCGGCACGCACCGAGGGACAACCTGCCGGGGTACCTGAGGAGGAAAAAAGAGGAGCCGGCCGGGGGGGAGGGGGCGCCGGATCGCCTTGCACCAGCGCCTGTGCCGGCAGGGGGAGAGAGGGAGAGATTCCGCGCGCAGATATACCTGCCCCGACGATTTTTCGTGCGCGGATGCTGCAGGCCGCCTGCGGATTCGGAAAGTGGCGAGAGAGTTGAGCAGCCCGGCAACCTCGAGGAGTTTACAGCTGCCCGCCGAAAACGAATTTACGAGGGTTTTGCGGCCGATTGGCCGCTCCTCTCGTTTGTTGCCCGATAGCCGCTGGCCGATTTTTTTTTTCGCGCTCGCGCGACTTTCGGCATAACGAGGCGCGCGATTATTTCCGATTGTTGGAAAGTTTTAATTGTTCGGTATCGAGCGTAATGCGATTTTTATCGATAATCACCGGGGACCTGCGCCTTTGTGAAAACGGGGCTATCGGCCCCCGGTGACGTCCTACGCGAAAAGTGGAGTTTAATGAGAGTCGCCGTTTCGCTTTATCTCTTTTTTATAGAGGATCGTTCAGTCGTTATTTAAAGACTTTTTTCTTCCACTCTAAAGATAAGACTTCCTTCAGGATTATTTTTAAGAAATCAGCGCTAATGAAAGAAATGAGATATTGAGTCCGTTACTCCGAGTCGTTTTTATTTAGGATCGATTGATTTTCGAGAGAAAAAAAAACTTCGGAGCACCTCTAAAGAAATGAAAATCTCACCTCCCAGCGGGACGAATAAATCTCTCTTTTTTTCGTAATACAATTTCAAGCTTTTTTTTTATACAGCCGCTCGCTATAACCAATGCTCTCTTCCCGACGGTGTTCATCATATACACTTTCGTAATTTAATATCTATAGATTCGAGTCAGTAGGCTATAAAAAGGCAGAGTGCAATCAAGCCCGGCGAAGGGTCTTATTTTGGCTCCATTGTATGCAGCCAAGGAACGACTCTCATTCAATAGAAATTCCATCCTCGGTTACCCTTCAAGGAGGCGTGTAAGCCCGGGCGTGCTACCCGGAAAGAATTAAACGTCTATATACACGAGCCCCGCGGCTCGGCACACTCCGATAAATAACTTTTACGAATCATAAAATTCTCGCGAGGTCATTCATACCCCGGTGCGGCTTAAAAGCTCCTTATTGCAGCGGCGACTCGGGGGGAGGAGCTTTAATCGCTCGAAACAAGAGCACTTGTTCCCTTTCCGCGCGCGAGACTCCGCTGTGCGCGCGCGCGCGCACGCGATGTTAATTATCCGGAACGCGGGCGCAACCCCTCGATCGAACCGCAAAAAAATAACAGGAGACGGGCGAGAGTC
Organism: Eurytoma adleriae; assembly: GCA_900480045.1. Classification (NCBI taxonomy): domain Eukaryota; kingdom Metazoa; phylum Arthropoda; class Insecta; order Hymenoptera; family Eurytomidae; genus Eurytoma; species Eurytoma adleriae. The sequence goes on along the minus strand of UXGC01000019.1, from coordinate 277,048 downwards.
GCTCGTCGGCAAAAAGGTGCCGGAGCGGTAATTGCAAAAAGCGCCGTGACCCGGGGAATCCCCGATTTTCATGCGTCGAAATTTTTCGAGAGCCGAAAACTCGCGCGCGGGTGACCAAAAACGGTCGGCGGTCCCGCGCGGCCGGGTTCCGGCTCAAACTTTGCCCCGAAGCCAGCGAGAGCACGCGGCGCGACGGAGACGGAGAATCGGGGGGGAGAGGGGAAGAGAGAAGGAGAACCACCTGCCGTAGGGATCTCCGGTCGGTGGGGGCAAACTGCCGTCGTTCCTTTCCCCTGCGCGCCAGCGAGCGAGCCCTTCTCCCGGTTCTCGGTCTCCCTCCCCCCCTCGGCCCCCCTTCTTATTTCAACGCCTCTCGCTCGTGCACGTTGCTCTTACAAGGCTTTCGGGGGACTTCACACTGGCCCAGCTGGAAAAACCATTTAACTCCCGATGCGAAGGGGTTGGATGATTTTTACGGCCGTTGGCCGATTGATTCGAATATTCCACGAGTTTTCCGAGCTTTTCACTTATTTCTCCGCGCTACGTGTCATTAATTTCCTTCGGTACCGCTGACGTGTACACGCGTTCAGCATATTTGATCGATAACGATCGTAACAGTGTTTGGAAAATTATTGATGGAATTCTTGAGAAATGAGAGTTTCTACGTACAAAAGTGTGTAAAAAAAAGTTTTAAAGTACTATACACAGCAATAATAATTAAATAACAAATGTGTCCGTAGATTTTCGAAAAGTACTTTTTTATTTAATTAAAGCAATAATCAATAATTAGCAATGTCAATCTACCCTTCGTTAGCGGTTTTTAGAGCTGTATTTTAAATTAACAGAAAGTGCCCGCATGTAAAAAACACGGAACAAAAGGAAAGTGCACCTTTACGGGTCAGTTAATTCGAAAAAGTAAATTCGGTATGACAAAGGAGTTAGGAATGAGTCGCAATCACGGTCGAGCGCTAAATCACCATTGTTTAGAATAGTATTCATGAAATTTTGAAAGTTATACCTGACCAACGCCCGGACTTCAGCCGGAGTAATTATGACTGCGATCCAACTGAGAATTATAGCAGTTTGAAACATGCAGATGAAACGAGGAAATTCAGCCAATGGTTACAGTGCCGAATCTCCGCGCCGGCAGCGGTCTTACCGTATAACGCGCACTTCAAAATAATGCCGCTGCGACCAAAGTGAAGATTAAACGAGCTTATTACCGCAACAATACATCCCCGTCCAAAGAGGAAACTGAAATTGTTCGGTCCGACAAAAGCGTAACCCTTTTTAGGCTAACATTGTTTGGTTAACGCGACTAGGCACTGGGTTCTCCACTTCGCGCGCACTGCCTTCCCCGTTAACGAGAGACTTGCGACAATTACGTTTCTCGAATCTCAAGTCGACGGAACACTGGATTCGCCCTTCGAAATTTTCGCTCGCAAAACCTTTTTCAACGGAGAGACCAGAAATATCGATATAACGAATACCCGGAGCCGAGAGGCGGGAATACCGAGGACAGGTGTTTCAAATTTGTTTTCGCCGAACCGCGAAAACCGGCTCGCAGGGCAATTAACGATGTACGAGGCGAGTCTTAGCGAAACGATTGAATAAATTAAAGCGGAGCAACGTGGGCGCCTCAACGGCCGTACACAGGCGAGCGCCTCGAACCGTTGCGAACTCGGAGCGCGCTCCTCGAGAGCCTAGATCCTCGAGCGTTGTGAAGACCCCTTGAGGTTTCTCCCTCTTTCGGAGCTCGCGCAACGTACATCCTTCGGAGCATCGTCCAGCGCTCCGTTCCATCGGCGGGCTGCATACGGTTCGTAAAAAAAAGGAGGAGGAAGAAGGAGCGCATCGCCGCCGTGCGGCCGGCCAGCTCGAGAGAGAGCGAGTGGGAGATCGGGGGAGAGAGAGCGTGCGGCGTGTCTGCGTGGGAGTGCGAGAGAGACGGAGGCGCGCGGAGCCCGAGGAGTAGGGGATGGTTCCGGCGCGAGCGCGCGGCAGACGGTGGGGGGTTTCCTCGGCGCGGCGCGTCCCTACTTTCAGTTGCCGCGCGGCCGTTGAGTGGTGCGCAAGCGACTTCACGCGACTCCCGAGCCCGAGGAAGAGAGAGAGAGAGAAGGAGAAAGAGCGCACCGCTGATTTCGAAATACACAAGTGCCGGATCCAGCAGTGCCGCCTCTGGCCGGTCTATCATTTTTTTTTTAAATCGAAACCACGCGCGGATATAGTTTTTTTACCATCGACGAAAGTGTGTGCGATTCCTCGTTGTGCCTGTGTGCTGGTGATATAAAAAAAAATTGTCGCTCCCTTATACCTGCGCGGGGGGAGAGCGAGCTGAAAAAAAAAGAGAGAGAAACAGTCGGCGCGTGCGTGTGTGAAGTTCCAACGGTCGCACCGGAGCTGTGGAGAACGGTGGAATTCCAGCGAGCAGCCCGCCCGTGACACCGGCCGCGCGCGCTCCCAGTGCAGCCTAAGTGCAGTGTGCATCTGCGAGCGTCGGCTATTTTCGGCCGGCGCGCAGTCTACACCCCCTTACTCGCGGGCCGCGGGAACCGACGATTGATCGGCGGCGATCCTAATTAATTTTTCTCGAGGCTCTTCGAGAAAAAGAAAAGTTTAAACAAAAAAAGAAAAGTATAGAAGTGAGAAGCCGTCTCGCGGGGTGATCGATGAAGTTTAACGGCGGAACGGAGCCCGAGGCGAGCCGTCGTTGCGATCTAACGGCGCTCCGCGGCAGATGAGATGATCCGCCGGGGCGAGTAACGAAGGAGCGAGTCCCCATTCGACGAGCGCGCCTCAAAGCATCGCAGCGGCGAAATTCAACCCGAGAGAGCGAGAGAAGAAAAAAGCACGGGCCTTTGACGTCGAGTGCGCGAATGAATTTTCCCCTCCAGTGCGTGTGCCAGTGAGCAAGCGAGGTTCTGAGGGAAGTGTGAGCACGAGCGTACGAAAGGAACCATCATGAGCGCGCCGAGATTCAGGACGAACGCGGCGATCGCGGTGCTCCTGCTCGTCGCCAGCCTCGGTGAGTACCCCGATTCCAGAGCGCTTCAACGGCCGAGATTTTATCGGCCGGACGCTAAACTTACCCCCGCGTGTACAGCGCGCGTGACCATATACTTGGGAGAAGTCGGTTAAGGGAAACCTGTCGATAGCTCGCGACCCTCCGACTGTCGCCGACTTATGCGCCGAGTTTAAATTAGATTTCCCCGCTTCCAACGGCGGCGGGGGCAACGTTTCAGTCTTCGAAAATTTACGGGCGAGACTTCTTTTTCCTCTTCTGTTTGCGAAAACTTCGCGGGTTTAATTAAGACGCCGGGCCGCTATATTCTTTCGTCACGCGGAAACCAAAACTTCTCCGCGCGCCTTTCTCAAATGTTTATCGCGCCTCGGCGCAGTTTGTTAATAATCGTTACGGCGGAGCGAGGCAACCCCGCGGCGGTGACGCAAGGCTCCTTTTTAATTGCCGTGTGTAATCGCTTCTTCGATTTACCGTCGATTCGAGCGCTTCATTGGGCGCTGGTAGATAGACGCGAGGCTGATCGCATCGACGAAAAAAGAATTGCGAAGGCATACACGCGCCTCGCAATAGCGTCGGAGATGAGGCCGGTGCATTGTGCAGCGCGAGCGTCGCCGGCGGAGCGTTGAATAATCGCGCAGGTGGAAATCGCCGAGGCCCGATAGCGCGGTAATCGACGCTTTGCAACTTGACGCTTTCGATATTATGTGCGGCTCTGTGTACATATGCGAATGCCCGCGGGAGTGACGAACGGCGCGCCAGTGCTCGATCGCCGAGAGGCCGATCGAATTTTATTCGACAGCCGTTTTGTTTGCTCGGCTGCGCGCCCGCGAGGCGCTCTGCCTTTTTTAAAACTTCGCAAGCGTGTGCACGCCGCGGATGAGTCGCTCCGCCGGCGCGAAGTTTACGCGATGCGTAATCTCGAGTATTTTGCAGCATCGATAGTTACTGTTTGATTCGTGGCTTTGCATTTCAGTCTTCAAAGAAATATTTGCGTTCGGGTGCTGGTTGCTATTACAAAGATTAAAAGTTTATGCAAACAGCACTTTTATCTAAAAAAAATTTGCCACTACATAGTGTAGTGTTTCCTAAAAACGTATTCAACGTACAACAGTTTGCACACAACTTTCTGGAATGCATTTCATCAACTTTATAAAAAAGGACGAAAAAAGTTACCATTTTTAATCTTTTATTTAAAACAATATCGTCTCCAGTATTTATTACCCGTACCAATCAAATCAATCATCCGCGTAACTGTTTCGCTTCAGCATTTCGACCGAGTAGGGTAATCTTTTTACTTTAAAAAAAAGTCAGGGATACGCGGACAACTATAATTTAAACGAAACATTTATACCCCTCCGTAAAACGAGTTTCATTTCAATCAGACAAATGAATTTTGTTAGCCGGAGCGGAACCGCGTCGTCGCGCTGGCATCGATAATCGCATCATCCAACGAAAGTATCGCTCGCCGATAAAAAAAAAAAAAAACGCGGAAATCATCGCGAAAGGAAAAACCGAGTTGAGAACAAATTTCGTATAGTCTCAGACCCTGGTTCTCTGTAAAATTAAAAGCTCGCCGGTCGTATAATACGCGAAAGGAGGCGCGCGCAATGAAATCACGATTACGGTATTAATATAATCCCATCTTAATTTAAATCCCCTTGGCCCCCTCGAAAGGATCGCGCGAGCTCAGCCTTAATCTCTTCCGGAGCGGAGACGACGGCGACGTCGGCCCGGTATACGCGAAATAGTTTCGCCCTTTTTGCGCCGGGGCATCGCTCGTCGATTTTCCATTTTCGCAATCTCCAGCCCCGACTGAGAGAAAAACTCGGCTACCTCGCGCAGAGAATTATTAGTCCCGAGGTTCCGGACTCCTCCCCCCGATTTTTTTGCTTTTTTTTTTTACTTACGCGCGAGTGTCCCGCTCTCGCAGCGAAAAGTCGGATTCCCCGATTATTATTGCATTAACTTTATTGAATAAGTCTTGGGCACGAACTTTCCGTACGTAAAAGTTTTTTTGACGGTGGAATATTGCGTTTGAAGTTTTTTACGTCTTTTCTGCGCGCGCGAGGGGCTAATGTACTTTATGCTCTCATATTTACGTACTTTACGGTTTGATCCACTTTTTTTTTTACGCCTGCCCCCGGCGAAATAAAATTTGCGAATCGGATCTTTGAATAAATGAAATTCATCGAATGACGCACGGAGGTGTAATCGAGAATTGTTTATTACACATTGAATAGCTCGGGCCTCCTGCCAGTGTACCGTAATAAACAAACTCTCCGCGTTATGATTCAATTAAAGTACTGCTGATACGACACGTATAAACTGATTAAATTATTAGTTTCGTAACTGCAGTACTACTCGCAGCGGCGCAAATCCGCTTCGCTGATTATTGAACTTTGTACTTATGCTTGTTAAAATCAGCCGCTCCTCAATTCGCCGTATCGCGTTTGCTCAGATGTCGCTATACCTTTTCCGTGTTTGACGAAAAAAAAAACAAGATAAAATTGTGAAAAAATAAACGAAATAAAAGTGCCGGGTATTGTCGCGAAGTTTGTTTAAAAAATTATCCGGAATACACGGCGAAAGGAAGCAACAATTAAAACAGCCGGTCCGAACTTTCGAAACTTTGACCGTTCACCCTGTGTGCACCCCCGGCACGTGTGTATTTCCCCGAGTTGAACGGGCGCTGAAAGTTCGAGCGGCCGACACCAGAGGCGCCAGCTCACGGTGGTACCCTCTGCAGCTGGCTCGCATGAGATTACGATCCGCCTCCGGCAGATACTTTTTTTTCGAAGGATACGTATCTAATGTTTCCGGGGAAAACGTCACGCGTAAATAAGAATGAAAAGATTGAGAGGCTCCAATTAAAGAAAAGTTGGTAGAAACGCAGGAAAACTTTCACCGGGACTATACACTCTTAATGTAAAATTAATATATCTACTTAAATTTCGTAGAAATGCGTTTATTAAGAAAAACGACGTAAACTAGTTAGATAGTTTTTTTATGTAACGCCCCCTTTCTTGGATACAAAAAACAGGTAGTTTGCGCGCGAGTACAACGTGTCACAAATTGACACCGTTAACTTTTCAGTGAAAGTAGCAAGGCACTCGAAATTAAAAAGGAAAAAAGGCCCCGTAACGAGGCTTAGATCGTTGAAAAGTTATAATCACAGGACAATCCAATCGAATTACAGCCGACTCAATAAAAGAAACCATTACTCCGTGCGGAGGCGCCGAAGCAGGCAAGGCAGACGACGCTCGGATCGAACGGCATTTTAACGACGACGCCGGGGCGTCGAGTAGTAGCTGCAACTGCGCAGCCTTGGAAAATCTAGGATAGATATCGACTGGGAGCGAGAGGCTGCGAGGCCGCCGCTCGCGGAGGCTTTCACCTGCACGCGCGCCGGGCCACGCTTTATCCCCATAATGGATTCGAATTAATCGCCGTCCCCCCCGCCTGCACTTCTAAATCGCTCGACGCGTGAAAGTCCGCGGAGCTCGCTTAAACGCGCGTTACACTATAAACCGGCGCGCGCTTTACAGCCCGCGTAAGTTTACGTTCGAACTCGCGCCCTCCCCCCCGGGTTCTTAAGTCGCGTTTTATACGCGCGCGCGCGCCGTACATAAACGCGCGGCGCGTTTGGGTTCGCTGACTTTTCTCGTTACGCCGCGGACTTTTCTTGCCGCCCCCGATGGATTCTCGAAACGCTCGGCGGATTTCCGCCGATCTTCGAGACGATACGCCGCCGGGGGACCGCCGCGCGCGCGCTTTGCGCAACGGCCGATTGTAAAAATGTTTGAGAACCGAGCGGAGTGCGACACCCATTGTGTCGGCGCTACCTTTTTTTTTCTCTCTTCTCGCATTTAAACTGCCTTTTGTGTAAAATTCTGCCGAGAGATTTTTTTCTCTCGCTGGTTCTTTCCAGAGGTGCGCCTTGGGCGGAGGTAATGTTTTTTTCAATTAGCGCTCTCGCGGCTGTTTCCTAATTTTTTTTTTTTCTTCGCGCATTCATCGAGAAATTTATGCGCGCGGGATAGAGAGACGAAAGTCCGGAATGTTGACATAGGACGGAGATAAAGGAAAGTTTCGGAATGGGCGAACGCGCAGGACTTAAATATCACGGAGTGACGTGCAAACGTAATCAACTTTTTACGAAACTTTTATTTCGAGGGGTTTGTTTACAGCGTCAAATGTTCAGAAATGTATTCGCAATATTATTTTGCGCTGGTTTCAACGAAAACAGGAATTTTAATTAAATTTTCAATTTCATTTAGTTTAATAAACTAATTAAACTTTGTTGTTTAATGAAAATTAAAAAAAATAAGTCGTTCATTTAATTAATTTTAAAAAATTGTATATTTTCGTGACAAAACGAATTTATTTGAAAATTGCTATTATTTGTTATTCATAATGGATCTTCGAAACAACGAAATACATTTACGTCGGTATTAAAAATGTTGAGTAAAAATCAATGCAATAACTGTAAAAAAAACTGCTATAATATTCAATGACTCGAGCAATGAATCTAACGAGTATTAAACTTTTTAAAATATCCAATTAACTTCTCCGATGAAACAAAAAAGTTCGCATCGTAAAGCGCAGTCTTTCCTCCCACGCGCATACCTTTTATTCAATATAAAACGTCGTAATATTAAAAAAATTCAACCGCTTCTTTACCGCCACACACGCCACGCGAAAATATTCCATTACAATTTCTTTCTCGTAATTGCGGTACCATGAAAAACAAAATCGCATAATCCGCATTCGAAAATCGTTTGGTAATCCATCGCAAAAAAAGCGCGCTCAGTCGCGCCCTACATTCGAACGTTAAATAAATAAATCATCGGCGCGATATTTGCCGAGGCAAAACAAGTGGCGACAATAAAGCCGAAGTCCCCTACGCGGCATTAAAAATTATGCGTCAGAGAGATCGGGCGCATACATTTTGTTAAATAATACTCGTCATCCATTTACTGCGGGCGAATCATTTTGCGTAAATTTACAGCGCTCGGACGCTTTAAAATGCCGCCGACCCGGCGAAGCGGTGTACACGCAGCTACACGCCAGGGGAGCGGGGGCTAAATATTTTACAGTCCTCAAAACGCAAATAAAATCGCGCGTAAGCGGAGCGGACCTAGAAAATAATAAATTCCGAATTAACGCGCCGGGTCCCTGCGAGTTCTCACAATCAAAAATTAACCCCATTATTCCGGGGGAGTCGTTATATCACTGACGCGTTATTTCGCGTCGGCGCGCGGGAAAAAGCCCCGGGTGTGTGTGTGGGTGCGCGAGGCCGATAAAGGATGCACGAATGAGAGAAAGGCGGCTTCATTGAGAAAATTCATTGAGTGGGAAATCACTTCGTTACGCTGATATTCTTCCCTGTTCTAGTTTATTTGCCTTTGAATTGATTTTTAAAGTTAATTTACACATTAATTTTTTATTTAAAAAAAAAAGATATTGTATTTATTTGTAATTTTATAGGTTTTTGGTTACAACACATATTTGCGTGTTTTTCACATTTTACATTGATGATAGAATTTGGAAACTGAGAGCATCAAAACATTTATTTAATGAATACCTCTCGATTTGCAATTCATGAAATCTCTCTGCATTTTTAGTGGAATCATTGCTTAATCGCCGGTAAAATATTCTTTGTGTTCGCGTAAAGTGGAAAAAAGTGGATGCTGCTAGGAAAATCGTTGTTGCGGTGCTCATGGGAGTATTAAAACAATTTTGCCACTTAGTGCCGTAGGTGCGAATAAAAAGCGTTTAATACGGTTACTGCTTTTAACTCAATTCTCAATCTTTGTTCAGATATTCACGTGCAAATAATCTAAAATAAAAGAACTAATTTTGCAATAACAATAATTTTGTCGCTACACAAATAATTTAGAGGGTAAATTACAAAATTTATGTATCTTTCACAGGCGATACAATTACAATTATCCGAAGCAACAACATATGGGCATTAATTAAAAACATGTTATAACGGAAAAATCGAACAAAGGGTGAAAGAAAATTCAACGTAATAAGGCAGAACAAACTACTCGCTCATTGTCCTCGAAAATCCCGTTTATTTACCGCGCGCATAAACAAGCGCCCGCGTTTACCACCGTCCATTTAATTCGCGCGCTGTACGATAAAGGCACTCCTTTTTTTCAAAAACTCCGAATCGCGCTGCATGCCGCACAATGAAATTCCGAGGAATTACCTCCAAAGAAACGCGAAATAATCCTCTAATTAACTTCGTCGCTACTAAACCAGTCGATGAAAACGAAACGCGCGCTGCAAAAGTTCGCTCCAGCGGTAAATTGGTACTTACAGAGCGAAAAAAATGCTCCACTCAGCGCGCGCGACAAAGCGCGATAACTCAATTCGAGTGAATCCGTCTACGGGTGAAATTTGTACGGAAGCGTCGAAAAAGGTGCGAGTCGACGCGGCGCTGCATAATCTTCTTTCCGCAGATTATCGCGCGCGAGCCGTTCCGGCGGAAGGGTGACTAAAATACACGAAAACGAGTAGCAGGACCGCGTCGTAACCATCAGCCGAGATCCCGCTATAACCCGGGGTCATTTTGGGTACGCGCGAAGTTCGGCGCCGGCGAGAACGGGAGGGAAAAGGGCACGCTGCCCTCGCATAAGAGATTTAATTCCCTTGTTATTAGTAACCACGGGCTACTAATAAGAGCCTTTTGTTGCTGCGGTGAGGTGGATTTAGAACGCGCTAATTAATTTTTCATTGAATTTACGATCCCAACTCTAGTGCAACTGCGTGCCTTTTTTCCTCCACGAAAATACGCTTATAATCGCGCGATCAATTCTCATTCGTTCGAGCGCACTTTAATACAAAAACGATGCTCCATTAAAAAATTGATATTTATACCGCAGCGCGTAAAATAAGCGAAAGGCAATTAAACGCGCGCACAGCAGATAATAAATATAACGAAATCGTAGCATCTCCAGCACGTGGAAGGATGCGTAAAAAGGCACGCAGGCGTACGTTTCTTCGGCGAACAAAGAGAGGGAATGGTAAAGGAAACCCGCGGCGGCATAAATTTGAAACGAAAATTATACAACGTTTCCGCTATCGAATCGCATCGCCGCGCTTACGCGTTCCCATCCTCGAAAAAGGGAATAAAGCGAGAGAGAGATAGAGACGGCGAAGGCTCACGCGCGCGTCAGATTCTCAAGCGCTCGTCGGGTATTCATAACGCGCGGCGCGCCTCGCGAAGCGTGGAGCACACGTACGAGGTGTACGCGTGTGCGTCGTCCCCCCGTCGTAATTAAAGGCGAGCGGCGCATTATCTAATTCCCACAGGCGCTAAAAAGCCAACGAACTGCGGGCGAGCTCCGCTCTCTCGTTAAAATCACGGCGGCAGGGCCGGCGCGCGGGGAGGGGCGAATATTCGCGTGCTCGCCGCGCGAAACTGGAGTGCAAGGAGAAAGAGCCGCGAGGCGGAATCGACATTGAGCGTTGGCTTCGAGGCGAGAGGCGCGCAACGCGAGGAGGGTGTTTTCCAGCGAGCGACGAGGCAAGGTCGAAAGGATTACGAGTGCCTCGTTGTTTTGTTTTGGCGCGTATAACATACTTATCCGCGGTGCTGGGCGTCGGGCACAGTCGATGCTCGCGCCGGCCGAAGAAATTTCGAGTTTCTGGCCTCTATCGATTCGCCGCGAGGTACCCCCCTCGGCGCGGGGGATAGGAGTGTAAGGGTCTGACCCGCTCCCGCCGCTATCTACTTATATCGCGTGTAATGAACTTAACCCCCTTTTTCGCGACAGATAAGGCGACTTCATTCGAGCCGGGCGTTTCGTGCGCCCGGCCGCTCGTTTTGCGCATAAACAAACTCGTTTACAAAATATCCCACTTATCTCGCGGAGATAATTGCTTTTAATTGAAACTCTCTTGATTTACACGAATTTTAAGCGCTCCACCCGCGCGCACGGGACACTGTGTATGCGCTCGTATCTTGTCGACAAATATTATTTCAAGACACGCAAATACAATTTAATCAGTAATTTAAACAGCCGACTATTTTTGAGCTTCCGTGCGCACTCTTTCGTGTTAATTACGCTAAAACGTTGGCTTTCATTATCCCTTTACAAAAAACAATTATTGTCTTTTCCGGGCTCTGATTTTTATTCTTACTATTTTTTATTATCATTACGGTTTATTTATTGGTAACCACGAAAGAGAATTTTCGTCTTTAATGAATTCGTCATATTTTTTGCAAAGTAAGAGAAGAAGTATTTCCAGCTGATAAGCCACGTAACTTTTATTACTACGCGGAATACGATCTTTGCATCATCCGACTGGCTCGAGTCATTCCTTTATTTAGCGGTAAAACTGAAAAATCCGAGATGTATACGCGCAACGGAAAAAAATACACTTTCGCAGCGTGATTCACGTTACAACTCATCAGCGATACTACGGAATAAAACGCCGCTACTCACGCGCGCGCGCCATTAAAAATAATCTCTCCATAAAGCATCAAAGTCCCTAACGAAATCTCCGCGAAACCTCCCCCCTTCTCCCAGCAAAGACTAGCCCCACGAGATAAGAAGCTGAGTGACAAACGCGCCCGGCAGCCTCTCGCTCTCACTCCGCGATTGCGTAAATCCCCCCTCTTCTTCCGCCGACTGCGTGTGCACATTTTATTTCGCGCGCGCGTACACACACTCGCAACGAAAGCCGCGCGCGCTCGCGCGGATAAGGATACGCGCCGGGAAGCGGTTGCGTTTTCAGCGCTCCGGTGGCTCGTCGTTTTTTATCTTCCCTCGGTGGCTTGCGCGCGAGCGCCGAGAAATTCCTGAAGGGCCTTTTGTTTTTCGGCGTCTCGGCGGACATCGAGGCCGGCGCTAATTGAATATTTCAATTCGACGGGAATGCCCCGCCGAGCGAGTAATTTTCGGGGCTCAGACGCGGGGGCGACCGCGGCGAATTGTTTAATTTCGCCGGCGCGCGCGCGCCGCGGCTCGAAAATTATTTAATTCCGAATTCATGGGAGAGCGACGCCGAGCGAAATGACAATTGTTGTAATTCGCGTTTGTTGTAACGGGGCTACCCTAGGCGCGCGCGTGCAATTTAATTTCGTCCGGTTATCCCGATAAGGTAAATCTGCTATGTTTTATATTATTAATCAGGGAGCGTGTGTTAAATGTGCAATGTCGATAACAAATTATTCGACTATTTTTATATTTATCGTTAATACCATTGAACACTGTGTCATATTGTTGTTAATCTTATCAACATCACAATATACCATTATTCCATCCCGTTTCATTGTCCACTAATTATTGATATTAGCGCATAAGTCCGGGATAAAGAGAATAAATATACCCTGCCGTGTTGGGGACAATTCGTTTCATAGATCCTCGTTTCGCCCGAGAGATAAAAAAAAACCGTCTGATAAGGATTAATTGAAATGATAAATTTCCAACGACGGTATATCGGGTTTTTAAAAAAGGAAGAAAGAAAAGCCGTAGGACCGCTAAAAAAAGAGCGGCCGATTTGAATAACGAGTGCAATGGGTAAAAACACTCGTGAGGTCATTAGTGAAATAACGCACTTAGCGACACGCGACGCGGGCCCGGGCTATTTCCACGCGCGTCGGAGTCCATCCCTAAATCTCGAGCGCTCGCCCGCCCATCAACCCGCATTAGGTGCCCCGTACCTTTCCGCGGTGCGCTCGAGCTCTTATTTATTTTTCGCACGAATGCAATAAATCTCCGTTAATTTTTCACAGTCAGGCCAGGTGTCGGGCCGAAGTGGCGCGCCCACACCGTATCGTCCGTCTCGCCGCGCCGCGGCAGTAGCAACGACGAAAAGAAAAAAAACAAACGCGCTAGCGAGGGAGTATCGCTCATCTAATCTGCGATCGATCATCAATTACCCGCCTCCCCAGGTTCAACGTACCCCCCCTGCTCTCGCTCATGCGGCCGTCACCGGGACAAACAGCCGAGGGGGTGGCGGGGGAGAGGGGAAAAAAAGCGTCGGAGGTGAGACGGAATTGCGCGCGAGGCCCCGGAAAAACAAGGACGCCCGAGCGAGTGTGAAAAATGGCGGAAGTCTCAAAAATTGCCGGCGCGCGGTGACGCTGAGAAACGTGACCGAGTTTATCAAGTTGCCAGACGGCAGACGCGTCGCGTATACGCTTCTTATCCGCGGGGAGTCTCTCGCGGAGGAGCCGCGAGCCGAGAAAAAGGTGGCGGAGCTGGAAGTAGACTAACGAGGCGTTTTCTTTTGTCTCGAAATGGAGACATTGTCTTTTGTTTATGCCGCTTGATTATGATTGAGTGCTCCACGCGACTCGCGAGTTCACCGACCTTCGGGACTCGCGACGCACCTCGGAGGCACGATCATCGACTCTCCATCGGTTTCGTCTCGCTGTAAGCACCCGCGGAAAAACGGCGTTATTTTTCATAGCCACCCCTCCGAACCCACCGCGCGGGTATTTCGTTAATTCGCGCGGTCGATAAAACAATTAGATTCCAGCGTGTATAGTGCGGAATAAAAATTACACGCGAGTGGCCATTTAACGTCCAATTAAAACTTTCATAGCCTTTATCATCGAACGCAGCAGCGCGTGCTCTCCAATCAATTAAAAAAAAATAAAGGTCCTCGCGGAGAATTAAAAACGAAAAAAAAGTGTATACACCCAGTACGCGCACGAAAAATGTCGGGATAAAAGGAAGCGGGGGCGCGGGCTTTTTGCCGATCCCGGGACCGGGGTGTCGCGGAACAAATGAAAATGGTCCGCGCGCGACGCCGGCAATTTCTCGCGGAGCGAGAGGGATGGCCCGAGACGCCCGGCGTCCTCTTACGCCGCTCGTCTTCTTCGCGCCGGCGTCCGGGCTAAAATCGATTCCCGAATGGGGCGCGATTTATTTCCGGAAGCGCCTTGATTTATCCTCTTTATTGCGCGCGCGCTCGAGGTGCCCCGCCGATGGTTTACTTTGATCGACCGGCCAAATAGTTTTGTTTATACAAAATAAAAGTGGCGGCTTGATTGACTCTCGGCGACGAAAAATCGCCCGGTGCGCCTCCGGCGACGACGCGCTTTATCGATAAATCGATACGTACTCTCTCTCTCGCCTCGTGCATTCTTTAACGGCGCATAATTGGATTCAGCGCTTTATTGAAATTGCATTAACAGCGCGACGGTAAATGTAATTAATAAGAAATCGCTATAAATTATTATCGCTATCAATTAACCCGAGGCCTCGCAGGGTTTGTGGAAAAAGCCTATACGCTACTTGGCGAATCGCTTTTTATTACCGTAAACGCGTTCCATTTACGCCGCTCAATTATGCACGAGCGCAAAAACGTGAAAATTTATCCGATAAATGATTCACAATGTCAAACAATCAAGTCGCAACGGATTATGACGCGCTAATGTATCCCGAAATATACATACATTATGTACGCGCTGCTATAATAAAAAAAGGGGGACAGGAAGGAACGATCGGAAAATTAGTCGATGAAATCGCACGGCGGAAAGGCAAACCGATCGGAGATTACCCCGTATCGTTCCATAAAGGAAATTTGACGATCGTTATAGGCCGGATTTAAAATTCAGGATATGACGCGCGATCGAGCGCAAAGCGACAGCGCGGTAAAAAGAAGGGGCGGGGGCGCAATTTTTCCGCCACAATGCGGAATCTCCTCCATTATCTGCGCGAGAGAGAAAGTCCGCGCGCGGATCGGGTCACTCGTCCGTCACACGGAATATCGCGCGGTTAATTCGCCGCGGATTAACTGCATCGGCGCTTATTGACGTTTCGCCCGCCGGATTCGGAAAATCACACTGGCCCATTTTCAAGCCCGCGGCGATTTTCTAAATTAATGAGGCCGCTCGCGCGAGCCTCTATCCGTGATTTATCGCGGCGCCGGATTGAATTTCACCTCCGCTCCGGAAACTTCCACCCCGGACGCGCGGCGGCGAAAGATCGACCTATTTTTAATTAACTCCCACGGCGGCGGCGGTGGCGCGAGGGAAACTCGGGTGTCTTAGAAGCGAGTCGATCGGGCGTAAATTATCGCCGCTCGTCGAGGAGACGCCGGCGCAGGTGATGGCGAGCGAGCGAGAGGGGCGAATTCGTCAGTGGCAGCGGGGCCGAACCGCTAATTAATTAACGGCCGACGGATGCCTAATAACTCGCCCCGCCGGTCGAAAACTGTCCGCGATGTTGGGGGAGTGTGTACGAAGTGCGGGGGGAGGGACGGGGTGCAGGCGAAGAGCCGCGTGCCGAAGGAAAGCGCGAGGAAACTATCCGACGAACTATCCCCGCGCGCGCCACGATTAACGGTCGCAACTCCGGGCCACCGCCGCCGGCGACACATATATTCGCGAGTGGCACGCCGCCTCTCCTATTTTTTTTATCCTCCCCCAAGTAAGTCGATAATTCCGAGCGCGCTAGGAACTAACTCTTTCGTTCTATCTCCCTTTCTCTCGGTTATAAATAAGAATCTGCGCCGTTATACCCCCTCCAATCGATGCGACCTTATTTACGTGTACGTCGGCGAGTACCCGAGAGCTACGCGAGCCGAGGGTAAAAGTCGATATTTACCCTAGAGAGAAGGAATGAGCCGAGGAGAGGAAAAAGAGAGCGGAAAAAAAAGTGCGGCGGGGATTAATTTGCTTAAAGAGTTTATTACTCCGGACGTACGCGCGCGCGCCGCGGCGAGCAAATAGTACGCGCAACGCGGCGCCCAAGTGAGAGGGTTGGAAAGAGCCGTGAATGGTTAATGCCGGGGGGTCGGTCGAGATGTTGTCGGGAGGGTAACGGATAACCTTAATTTAACCTTAATTTGCTTAAAGAGCTTTTCGATCTTTTCGCTGAATGGAGCGCGGAAGCGAGAAATAATTAACTTCGAGGGCATTGATATCAGCCCGGATCGCGCGCTTCTCTTTTTTCTTTTTTTAACTGCAGGCAAGAAGTTTAATTTAACGGCGCTCGTTTCGCGTTCAACGCGAAGGACGCGACGAATTGCTCGGGTTAGAAAAATGTAGTGCATCGATCCGACTGCAAAGAGTAACAAGCTATTAAAATTAAGACGAATTTATTTTCAGTGTAAAAAAGAAATTTATACTGCTTAAAAAGAAGAAAGATATCGAATGCTTTCCAATAGTTCAATAAGAATAGAAAAATCAGCGACTCATTTCAAATTATTTATACTACGTGCCATTAATTCGAAAGCCAATATCCTGCATTACCAGCGATTTAGCGAGCCCAATTCGAGTGCCAGCGCAATCTTCGCTCGTCCGCGAATGCGCGTCTTAAAATAGCATTTTCAATTACTTTCATCGCGCTTGTTGTCTAAAGTTACACGCGGTCAAAACTTTTTAGCCGCGGAGTAGTTCAAAACGATAAAAGTAAATGAGCTGCGGAACGGCACGGAGAGGGAGACGAGGGAGAGAGGGTGAAGGAGGCCACTAGGGTTTAGCCGAACGGTCACGGAAAGCCACGGCGAAATTCCGCCATCTCGCGGGGACACGCGAATGTCTTATTTCGCCGTTTCGTTACGAGACAATTTAACTCGGCGCCGTCTATCACGAAACGCCGCGGAGGAAAAAAAACGGCGGAGGATCGCATGCGATTGCACTCGACCTCCACCCCGCGGAGCTCAACCGAAGAAGGAGAGCCGCGGTGGGACCGGGAACTCTTCTCGGGCGGGTTGGATTTTAAACATTGACGAGGCGTCGTCCGTGACAGCGGTGTAACTTTTAATCAAGCCCGACGCTTCGATTCCCGACTTTCGCGCTAATTCCGCCGGCGCGAGATTCGCGCTTGAAAATTTGATGGCCGCGCGACCGGTCAGTCTCGATCGCCCGGCCAATCGATCTGCTGGTGAATCGTTAATAGCCGTCGCTCCGCTCGATTATTCCGCGGCTGAATTCGCGACTTGGCTCGCTCGCCCGATCGCCAGGAAATTATATATCTGTTTTGCCGTGGCAGCCGGGGGTGGCAGAAGCTCGTCGTACGTTTCATTAAAGCCCGATGCGCGGCGACGTTGCTCCTTCCTTTTTATGCAGTCGATTTTTTTCCGATATTTTTTCGCTTCCAGCGGATGTGCCGCGATCAATACGGCGTTTGGGAAATAAATCAATCGCCGTTTCCGAGTTATACCCCCGCCGCCGCTTTTTTGCGCGCAAACGTCTTAATAAAACAAGTGTTTTGAGGTTCCGAGTGCTCCACTTAATTCGAGTTTATTTCGATCGATACCCAACAAGTGTATACAGTACACCCCAAGAAAAATAATTTAGCTCTATAGGTACCTTCAAGCTTCAAGAATTGATACTTCGCTCCGCCTTAATTACCAGAGCGCACGTAACGTTTCCACGCGTGGTATCCTCAAGTGCCTCGTTTTTATTTTTTTTTTTCCTCGGTAAACCACATAAAATCTAAATGAGAAGCTACAAGAGGCGCAGGCCGCGCGTATCGCTCCCCAATTCCGAGCGATAATAATTCAGCCTTCGAGGCGCGCGCGCGCATCGCTCGGAAAGCCGTCCTCTCCGAGGCGTAATTCACGTGTACCGGTGCATTTCTCATTAAGTATTCAACGATTTCGGCGTCCCGCGTATGTAAGCGCTGCGACGTCGAAGGAGATAATCCCCCCCGACCCGCTCCCCGTCGTGTGCATGCACGGCACAGCAGGAATGTATCGGAGACATAACCGAGGCTCTCGGCGCGAGCAACGGTACCGGCTGCATCGACTCGCGCGCGTCCATTTAAATTTCTCTCCGGCCGTCCGCCTCTCACTCCGAGCCACGTCACGACCTTTTTATCCCGCGACGGCTCCTTCTCCCCCCTCCCGCGCGGATTAAAGCCCCTCTGCAGGCAGCTGCCGCGGATTTTCGCGCGGCCACTCGACGCGCCGAAATTGCAAAGTTCGCCATTAACGGCGCGGGAGAAATTTTCCAGCGAGCTTTTCAACCGCGAGCATTAAAGTGGAGCGCTCCTAGAGTGTTTTTGAATGCGCCGGACGCCCGCGATGCTAACTCTCGGTTTCTCTTTCTCTTCCCTTTTTTCCCCCAGCCGCCTTATGTTAACGCTTTCCACTTTTTAAAAAAAAAAAACTTTTTCCTTACGATACCTTTTTTCCCTTTGAATTCACCCGTTTACGACGCTCTAAACAATTATGGAGATTTCGTAAATTTTACTGTTAAGACGGGGCGAGGCAGTCGTAACCGCGCGGAAGCCCTTCTTTACTGCGGATGCGTATATACTTTTATGAAGAATTTCGCGCTGTAAAACTGGCGCGCTAACCTCGCCGACTGTAAAATTTTTACACGCACTTTCGCCAAATTCATTTCTATCGAATAAATATTTCAAGCCCTGCTCCTCCGCCTCGCCCGGCCAATTCATCCCCCGGGCCGTTCGATCGCTGCGGCGATAAGGCAAAAAAGGCGCACGCACCTCGATGGGAAAGAAATCGCGGCACGAATTAGGCCGCGCAACTGCGCAGCAGCTCCGCAGGAAATAAAGTCGCTCCTCGAGGATAATCCACGGCGCGCGTACGCGCTCAACGACTCGTTCGCCCCCCTCAACCTCCCCGGGGCCTTCATTGCCTCCGGTTTCATTCTCCATATACCCACTCGGAGCCTCGTCTTTCCCCCGCTGTTTCTCCGGCGAATATGGCCTATCTCTTCTTAAACGCCGGCACAGCGAATCCGTTTGCTTAGCTCGCAGTTTGTCGAATGGCTCGAGCGAGAGAGAGAAAGAAAGCCCCTCGTCTCTCCTCTCTCTCCCTCTCGATGCTTACCTCCCGCGCGGAGGGCAAGCCGCCATTAAAACAGCATCCGCGGCTCGGCCCGTAACCATCGGAGCGCGTAATCGTCACTAAACCGAGACGGATGAAAGAGAGACAAGAACCGTCGACGGATGAGATGGATTTATTCGAGGAGCGCTCGGCTCGATGGAGCGTGCGCCGAGGAGCGCCCGGGAGAGAGAAAGAGAGGCGAGGACCCTGGACGGCGAGCTGGATTATTTTTTCCACCTCTGGGTCTCCTTGATTTCTTTTCTTTTTTTTTATACACTTTATTCCTCCGCCGCGTCGATGCCGGCCATTTCCAATCGGCTTTCCCGGCCCCACCTCCGCTTCGCTTCTCTCGCTCCTTTTTTGTCCTTAAATAATTTGCGTCCACCGGGCAAGTTTTGATAAAGGGAACTGCCGCGGAAAGAAAAACGGAAATAGAGTCGTGGCGCGCGGAGGAAGGGAAGAAATAAGTTTCATTCTGAAGTTTCTTGCTAGAATTATACTTGTTTCTCGGGAAATTTTTATAGTGCGCCCCGAGAAAGGGCGTAAAATTTTAGTTGGGAGTCGCTCTCGCCTCTCTCCCGGCCGGATTGCGATTGCACGTCGCGCTATATACGTCGGGAGGAGTCGCGACATTTTTCAAAACGCTGCTTTTACGCGACGCGATGTTTGTTTATTGCCGTCGAATTAAAGCTCCCTCGCTTCGTCTGGAAGAGCCTTAAAAAAAATTAATATAAAATTCACTTTCGGAAGCGCACTTAAAAAGCATAATCGGGTGTCCCTCTTGCAGACACGTACGAATTTCGCTTCATCCCTCGCGAGAGACTGAAACTTCCTTATTCGCACTTTGATCGGGCGGCTCTTTTCTCTTTTAAAGTCGCTTATAAAACGGGGCCGCACGATCGGCTCTCGCCTTTCGCCTCAAATCCACCATATGATTTTTGTCTGTCTCTCTCGCTCGACTGCCGCCGACGCCCGTTTCTCCGCAAAAGGCCGCCGCTGTCGCCTCGGACTCCAAATGCGAAGATCGATGTTGGCGAGCGGCGCGTGCACGTGTGTGCACTCGTAAACGCCGGGCGCTTAATGCGTCCGAGGGCGAGGTGCAGCGCGGGAAATCAAAAGAATACATCAACGCGCACGTGCGCAGCTGCTCCGCGAAAGGACCATACCACCTCTTCGGTACCGCGGCTTTGGTTTTCAAAAATGTTTAAAGCACTCAGCTATGATACAAAGTGCATTCTCGAGAAAGGGACATACAAACGATACGAGCCCGCTGCTTTCTAATGCATTATTTAATTATTCAAAGGAACTGCTGTAGCGAATAGGGGGGAGAACCGCGCGTGAACTATTTATTTTTCGCTTGACTAGGAAATTTACGACTCTTACTTTTTCCTTTATCGATGAGGGATCGCCGGCTTTCAATAAGTAATGCTCTAATCGTTTGAATATTGAAAAAAAAAGCTAGTATTTGTTTACCCAAGCGGGGCGGGCAATAATAATTCACGGCATTCATAAAACAAAAATTCGCCTCCGCACGAAAATTCATTGCTTTGAAAATATTTGACCCGATAAACCCGAAAAAAAGTCGAGTGGCACCGCCAATCCCCACTCTCCGTACTTACACAGCGGGCACGAGACAAAAGGAACTTCGGTGTAAAAGTAAAAAACAAAGCGGTGAAATCTCCGGACTTGTGCACACACGCCTCGTCGAAAACACTCTTTTCTCCCGAAAAATCATTTGGACCGTCCTTTTTTTTTCACGAAAGTTCAAGCACTCACGGCTCGTGTGTACACACATTTCGTTCTTTGCTCAAAACAAATAGCCTCTTCGAGATTCTGGCTCCTCTCCGCGCTGTTTTCCTTCGCTCGTGTGTAGCCGCGAGTGTCTGGGCCGTCGCCGCTCCGTGTATTTTCCTCTCCTCGCGAGAAAATACATAGCGAAGAAAAGCGCGGCTCTCTTCTCCCTTTGTCAACGGGGGGGAGGGAGTTTTCGAGGCGAGCCCTCGCCCCATTGTTTGTAAATTCAATCGCGCCTCGGCCGACACCGGGGATCGGGCCATTATTTTCTACTCGGAATTTAATTGTGCCCGCTCGCCATTCACGGCCGCGCCGTACAAGTGGACGGATCCGATTTTTTTCTTCTCCGAAGCCAATTCCGCGCGGGCGAGCGTCTCCCGCGGCGCGCCGAACAAATCGTCTCGAGATTTTTCCTCGAATCGATCTCGCCGCGGAGCTAATCGAATCGAGTCGACTCCGTCATAGAGCGTTTGAAAGGCGTCGGCCGCAGCGACTTAAAAAATCGGGTTTACCCCCGGAATTCAATGAACGAGCCCGAAAGCGAATTCGACGCGCGCCTCGACGATTAGAAAAAAAAAGGAAAAAAAAAGAGGCGTGTGCGAATTCGACAAAGCGGGTCGAAAACGTGGAAAATTGGCGGCGAGATCGCGAAAAACAAGGCGATATATATATATACACATATCGCCATGAAAAAGCGGCTCAGGGGCGCGCGCGCGAGCTGCACGCGCGTAATTGTGTCACTCGCGCGCCAACTCGACCGAATCGTGATACTTTTAAACTCCCCCCTTCTCCGCTCTCCCCGGCGAATGCACGCCTCTGCGCGCTTGAATTATGCACGCGACGCGCGCACTGCATTTTCGTCGTGGTCTAACGATACTCTCTCTTTTTTTTTGCCGGCGATTGTTTTCCGGAATCTTTGATTTCCTACGGCGTGCGATGATTTCAAGAGCGGATCGGGTGAAAGGGGAAGGATCTGGGTCAATGACGGGATTCACTTTTTTTTTGCGCCAAGTTTTTCTGATGTAATTTACGCTGAGTCGGCGACGTCGCGCCTGTACTACGTACGCTTACTCCGGGCGAGATAAAAATTTTGTGAAAGTACCATACGGTCCCGTGAATAACGAGTACTTACACGGCTGATGAATTATATAAAATTTCGCTGGCTCAGGTCAACGAGTTCAAACTTGCCGAAAGAAAGTCTAAAAAAACTCTCTCTTTCGTAATATATATATAAACTTTTCGCGGCTAATGCATCATTTAAACGCGCGCGTCCGAATTATTTATTTATCCGTGCACCGGCATTAACTCGGTTAAATAAGAAACTCGCGTCTCCCATCTCCGAGTAAAAAAGAAAGGTACGCGTAAAAAAGCGGAGCACGCGGTTTAAAAGTTCCTGCTGACGAGTCACCGAACCTTTTAACCGTCCGCTTAAATTCCAATGCATCGGCTCGCGTCTCTGAAAAGGCGATACCCCACAAAAAGAGACGGAGACAAAAAAAAAATCGTCGGATCGGAAAGTAGCGTTGTACGTATTCATACCCCGCGCGGAGCGAGGCTTATATAGGCAAGAGTCGTAAGCCGGCGGAGGTCTAGTCGTGCTCGATCATCGACACGGCTCCAGCGCTCGCGCGCGCGTTATATGCAGTCGCCGCGGAAAAAGAGAAAGGCGAATGAGCGGCAGCACGTCGGCGTACCGTTACGCGACCCATCGGCCGACCCACATTCTCCCGAGCGCTTCGGGGACACTCGACACATTCGACCTGTCCGTTTCTGCCGTGCTCCCTCGGCGCCGGACGTACGTATACGCGCGGGGTACACACGAATACGCGCAGAGTGTACGAACGTAAGAACCCGCCTTACGTCGGCCGGCCATTGATTATTTTTCGACTATAGACACGGGCGGACTCTTCGATACGTCAACGCACGCCGATATGAATCTCTTAGTTCTTATTTTGTTTCTTTTTTTTATTCGAGCAATGTTAGCTTGATCTCGTGATCGAATTGTAAATATAGGTACAACGAGATTGATTTCTGAGGTGTAAGGTTTTTTCGATTGTTCGAGGTATAATCGGGAGCTTTTTAATTTTACAAACGGTACGGTGTGTACTCGCTGAACGAGGCAATTTTATCGGTCAATTGCAATCCAACTGGGATTATAGGTCTATAAAAAGTATCTGGGTTGTAACAGTTATAAAAGTTTTATGCCTCGTGTACACACTGTTCATTCCCATTCATTCGAGTGTAATGGAATTTAAACAATCTACTTAAAAATTTCAAGCTTCTTACACTCCCAATAATGGAAAATAAAGCGACTATAATCGAATTTTGCAATAATTAGAAAGAAAATAATTACTGCAGCGGGTGCATACGTTCCGTTTCTCACTTATTACGACGTGCGAAACGGCGAAGAGCTGCAATTTCAGCGACGCGGTCAATTAAGTTCCGCAAAAAAAAAAGCCGATTAAATCAAGCACTTTTACTGCGAAATTCGCGATGCGCTTACGCGACTTTCTAGCGGACCCGCGCGTACGCTTCTCGCAACTCGCGCGCACACGTGGCCGCCTCGACGTCTTCCTCTCGCAACGGTAAAACGCACCTCGCGGCTCCTCTCATTTTTTTTTTGCGAGGCGCAATTTCAGCCGCGCGCCGCGTCCCGTTGAGCCGCGCGCGACCTAACAGTTCCTCGTGCCAGAAAAAGGCCGCGCCGCGAGGGGCGCCCCGCGGGAAAAACGACGCGTCGCGGAAAACGGTTTCCGATATACGCGACGGGCTGCGGGACTAATAAAGCCCCCGAGACATCGACTCCCGGCCCATTTTTCCCCTCTCGTGCGCACCGGGACGCGCTGCTACCGTGCGGCTGAAAATTTCTGGATTTTTCAAGCCGCGAGTATCTCTTTTTTTTACCTTTTGCGGTTGTTACTTCTGCGCTCGCTGTTTATTTACAAGAATTATATTCGGGTCGCAGTGTGTATGCGCAAACGAAACTTTTTCAGTTGAAAAGTTGCTGCCGAAGTTGGAGCGAAGTTGCGCAGGAATGATACTTGAAATTACGCCGGTATCGATAAAGGAGCTTGTAAAGTATCAATTTAAAACTCCGAGCGAGATCTTTGATTTTGAGTACCTTCGAGCTTTCGCCCGTTGCTTTTACAATAAATCTAACGAGTAATGCTTTTAAACTTTCCGGGGCTGAAACTATCATTAAAGCTCCTCTTTTAAAGTGATACTTCACGGTATTACCGGCACTCGGGGCTAAAGGAGGCAACGTCGAAGCGCCGGCTGCAATTTCACTCATCCAGCCGTCGAATTCGATATCTCCGACTATTTTTCTCACCGAAGAGGAATCCGATTCTCGTCACATTCTAATTACTCCTCAAAACAAATTGCGCTCCAAGAAAAAAGCGGAAACAGGATCGACGCGCCGTTTGCCTCTAGTCTCTCATGCCAGGCACGAGGAAAAAGTAATGAAAAATTAAGTACACCTCCAGTCCGTAATTTACCCGGCATTTTTCCGCCTTACCCACGGAAGAAACGGTTACGCGCGTTCCGGAGACTTATCGCAAGTGCATTCCGGAGCATGATAATTTTCGTCATTCCCGGCTCGTCCGGGGGGATCGAAAAAGCCGGCTCGCTGGCGTCCTTCCAGTGACTCCCCCCGCCTCGTCCCGCTCGATCATAAAGCACGCGGTCGGCGAAGACAAACATCCGAAGTTGGCCTCTCCTCGGATGCGTGCAAACAGTCGGCCGTCCGTCACGGCCAAATGAATCCTAATGCTGCCCCCGACTTTTTCCGCTCCCTCTGCACTCATTACCCCATCATCCCTCCGCGCGCGTGCAGGGTCTGTTACATGCGCGTCTATAGTGGAAGAGTTCGTGTCTCCCGCGGCCCTTTCGCCGCTTCCGCCTTTGACGGCGGCGGCCGCAACTCGATACTCCGATAACGTCCCCCAAGTGTCTCGTACGAGGAGCCCGAACGGCTGCGAAGAGGCTGCGGGGGAGAAAAAAAAGGCGACTCGCGCACGCGAGCTTTTTGCCTTTTAGCGCGGTCGGCGCGGCCCCTCCCGCGGGTAACGACTCGCTCCGGCGGATGTGCGACGGCGCTCGGAGCGACGTCAAAGTGCTCCGCTTGAGCGCGACTCGTCTCCCGGCAATCGTAAGGACGCGCGATTGTTGCGCGCGCGTTTTGTGCCTCGTTTTACCCGTCCCCTCGAGCCCTCCCCCCGCGCACTCAGTCTGACGAGACCGGTTTATTACTCCCTCGCTCTTTGAGCTTTAAATTCGTTCAACTTTAACTCGCTTGTGTCTCGCTTTTTATTTTCCACTTTTTTTTCTTTTTTTTTTTTTAATGAAAAAATCACGTTTACTCCCAGCGGAGCGCAAGCTCGCGCGATGCCTTTCAGTCCCGGCGCGTGAAAAAACAATGGCGCACTCAGCGCGCCGATGTATTTTTCCCGGCGGCCGGGCTAGTTATAAGTATTTTATAATAAAGCCTTTTTTTCCGCGAGTGTGCGCGGGCCGAAAGGAAAAAGTTATTTGATTAGCGATGTCGGCGAAGTTTGGCCAAACGCGCCGATGTAGTTATCGAGCGAGAAACTTTGTTTTCGCGCGAACTTAAAAGAATGCCGCTTTCGCAGTTTATTTTATTTCAGCAATGCTATTAATTAGGCTATTAAAGGAGCGAGGAAAACAAAATTGATCCCGCGTTTTAATATTCGTCCGCGCTGCAGCTAATTAATTGTCCCGGCAAACAATTTGCGCCCGGCAGTTATGACAAAGTAATCCGGCGCACCGGCGAAGTACACCCGAGGGGGCAAAAGTTCGAGGAAAATAAAAGTTTATGCAAACACGAAGCCCGCGCGACTTGCAAATACAGAAACGAATTATTCAACTTGGTATTTACTAAGATACGTCGCGACGCTCTCACTGGACTTGAGCAAATATTTTTTTCCCCCGGCAAACACGCGACCTGATTCGACGCTAATAATTCATCTCCCCGACTACTCGACGCACGAGTGTACACAGTAATTTAGGTTGCAAATCAATTACCGCAATAATCCGCGAGACTCGAGCGAATAAACAAAAAGAAAAGTTGCGCGAAAAACTGAATACAGCGCAAGTGTGTCGCGTGCGACCTGATTTCTAACCACAGGCCCCCATCGATTGTTGCAGGCATAACCGAGGCTTTCGGCGGCGAGACGCAGGTGGACACGCACGAGGGCTCGACGGTGCTGCTGCAGTGCCGCTTCAACCCGCCGCGCACCAACGCCACGTACTTCTGGCTGACGCACACGCACAACGCCCACGACAACGCGGCGATCGAGCGCACCGCCCTCGCCCCCTACTACAAGGTCTTCCTCTACCCGCAGGAGGGCCGCTACGACCTGGAGATCCGCAACGTCATGTACGAGCGGGACAACGGCAAGTACGAGTGCCGCGTGAAGGAGAGCGGCACCGGCGAGAACCTCCACCACAAGAACATCACGCTGACGGTGCTGAGGCCGCCGGGCCCACCGAGCATCTCGCCGGCCGCCGCCGTCGCCAAGGAGGGCGAGCGGCTCGAACTGCGCTGCAACACCCAGGGCGGCAGCCCCGAGCCCAGCGTCAACTGGTACCGCGGCGACTCGCCCACCGTCGTCCACACCGGCCCCAAGTACGTGCTGATCCCCGGCAAGGAGGACGACGGCTCGGTGCTGCGCTGCGTCGTGAGGAACCGCGCGATGCGGGACGGCGAGAGCCTCGCCGCCAACATCACCCTGGACGTGCACTACTTCCCCCGGGTGTCGATCGGCACGGAGAACCCGCTGCGCGTCGAGAGGAACCAGATGGCCACGCTCAAGTGCAACGTGGACTCGAAGCCGCCGGTGAGCAACGTGCGCTGGATGAAGGACAACAGCTTCTTCGCGACGGACTTCAACCACGTGATACCGAAGGTCACGCTGCAGGACGCGGGCAGGTACACCTGCCAGGCGGACAATGGCTTGAGCAAGAAGGGGGAGAGCTTCTTGAACCTGGACGTGCTCTATCCGCCGAGCGTGAGCATCGAGGGCGAGAGCATACGCACCGCCGAGGTCGAGGACTCCATCACCGTGCACTGCAACGTCTCGTCGAACCCGCCGCCCACTAAGATCGAGTGGCTTCGCGAAGGTAAGCGATTCTGCACAATTCGCGAGGTATTATGTGCTCGAGGCGCCTTTTTTTAGTCTTTCGATTACTGCATTGATATTTCTTTTTCACGTTTTTATTTTTCATTTTAAGTAAATTTCTTATATAAGATATTCGATCAAGTTGGAAAACAGAATTATAAATTCTTACGAATTTTTAGTAGAGATCAGCTTCAAATAAAATTTTATAATTTATCTTTTTTAAGTGATTAATTACAATTTTTTCAAACCAATTAAAATTTTAAACTCGAAAATTAATTAAAATCGATTTCTACCTTGAATAAAATTTAATATTACCTCTCTTTTCAAGAAATCCAAAATTTAAAGATGTAAACTATTAACGAATTCACTTTATTTCCTGCTGAAGGAAATTAATCCATCAATGAAATTCAATTTCCACAAGCAAATTTTAGAAATCTACCAAGTACATTCTTTATTTAATAACAATTTCTACCACGAAAATAAAATTTTAGTTATAACTTCTCCTGACATTAATCCGACAATTAAAGACATTTTTAAACGAATTTACTTTACTTCCTGCACAAGAAAAAGAAAGCCAGACTCAATCTCAATTTCCCCAAGTAAATCTCGAAAGCTAAAGATCGCACCCGTTCAATCGCAGGTCGACCCGAGTTCCGCATGGACGGGCCTATTCTGCGACTGTCGCGGGTGACGGCGGAGTACGCGGGCAACTACACGTGCCGCGCGATCAACTCGATCCACCCGTCGGGCGGCTCGATCAAGAACCACTCGGCGAGCGCCAAGGTGGAGATCCGCGTGCGCCACAAGCCCGGCCCGGCGAGCATCACCCCGGACTCGCCGGTCGCCGTCGAGAACTCCAAGGTGATACTCACCTGCGTGGCCAATCCGCCCGGCTACCCGGAGCCCCAGTTCAAGTGGACGCGCATGGACGACAGCGGCAGCATCACCACCACCGACCGGACCGGCTCCAAGTACGAGATCAACTCCGTGCACCTGTCGAGCGAGGGCACCTACAAGTGTCACGCCTTCAACGAGATCGGCAACGGCGAGGCCGCCTCCGTCAACCTCACCGTCCACCAGTCGCCCAAGTTCTCCACCAAGCTCCAGCCCCACGTCACCAGAAAGTGAGTTATTATCATTTTTTTCTTTTTTAAAAAGATTTTCTTGAAATTGTTTTATTTTTTAGTATTTTTATTGCTCGTTAAATGTATTTTTATGCTTTCATTTATTTTCATTATTTTTTATTTTTATTTAATAACTGATTTATTCACTGATTTATTATGAAAATATTTTGCATCGTACTTTAGTTATGACAGCGCACAAAAGTATTATTAAAATTAATATACGATTTTATCGAAATAAAATTTTTATTCGGAGATTAGTAGGTTAATAATACTAATTGAAATTTTAATAATTTCTGGTGAATAATGACTAGAAAAATGGTATAATTAGATGGATTTTAATCATTAAAGATGACAGTTTGATTGTCCACTAAAATAAAAAAAAAGAAAGCGATATTTTTATAACTATCAATTTTAGCTCATTACCCTAAATTAATGTATAAATTTTACTATTCCCTTTTAACACGTCACTTGATCGATGGAATTCTATCATCTCTCCGCTAATTGAAATTATACTTAGCTACGTCATTTGACTGTCCGCGCCATAATAGCGCAGCGTGATTAGGTAGAACGGTTATCTAATCGTGTCATCTTCAACCAGCAACCAACTTCAATTCACGAAATCCACTTACCGAAAAAAAAATCGATTCTCCTTTTCTGTACCCTCATTGTATCCCCCTCCCTCGTCGCGATCCCATCGAATTTCGTCGACGCAATCAATTCGTTACGAAAATAAAAATACTGCACGCGTCCCAGGCGATAATAACGGTACGCCGCTTAATTAACAGTCGGTTCACACGTGTTTTTTTCTTCCATCGCAGATACATCGTCTGCTGTTTGTATGTTAAATTTTTCACGAGCTTCCTCTCTTTTTTTTTCTGCTTCGCCATCGATAATGATCTTTAATAATCGTGAGATAGAGTGTCAGGCTCACCGCGTTAATTGCGAGGGGCGTGCATTTTAAATGGGATGCGCTCTTTCCCAACGCCCGTTTATGACCGCGTAATTGTTTTCAAGGTCCCGAAGGGAAGCGCGCCGCGACCCTTTTTAAAAGTTTGCAAATAAAACCCCCCCGCCGTGCGGCCGCCTCAATTATCCCGGGCAATTATAGTGCCGCGCACCGATGAGGCATCAATTGTGCGAGTCAACTGGCAAACGGCACGCGCATAATTAAGCGCACCTCGCAGAATGCCCTCCCCACCGTCCGCCTTCTAACGGCATTAACCGTCCGAGCATCGCGAATTAAAACAATTCGCGTTCATTCGATTAAAATTTAGAGTCACTTTTTGCAAATAAAAACAAAACGCTTGTTTCGTACACTGGCGCGTTTAAGTACTTTTATTAAACGAATCTTGCGGTTCGATCAAACTCGATAAAAGGAGCGTATTTAACGGTATCGATCGTTTGTTTCAGGGTCGGCGAGTCTTCGTTCCAAGTGTCGTGCGTCGCCCAGGGCAAGCCCCGTCCGACGGTGCGCTGGCTGAAGGACGACCGCGAGCTGACGGCCGACCAGAGCCTGTACAAGGTGACGACCACCTCGGTGGAGGGCCACGGCCGCGTCATCACCGTGAACTCGACCCTGAGCTTCCTGGGCAACGCCCGGCCGGACTTCGACAAGATCGTGGCTAACGACCGCGGCAAGTACACCTGCGTCTTCGACAACGAGGTGCGCAAGCTCGTCGAGTCCCAGATGATGCTGAAGGTCGAGCACTCGCCCATCGTGCTGAACCTCTACGACAAGGTGGCGAGCAACCAGCACGAGACTGCCAACGTCACCTGCAAGGTGCAGGCCTGGCCGAAGCCCGAGTTCCAGTGGAGCTTCAGCACGAACGCGGCGCCCCTCCAGGGCTCCTCCAGCGACGGCCACTACGAGATCTCCACCAGCACCGACAACTACGACGTGTACACCTCGGTGCTGAAGATCACGAACATCCGGGCCTCGGACTACGGGGACTACAGCTGCCGGGCGACCAACGCCCAGGGCAGCATCACCTCGATCATCAAGCTGCAGCCGAAGGGCGCCCCCGAGCGCCCCATGAACGTCCGCCCGATGGACGTCGGGCCCACCCACGTGGCGCTCGTTTGGGACCTGGGCTTCGACGGCGGCCTGCCCATCACCAAGTACTTCGTGTCGTACAGGCGGGTGGCCGGTGGGGACGAGGTGCTGGCGGCCGACTGCGCCCAGCCGCGCGGACCCGCCGGCCAGTGGCAGGAGATCGACTGCCGCCGGTCGAACCCCTGCAACGTCTCCGACCTGGAGCAGCATCAGACCTACACTTTCAAGGTGAGCCCGCGGGCTGAATTTCCGCTCGACCGCCCTCCTCTTCGCCGTAATTGCAGACAATTTTATGCTCGGGTTTATTTTGGTCTACTTCGAGAGACGCGTTTATTTTAGACGCGGGGGAATTCATTTTATTTTCGATTCCGTTTATGCGGTGATAAAAAGTTTTATCGAGCTAGAAAACTGGAGGCTTTATTTCTATTTTTCTATTTCCCCCGTTCGCGAGCTCGCCGTTCCATCCCTCCTTTTTTTTTTAATTTAAATACATAAACTTTTATCAAGTTCGCGTTTTTTTACGCCGCGGGGAAAAACGCACACGGCGAATATATTTTCATAATAATATTAAAGGGAAGCTCCGGAATGCCAGGCATCGCATGCATTATGGAAAGGTTGAAGGCGCAACCCGTCCCTCCTCTCCATTCTAAGCATTTCTTTGCAAATACTCGATGCGACCGAGCGTGCACCAAATGAAAGTCATATCTTAACCGACTCCGCTCTCCCTGCCCCCAGGTGAAGGTGTACAACACGAACAACCACTCGGACTACTCCGAGGAAGTGACGGCGACGACGGCCGTGGCCAAGATCCCGACGCCGCAGCGCGTCGGCTACGACCCGGAGGGCAACAGCCTGGCCATCCACGTGGGTCCGACCTGCCTGGCCCTGATAGCCTCGATCGAGAAATCGGACTCGGGTTCGGACAACACCTGGCGCATCGTCGAGGACTGGCAGCTGGAGGTCCTCGGGGGTGCCAGCACCCACCGCGAGGACATCCTCAACGACCCGGAGGCCACCAGCGCCCAGCCGCGCATCCGCGTCCGGCTCTGCCTGAAGGCCGACCGCCAGCGCTGCGGCGACTACGTCGAGGCTGAAAGTAAGCTACGCGACCGTGCGGGGCTCACCGCGCGATGAATTATCGAGCGATTTTCCTTTTTCGGGCGCGCCGTTTGCTCCGCTGGTTTCTCGTTAAAAGCGCGGAGTCTCATCGCTCTCCGCGCAAGGGCGCTTTAATTTTCACTTAACGCGAGGTCGTTCACTTGGCGCTTTATTTGTTCCGCCCGCTGACTCCTGCGTTCCGCGGGAAAATATTCGCGCAAACAGAAGTGAATTATAGTCCAGGAGCACGTTACGCTTATAACGTACTCGCTGCTCGCGGAGGAAAGTAGAGACATTATCAATTACTTTTTAACTGCGCTGTGCAACGCAACCGTCGCCGAGCGAGAAGCCGAGCTTTATCAATTGGCCTACTTGGGAGCGCGGCACGCACGGCGCATTTCCATTTCATTAAATCGGAAAACAAACGAATCGAGTTTCAGCGAAGAATTTGTACGCGCACCGGTGACGGGGTGAATTCGGAGCGGTGGGCTCGAAAAACAATCGTCCGTGAAACGATCGAGCGTCTAACGTTTGAACCATTTATTTTGCAGTCGGGCCCTCTTACATAGCTCAAGGGGCCGGCCTCACGACTCCAACTTTAATTGCTCTCGTAGTGAGCGGCGCCGTGTTCCTATTGTTCACCGCCTTGCTGCTGCTGTTCTGCCGCTGCCGCAGGAAACACGCCGCCAAAGCCAAGGACTACGAGATGGATTCGAATGCGTAAGTACCGGGATTAGACTTCTGCCGCGCGCCGCGCCGCTGGGAAACTTCGCGACGTCGAACGAAAGAGGCGACTCCGTGGCACACGTCTTGCTTTGTTGGAAACTCGTTCAAAATTCCGCTGAGGCGTTCCTCATTATGCTTACGTCATTAAGAAAGTAGGTCGTATTTACCCCCCTTTTGCGCCCCCTTTTCCTTCATTCTTCCGCGCCGCGCTGTTTTTTTTTTTTCTTTCCCCAGTCTCGTCAGAAGCGAAAAAGGAAAAGGCGCGGAGCGATTTTTCCCGCTAGAGCCAAGGTCCCTCGGCTGGATGACTCTTTCACATGTTAACGATGCCGTGGGCGAAGGAGTAGCTCGGCTCGTCAACGTCGAAAATCGCGCGAATTTTTCATCGGAACAAACAACTCGCTCTTTTATGCGCCGAGTCACCTTCCTCGCTCCTCGGTATTTATTTACTCCCCGTGTTTACCAACTAAGGAAAGAAGTTTCCGAGGGGAAATAAAGGGAATATGGGGCGGAAGAAAAAGCAGCGGTCGCATAAACCCGCGGCGATTCTCATCAAGTCAATCATAACTCTCGCGGCATCTACATGTTATGCGGGAATTAGCGTGAGCCCGGCCGGGCCGGAGGAGGTGGAGCGGCGGCGATATGAAAAAAAAAATTTCAAAGTCAGATCGCAAGCCGGACAATCCTAAGTGCGCCTCGCGTGCGCGTCACCGCGGGCCCTCGTAATCCCGGCGCTGGCCTCGTAAAGCGCGAAATGGAGGTCTCATCGAGGCGCCGCGGAATGACGCCGGAGGTAAAAAAAAAAACCGGGGAACCAAGATAAGGGCGCGATGGAAAAAAACGACGGTAAAAGAAGGCGCGCGCGACCACCTACGAACCGCGAGACATGCACCGGCCGTTTTTTGTTACGTTAAAAAAAAAAAGATGAATTTAAAAAAGGAAAATAGAATGAAACGAGTAGATGGGTTTTGCACTTTTAATGGTGCGCTCTTATTTACCCAACTAACGGTGTTACGTTTTTTCTTTCGCGGAGGAAAAATTTTTACTAAAAATTCTGGCAACCCATTTTTTAATATTTGCGGAAACTACCATAATTAAAAAAGTTTGCAAGAGAAACTATAAAGTATCTTTTCTAATAATGTTGATTTTTTATTCAAAATTTATAAACTTTATCAAACGATCGATTTCACGGAGGTCATTGAAACGACTATTTTTAAATTCCTCGTTGGTGAAATTAAAATTTTCTTAGAAGCGCTTCGCCAATATTTGCATCCGCAGAAAATTCGCAGATCGAGGGATAAAAAACAAGGAGCTGTGCGCTCGCTGGCGCATAAAGAGGCGGAAAGAAGGGAAGACCGGTAAAAGGTGGAAAGACCACGGAGCGTGTCTCGGCCGATACTCCGGGCATTTGCAAGAGTGGCTCTCGCACGCGTCACCTCCCTCTGCGCGGATATCTTGTAAATTGCCTCGAAAAGAAAACTTAATCCCACGGCGAGATAATCGGCCGCCGATCGAACAGCGACGTCAGAATAAACCGTTCCGCGGTGCTCTCAAATTGATTTCTTCTCTCCTCGAGTGGCTCTTTTCCCCCCGCGTCTGTGTACTTTCTACTCGGCCGGTCCCGTTTCCCCGCGGCGTCGGATTAAGGCGACTGCGATTACTACGATTTTACGCGGAATATCGCTCGCTTTCAGCGGATTCTAATTGCAAAAGTCTCGCCGCGAGCAAAGCTCGCTCTTTAAAGGCGTAATCCGGTTCCCGGGCCGAGTGTATCGTCGCGAGTTACACGGCGAGCGGAAGAATCCCGCGAGTTCCGCCCCCTCGTCAAAAGCGGGAAACGTTTAATTTTACGTCGGTTATACACCCACCCACGCGGCATTCAAAGGCGAATTGGAAGATGCGTCCCGGCGCGCCGCCCCGGCGGTACTCAAAGCTTCATTAAACTCCGCGCTTTATTCGCGCGCTCCCTCCTCGCCCCCTCGACTAAGGCACTCGCGGTGTTTACGCCCGGATTAGATTCGGTTCGCCGATGAGAATTTCCGCCGGCGCGCAATTTCATTAGGCGCGCGGCGCTGTTTTTTGTCTTTATCTTTCATGATTTCTACTCTTATTTTTCCGCGACCGCGGGTCTACCCTGGAAATCTAATAAGCTCGAACGCGCTCTCCGACGCCTTTTGCTTTCTTCCTCTGCAGCGGACTGCGCAGAAATGCGGGTCACCGCGAAATTCCCCTTCATCCGCGCTCGAACGCGCCTTGGAATATACAAAAATAGCACATCGATCGCGCCATCTAATTCGGGACTATGCGATCGGAAAATGTCGGCCAATGATTACTCGAGTACGAAACGGTTAATAGCGGCTCGTCAATTATGCCTACACCTACCCGCATACATACTTGATGAATCGCGGAGGCTCGTTTTCTCCCGGCGTCGATCTACCGAACCCGCGAGTATGCGGGGTAGAGACCGCAGTCAGTGGGGCGGCGAAAGCTCCGCTTTTGTACGAAACAGTAAAGAATGAAACGGAATCGTTCGAAATTGCAGGGTGAGACCGAGCCTGGTGACCGGAAACGGACAGCAGACGCAGGCGCCGCCGCCGTACTACGCCGAGAACAAGGCGCTGGAGCACAGCCTGGACCACGCGCTCGCCCTCGAGGACTCCAAGACGCCCGCCTACGCGCAGACCGGCTACGGCTACCACCAGCCCAATCACAACATCAACGGTGAGAACAATGGTAATTGAGGTTTTGGGTCTTACTAACTTTAGATTTAAGTCGCTTGCTTTTTCGTGTTTTCTGCTTACTAATTATGGTGATGGTGTGAATCAGTGTTTACTGATTGAACTTTTAGTATGATTCATCATTTCTTTTAAAGAAAAGTGTACTAAATAGTTATTTTAATCGGAAAGTAATCTAAAATTAATTAATTATATTAAATTTATTACTGTAATTTTTATTAGAGCCTTTTTAAAGTTAAAATTAAAGTTGTTAAAAGGCGCAATATTTTTATTTTTATTTTTATTTTCATTTAATTTGTAAACTAAGTGGTATTAAATTCACTTGCAGTAATTTTATTTTATGAAGTTCGGATCATTCAAAGACTTTATAGTAATTTTTTTCAAAGCAGAAAATCTTTTTAATTTAATTTTTTTCACTTTTCAAAATTGATACAAAGCGTAAAAAGAATTATGAATCTTCGCCGCAATATCGATCGCATTAACCCTTACGACAAATCCCTTCCATTCAGACTTTATTCAAATAAAAAACAACAATCACGTTCTCAACATTTCGGAGGCACGTAATTAATGTGTATCCAACAAAACACACGCGGCATAAAGTAATTTATTAAAGATTCATCGATCACCATTGCTCGGATTGTTATCAATGCTGGCTCTCCCGCGGAGAAAACATTCGTCGACGTCACGCATTCTGACTGCTAATCGATGGGAGCATAAATAAGTCAGCGTCGGATGAGTTAATATTCGCGGATTTCGCGTGCATAATGCGCTATCGATTAATGCAACATTAATCAAAAGTCCGGCGTTTCGCGCGAAGACGTCGAAATCCCCGCGTGATAAATAATAAAAAAGTTCAATCCTTTGCCGGCCCGCCGGGGGGAAAGTTCTCTATCAGATGGAAACTCGGTAAGGCGCCGCTTGCATTTCGAATGGGAAAGTGCATAAATAAGAGGCGCCGGGCACGTAAATCTCCCCGGGCAACGAGGAAAATGAAACAGAATTTACAAGCAATTAAGCCGATTGACAATCGGACGTTGCATTTTTTTCCCTCGCGTGAAATATTCGCGCTGACTTTTCTCGGTTGTTTATGCAAACATTAGAAAACGTATTAATGCCATTGATCTTCGTGCAGTGCCGTGTACAATAAGCGACGGCGTAAAAACGAAACTTTCATAGTTAAACTCGCAGTTTAAGTAAAATCGCGTGAAAGTAAAGTGAAACGTGTTACCAGCTCTAAAAGCTTCCTATTTCCTGCATTACCCGCTAATCCACGCATGCAGCGAAACTGCCGTCCACGCATGAAGTGTATAACCACGGCAAAATGAAAAAAAACTCTCGTACTCATGAGCGACGATTTTTTTCCGTAAAGCAGGTGTGAACATGGGCTACATGGAGAACAGCTACTCGAACTCGAACAACGGCGGCTCGGTGAACTCGCAGGACTCGATCTGGCAGATGAAGTCGGCCGCGGCGGCGAACGGCGTCGGCGTGAACGCCGGTAACGTCGGCGTGGTCGGCACCCCGTACGACATGGGCGGCTACGCCACCACCGAGTCCGATTACCCGGCGCACCCGCATTACCTGCCGCAGCGGGACGATTACAGGGAGAGCCACAACCTGAGTCGGCAGCAGTTCTGCGAGCCGTTCGCCACGGTTGTCAAGTCCCAGAAGCACGTCGGTGAGTAAAACCACCCCACCCCCTCGTCCTCTGTACGTAACGCACCGTTGCTCGATTGATCGTTCCATTTCTTAACGAGACTTCCACGCGAAATTCAAAAGTGCATTCTTTTTAATAATTTTACGATTTTTCATATTGAGATAGATGCAGTATCGATTTTAATTCATCTTAATTTAGTTTTCTAAAAACAATCCACTTTTATTTCTAAAAGAATTATTAGATTTTTCGACTTTCTTTTTTCATTTTTTAATATCATCCAGCACGCGAATTTGCAAAAATAGAGATTTTAATGGAGACTAAAAATACGAATTGCAAGAATCACTTTTTGCGCTGAGTTTATTAATAAAAAAACCAATACAGAAGATAACTCTTCCTCCACTTAATTCGCGGATAATCGATACCCGGTATTTTTGTTCGATTTTAATTAGCGGAGGTTGCAATTGTGCGTGCGGCGCAATAATAGCCGTCCTTCCACGGCATTGTAACGGCACAAAAACGCGGAGTCAAACAAGGGCGTTTACGCAATCCGCGCGTAAACCAGTCGGTACAGCATCGCCGTCCGAGGCTGGAAATCGCCGTAAAACTCACGGCGCGTCGGGCCGCAACAAACGCGGCTAATTCGCTTCCGCGCAAACGGGGAGGCACAAAGGGCGGCGCAAATTAAGCGATCGCGACTTGCGCGAGAAAAACGCGGCCTCCCCGATGGCGCACGCGCGACGCGTCTCGGGGACGGTCCCCTCGCGCGCATAGGTGTACACGCGCTCGCCGGCAGTTTGCGATTCTCGTTACGTAAGGCATCTGCGCGAGTGCACTCGGCCGTCGCGCAAACACGCCGTAAAATCACACAGCGCGTCGCGCGTTCCGAGCAATTATCGGACCCTCGTTTTTTTCTTTCTACCTTCCCGATTGTCCCGCTTTCTGAATAGACGCGCTCCCGCGGCCAGAAATTGAAAGTCAACGCACAACCGCGATTTTCCGATTCATTTGCGACGATCGATTTCTTTTTTCCTTTTTAATTTATGTCATACAAGATGCGAAGTACTGCATACTTATCGAAAATACTATTACTGACTTTACAGATTCGCCTTACGACGTGTCAGGTCTTCCGTACCAGGAGAACTACGACGAGGACGCGAAGCCACCGCAGCAGGTGAGCCTCTCGTACGACGAGTCCCTGGAGTCCGGCTACTCAACCCCCAACAGCCGGGGTCGTCGCATCATTCGCGAGATAATAGTCTGAGATCAGCCTACCGGCTCGCGAGCCGGAAAATCGCGAACCACTTGGCTCTAGCAGCAGGCCCCCCACGCCCACCACCTCCAGCACCACCTGGCCGGCCAGCAGCCGCCCCACCACATGGAGATCGTCATCGAGAACGAGCCCTACCGCTCGTCCAGCACCAGCCCGTCGCCCGCGTACCTGCGCACCTCGCCCGTCACCGCCCAGCAGCCGCCCCTCGTCAGCTCCAGCAGCGCCTTCTACTACGCGACGCTGCCCCGGGGCCGCGTGAGCGCCGCGAGCGACCCGCTGGACGGCGCCCCGACCAGCACCTCCGTGCGCCGCGTCGACAAGTCCGGCCTGCTGGAGATCGCCGAGCTCGAGCCGCCGCGCCACCTGCCCGGCGCCGAGGGCCACGCCACCCTGTCCAGGCGGCTCGAGCGCTCGGGCCTGCTGGAGGCGGTGCCCGAGGTGCCGGACCAGTGCCACCCGCGGCTCGCCTCCGACGAGCTGCTGGCGGCCGCCGCCACCGCCCGCTCCATGGTCGAGCGGCAGCAGCACCTGCTCGGCGCCGAGACCGACGTGGTCGAGTCGGCGCTGCTGCGGCGGCGCGCCTTCGCCGAGGCGGCCGAGGCCGCGCCCGACGCCGAGCACGCCCGCACCGGGCCGCGGGTCAAGTTCGCCGAGCCGGCGGCCGCGGAGCCGGACGAGGCGAAGGAGCCGGCGCCGCGCAAGCCGAGCGTCGTCGACTGCCTGGGCAGGCTGAGCCCGCGGCAGCGCGAGCGCCACGCGCCCGTCACGCTGTCGCAGATCCCGGACGTGATCGAGGCGCACGGCAGCCCGGCGGCGCCGTCGACGGGCGCGTCGGCGGGGGCGCAGCAGCAGGCCGCCACGACGAACGGCGAGGCGCCGGAGGGCGAGCGCGCCGAGGCCGAGGGCTGCGAGCACACGGCCATCGAGAGCGTGGAGGAGTCGCGCGTGTCGTACAAGAGCGGCCAGACGACGACGTCGGCGGGCTCGACGGCGCCCGGCAGCAAGCTCGGCCACGGCGACAACATACAGGCGGTGCACGTCATCATACTGTCCGAGCAGTTGTGAGGTCGGCTGTGGCCCGGCGACTGAGCGCGCAGCGCATTCAAGCAATACTGGGTGTGAGCGATCGGTGGGCAGCGGGCGAGGACGGCGGGCACCCGCGGTCGCCTGTGCGCGTTTTGAGCGAGGACGCGCGCGAGACGCGGAGCGGACCGCCGGTATGTGATGCCGCGGTGTCGCTCCTTTTTTTCCTCGATTTTTTCGTTGTCGGATACTTTCGCGTCGAAAATTGCAAAGTTCTCCAGCGAGTTTTATTCGAGTGCTCGGGCGCGCGACTTTCCAAAAGCAATATTAGTTCGTAGATTGAGCGAGGAAAAGCGATCGGCCGAAATCGAGTGCGAAAGTTCAAAATAAACAGAGGCGACCGCGCGTGTCCGTGAAGCTGGCTCGAAAAGACCAAACTGTTTATAGAAGTATCTGCCACGTTTTATTTTTATAGGAAGCACACAAACACTCACTATAAAAATCTTTTATATATTCTTATATAAAGAGCTTGGTGATTTTTCGGTAAAAAAACAAGAAAATAGTGCGCGAGCGCGCGCGCGCCGCTCGCGAAAAATTCATCGCGAACTTTTTTATACGATAAAGCGAGAAGGGCGTTTCTCCCGCATTCTTTCTTTCCGCTTAGCGTGCGTAAGCGTGCGCACACGAGACTTCGCGCGTACCACCGAAGCTAATCCGCGTGCGAGATTAGCGCGTACACAGTGACCTGACGCGGGACGAGTGTTTCCGGTGGCGCGCGCGTGCTCGCGTTTTTCTTTTCTCGCGCTCACCTCAACGAAATAAAGCGAACGTAACAAAAAAAAAAGCAGTCCCGACCCCCGTCGAGTCGCGCGTAACAGCGTCATTGTGTGTACGCGCGCTCCCGATGCTTTCGTCGCTCGGCGAACCTTAGGTTTTTCTTTTTAAAAGTCTAGAGAGAAAACAAAAAATGCCGTGTATTATATTGTAATTATAGTAACGAACGAGTGGAAGAAAAAAAATACTGACACGCACGTAAGCAAAATGCACGCGGAATGAATATTTTGCGTTTCTCCGTTGGAAATAATGCAAGGTTTAACGAACAAGAGGCCATTGACTTTGAATCTCAAAGTTTCAAAGTTCTTTAAAAAAAAAAGGAGTAAAAACACAAAAAAAATCGGATACATGCTCGCGCGAACACTTGACGACAGTGGAGAGCATAGGGTTTATGTGTACGTATGTATGTATATGTCGATGTATATGTGTGTATACGTGATCGAATTTTTCCAGGGAAAAAACGAACAAAGTAAAAAAAAATCATGAAAAAAAAAGATTCAAGTAAATATAACGACATCGGACGACGAAGATAACGAAGACTGCCTCGCGGCAGAATCGATACTTAATTAAAGCGTAATGTAAGACGCGACTCTCCTCTTCTTTTTCTTCTTTATCATTATTACAACGTCGTTCGCTAGAGAAAAAAAAATCGAAATAATCGACGACTTATCGGTGCCACGCTGGGGACGATGCGCCGCGCTCGGCCCTCGGAATCCCGTCAATTTCCGCCGAGGAACGAGCCGACCCTTATTTGCGCTCGCCTCGCTCCTCCGCGGAATTCCTCTCCTTACTCAAGCGCTCGCGAGGATCCTGCGGGATCGACCTCAAGCGAAAGCACCTGGACGTACTTTTTTTTAAAAAGAAACTTTTTTAATTGTATTATATTTATCTCCTTTAATCTACATTAAATCGCAAATGTTTATTTTATCTCGAATTAATTTTAAATTATACCTCGTTTAACTAATCAAATTAAATTATCTCTTTTAATTTATTGTTCGACTCGGACAGGCCTAAGCGTTTGCTTCGATCGCGGGTACGTCCCGGTGCTCACTCGCCGATTCCGTAGTATCCTCTTTCTGTCGAGCGCGACTCGCAACGTTCCTAGGCCGTTCCGGAGAGCTTGTATCGCGTAGCGGAGCGGTTTCGGCGGTCTCTCACACTCCAAATCCCCTGTCCGGCGGCTGCGGGGCCGAGCGACGCATTCCCCCCATCGCGCGGCTCGGGTGTATTTTATACTTTTATATATTGTGAACGAGTCGTGCCCGCGTGGGCGCGGACGATGAGCGCGTGTGCTGCGTGCGACCGTGTGATTGTGATCCAAGATTTATATTTATCGATGTGACGTGATTGATATCGTGAATAAGAAATAGCCTTTATATGCATATAGAAAAAAAAAGTCTATATATATTATATATATGTTATTGTAACAAAAGCGAGAAAAAAAGAGGAAACGCGACCAGACGGAGGAAAAAATGAGGCAGGAAGCGTGAACGAGCGACGGCCGTAGATCGTGCTAAAATCGGCGGAGCGACTTAATCCCTTCACCGATCGCGTCGCACTTATTCTTTCCCACCTTTGCGAGAGACTCTTGCGCGAGAGCAGGGAGCGTGTTTACGATTGTTCAATCGCCATGTAAATATTAGTCGCATTAAGCAAACACTCCAGTTCTTTTACGTCTCTGTCGTAATGTCATTTTTTTTTTAACTTCGTTTCGTCGTTAGGGTTTACTCATAAGGAAAGGAGCGCGAGGCGCACTGCCGTTCGCGTGTTCAAAGTCGCTCCCGTCGCGATTTCAGCGCGTCGCCGATTCTACGACTTATCAATTTTAACTACTTACCCCGCCTTCGTTGCATTATTATTTTTTATTATTTTTTTTATTATTAATATTATTTTTACGAACAACTGCGAAACAACATTTTTTTATTTACTGTCCGATCTTTCGACGCGCGCGCCGTGTGCGCGTGGAGTTTTTTTTTTTGAGCGATTACGATTGTTCGACCCGTCGACGCCGCGCAGCGACTCTTCGGCGCGACGACTTCTCGTCGGCCAATTTTGTTGTTATGTGTATAATCGAGGCAGCTGCGAGAAGATTGTTATCTAGATATATTTAATAAGTGTAAGACGTCAGTCAATTAAGCGTTGTTATAAAATGCATCATTGATTAATAAAGTCTAGGGCTATTATGAATTATAGACCTTTGAACAATTTTTATTTATTTTTCACCTAAAAAATACATTTCATCAATTTATTTATTTTAACGAATATACCTTTAAATTGACCTCGCGAATTTTAAAAGACACTCATTTTAAGCAAGCATTGATTCAGTGCACAAAGGCGCACTTTTTCGAGTAAAGTCCATTTCCCATTCATTTCGTTTCTTATTCCGCTCATAAATATTTGAAATAGTCGCAAACACGGAGCAGAAGTAAATTTCGCCTTAAAGGCGGCTTCCTAACGATCTTCTGCATAAAAGAGAAAAAAAAATAATCGAACGAGCAGTCTCCGTAATATCCCAAGCTCGAGAATTCATTCTATTCGAGGCCGAAGAGAAGGTCGCGCGGCGCTAACGATCGGCGATCCATGTTACATGTACGTTTCCGACGTTGTTGAAGTTATTATTTTTCTACGATTCAATGTGATCTCAATGTTTGCTCGTAGCGCGAAAAAAAGTCGTAGGAAGACGAGGCAAAAAAAAAAAATAAGCAAGCAAACCTTCGAATCTCACAAGCTCTCGCAATTGCGTGATAATTAGAGGAAAGAAAAAAAAGGCCGCGCTTCGCCAAGGGCACCGTTAATCCACTTGCTATTCCTCGCCTAGATCCAGGATTCACGCACACGCAACTTAACAGATTTTTAAGCTACACTCTATAAAACGGGTCGACGACCCGACGAAACACTTTAAGAGTAAGGAAAAAAAAAGATAACAAAAAGAGCGGAGGACGACTTATATCACTCGCCTATCATAAACTAAAACTATGTATAATAAAAACGAAAAGTATGTGTAAACGTTCCGCGGCGATTCGTCGATGCTCGGACGCGCGCTCGCGCATCTCCGCGCTCGTGTCCCCGCAGCTCGTCGGCTTTACCGCGAGCGATCGCAGGGAGCCAAAAAGCAAAAAACGAAGATATTATTACTTCTCCTCGTACAAAATGATATGAAAAGTCGAACCGACGAGCCGGAGGAGGGAGCGACGGAGATCGCGTCGATGACCAATTATTACAGTTTCGCATGAGTTTCGAGAGTTGCGCGTAAAACTGAGTGGCCGAGCGTCTGCGCGAGCGAGTGATGACTTTACCCTAGGAACAAAGCAAAAAAGTATTATACATAACGTCATATTTTTTCATGATGAGAGCGTTTAAACGAAGTAACGAAAAAAAAAAGGCGGGCGAGGAGTAGGTCCTAAACGAGGCGTCGAAAGTAAAGGAGGCAAACGCGCGCCGAGCGAGCATCGACGCGGTCCGAGTTTCCGCGCGCGCGAGTCCACGCTGATCATCCCCTACCCCACCGACGTATCATCCCCGCACTCGACTTACCTTGTATAAAAAAAAAAAGAAAAGAGAGAGGCAAAAAAAACGAACTCGCTGAGATATGTACATAGGAAAAGCGCGACTCGTGCAAATTATATATTTAAACTGCAACTTTCATTAAATTAAGTCAAGGATTTAAGTGTAAACGAGCGACTTAAAAAATATTAGGAGGGAAAAAAAAGATTATACGAGCGAATTATACGACGAGAGAAGGGGGCAAAACCTAAGGAGGAGGATGCGCGCCTCTCCTTCATTTTAAATATATGAATATATTATACATAGCACCGGCGTCTTTTCCGGCGACGAGGACGCCGCGTAACATTGGGAGGACAAGCCATTTTATGTAAGCGTCTGTAGCTGCGTTTATTTGTTGTTCATTCGCTGCGACGATCCTTTTTGTGTGTGTGCGCGCGCGCGCGCGCTTCTTTTGATTTTTCTCTTCCCTCCTTTGTACGGAGCGTCAAAGGCGCTATACTCAATCGTCGATCTAAAAGCTAAAGCGTTTCCTCTGTTCAATATTTGAACGACCGCCAATCTTCTAATTACACGGATAAGGAACGAATTGTGTAATTTTGTAAATATAAAGCGACGTCGAGTCGAGAAAGCGTGCGGATGTCAGATTGACACGGTTGATCATTGCCGCTTCATTATTATTAGTTATTAACGATTTATTATTTTGCTATTATTATTCATTTTATTATTACAATATTATTTGTAC
Source organism: Eurytoma adleriae (assembly GCA_900480045.1). NCBI lineage: Eukaryota > Metazoa > Arthropoda > Insecta > Hymenoptera > Eurytomidae > Eurytoma > Eurytoma adleriae. The sequence goes on along the minus strand of UXGC01000019.1, from coordinate 233,555 downwards.
AAATTTTATGTTGCAATATAAAAATAAACGATGAATTCCCAGTTAATTAGCGTCTACGTCATTCTGTACCTGGCCGCATTACACCCTCTTCAATAATCCCCTTTCAATAAAAAAAGAACATAACAAACGGGCAAAAAAATTGTCCAATTAACGAAAAAAAATGATTTTTTTACGCAGAGATTTCCTTTAATAAAACCGAAGAGGAAAAAAGCCCTGTCCGTCCGCTTTTAATGTCACTCCATTCATCAGCTCCCTCCAATCTCCATAATCGATTGTGCGCGATCCTCGTTAAAATTAATACACCACCGTCGGCGCTGCTGATGCCCCGATCAATTAATAACGAAAGAAAGCCCACGGAAAATATACAGGCCGTCGGATCCGCGGCGAGCACAAAGGGAAACCAAAAAAAAGAGAGAAGAGAGAAGCGAGGAGAGAAAAGCGGGTGGAGGAGGAGCGTTAATTGGCTCGGCCGAGGAAAAGGAACGCCGGTGGGGCTCACGCAACAAAGTACCGTCGCGCCCGCTCGCTTTTTCGTCGCGGAAGAAATCCCGCGCCGGATATCGCGGAACAAAGGGAATTGCCGTGGATTTCCCTCCTCTCCTCTCTTTTTTTTTCTCATTTTCTCTCCCACACGCGCGGCCAGTCCTCCTACGTACTCCCGGCTAATTATCCCGGTCGTAAAGTCGCTTTGAAGGTAGGCTGAGCGGGGGGACTCGTGGGAACGCGCCGAGTACATAACGTATGATTTCGAGTCGACGCTTCTTCGCTCGCGCCGGCGAATTACGCGCAATCATATCGGTATGGGGCACGGCGGCCGCGGGCGCGCGCATTTTACGCGAGGAATGGTCTCGATCCCACCGTGTGTTACAGTGCATTGCGCGGAGGTCCGCGTCGTGTACTCGTAAAGGCGAATTAGCCGGGGCTCTGGCGCAAACGCGGAAAAAGGGGCTCGTTTCATTTTCTACGGTTTCTCTCTGTGTATTCTTTTTCCGCGTGCGTGCGCTTTTTTTTTACAATGCTGGATAAATCGATTGCCGCAGGCCATTTGCCCAGATTGAACGAATCGAGGGAAATGGAGGATATTTTTTTTTATTTTATTTGGTTATTTGTTTATTGAATAAAAATAATATTTTTATAAAAGTAATACATTTATAAAAGTAATAATATAGTAACGTCATGCATTGACCATTACTTTGTTTAATATTTTTGCTGCACTTGATTAAATTAGTTCTTAAAAAAAGTTTTGTAGTATAATGAATTTAAGGCTGATAGTAATAATACAATCCGATTGAGCAAACAATAGTATAATTTTGAAAAAGTGGAGTATAATTAGTTGTAGGGCTTTAAATTTTACCGCAAAGTTACTGTGACATCTAGCGATGATTGTCAGAAACTTTACGAAACTGTTACGGTTCGTACGGTAATCATCTATTTGAATTAGAAATCCTAAGTACCGTCCCTAAATCGGTAAAGTAGATTTCCTTTTTTTAAATGTGATTTATCTTTGAAAGGTACATTTTATTAATAAGCAATAATGCATTATTGTTTTTAACAAATTAAAATGTTTCCAAACCCAGTGCAGCATAAATTGCACTAATATTTATTTAAGGTAACGCCGTTTCAGTTACGATCTGCTTTTTATATTCTTTTTATTTGTAACCTTATCAGCTTTATGATATTTATTTTCGAATTACTGATTCGTTGGAGATCATGAAGCCTGTTACCCTCTTCCTCGTTTATAATTCTTCAGCAGTTTCCAGTTTCCCACTCCTTTGTTTCCATACTTTCATTTATTTTATTTTTTTTATTTGTCTACCCTAAATTCCCTCATATTCTGCATCGTTTGCCTTGGCTTTCTCCTACACTTTTCTATTTCGAACAATTCTTGTTTTGCTTAGTTTATCTATTACTTTTATCCTTATTATTTTAGTCAGAATTTTTTTACTTCACTCTTCTTTTCTGATTCATATTAGCAGAAAACAATGCAACGCTTCGTCTTAGCTTTATATAATGCGACTCTTCCTTTCTTCATTTTCCTTTTTCTCTTCTATTTCATACATTCGAAGTTCCCTTCCGCATCCGTGCTACCTTTATTTTTCTGCTTTTTGGTTTTAGAAAACTCTTTCCCGCCTTGGAATCTTAACCTCTGATGACCCTATACCTATATTCTTTTCATTTTTTACCTAGTTTCTGTCACCCTCAACAAAGTCCGGTATAATTGTTAATAATCCCTGATAAAATATTTTCCTGCGCTGCATTTCTACTCGAATAAAGTACTTACATTGACTTTCAAAGAAAAGAGTAAAAATGGCAGTAATGTTGAACCTTTGCGTGGACCAACAAAAATGTAAGCCTATTATTTTTTAACTGCAAGACTCAAGAATGATCTCTATACATCGCTTCACTAGCGGGCACAAAATTACGTACGTTACGCCCTAGAATAAGAACAAGAAACTATTACTTTGCATCCGCTACACAGGCATATTCTCACTGTAAATTTATTCCTTGGACAATTTACAAACTAATTCACTAATAACAGCATTGTATTGTTGAATTATTTAATAAACTCTTCCTTGATGAACACAATCATTTTTTTATAAAACCCAGTCACATAAAATAAAAAATCCTAATTAATAACTTAATAATAATAGGGTAAAATATTTTACTTTTCAATTATTTAAAATATTATTTTTCTTGCCTTCATTTTTTGTTATTTTAATATACATATAATTTTCAATATGGCTCATTTTTTCTAATTGTCGCAATTTGATCAATGTCTAAGTCACGTCCCGCTTTTGCCTATAATACTACTCCTTTCTTTACAAAGTATGATTAAAAAATTTTGATAATTTACTGGAAGAGGTTAAAATCAAATTATTTACTTATAATTATAAATTGGAATTAATTTATTCATATAAATGTTCCATTTATTGCGCAAAGTCGTTCGAATGTTCTTAATTAAAGTAGCACCTTAAGTAATATTTTAAACAATGAACTTCTTTACTTGGAAGCAGAACAGTGAAAGCCGGTGAAAAGCAAAATGTGAACATTCAACTGTCAACCGTTTTCAATTTTTCTCCTTTTGGCCATTTGTCACATAACCCTTTAAATTTTAGTTAACTTTCGGCCTTCGGTCCAAAATTCTTTAGTAACTAATGCTTTAAACTTTCGGCCCACGGTGCAAAATTGTGTAGTGTTTAATGCTTTGAAAAATAATTAAAAAAAACTCAAAATGCGGGAAATTTTGAACATTCAGGCAGGCCAATGCGGTAACCAAATCGGTTCTAGAGTAAGTGTACAAAAAACCGATACTATATAACGACAAAAAAACAATCTAACACTGTACATAAATAACTTACCAATGACACACATTTCGGCTAATTGTTATCTATATAAAGAGCAATAGAACAGAGCAGTGAGAGTATACAGAATTATATCATGAAAAATGCATGGTAACCTACACATCTTCAAAAAAAAAAAACATTTTTTAAACATAAAACACATTTTTAACATAAAGAATACTTTTAAAAAAGTCTCTACTTTACAAATCTTTTCACCGAAAAAAATAGAAAAATAAAAAGACAGTCCACTAAAGTATGCGTTTACCTCGTACCCGTTCAGTTCTGGGAGGTGATATCAGGCGAGCACGGCATCCAGCCTGACGGCACGTACCAGGGCAACAGCGACCTGCAGCTGGACAAGATCAGCGTGTACTTCAACGAGACATCCTTCAAGCGCTACATACCGCGCACGGTGATAGTGGACCTCGAGCCTGGCACGATCGACGCCATCCGCTCCAGCACCTTCGGCGAGATCTTCCGGCCGGACAACTTCATCTTCGGCCAGAACGGCGCGAGCAACAACTGGGCGAAGGGCCACTACACCGAGGGCGCGGAGATCGTCGACCAGGTGCTGGACGTGGTGCGCCGCGAGGCCGAGAACTGCGACTGCCTCCAGGGTTTCCAGCTGACCCACTCGTTGGGCGGTGGCACTGGCTCCGGCATGGGTACACTGCTGCTGTCCAAGATCAGGGACGAGTACCCGGACCGCATCATCAACGCGTACTCCATCGTGCCGTCGCCCAAGGTCCAGGACACTGTCGTCGGGCCGTACAACGTGCTGCTGTCCATTCAGCAGCTCGTAAATCTGACGGACTCGACCTTCTGCATCGACAATCAGGCGCTCTACGAAATTTGCCTGAGGACGCTGGAACTCGCCAGTCCGACCTACACCGATCTCAATCATCTGGTGTCGCTCACGATGTCCGGTGTCACCACGTGTCTGAGATTTCCAGGTTGGTTCGCCGTTGAGAATTAAGAAGTTCTAGTGATTTTTTATTCTAGTGTAGAAGAATACATATGCACTTATTTCAAGTTAAAAAGAAATTAGAACATTTAAATAAGTTACTTTAATTTTGAGTTAATCTACATCATTCACTTTGACGTGAATTTTCTTTATTTTCATTTAAAGATTTATATGCAGTAATACGATACTTTTTAAAACTCCTCTATCTCTCGAACATGATTAAACGACAGATGATTACGTGTAACTTAAAAAAATGTGCTTCTACAGGTCAGTTAAACGCGGACTTGAGGAAGTTAGCGGTGAACATGGTACCGTTTCCCCGGTTGCACTTTTTCCTGACAGGATTTGCTCCGCTTATATCTCAATCGAATCAAGTATACAATGACCTCAGTGTGTCAGAATTGACACAGCAGATGTTCGATGCGCGCAATGTCATGGCTGCGTGCGACCCCCGGAACGGCAGGTAACGTGAATCATTTGTTTGCCTTCTTTATCTTTGCGCGTCAAACAATTTTGGCTGCAGTGGTTGGCAAAAAAGGTTTGTTTACATTGCATGTAATCAGTGACTAGTAGAATCAATGATTCAATTAGGATGTACTTAAGTTATGCTGAAGTTTAAAGTTGAAAACTTCAGGGAATGACTGATGGAAGTTAAAGACTATTTTTAGACTTAAAACGATTTTTATATATAGAACTCAAAAGAGAGCGTGAATTCCCAACGTTTATCAAATTGTTATATTTTAAAAGAATTCTATGATTAATTTAGTCCATAATTAATTTAGTCTATGAATAATTTTCGATAGTTTAAAATGAATGTAACAAATTGACTTATAAATTTATAAAATTAAACAGAACTATGATAAATTACCGGAATCGAGTGAAAAGTGCTATTTTTGAATCCATTTGGATAGTTAATAAATCTCTCGAATCGAGTATCAATTTATTTTCGATACTTAGGAATACTTTCAATTTGAATAAAATTTCTCGCTACTACGAAAATATTACAAACTACTAGTCTCTCTCCACTTTCAAATACATCCTCGAAAAATATAATTTATCTAAAACAACTAAACCAATTGTGTACCAAAAAGAATCTCACAGCATTTCGCGCCCTGTTTAACCAAGGTACTTGACGGTAGCAGCGATATTCCGCGGTCAGATGTCGATGAAAGAGGTGGAGGACGAGATGATGAACGTGCAGAACAAGAACAGCCCGTACTTCGTGGACTGGATACCGAACAACGTGAAGACGGCGGTGTGCGACATACCGCCGAAGGGGCTGCAGATATCGGGCACCTTCCTGGGCAACAGCACCGTCATCCACGAGGTCTTCAAGCGCGTCAGCGTCCAGTTCACCCTGATGTTCAAGCGCAAGGCCTTCCTGCACTGGTTCACCGGCGAGGGCATGGAGGAGGCGGAGTTCACCGACGCCCACGCCGACCTCACGGACCTGATCGCCGAGTACCAGCAGTACGAGACCCTGAGCGCCAGCGTCGACGGCGAGACGGCCGACGTCGAGGTCATCGAGGAGGAGACCATCGACTGAGGATCACCGCCCTTGGCTTGCCAAAATTTTTTGCTCTTTTTCTTTCGTAGACGCGCTCTTTTGCGCCCCTTTTTATACTTTGGCGACGTATCGAAAGATTCAATTATGTGTCGAGCTCTCATTTTTTTTGTCTAACGTCCTAATTTATCATGTGCAATTTTTTTATGTTCAAATTTTTGTTATGTACACTGTTTTTTTAATAAACGGCCTTTTTTCGAATTGGGTTTTTTGGATTTCACTTTAATGCAGGGATATTGAGATTAGAAGATGTTTGTTAATTTTTTATAAAAAATTTATTTACGGTTTGTTAAATTTATAATGTTTATAAATTTCAGTTCTATTTACATACAGTTCGCTAGTTCTTATCACTATGACGATACGAGTCTTACAATAACTTTACTGGCAGTGGAAGTTGCATATGGCCTCTATGCAGTAAAAATAACTGCCTACTGTAATTTTACAAATGACAATTGAGGAATCAGTCTTGTCAGCCATTACTTCTTCTGTCGTATGCTAACACTTTTTTCAAGCAATAAATAATAGTAACTAATACCGGCTTTGGTAATTAAAATGTAATTAATCTGAATTAGCTTTTAGCATTTTTCATACAAAAATAAAATTATTCTAAATTCTCGATAAAAGAAATAGAACAGACGCACTCAAAATTTCGTAATTATTTAAAACTGCAACTAAGTACAAACTAAATTTGGTACGTCCTGGAAGTAATGTGGTTTTTACAAACCCGATTACTTATATTTAACAGTTGTCATATTTTCTCGCATTTATGGTAACTTTGAACTATCTAAAAATACATTTAAACGACAATTAATCACTTCAAGATGAGAAGCATAACATTTAATAATCTAGTATAAAAAAATCATCACAGACAATCTGTATTTTTAGATAAGTTCAACAGTGCGTCACCCGTAACTTAAAACTAAATTGAAAAAATCCTAAATCTGTATTATTAACTGTATAAGTATACAATTGATTAAAAAAATACTAGCATTCATAGCTGCATCCGTGGAATAACCATATTTCTCTATCCTCGAAGAATTCCAACTACCTAAATTTGCCGCAAAAACAAACATATCGTCATCAGTCGGTCACTTAAAAAAGATCTATCGGAAAGTCCTATGTACAGAGATCACCGGGGAACTTCACTTCCCCGCGACTCAAGGCTGAGGCTCCCAACCGGCTGCGGTCGTCCGGCGCGTTCCGGCAAGCCCGTCGATGCTTCACTGTATTCCCCGTACCAGACGGTTCCTCGCCCTGCGGGCCGATCAAACGCCGAGGGTATTCGAGACCCCGGCGATGGGCAGCCTGTTGAAGTGTCCGGCGAGCTCGCACTCCTCGTCGGAGCTGCCCTCGCTGCTGTCGGTACCGCTGCTGCTGCTGCTGTCGCAGCTGGAGTCGGAGTCGGGCAGCTCGGGCGACGCGCCGTAGCTCAGCAGCTCCTGGGCCAGATCGCCGTCCATGTCCACGGCGAACTGGTAGGCCGTGTAGCCGGCGTAGGTGGTCTTGTCGATGCAGGAGCGGCACTCGCGCAGCAGCCACCTCACCACCTCCCGGCAGTTGTTCAACACGGCCAGGTGCAGCGCCGTCTTGCCGCCCAGGCCCTCTTGCGTCTCAACGTTGGCTCCTGAGCGGACCAGCTGGTCCACGAGGTCCACGTGACCCTTTGCAGCGGCGATGTGTAGGCACGTTTTACCTGGAAAACAAAAGGAAGGTCAAGGTTTAGTTTTCGTTGTCGGGTTTTTGGAGAAAGCGACAGTGACTAAATGCTAGTTGGCAGGAGGCAGATTTTGCCGGTTCACGTACTGGGAAGCGCTGGATCATCGGGTTACACGCGGATAAGAGTCGCGAAAGTCGAGCGTCAGTGCTTCTTAAATATAGTGGATAATTGATATTACGAATTTATTACGTTACTGGTGATCGACTCTCTCGTGATTATTAGTTTCTTCCGTTTATATCAGCTGATAATCGAGTGAATGAAAATACTGTGACTAATTTACATCGGGAATGCAACTGCTCTTGCGGAATTAATTTTTTACATTTTGTACACTCGGAATTACCAGCTTTTTTAAAGCAACGTAGCATTGAACATCAATTCAGTTTTATATCCGCAAATTTGGAATGTCATCTCTATATAAAAACTCAGTTATTAATACACACACACCGGCATCTCCCGCGATCCCCGACAAAAAAACAATAGCGTAATTACGAGCCATTAATCGGTCGAGCAAAGTCCACTAATTTACTCTTCGGTCCCCTCCTCCGCTCCGAACCATCCGCGACTATTTCCTCCAAGCGGAACGCGGCCGTTAAATCGGTCCCCGTTTGAATAATAAATGACATCACGGTGTGTCGAATTTCTCGATCCGCGGACGTATCGGCGAATAACTTCGCGCGTCCGTAACGCCTCGAAAAAGAAAGAAAGAAGAAACGAAGACCTCCGATAAATTTTTGTCAGTTGCACAACGCGACGCGCGGCTGAAAAACTCGAGGGGGGAAGGAAAAAAAAATCTTTCCGGTTTCTTCTTCTCCGCTCGTCTTTCACAATCGACGCGCACCGTTTTTCTAGAACAGCGAGCGAGCGAGCGTCGGCGCACGTATTTGACACATACGCGGCCGGCAGCGGGAAGTAAAGAGGGGACGAGCCTCCGCGGGCGGCGCGTTATATACCCTCGGCCGGGGTTTTCCCAGCTCGGCGAGAGTGCAACGCGCTCTCGGTGGCCCGCCAGCGCGCCAACGTGGCGCCGAGAAATTTCGTACGGCGTGACGAACTTTTTTCTTTCTTTCCGAGCAAGACTTTTTCCACGCCAAGGTCGTCGCCGTTTTCCTATTGTTTGTTTAATTAACGAACAATTGACCTTATCGCGAGACGCCGATCAAATAGTGCGCGTCGATGCGCGAACGTAAAGTTTGCGTCGCGATAGTGCAGTTCCACTTTATTTAACGGAGGTGATAATTCACTTATTTTTAACGGCCGTTGCGTAATTTGCTGCACGAGGGACTCGTCGTTCGTACAGTGTTTATAAATTTTTTTTAAAGAGCCGCGGATAATATAGATTGTAGGGAATTCCCGCACGTGTTATCTTTTGTTATACTAATGCCTAAACATGCATTAGTAAAACCGAGTATTCGTGCTACTACTCGTGATAAACCGAAACAGCTATGCGTTGACTAACCAATGTTTGCTTTTTTGCGGCTCTGCATTATTTTTCCTTGCGCGTCCCTCCGTTTATCTCGAAATTATCGCGCGCGCCTTGAGAAAATTTATCGCCGAAAAGAAATCGTTCGTATCTGATTTCAAAAGTAGGTAAAAATCCGTCCGGCTCGGGTCGTCACGTGCGACGAGACGCGCGCGAGATGCGTTGACCTTAAAGCGGCGAGCCTTGACCAGGAAACAAAGAATTCGAGAAAATAAGATGTCAATTCGCTTAAACCGCCGCGACTATTTTTAGCGTTTCCCCGCTAATTGGGCGGGCGATCGCGCATTATGAAGTTTATCGGAGCGGACGCGTCGATTTTTTAAAAGGCTATAAAAAGCCTGACATTGACGGCCGTTAAACGCCGGAGCGGTCGTTTAAGTCGCGCGCGATCATGCGACACATAAAGTGCACTTTCATACATACATACATACACGGAGATCTGGAAAACCCATTATTACATCAGTGCGCCTCGTCTCTTTCGAACCGTCGCCGCCTTTGTATCAGAAATCCCAGAAATTCTTATAAAATCGTTTTCCTAGAGAATCAGCGTTACTTCAATTACTCAACAGAAAAAACCCCTCCCGCGTAATCCGCAAACTAAAAGCGCATCTCGTTCTCTCGCGTCCAGCTGCCTCCGCCAGGTAAGAAGGTAAACAAAAAGCGAAGGGAAAAATGAAAAATTTAAAAGGTCGACTCACCTTCGTAGTTTCGGAGCTCGAGATTGTTCGCCAGCACGGGCGGTCGGCCGACGAGCCAGCTGCACTCGGCGGTGGTGAGGGGCTCGGTGAGCGCCTTGGCGCAGGCGAGGTCACCCCGGTCGCAGGCGATGTGCAGCGCGGTGTCGCCGGTTCGCGTGCGCAGCCGCGGGTTCGAGCCGGCCAGCAGGAGCCGCCTGACCAGCAGGGGCTGGCTCACCATCACCGCCAGGTGCAGCGCCGACTCCATCTCGTCGTTCACTGTGTCCAGCAGGCAGGGGTGCGGCGCCTGGCTTATCAGCCACATCGAGGCCTCCACGTGCTTCATCGCGATCGATATGTGCAGATGCCTGTGAACGTTTCAAAATCGTTAGTTATCGAAGTTTAATCGAGCGGCTGAGATACGATGGATTAGAATTAGAACGAGGAAAGAAGGCGGGATTGCTCTTGATCGAGTTGGGAACAAATTGATGTTTGAACGAAGGAATTTCAATATCTTCGGTTTAAATTTCTTCGGCGAAAGATAATTTTCACCGAAAAAATTTAGATGGCCGATGACGGAAGAAAGTGGGTCGGGAAAAATTGAGGCTACAGTTTTTTAAAGTGAGCTTACGTGTCGCCGTCTTCATCCTGGGCGTAGAAGTATTCGATTCCCTGCTTCATCGTCTCGCTGTTCTGCAGCCTGTCGATCTTCTCGCACTTGACGCTGTTCACGTTGAGTTGCTTCACTGCACTGGGGATGTTCTGCTGGTGCTCCTGGAGCCGTTGCTGGCGCGTCCTGGCGGCCTCCAGGTTATTGATGTGCGAGTGCTTCATCTGCAGATTTCGAAGCAGAGTCTCGCTGAACTGGACGTCGGTGGCTCCGCTGCAGTCCCGCATGACCTCGCTGTTGCCGGATTCGAATCCGGAGTCGGCGCCGAGGGTCAAGTGCTCGTTCGGGTACGTCTGCTTGTCCGAGCTGCTCTGGCTCCACATGATACTCCAAGGCGCACTTTCGAACGATACTCGCCGCTCGCGACCAAGAGGCGAAGGCACTTTGTCGATATGTAAATAGTTGCTGATCGGAGGTGAGCTTTAGCGTTGCGTGCGTTGCGCTGCGCTAGCTGAAGGAACGTCCGATCGTACTCGGCTCTCGGAGCGAACTGATCCTCAAGCGCGCCGCAGCTTTCGAAGTTGGGTTCGGCGGCCCGACCGGCCGAGCGCCCTCTCGACGCTCAATCCCGCAAGCTCCGAGGGGGGAATCGGCGAGGCCACATCCCCTGCAGCATGGGGCTATTGGGGAAACGAAGGGGAGTATTGCGCTGGTGGCCCCCCTCGGGGCTGTATGGTTTTCCCGGGTGCGGGTAAGAAGGGAGGGGCTAGCTGACGGGTGCGCAACACTGCAGGTATTACGTTGATCGCCATTGTTCTGCGGGGTGAAATTGTTGAGTTGAGCATTTTTGCATGATTTAATTGTTGGGTAAAGGAGAAGTTTTTCATTCATATAAATTTAAACGATTTGAACGCTGTCGTTTTTTACTGAGTACAAAGGAATGTATTTTTTAAAAAGAATTGCATCAGAGTAATGACAATTTGATTTCTTGCAATTGTTATAAGAGTCCATTAAATGTTATTACTTTGTTTTTTTAAGAATTGCTTTGTAATGAAAAAACTGGAACTACATATAAATAATGAAAAACATCCATTTTATAAAGAATTATAAATAGAAAACAAAAATTGCTTTTAATGGCAAAGTAATTTAGAACTTTTAATGCACATTCCGACGAATCGTAGTCATAAAACTTTTTTTAAACTACTTGAACGTTTCTAGAGGCAACATTTAAACTTATAAAATGATATCATTTCATACCAGAATACAAAATGCAATGTCAATTTTTTTCAGTAATAAATAACTAAACGTTTTATTCTTCCTCCAAATATTTTCCTGCTTCATCAGCTCGCTAAAAAACGCGCATCATTCCCGCCTCGCGGGCTACAAAATTTTTCCCCCTTAAGAAGGAACCATCCACACGTGGTCACCGGGGAAAGTTCACCGTCGCAACATGCATTACCGAAAACCCCGTGCGCGCGTTAGTAAGCACGTCCAGCACCGGGAAAATGAGTAAAAAAAACGTGCCAAATCCGAGACTCATTAAAGGCCAATCGGCCGGCGTAAGTACCAGCTAGCCCGGCCCGCACCAGTCGATGCCGACGGGGGTGCCCTCCTGTTTCGGGCTACCAGGAGTATATACCTGCACCGCTCATTATTGGTCGACGGGTACTTCAGAAAGGGCACCGGCCTCATTATCGCCGGGAAACCCCCTGCGTATACGCGTCTAGAAGCACATTTCCTACATGAACAGCCAACGAGGTGCACACGTGCTGGCCGATCCGATTTTACAAGCTCCCGGCATCCCTCCCACTCTCTATTTCCCTCCCTCTCTCCCTCTCTCTCCGACTCTCTCTCTCTCTCACTCGCTCTCTCTCTCTCTCTCTCGCTCTCTCTCTCTCCTTTTCCTTTTCCTTCGGTTGTATGGGCCACCAGCCGCCGCCGGCGCCTATAAGGATTTCCCTGCGGGCGCGCGTGCTCCCCGGCCATTCCCCCGTACAGGAAAAGCGGATTTCGGACGGTAAGTGGATGCGGACAAACATCATTCGGAATTTAGCGAGATATGACACGCGCCGCCGGCGATGAGCGACGTTGCGACGACGGCGCGACGATGATTCAACAAGGGCGTTTTGGAAATTCTCGACTCCGCGTGTATAAGCTCGCTTGGAAAAATTGCGGTTTTTCGGGATTTTACGATTACGCGAGGGAGAGAAGACGCGGAAGCTTTTCAACTCGGAGTGTACGGTGTTTATCTGTTTATCGGAGCTGATAGGTGGTGCGCCGGCGCCGCGTGAGGCGCAGCACGCGCGCGCGCGCCCCTCCAACACGTGCGTTTGTCTCCTATTAGGTCACGATGTGTGTATACCGCGAGCTGGCGGTGTTGATCACATGATGTTTTTTTTAAATAGACTAAGTCAATAGAAATAGTTTATCGCAAGTTGGTTTTTTTTTCAGTAATCTGTGAATCGGACAAATAGTTTTAATTTAATTTTAATTATATCAGATAAATTATTTCGCATTAAAAAAAATAAATAAAAAAGAACGCAATATTTCAGTATTTAAAATTTAAAGAACACACTTGAGATTGAATCGTGCGAAACCCAGCGAATCTTAAAAAGACCGGGAAATATCGAAGGATCAATAAAATGACCGGGAAATTTCGAAGGTTAAATGAAAGGTAGTAAAGTTTATCAAAACCCAGCAGCCCACCGGTTTTTCCAACTCGATCACTCGTCAAATGCATAGCCCCATATTTTGCGCCAAAGTACCGGCAGCTATCCTATTAATCAATCAAAACGACGTGTGTCGCGTGCAAGGAAAGATTTTTTTAGTACGAAATACTCTCTTTTTCTTTGCAAAAATTAACTGTATGCTCAATAACCTTGAGATGAAGCGATACGTTGAATAAAAATTGTAAATTGAATTAAATCCGCCCCTCCGATTTTTTAGAGGACTCCTATTCCCCGAGTAGTCTCTGCAGCACGTGTTCAGGCGAGCGGGCGGGGATTATTACCGTAAATACCTAGCGGGGGAGGCCCCGGCCTGCTCTACGCATTAATTCGCCCGAGACCAATCGGGATACCTTATATAGGTATACTGCTCGACTTTTTCCCGTCTTGTCGGACGTCCCCGGGAAAAATCGCAACGAGTGCTGAAATCGCCGTGCGTTTGAGGCAACCACTCCCCCTAATCGCAGCATCCCTCCATCGCTTTGAAATCCTCGGTCGGATTTTCCTATAGGTTCTTATGGAACAATTACGGCAGAGTAACTGCCACAAGGAGTTTTAATCAGCGCTATTCATGGTTTTTCTATTGCGGCTTTGATTATTGATGGGGAGGTAATTAAGCACGGCGTTTGTTTGCAACACTTGTCCTCCGGAATCCCAGAAAAGACTTTATTATCAAGTTTGGAACGTACTTCCGTTTGATAAACGAATCGTTCTGTCTGGCGTTCTATTTTATAGTTTGTTGATATACCGTAAAACGTAATGGTCAAATAATGCAATAATATTATTTTCTGCATATAAATCGATAGTGCGATTCTTAAAAGAATGATGTATCTGTTTAATAATTTTCAATTGTATTAATGTAACACATAGTTTACTGTATTGAAAGAAGTCTTGTTTACGAATACAACTGTAGAGCAAATTATTTAGAAATTATAAAAATAAAACTTAAAACTATAAGTAATAACCACCTAAGTTTATTCAAAATACAGCCATTACTATTAGTATCGTAAGTAGTGAGATATTAACCATCATCAGACGGCGTCGCACTGAACCTTGATTAAACTCCTTACAATTATATATACAAACATTCAATATCCCCCACAATTGCTTTAGAACAGTCGGGAAACTGTGTTTTTCAATGAAAATAATGTCTAAATGTTACTGATTTTTGACAAAAAATTTATTGTTAAATTTTTAAAAAAATTTCCTTTTCAATACTATATTGTTATATACATGAATTTTTTTTATAAATGCAATTTCATTGTGGCACCCGTATCACTTAACTAAAACTTATCAATTTTTATGTTAATTAAAAAGTGCACTTTCACGATTACCTATCGCCCGAAAAAGATTTGAAAAAGAGTCCCAAAAAAAGCAAACAATATCGTCGGAAGCGATTAGAGGAAAATTTGTCACGGCCTCGAAATTCCCCATCCGGAAATGTCGTATCCTTGCCGCGCTCGCGATCGAATTCTTGCGATATGACACCGTCGGCCGGGGACGCTGACCCGCTTTGAATGCAATTTTTGGCCGGTGCAGCTACTCCTCGCGACCTCCTTTCGCGCTACGTCGAGCGTCACCCGCTAAAAAAATACAATCCTCCGAGTGAGAGTGCGACTCTCCCGCGCGATGACGTAATTTTTTTTTAAATCAACCCGCACCGTTCGAAGCTGGGCACTTATAATTCACTAATAACGACCAGCGGCTGCGGTGGCGTCTACAAAACGGTTTTCTGCATTAGTCACACTTTCTTGGAGGTGCGTTGCTCTCGCTTTTTCTTTCTCTCTTTTCTATCGAAATTGGCGTTTGCGCGGCTTTGTTTGTGAATCATCAAGGTCGCGGATTCGGTGATTTGGACGACGAGATTCGAGCGCATAATTTATTACTTTAGTTAATATATGTCTGGTTTGTGGGTACCTTTTTTAATTTACTCATTTATTAAGTCAGTTGTAAAAGTGAATTGTTAATGCACTCGCGGATGGAAGTGTATTATAGTTACACTACAAACGAACATTTAAATTAAGATGTACATTTTTAAACTTTCAGTCTCAGTGTAATAATTATGTTTTAATTATTTATATCTCTTACAAAATTTATTAGACGCGTTTATCCTGAAATTGATAATTATTCAACATTCTCTTATTTATTTATTTAGTTATTAAGAACTTGAATCGGCTTATGAAAAAAGTAAATAAATTAGCTTATCTCAGTCGCTTAGGCAATCTACACGCTACAAAAAAATTAAATTTTAATTAACATTAAATAAAATTGTTTATAATCAACAGCGAGCATTCCAACTGCGCGTTTTCTCTTTCGCACAGGGTACAAAAACAGCGGCCGAAAAGGCGAAACCGCCGTCCCAGAGAGCTTTTACGACGAGGCTTCCTTTATGTACCTGGGCCGCTCTCTCGTGCGTGTTTCCCACATGCCGCACGCGGAACCCTGAAAATCGCCGATCTCTCCTCACGTTTCCCACACACGCCGGCCACATGCGCGACAGAGAAAGCTGCGCTCGCCTTACAATAAAATTTTACAAACCCTCAGCGAAGTTTAGGATGTCGCCGTCCCCTCCGAACTTATCAGCCCCCGTCGAACGCGCAGGGCGCCTCTATTAGGCGCGCGGATTTTGCGAGATTTGCAGAGGCGCCGAGATAAGCGGGCCCCCGGCCTTTCCCCGGGAAAACTCTTGACTTTTCGCCGAGTGTTTGTTGTTGCGCGCGCGTGCCTAGACGGGGCCCAGGCTAATCCGGAAATTTTAAGCCGAGAGATAATCTGCGACGGGACTGCGTTCGTTGATTGGTCTGGGGGCTAGTCGCGATCGGAGCGCGAGATGTGTACACTGGTAAATATGGGACACGGTGGCGCTTGGAAGTTGCGAGCTCTGGGGAAAATTTTGCGTGCGCAATAGTTAAGTTGACTTCGGGGATTATCTCCGCGGTTGGAAAGAATACTCGTACGTAATGAGCGGGGCTTTATCCTCTCTTTCGTAGAAAAATAGCTTAGAATGAATCAACTAGTATAAACAATAAACAAAGGCGGAGAAATTATATACTTTTGTCGTTTGAGTGAATAACAATTTTATTAAAACAAAGTTAACGTTCTTCCACTTGCGTCATGCATGTTAATGAGTTATAAATAAATAATTTTCCTTTAAGTCTACGGTACTTAATTTTGCTTATTAATTGACATTTTTTACATTGTTCTGAAAAATGATTAGACTTTTTAAATAAATTTGCATTCATAAAACTTTGAACTATTAATACTGTTATTTGCAAAATTTCCTTACTATAAATATTTTTCTGCGTACTGCGTTGTTTATTTATGTAGGCATTCGCGAGGAAATGCATTTTTTTAAATGAGGTCGGTAATAAGTTTCACACCTAGTGACAATTGAACGTACAATTACGTATTTAATTAATTAATTAATCGTTTTAATGAAAGTCACGTGACTAAAGTGCTACAGTAAATCGAATTTACAAAATGTTTAGTTAACCATTTTTAACATGAAAAGAGCTACCGATTTTTACAGCATTTTAAATTATAGCACGTCGTACTTTTAGTTGATGAAAGAAATTTTAAGATATATCTTCTTTCAGACTTGCTGCATTCAATTTCAATTGAAATCTCCATAAAAACTCCAGCTATCTTTTATAAACAAATACGTATGTTTATTCAGATTTTGAAAAATCGAGAAAACAACACTAATATTTTCCACAACGCAGGAAATAATTGAAAATCTAAAAACATCAATTACCTATAACAAATAAAAATATAAGAAAGTAAATTAATATTTTTATAACAAATAAAATTAATATTAACAATAATTAAAAATATATCTATGATATTTTTCTTTGCCGGTACGCTTTGCGATGCCAACGTAAAAACCGCCTATTCTAAAAGAATAGTACGATCAGATTAGTAGCTATCTATATCAATCAATGAAATATAAATCTGCGTTATATCGCGAGCTTTGTTTACCCCTTCAAATTAATTACTCCCAAAAATTGTACTCGATCGCATTCAATTAATAAACCCGAAAATACCTAGCAAAAGAGTGGGAAATACCTCGACCATCGAAAAGCCTTAACAGACAATAAACATCAGCTCCCAAAATCCGTCCAACGTGCCGTCGGTATATAACGTGTTTCCCCGGGCCGGTTGGAAAGATCGGGAAAGCCGAAGGTACTTACGTACCGGTACCAGCAAAGAGAAAAACCCGGAGCCATTATTAATCTACCAGCAGGTAATTGGTGGGCCGGCCGTGTACACTCAAGACAATCCGCACGGGCTTTTAAGTACCAGCAAGCCCCGCTGGTATTACTTGCCCGCGTTTCTGGTGGCCAGTCTGTCTTCGGGGGTTCCTTGATTTACGATCCCCTCGCCCCCGAGCGAACGGGAGAGTCGGACGCGCCGACCGGAGTTATTGCGGCATCGCATTGTTGGTACCAGCAACGATGCGCGGGGACAATAGCCCACGGGAGCCAGGTAGGCGCATGTGCTTGCTGCATGCCCAGGGTAAGGACCCGCTCGCACGGCCATTACGGAAATTCGGATTGTTTGGGAACTTCGGCGGAGTTCTAGTGTAGTTTTTAGCGTTTTTTGGCTTTGGCTCAATTTTATTTAGCGAAATGTTGGATTATTTCTTGTTTTTTAAAAAACCATATTCGGTAGTGTAATAATTATCGAACATTTTGGGGGTTGCTTGGATTTATCTATAAGAATGCCAAGGGAGACCTAGGAAAATTTCTTGTTAAGAGAACGTGAAAAAATTGAAATAGAAATAAATAGTCCAGTGGAATAATAAAATGTTGTACACAAAAAGAGATTAAATTCAGAAAAGTATTTAGGATATAGAAAATTTTTCATTTTTAACGCAGAAACGTTCTGCTTTTCCAAAAGGCTTGTAACTCACTCGGCAAAGTATTTTAACAATCATACATTTGCATGTAATAAAATCCCGTTTCAAAAAACTTGATACAAAAATAATAAATTAAAAACTTGTTTTCTGCAAAAATTAGTTATTCAAATTTCTGCTCCAAAATTAGCATGTATTCTATCTATATCCAAAATATATAATTTTATCGTATTCTGATATAGAATATCTTATTGATATAAAATTAAGACATACTTTGTTAATCTGGGATTTTCCATTCGAGAGTGCGAATTTTTCTGCACCAAGCTGCTTTAAACTGGAACTTCTACGAGTCGTGGAATGAAGTAGATTATTATACATTATTAGTCCACTGTTAATGTGAAAGGAGTCGCTCATTTGAATAGGCAGCGTCAGTGAAAAAGTCAATGTTTGTATGGGCACGCAAGGTGATACGGTGTCCGGCCAGTGAGGTAGCTTTTGTTTTCTGTAAAATAAAAGAAAGCCTTATAAAAAAGTGAGTGATATAAAAGATTCACCGATTAGCTGATTGACCTGCGGCATATAAGTTTTATATTCATAGATGCCTGAAGTATTCTTTAAGGACTTAATACAACAATTACGATAAACCGTGAAATGTTTCACGTTTTAATGTTAAAGATAATTCAAATTTTTGGGGATTCCCAAATTATAAGTATCATTTTTCAGTTATATGCGCGATTGCTTAGTATAACAGAATAGCTTTAAAATTGCTTAGATATTGTTTCTCGTTCTATTGTCGTAAACAAATACTCAAGACTAATAAAAAATTACGTTTTTCAGACAATAGTATCTTTTTTATTAAATTTTTTATTCTCATTTAGAATTTAGTGTGCAAGTAACTTACTTAAAGAAAAATAAAAGAAATTTTTATAGACTATTTGTGCTGGACAGTAAAGGTGTTTTAGATAAGTGTTAAAAAGCTCTGTCACTGCACACCAATCGCACTATCCTTTTCGCTGCGAATTATGTACATATCACAATTATTGTAGATAACTAAATTTTATATTTGCAATTATCTATGATTGCATTTCTCGGTCCTTCAAAATGATTCTAATAAATTACAAAATTTGGGGAATCCCCTACATTTTAAACATCTTTAACCCTCTGTGGTAAATTTAGTTGTAGCCTATCGAAATTTTTAATGAAATAATTTTTTGTCTTGTTTGAAAAATTTAAAGCCGCTCTCTAAATCTATCAGTTTAACTTCTTTAGATCACATTTGATTATGATTGACAAGCTTTATTGATGCAGATAAGATGTACAGCGTAATTGCTACAACCGTAAAAACTTTATGAAAAAATGATAAAATCATTTTTAAATTGAATAATCAAAGGTGCAAGAATTGAAAGCCATGTTTTATTAAAAGAAATATTTCCTTAAAATTTATTTGTCTATACGTATTTTATGTTATTAGAATACAATTTTTATACAATTTACTACATTTAAAATCATGATTAGTATATAATCATTGATTTTGTAAGTTTGAACATAAAAGTTTGTATTTCGTTAAAAGGCACGAATATCGATACATAATTATTTTTCCAATAAAATGAAACGAAGCTTTACATATTTAGCTAACGATTTGTACATCAAATTTTATAAACTAACAATAGTTTATCTGTTAAACGTGCATGTATAGTAATTTGTTCAATGCAATTCAGTCTTGTCTGCGCCTTGACATAAAAGTTTTTCAAGAAACATAACATTTAATTAGTTTCGAATTAGAAACTTTCATTCGTGAAGAAACTCGTTGACCGGCTACAGAATGAAATTCTTCTTAGTATCAATGATTGTCGCGACTCACGAAAGTCAGAGACCACTTCGGGATTATGTAAATATATGGAGCAAGGACCTCGCCGATGTTATTTCGAGACTTAGAGCAGGGTGTTCCAAGTATCTGAACGAAAATTTCTCCCCTTTTAATTCTCTTTTGCGCTGTACGTCTAGACTCCAAGGAAAGGGAAGAAAACGAATTACTAATGTGAGTCGCCTGGTGTACTAAAAATAGTCGTCGTGTTGGGAGAACGCAAAACTCCAGAAACGGTGGATCAAGTAAAAAACTTCGACGGTTTAATTAACTATTTAGACAAGTAGATGTTTATTAAATGTACATTAACTTAAAAGACATTTTTTCACGGAATAATTATTTATACGTTTAAGCAGTGTTGATGAAAGATATTTCTAATCTTTGTACAAATTAGTTTTCAAATAAAAAGGGCTTTTTTCATTATCAACTCCGAGATGTAAGACTTCTTAGAAAAAGAATAAGATAAAGAGAGATAAGAGAATTGATATTAAAATATCGAGAGCAAAATTAAAAGAAAAGTGAAGTAAAAGCATCGAGCACAAAATTCTAGAAAAGTGAAGGAAAGATACAGTTAAGCTGTAGTATATAAGTCGAATAGTGAAATTAGCATACATTTAGATTTAGACGTAAAAGTTTAAGAACGAAGAGGAAAATTTAAAGACTGTTATAAGAAAGTATCTTTTTCAATGTACTTGCATACAAATTTGTATTAAAAAAATTTACTGATTATTTAAAAAAAAGTAACTACTTATTATAAAATTATTTTTATGAAAAATGAATAACTTGATTCAAATTTGCCTCTCAGTAATCAAACTTAAATGCTAATATGAGTATTCTACTTAAATACAAGTGTTTTTACGAAATACAAACTTTCACATTCAATTTACAAACATAATTAAAAAGATTTTACGAAATTATAAAAAATGAACCTACTTAAGAAAATATGACAGATTGTCAATTATTAAGACAGATATTTTAAGCTCAGTCATTCAATTAACATGATTCTTACAATTCGCATTTTCAATAGTCGCTATGGGAGACATAAATAATTGTAACTCACATTGTCGGTCACTCATCAATTTTCAATTTTAAGAGAAGAGTAATAACGCACGCCTTCATTTAGGTATATAAATTTGTTTTACAATGAATCAAGTATCCATTGAGAACCTCGTCGAAAATCATTCTAGAAGTTGAATTATATATCCAATAAATTAGGAAAAATAAATCAGTACGCAGGTGATAACTAAACTAAAGCGTACGTCATTCTCCTACTACCTAATGACAATTATACTCTTATCTATTTACATATTCTAGGCATCATTTATGACTGCCCTCATAAAATTAATTAAATGAAAATAAAAATCGCAAGAGAATTGAATTTTTGTGCATCTTTGATGTACATCCCACATTTATTTGAATTTCCTAGTGTATGTCCCACAAAATATTTCCAGCGACAAATTAAAGTATAAAAATCATTGACATTTATCACCTTTCTGTCATCCACCAGATCTTAAAAATCGGTAAGTACTAGGAGCACCGAATCTCAGTATCCCGATAAAAAGAAACGTCAACGCACGTTTAAAATGCCTTTAAGAAAAAAGCATAAATCGTCGCAAAAATTCAAATCCAATCGATTCCACGATGAATCCCATCGAGGTGAAGGAGGCGACGGACAACGATGGAGAACACAAAAATGTAGAGCAGCCGTCGGCTCTGGCCTCAGGCGAGTCCCGCCGCGGGCGTGGGATTGATGTTGAACCGCGCGAGTACGTCGTGGTAAGCGGCCTCACTGTCGCCGTCGTCGTCCTCGCCGTCCTCGTCATCGTACTCGCCGTCTTCCTCGGAGTCGGTGTCGTTGGGCGACCGGGAGGGCGTGGCGCCGAGCCTCACCAGCTCCTCGGCGACGGCGGCGTCGATGCCGATCGCCGTGTGGTACGGCGTCAAGCCGGCATAAGTGCGCGACTCCAGCGGCGCCCGACACTCGCGGACCAAGAAGTTCACCAGCTCCCGCTGGCGGTGCTCGATCGCCAGGTGCAGGGCCGTGCGACCGGCCAGGCCCTCGCGAGCTTCCAGGTCGGCGCCCAGTCGCAGCAGTTGGTGGATTATCTCTTTGTGGCCTTTCTTCGCTGCTATGTGGATGCACATCTCACCTGAAAAATAGAAAATTCATTAGTTTTACCGTTATAAAAACTTTTTTAACTGCAAGATTGTGATATTAAGTAGAATAGTAGATTTTAAATAAATATTTTTTAGCGGTCTAATCATTGAGCTAAACAATTGTAATGTTTTAATTATAAGTATACATTTTTTAAATATTAAAAGTTCGTGCTTTAACAATTTAATGTCGATTCCGAAAAGTAAAAAGCACGAATTACTCTCTCTTTAATTACAAAATATTTATTTTTTGTAGATCAACGATAAAATTAAAACATTGACCGTATTATGCCAGTAGATTATTCATTAGTTCTAATTAGGTTTTTCTGTTCATATTTTTTGGAAGCAATGATTCAATAAAGTTTCCAACCGCGTCCTCTATTACTATTAGCGAAGACATTTTTCCCGTGACCCACGTTCGGTGTGAATCCCGATGTATCATAAAAATACGTTGCACTTACGTGTCGATTAATGTATTTAATAAATTAAAAAATATTAAGACACTGATGTATGCCTACATTAAAGTAAAAATTAATCATACAAGTAGAACTCGGTGACTTTATTGCCTATCGCGCTTAACATTATTATTAACATTCCAATTTGTCATTCTTTCTTTATAAATAACAGTAAACTTATTTTCCTTTAACTTATATACCAGTGATCTAAATCAACGTCAATGCACATCTGACGCACAGAATCGACCAAGAACTCATTATCAACAGGTCATTCCCCTTCTCTAAATTAATATTCTCTCTACCCACCCTCAAAACAAAAAAAACGACCGCAAAAATTTGATTCGTCGAACGAAAGATTACTAATTTGCATCGGAACTGTAATAAAAGAAAAAATGCATCGTGCAACCCGCAGTCACACGCTCTGACGCAAATCGCCGATAAGTCTCTGCCGAGACTAGGAAGAGCGTCGCACGAGAGGAGGGGGTGGAGAAGAGACCAGAGTGCGTCTCTCGCGGGTGAATCACGGAGATGCGCCTGGCTTGGCCGGCGGCCCGTGGTCCAAACTAGGCTCGCCGCCGCCTCAAAGGGGCGCCGCGCCGGCCAAAATTAACACCGCGCCGACGGTCTCGACGTCGACTCGCCGCAGCGGCTATAATAACGGCCCGCCGGCGGCGGCGCTATTTTCGCCGGTCCCCGGCACCGGCTCGCGGGGGTGCTCCGAAATAAGCGGTAAACAAATTAGACGCGCTATTTCCCTTTTTTCACTCTCTCTTTTCATTCAAGCGCGCGGCGAAAAAAAGGAGAGGGGTTGCCGTGTATTTTAGATTTTACAGTTTACAAACAGTTTTTTATTTTGGAGCGGGCCTCGTGCCTCCTTGCCGCGCGGATATTTCGGTGATCGAGTGGAAATAGAGTCGATCGTTTTGCGTCGAGTGGGTAGAAATACCCATGAAAATATTTGTAATAAATAGCTTTGTTAGCTAATCGGGATGATATTTTTAAATGACGTACGAAGTAGCTTTTTTTAATGATACTGGCAGTGTTTCTCGTTCTAGAAGCTTTTGAATTTTAATTGCGAAATTTGTTTCTCTTTATCGATATAAATCATAAACGTAATCATTTACTTTTTGATTTTGAAATGTTGGTAATTTGTACAACACGCAAGTATGCAATGATTGAAACAAAATGCACAATGAAAGCTAATTACATAAATCACATAATTTAAATTTAGAACAAATGACATAAAGTTCGTAAATTTAAATGATAGAAAGTAAAGATAAATTATAACAGACATAAATCATATACAGTGTAGTTCAATCTCTCGCAAAGATATAAAACAATCAGCAAAAATTCCCACATCGACACATAAAATCAATGAAACACTGCAATTACGAGTGACCGAAACGAAATGAAAAAAGCTCGGTGCACTGCGGGCGGCCACGTTTAATAAAATGCCGGAACCGTCGAGGAGGCGACCAATAATTCTGGCGATCGGCTTGGTTTTTCCACGAAGAGAGATCGGAATTACGGAGCAGCGATGGCCAGGCCCCCTCCTCGGGCGGCGACGCGCCGCTGCCCGCGGGGTTTTCCCGAGGTCGCGCGGCTGCAAATAGCGCCGCGCGCGCGCGCCAAGGTGTGTACGGTATATACACTTACACGCGCATCGCAGGCCTCCTCCACATCGTAAGTCGCAGGCGCCGAGCTAGCGCCGGCTTCGCTCTATGCAAATGTTTGCGCACCGCGGCTGATTTATTAGCACCTGCCGTACAGGATCATCGGGTAAACAAGCTGTCGCTGCTCGCGGGATAATCGCGCGATTAGATAAATATTTTGGACATCGCTCGACGAGGACGCGTGACTGGCGTGCGTCGGTTACGAGGCGGCAGGAAGTGCACGGCGCTCGAACGAAAGAGGATTCGTTTGTAGGTAGCTTCCGATGCAGAGAACAGAACAGAATGTTTGCTTTTGCACTTCCTAAATGAGAATGAGAGGCAAAGTTTGTGCAGCTTGTCTTTTTGCGGTGATATTTAAGAACGAAAATGACTAAAAATAACAGCACTGTAACAGAAATTGAAAAATAACAAGATTCCAATGCAAAAATAATTAATGTACGAACAATAAGTTAGACATTTCATAATCTTTTATGTTCTTTATGACTTTATTTTGGTCTCTTGGCTCCGAAATGAACTCGGTTCTAAAATACAAAACTCATATTTATTTCTTTATTTAAAAACTTTCTTAATAAAACAAAATTTCTCTAAAATATTTCTTAAAATAAAAAATTTTAGTCCTTCTCCATTCTCACTTGAAGAAACATAAAACCTTATTTGCAAATGATATTTTTTTCGTCATTAGTTCTTTTTTAAGAAAAAACTATAGAAAAGCAGTCGGAATAAACAATTTGCCTGACTTTAAATTTCGGAGCATCGCGAATAAAAAATTTTTTTTTAAAAGATCACCCTGGGAATGGAGAAACGAAAAGGTGCGTAAAGAAAAGGCAGCAAATTCAGAATCAGCCTAAAGTGTCCGCAAGCCGGCGAGACGCCGCGACCCATGGTCTGGGCCGATCGCTCGAAATTGGCGGCGCCGCGACGGTCCTCCGCGCGGCGCGTCGCGTGATGTAACGGCGCGCACGCGGCCGCGGCTATATATAACGCGCGCAGCCGGCCGTCGGACGCGACGAGACGACCTAACAGGAAGAAAAGGTGTGCGCTCGCATGTGGAGCGTCCCGCGCCTCTTCTCTTCCCCCTTTTTTTCTGCCATTTGAGGTATAGGTATAAGCGCGCGAAGTGTGCGTGCGCGCGCGGGTGAGAGTCGGCGCCCGAGTAAAAGTAGACTTCCGGCCGTCCTTCGGCGCGCGCCGGGGAATTCCCCGAGATTAACTCCTTTCGGACTTGCCACACATTTCTCCGGCGCGCGCGGGAGAACAGCCTCGTGATATTCGTGTTGATGGGGGCCTCCCCACGAGAGTCTTTCTCTCGTTCTTTACGATCGTTTTATTCGGGTTCTTTTGTGTCGGCTGAATTTCAGAAGGTCGCCTTTTTGCCTGTTTTGGACGAGGTGCACGAACCGCCGCTCCGGACAGTGTACACCTCTGTTGAGGGTCGCGTACGTGACTTTCGGCTCGTCTTTTAGCGATATCGGTGATACTGGTAAAACGCGTGAAAGAAGGAACTTTTTTTCTAATAAAAATAAATTCGTATGATGGTTACGAAGCAAACTGGGTTGCGTGACAGAAATTGGATTGAACATTTGCATAATTTTGCTCGTGTTTTGGAGTAATTTTTACCTACGATATCAAGTTTTGTAATTCTATTTCAGTTCTGAATTTGACGTTTGCAATTGTTATTTTACTTAAAACTGGGTTGCGCTCTATTTTTAAGTAGAGTAAAGAATTGCAGACCTACGATTTATATCGTGCAGTAAAACGGTTCATGTATAAGATTGCAAATTACGTTAACGTGACGAAGTTATGAATTCAAACAAAGCATTTCATTTGCCATTGTTACATAATAGCATTTACGCAGCTAATAACGTCACAATAGAAAACGATATTCCCGTGACAATACCCAGGCAATTATGAAATTTATGAAAAATTATTTATTCGGGAATTTTAGATTCCTTCTTATAAGGAAAAGATCAAGTAGATTATACAATATACCAACTAAAACGGACAAAGCATTGAAAAAACTTAATGACTGTGACTATAAGAATTCAATCGAACAAAGTACAAGACTCGGTGCGGTAATAATCCTTATACGAACGTTTTATTGTCACAAAGTCCATGTGGTTACGCGTAATCTCGAACGAAAAAATTGGTTTTCCCCAAGGCTACCGATTAAAAAAGCGAAAGATCATCTTACGACAAAAGAGCTCAAGTTTAATCGGTCACACGATACGTATAAAAGAATACCTGCCAAACGCAGCTGCACTGTCTCTCATTCCTAAGTAGATCAACTCACTAGACCTCATAAATATCCCCCCAAAAAATTTATCAAAGCTTCATCGAATCAAAATAAAAAAGCGAAAGTCCGACGGTCGATAAATAAACTCGTTGCAAAACGAAGTCCCCGCTCTCAAAATAAAGCATCGAGGTTTACATAGTAGCTTTGCGAAACACATAAAAACTAGTCTACACGGCGGGAGAAAGAGAGATGCACCGCGAAAGCGTGCATGCCGATCGACTTTCGAGCGGCCGCGGCGGCGAGCGACACATCCGATGGGAAAATCCCAGAGAAGGCGCGCCGGAGGACGATCCCCCCGCGCGCTCGCCCGAGCGACGACCCTGCGGCGTTAAGCTAACCCCTCGCGAGGCGAGAAGGAGAGAGGGGAGGAGAGCCTTCGATCCTCGCCGAGGGAAGCGACTGTACGATCCGAAGAGCCGCGGGATTTCCGCGCTCGTTAACCAAAATAATTTATCGATCTCCCGTCGTCCGCGCGTGCTCGGTTGTATATACACTATAGTTAGGTATATACCTGAAGTGTGCGAACTTAACGCGGCGACCGATGTACGTGCCGTTGAACGGATAGTTCTGAGTTTTATGAAGATGGAATTTTAATTGAGATAAAGGATATTGGCTTTTGAACTGTTTTTTTCGCGCGGATAAGCGTGAAGCGCGACTGGACATTTTGAGGTCGTCGTTTAAGAGCGAGCGGAATTTTTTTTCTATTTTAGCGACGAAGAAGGCTTATCAAGCTTTTGCGAGTAATTCTTATAACGTACTTTTTAACGTATAATTAGTTAAGCTTTTCTTTTATCTTTAATAGTGGTTATTTAAATGTTAAATACGCTGCGATAGATAAGCATTTTTAAGTGCACATATCATACGTTCATTTGAATTGTTTAACGATAAAGTATTAAATGGTTCAGTTTTGTAACTATTTTTATCTAAATTTCATTTATTTTATGTCACTCCGAATGTTAAACGAGAAGTTTCAATATTTTTTATCCATAACCTATTTCGTTTTATCTCCATCAAACGACTCTACTAAAATATATCATTTTTCATACAATTTTACGTTTGCTATCGCACAGAGAATAAAGTGATACTTTACATTCGTCGAAAGAGCAAAATCATTTTATCAGTCGGTTGTATTTAGATAAGCACAACTGCAGTCCAGCATCTATAAATTCCCACAAAAAACATCGGAATTAAAAAAAGAATTGCGGCAGATTAAAAAACCTATATCCAGAAGAGGCCCGTCCGGTCTAGGCAAAAAGAAAGCCGCGAAGCAATCAATTCTCGGCTGGACCAGGTGGAGAGGCGGGGTCCCACCTCCGAAATTAATTCTCGAATTCTCTCTACGAATCCGCCTAATGAGCGAGGAAATCGCGAAGATGATGTGCCGGGCGGCGCGCAAAAATGCGACGCGAAGCGCCGCGAGCATGACATCACGTGGGAATTCCGAGGCTTAAAAATCCGCCGCGCTCGCGCCTTCGCCTTCGCGCGTCTGTATATCCACCAACACCGGCGCGCGACAGGCACACCCATGGACAAAGGAAAAGTCCGCGCGGATAACGATTCCGCCGCGTGGAGGCCTTGGCTCGAGGTGAAAACGCCTCGCCTCTGTGCGCGCCCGAGGACTCTGTAACGGGAAACCGAGGCGGATTACTTCCTAAGTCGCGCGCATTGTCATGCGCCGCGGTGTAAGGGACTTTACGGCGTGGCGACTTTAAATTTGAGTCGATCAGATTAATTTTGAACCCGCTGGGTCAACCGCTTTTGCGCGATTTTTCGGCGAACCTCGCGTAACCTTGAATATACCAGCGAGGCTGCTGTGATTTGAATGGACGATCGCGCGGAATAATTTGGACAGCGTGTACGCCTGTTTACATACTTTTGTTTAAGTTTATTTTTTACGAATTTTTTACACTTTTTTTATTTTCGATTTTCATTGGGGAGACGTTGACTTGATAGATTTCTCACTGATCAATTATCGCGAGTCTTGTTTTTATGAATGAATGCATGAAGAGAATAACGTAAGCGGAGGTTGCTTTAATTAATGAATTGTAAATATCTGCACACATCTGGTTCATTCTTCACCTTTTCGACAATTGCGTAGTTAGCCAATATTAAATTGATTTTTATATTAGATGGAAATTAATTATTATCTTTAAAATGAATTGTTTGTATGAATTTAAGTTTAAAATTAGTCATTATATAAATTAATTATAGTTCATATTATTTTTTATTGCAAAGTAAATTATTTCCGTTCAAAATTCTTAGATATTAATTAGACATTCGACCTTGTTTATTTTATTTAATAATCGTTAAAATGCTTGAATTGAATAAACAAACAGCTATAAATTAATAATATTTAAAGACTGAAGATAAATGTGGTAAATATACTTTAAAATGCAAATTACCTACTTTTTAATCAAAAGCATTATGAAAAGAACGTACATGCTTAGTCAAGAAAATTTCCATTCGTCGTGACCGCGATTATTGCATTCATAGTGTATTAAAAATTATCAGTTATTACAAAAAATAAGAATTGTAACTCTAATTAATCGTCCGATAAAACGAACCGCTTCGCAGTCTCGCGTGCATTCCTAATACCCCGAAGCATCAAAAGCTCTATTACCTTGAGCACAAATTGACGTATGCAAAAGGAGAGAGAAAGAGCGAGCGAAAAAAGCGCGACTTACGAACTTCGTTCGCGCTAAGACTCATCGCTGCTAAATAAATCCATTGTACCCGCGATCTGCGTCACAAAGAAGGCACCCGAAAATATCGAAACTAAAAATAAGTGGAACAAAAAAAAAAGAAAAGGAAAATCCGCGTCAAAAATTAGGCTCGCCAAATTTATCCGTTATATGCGAACAAATGCACAATTGCGGAGCGTGACTTTTCCGTGCCGTTTATCCGCTTCCTTTTTTCGCAATCGGCGACTGATAAAGTGACATTGAAAGGCAGCTGCGATACCCGCGCCTCGTATCGCCGAGAAAATTTCCTATTCTATTCCAGTGAGCAAATACGAGTGTAGCAAATACGTCAGCGACCCATCGATAGCGCGCGAAGGTTCGTTGAGCGGAAGACCCTTGCGGGTAAAGCAGGCTTATCGAGAGCGACCATTGACCCTGGAGAGCAACGGCGCTACTACTTGCTGTCTCGTTTATAACCGCGTGCGAAGCACGAGATGAGCCGTGCAGAGAGAGCCGCGGTGTACTCGCGAGTGATGCCCTTTTGGAAAGCCGGGGAAAGCCGCGACCTCCTTACGATGTACGTTCTACCCGCGCGCTCGAGTTTCCGGTCGATGGGGAACGGCTGTGCCGTTATTAAGTTCTTGGTCGGGTGTGTAACGCTGCAGGCGATACGATAATAAGCGAGCTAATTTTGAACGTGATTAATTACTATGCGTTGTTGTAGCGGGTCGATTCTACGCGTGTTAAGTTTCTTTGCAAATAAAAAATTGTTTCTTTGCGTATACAATTATTACGCATTTCATATGTTTAATCTAATTCAGATAATGTCGCATTAAACACCTAAAAAATGAAAAATTAATTAATGAATGATAAAAATGTTATGAAAGTTCGAACTACTATTTTTACGAAATTTTAAGATGAAAGCACAAGTTATTTTTATGTTGATTTATCTTGGGTTTTTATTACGATATAATTAAATTTTAAAGATTACTGCAATACTGCAATCAAGAATAATCTTTTGAAGTGGTCGGAGAGATAAACTTGTACAAGCCATGACAATTCGATCAGGTGAATTTTATCGATTTAACTTAAAAATTCGGAATTCCCAAGGTGTTTCACAAGAGCGCTTATCTGGCGCCAGTACAAGTGATATCTCCACCTATGTTTACAAAAGAAATAATTCTTTGGGAAAGCCATGATCTATACAAAGCAAAAGGGAATTTACTATTACGAATGTGCAAAATGCTATTTTGTTCAATGTTAGAAATTTTTAGGGAAAACTTTTTTAAAATAACTTGTGCTATTGAAGGCGTCATTACTGTATTGAGACCTCAATAATTTTAAAATACTAAATATGTCGATTGTAAATTATTAAGAAGGTTAAAATAATTTTACAGTTTTTTTTATAAAATAGTGTTATGCTACAAAAGCTATTTTTAGTTTGCAGAGACATTAAAAACATCTAACAATTATTAAATAACAATTATTTTTCTTTAAAAATTTATTGATATAAAATTCATGGTCTGTAACTTTTCTCAAATTCTCAAATTGTTAAACGGATTTTAGGATATTTTCTTACAACTAGTTTCTAGTATTCCATTAAAGCAAAAGTAGTAAAAAGCTTCTATTTATTACTTTAAAAAATTTGTAACAATAAACTATTTTATAAAAATGTAGTAATAATAAAAAGGTGACTCATTAGGATTTTACAATTATAAATCTTAACAGCCATGATTCCTTAAGAACTTATCTAAATAAAAATTGATATTGTAATATATCTTTACACGTATCCAAATTATAATTGAAGCTTACCTTCGTAGTTTCGTTGTTCCAAATTTTGAGGCAAAGGTGGCAATCGTTGTTCAGGTTTCAGCCATGTTCTTTCATCTGCAGTAAATGGGCTGGTTAAAGCTTTTGCACAATTTATATCTCCGATAGCACAGGCAATGTGTAGTGGCGTGTTTCCTTTGAAATTCCTTGCACTAGGATCAGCACCAGCCAATATTAACCGTCTCACAACTTTTGGTTGCTGTGTTAATACTGCAAGATGCAATGCTGTTTGCCAATCATCATTAAAGATGTTAAGAAGACAAGGATGTGGAGCCAAATTAATTAGAAAGAATGATGCTTCAAGAAACCGTTGCATTATTGAGACATGTAATTGTCTGTAAAAAGAAATTAATAAATGTTAAAATCTTTGTTAATATTAGATAATACAAACTAAAATAAAATAAAGTAGTTACTTATTTCTCTTTCTAATAAATAGGAAACATAAATAGACAAAAATAATATATTAAAATATATTAAAAACACTATAAATAATTTTGCTAAATAAAATGCTAATTAAATTGTAAAATTAAAATAGCACTTACGTGTCACCATCATCATTTTGTGTGTAATAAATTTCCCAAGGTTCTAGAATTTCATCCTTTTTAAAATCCTCTGATGAAAGATCTTCTGTTTCTGGATGTATGGTACCACTATCCAAAGCTACTGCAACATCTTCCTTGAGAGACAGTTGACTCAAACTGTCCGTAAGGCCAAGGTTCAAGCCGCTGTCGATGGCTCTAGCAGGTTCAGGTGCTATCTTGGCTTCCTCCTTTTGCTCTTCCTCCTCGCAGTCTATACTCAGCTCGGAACTCATCAGGTTGCCACTTGACAAGAATCCAGAGTCCGCGGAGTCTACCTGTTGTTTATCCTCCTTGCCTGCATCTCCAACCGTGAACTCCTTTGGGGTTTGCTTCCACATTTTGCCAATTGCTTTGGAGCTCCTCTCAACAGCTCAACCTACAAATGGCAGAGAGAAAGACACACGTGAAGATTAGAAACTTCGTTTCTCCCGATGAAGTTTTCACATTAACGAGCCTATCGCGACTTGCGCTCTCCCGTAACTTTCACTTTCCTACGGGTGAAAACCAATTCTCTCTCGCGCCTCCTCCAAAAGCGCGGATTTAGAAACTCACCGTCGCGAGGTTAAAACTCGTCGAGGACAAATCAAATTCACGACTGGCCGTTACTTATATAGGAAAATTTCCAGTCGAACGCACATCGGGCGTCTCGAAAACCACGAAAAAAGCTGACTGCACTCGCATTAGCGCGGGATAAATAAAAGGAAGTCCGCCCCACCGCGGAAGAGGTTAAATTTTTTTAAACACAGGACCAACTGTTTACCAAAGTCAAGTGTCGGGGCGCAAACACGGTGAGCACTTTAAAATTCCCCCACACGAGTGTAAACAGAGCTGACGTGCTGGCCCATGTGTGTACTGCTCGGAGCACACGGCGCGGGAATCGGCAGGCGCGCGGGGAGTACAGAGGGGCCAGCGGTGCGCTGGCAAGAGATACGGGCAGACGACGTCGAGCCGTCCGAAAATTAAACGCGGCAGGAAAGCCAGACGACGTCGCGAAATAGCCGCTGGCGCTCCTATCCGCCTCCTCGCTTTTTTCTTTCCTCGTTGCGTGGGTCGCGCGCGCTCGGGCTCACCGCCAGCAGCCGTCCCTCCTCGGCCTGCGCAGCGCCAGGCGCGGATACGCGAGGAGAGGAGTGTATATCGCCTCCGTCGGGAGTTAACCTCGCGATCATTCCTCGACGGCCCCAGGAGTTTGGCTACGATACTCGAGAGAGAAACGGCGCGCGGAGCGAGTGAGAGGAACTCGCGCACACACTTGATAGCGATAGTGATTGCACGCACACACACACACACACGGACGGCGGGTTTCGCGCGGCTCGTCGATGCTCGTCAGCGGCGAGGACGTCACGGCCGCAGGGGAAAACCGAGTTTCCTCACGCGTACGCACCGTTGTGTCGTCGACTAGATGCGGCTAATCTCGGCCCGAGCTCACACGAGGTCCGCACTCACGGACTTAGGAGCGAGCGAGCCTCGGGGGCGTCTTGACATTCTTGTTGTTGTGCATCGACTAAAGGAACGGCGAAACTGAGCGCAAGTCCGGTCCCCTCTGTCGGCTCGGCGCGCGCGAGACTGGCGCCGCCTCGCGGCGCCTGACCGCGCGGGTTCGAAGTTTCGAACTGCGGCAAAGTTTCATAAGTTTGGTTGCGACGCGGCGGCGACTGCGGGCTTTCCCCGCTAACTCCTCCTTCCCAGCCTTTGACTTGTCCTTTTTTTCGTAGGCTTGAACTTCTAAGGTCCCTTTTTGGGCTGCTTGCTTATATTGTTTTTTCGTTTGATGCTCGGTAAACTGGTTTAGGCAGCAATCGTTAAATTTGTTTTTGATGTCAGAATAGACATCGAAAATTTTGCAGCTGTATTAATATCTAATTATTTGTTGATTGTAGAATATGATATGTTTAAATTCGGTTTTAAATTATCTTAATTGATATTTACGACGTTACTGACAATATAGGTGGTATACATACACACGTTCTACTTGATTGCTTTGTTTGCGGTTTTTTTTTATTGCTTTTTCAATTTTAATACGTAATAAACATGTGATTAATTAACATAATTTGAAAACAATATTTCAACTTGCTAATTAAACCTTTGTAGGTAAATAAGAATTAAAAGAACTAATTTGCAATCAAATTAATAAGTTTACTCCGTCGAAAAAAAACGACTCCGAAATTTTTCTTCGGATCTTTCAAATTTGATCTTAGAATTTTGTTATATTCCCTTCAATCAAACAAGTACTAAAAAAAACTCCCACTTACAAAAAATAAACAAATACCAAAAAGCATAACTATCTTTACTACGTAGTAAAACTTGTATTACACTTGTATTACGAAAAGAGCATTTTTCTTCGACAATCAACACGTAACAATCCTCATGTTCTACTCAAACAATGATTATCATTAAACCTGTAGACCCGAAGAGGCGATGTGTTCAGGAACATACGTAATATTCACTCTCATGGTTTCCCGGAAGCTTTAATCACCTCTGCGCTTCGATCCACTGCTATTACGATGGAAAGCATGAGTTGCATCGCAATGACTGAATTGGAAAATCGGCATAAATCAAAATGCCAAGGGGATGCGTCTTGGTGGAGTGAGAGATCGGCGGAAAAAAGTTAAATTCGCTTTCCTACGTTTCAAATTCGCGCGATAATTTATAATAGACGCGTTTATTTACACGAGCACATTCGTAACTACAAATAAACTACGTCAAACAGATTTCATACGGCGTTTAAATTGCTTACTTTTTTATTGATAATTAACGCGTAACTTGTAATGATTAAATTCTTGTAAATAAAAGTTGTTATTCGGGATAAGACTGATTAAGATTTGTATCCAGCGCATGAATAAATTTACTCACTTGTAAGTCGCAGCTGCGCTGCTCCGTAATAGAAGATGTATTTCGTGTGAATATTTTGTTAAAAGCAATGACGTTGAAGCAACGTCCTAACTGACAGACACTTAGACCAGGACACTGAGCTACAAAAGCTGATGGTTCCAACAACGTACTTTCCGCTTGCAACGCAGAACTCAGACTGACGTCCTAGCCGTACGAAGGTCCTCCTATATACGAATAAATTTGCAATATCTACCTACCTACCTTCGAAACTGCTAAATTTTTATTGTTATTCTTTCTGAGAAGTAAGAATAAATGTGAATTGGGAGTTAAGATCCTAGTACAGACAATCTGACCTACGCTAATGGCTTTTTAATGAAATTATTTGAAATACATTTCGCAGATTGCGCATCTGAATAACTATAAATTTTAATTATTTATGACAGTAAACATAAGAATGTTAACTGATTGAGCATAATAATGATTTTTATCTTCAACACTTACTTTAAACTTTATTTAAAGAGTCACTACTATAAGGGGCTAAGTGACCCCAGATCACTTTAATCTGTCCGCACGAAGGTAGGGTTCTAGAATGGAAGGAGACCTAGAAACCCTAATTTAAAATGCAAATGAAAAAATAAATAACAATTAAAATTAAAAAATTGAGAAATTTATTAAACAACTTATTTTCAAAGTCCGGGAGAGCACCGTATTCATATACTCTGTAATTATGAGTGTAAATCAATGCATTCTTCATACATGCAGATATTATAGTAATCAAGTTAAGCAAGAGGGAATACTTTTCAAGTATTTTCTCAGTTTAAAACAATATGAATCTTTCATCTCGCATGTCTCCGCTCGATCTATCTTTATTGATCCCCCAAGCGATACGTACTACGTGCGTCGCATACTTTTTTTTCATCGAAATCAAGACAACCTCACGATTGTTCGTCAAGTTTGCTCTTAATAGTTTAAACGATTGCATTGTTCGTAGAAATAAAAAAAGTCGGAATGTGAAATCCGATTGACTGGTAAATTGTAACAAGTGCACAGGTTTTTCCTAATGGAGCCATAACGAGCGGGTATTTCCGATCGTTAGAAATTCACCGTTGCATCGCACGTTTTTCTTCTCGCGCGCGATATGGTCTCCTTGAGTGCAAGCATTTACCGATATGTATACGTATACAGACGTTCGGCTTTTCTTCGACTCCATAGGAGTGACACAATTGATTATTTTCCAACATATTAGCGCGCCGAGTTCGGATCGCGATTCATCAACGCATTTGAAACTAGCGATGCGAGTTGATTGAGCGAATTTTAATCAGTAGGCGGTGGAAAATTTTTTTAATGGTGGTTTAATAACGATCGCTGTATCGCTAGACGTTTCAAATGTTTATGTTTAATTTACTGTTAATATCTGAATGTGCTAGAATTTAAATGGCTATGATTGTTTGAAGAATATGTACTTTTCCTCGTTGCTAAATCAATATTAGCAAAATTAACGATTGTCTATTCTAATAAATAATCTTGTTTATAATTTAAATTTGAATAATTGACAAATAGAGGTCGCATAGTAATAATATCATAAATAATAAGATTCGTTTAATTAATATTGCATCTTTGAATTTTATTTCGTAATTTTTTTTATAAATTCAAATCGTATAATATGTATACATGATAACGCTACATGTTTACGTTCATAATTAAGACGATAAAAAATCTATAATTACAATATTTACACGTTTGGTTTACAATACAAAGCTTACACTACTACTCAGTTCGTTTTTAAGTGACAGGTAACAAATGTCACTGTACAT
Organism: Eurytoma adleriae; assembly: GCA_900480045.1. NCBI lineage: Eukaryota > Metazoa > Arthropoda > Insecta > Hymenoptera > Eurytomidae > Eurytoma > Eurytoma adleriae. The sequence continues at coordinate 197,444 of UXGC01000019.1, read as the reverse complement.
TTGGATCATCTAGACGCATCCGTGACGATTAAATATTTCCTCTGTAATTTTTTAGGAACATAAAATAGGCGTTACACATTCGCTCTTATTTTTCTTTTCAAATTAAAAGAAAATTGTTTTTACCTTGCACGCTTTTCTATCTATAACGTAACAAAGAGAATTAATTATTATGAAATTTTTATCACTAATTTTATTCGCTATGATGTAACTCTTTTCGTTTATAAAAAATAGATTGTTTACAAAAAGTCTGAGTATAGGAAGGCTATTAGAGTTTTACAGTATTAACTAAATGAGAAACGCAGAATCTGAAAAGGTCCTCGTTTCTCATGTTAACATAATCCTGAGATCAACTTTGATTCTCGCTGCATGAATGATGCAGGAAAAAACTTATTTAAGTTGGCTGGTGCAAAATTACATAGTTTACGATTCGGTGAAAGAGTTTGAAAGTTTGCGTTTAATTTACTTCGTGATTGACTAATATTCGAGCTAATGAATAAGTAATATACATATGATTTTTAATTCTCTACCTATCTCATTTTTTTCTTTACAATATCTTAATCTAAATTTTACTCCGTCGCGAATAAAAGAAAAAAATTTTGCTGTTGCTGAAAATTTTGAAATGAAAAACTTTCTTTTGCAATTAAGCAGGTGCGGAAGAGGTATTTATAGCATAAATAAATCCGCCTGAAATCTTGATTTAAAAAACAAATCAGTGTGATCAATGTAATTTTCTACGTGTATCAGTCATTCGAATGCCGAAGCTACCATAATGGCCCCAGCAGACGGAGTCATCGTGTCTCTTTGAATATTTCAAGCTTGCTTATAAATAATAATGACGTAGACTAGCTCCGGCTCATGCGGTTAGAGCGAAATTGAAAAACACTCGTAAATTCGATATTTACGCCGCGCAAAAGAAATGTGAAAGAGTTATTAAAAGAAGCCTACGCGCAATGAACCTTCGGGTTTCGCACATCTTTACCTAGGCTCGACAACAATAAGACACACTCACGCAAAAAGGCAATTCTTATTATTAGACGATTGAACATTAGTTTAACCAGTATACTCGCGTAGATATGTCAAGTATGATATTTTTTTACGTATACGTGTATACTTTTTTAAGTAAAAGTATTTTCCTAGATGAAAGTGAAGAAAGTGAGATTAAGTATTATATCGTGTGATGCGTACGCGTTACCACTCTAACTGCAAGTTTCGCGCGTTTTATGTACAAATTGCCTAACTACGTACACATCGCGGCTCGACGTTAAGACGCTCGCCTCCTGATGCGATGCTGCCCAAACTGTACCCGGAACATTCATGAGTTTTAATATCGACTTCCTTGCCGATTTTTCCTGTGGACACGTGCTACAGCAGGAAAACGCCACGTGGCGGCGCCAACTGCGTAGTTAACAATTCCGCGTATGTACAACGGTCACATATCTGCGATATACCGTAGCCGCAGGCTAAACTCAGGACGAGAATCCATTAACCATCCTCCGCGGCCACTCTTTACGATGTCAATTTACGTCCAACATCGTGCGAGAAAAAAAAACGGGCACGCGATTCGGGTTACGTGACAGTGGAAACCTGCCGATCGGGTCGCTTCCGACTAGGAAAGTCAGGCGCGCGCGGTGGAGAGGGCGAACGACGCGCTCTCCCGGAAGTCCTCGTCCTCCTCGTCGGCGGCGAAGGCCGTCGGGGTCGCGCCCAGCCTCAGCAGCTCGCGCGCCAGCTCCTTGTTCAGGTAACAGGCGACGTCGTACGCCGTGTAGCCGGCGTAGCTGGTGGCATCCAACTGGGCGCGGCAGTCGCGCGCCAGGTGAAGTCCCACGAGCTGCTGGCCGTGCTCCAGGGCCAAATGCAGGGCAGTGCGGCCGCCTCGTAGCTCGTGTGCCTCCACGTCGGCGCCTATTCGCACAAGGTGCGAAACAACCTCCAGGTGGCCCTTCGACGCAGCCACGTGCAAACACGTCTCGCCTGGAAAGACACAAGCAGAAACGATTTCGTCATTAGTCGGCGGGGTTGACCTTTGGGTTTTTTTTGTCAAGTGCGGGTTTTCGCGAAAAAAAATGACGACGCGACGCGTAGTCAGTAGGAAATTTGCGAATGAAGGAAAATGTAGTAAAAAAAGTGCACTGTGAGTCACGATAAAAATTGGACGATTGAACGTCTATCTCTCTTCTGAGTCATGTGCATTTTTTCTACGTTTCTTCATATTGCAAAGTTTTGCCATACGCTACGTTTACGTAATAGTGGCAAATTTGAGTTACGTACGCAATGATATTTTATTAATGAAGAGTCTATGAATCGAATACTGATACATGTTAAGCTTTTACTACACTGCGCCATTGAAGAGGTTCGTGACGTAAAAATACTATGGATTATAAAGAAGCTGAATGTTAATTGCGAGAGCCTAATAAAAGAATGAATAAATTTTGGATAAACCGTTGACTGAAATTCCTGCGTTTCATTGGATTCTGCGCGATAGAAAATCTAGAAAGAATCCTGTAAGTCGCAAAAAAAATGAATCACCGGCGAAGTACCATACCAACGATTCAAAGCTGCTGGATCGCTTAATGTTATTACTCATTTGAATGTACAAGTTTGGAAAAAAGTGAAAGGCGTGACTTTTTGTATAAAAATAAATACACCGTGGATTCTAAATTTAATTTTGATTTCATTCAGTTCCGCTTTACTGCTTCAGAATCTAAAATGACGTACTACAAGAATGGACTTGAAACTTTTGATACAATTGTTAATGTGAAGAGGGAGAAAATATTTTTCGCGCGAGAAATGCCACAGTGATATGTGGAACTGTGAATCGAAATTTGAGTCATTTTTAAATTTACGCAACGGTATTTAAGACGTAGTTACTACTCAAAAGTAGATTTCCAGACGCTCCGCCACTTTCCGGGATTCCCGGGAATTTTATCAAACTTACTGGTATCTTTTGTATAGGCACGGTATACCGTCATTCTTTTAAATGCGAGTTTTATCCTTATGATATTTAAAAAGTTTAATTTTTCTTAAAGATTAGAATTAAACTTATCTGTTGTTTTTAAATTTTGTTGAATATGCAGTAAAAAAATTAATCAAAAAATCTTATATTCGAATGTAAAATAAAATGATTCAAAATATAAACCTTTATTCCGATTAATTAAAAAATTATTAAGCAGAATTTAAAATTGGTTTAACCACGATTACAACGCGTTCGATGTCATCTCTTTACAAAACAGAATCACTTGTTTATTCTCAATGTCAATATTTGCAGCGTCAGTAATCGATTGTTTTAAAACATTTTCGCTTGCTAATTGAATGAACGAAAAAAACATTAACGAAATCACATTGTAACGGATTATTTCATGATGTCATTCACACTATTAGGCGTACGATCAACTTTCCAACTTCGCCCATATATCGCTTGGGGAATTCCAAGAGGCTCGTCCAATTCTCCGCTCGTTCGGCCTCAAACTCTACGCAACAAGAGAGTAAGATAAGACTATCAGAAAAATGATAAAAATCTTTTATGCACGAAAAGTCTCTTTACTATTTCGAGCCCTTTTTTGAATAACGACGATCTGAAATGAAGGAACAGATGCCAAAACCAACAAGTGCAAAGTAGAAAAAGGAACGACAACAAAAATAAAAATAGAAGATGGAAAAGTGACAACTTCAAGTAAATTTAATAAGTAATCTAAATTCACTTCAAACTTCAAAACCTTTTTTTGTTTTCTTTTACATTAGGATTAGTAACTTTTTCGATCATCAAAAACCACCAAAAAGAATCGTAATTAAAAATGTCGTAAATTCTCAGTGTGCAACTAAATTTTGTGTTAAATTTCAAGTAACAAGAAACTAAATTAAAAATGGACGACATGGATTTTGATTTTGACGATATGGAAACTGACTCCATGGAAGATTTTTGGAGGTAAACAAAAATTCCTAACCTTCTGTAAAAACCCAACACCCGCAAAAATGATCACCAAGACATCCACAGTTACAATCACGCGTGGGTTCTTCCCACGGTCACCGGCGCGAGCGCAAAAGAACACGATACTCTTTCCATTCAAACTTCCCAACCAAAAACACGCACACACGCACACGTAACAAAAAATGAAAATCCTCGCTCGTTACGCTTGCACAGTTACTCGTACGATCGCCGAGTAACAGTAAATAACCGCTCGTATACCCGCCGTACTAGCTACGACGACTATGACCAGGAAATGGACGGCTTCTTCAGCCGCAAGGAGGAGAACAAAAAGCCGGCCGGTGGCGACGGCTGCGACGCCTCGAAGAAGGCTGCACCCGATAAAAGTTGCCCGCAGCCGCAGAAGGTGAATCCCGGCTGTCCGCCGAACAAGCAGCCGCGCTCCGTCTCGTACCCGGAGAAGAGCAAGCCTAGCTGCTCGCGACCGGGCCATACAACCGAAGTCACGAGGGCCGCCTGCGGGGAACCCGCCTGCCCGAAGAAGGTGAAGCGCAACTCGTGCGTGAAGAAGAAGAGGAAGAAACCGTCGTGCGGCAACGTCGAGAAGCGGCAGTGCCGCAAGAAGCAAAAGCTGCCGCGCTCCGGCAACCCCTTCATCATATTCTTCCTGAAGATGCTGCAGAGCTCGAGGAAGCAGGCGTGCGAGGTGGCGCGCGAGGCCGGCAAGAAGTGGTGCTGCATGTCCAGGTCCCAGAAGAAGAAGTACGAGCAGATGGCCTGCATGGAGCGACGGCGACGGTGCAAGAAGCAGCAGCAGGAGGCGCGCAAGGCGAAGCGCAAGTGCCGCTGAAGTCTCTACACATTCACACACATACGGACGCATACACTCACGCAAGCTCCCTGTCGCGTGATCGATCGTGCGATAGTGCAAAGCCTCGTGGAACTCGTGTAAATTATTCGCGCGACACGGCAAGACGTGCAGCCGCGTCTATTAATACATCTCATAAATAATAAATATTCAAAAAATAGAAAACGAGAAAAGAGAACGCAGCCATAACTTCTTTTATTGCGACGATAAGGGCTAATTAAGCGGCGACTTTTTTTCGACGCGACGCAGCACTCCTCAGGAAATCATTAGGAGCCGGCGAAATCTCGCGGGGCTGATAAAAATCGTACGAGAGAAGAGCGAGGGGCTCGGTCGAGGCCGGCGCGCTTATCGAAATCAGCGGCGACCGTTGACCTTCCGCAGTTTTCTGCCGCAGTCGCTGCACATGCGTATAATCACTGCTGGGGAGGCGCTGCGGATTTTACGTGGATTTCCGTCGACTCGCGTTTCGATCGGGCCTTTTCGCAACGTGTTTATCCGCTGCCTTAAATTTTCCTCGCGATATCGCTGATTCTTCGAGCGCCTTACTTATCGCGGGCGCCAGTGACGCGGCTCGCCGTTATTTACGTGTAGTCGCGGATGGCAAGGCGAGAGGAGAGTCACGCGGTAGATAAGAGATTTTTCGGGTCGTTGCGCAAATTTCGACGTGCACTTTCTCCGCGGCAAATGGGCTAATACTTCTATTGGGCTGTTTTATTTCTGAACTTTTATTCTGTGACGCGCGATTTGATTAAATTTGCTCGCGGATGATTGAGCACGGCGATAAATTAATTTTCGAGGAACTATATGGAGCGCCGCTGATAAAAATATAACTTTACGGTCGATAAATTGTCGGTGTGTAAAGGTCGATCGCTTTTTTCGTGCGGCGTAAGTATGTAAAGTAGAAATGATGATGGCATCGGTTCAGTGGCTTTCTTTTTTTTTCTACCAACGCGCGCTTTTGTAGGTCAGGAAACCGCGGCGCGTATAGCGTCACGTTTACGCCCGGGATTACCCGAACTTCGATTTCACTTGTCGGCTATTTCTAGACACGTGAACAAGCGGAAAAACCTAAAAAGAAATTCGAACTTGTGCTTTCTTCTAACGATAGCGGGTTATACATATGCCCCGTCATTGGAGCATTTGTACTTGCGCACAATGGAAATGTTATCGTAGCGTGGATCTAATAGTATCGTTTGCTTGTAACGTAACACGTACAAATGAGTCTAATGATGATATTTTTAACAATATTGATCTGCGATAAAAAAAATGAAAAAGCAAATTATAGAAAATATGAATATTGCAATGTCGATAAAAACTTGTGAGTAGCTCAACATGTATCAGTAATTAGTCATGATAATAAATTAAAAAATTTTAATCAAACTCACCATGATAGTTGCGTTGTTCTAAATCTTGTGGCACATTTGGCAAATTTCCATTGATGAAACTTTTTTCAAACTCTGTGAGTGGTTCCGTTAAGGCTTTGGCACAATCTAAATAGCCGTGTAAGCTCGCTAGATGAAGTGGTGTGTTGCCTTGCAAAGTCCTGACTGAAAGATTGGCACCAGCAAGAACTAATCTTCTCACAATGTTCGGCTGATTAGTGAGTACTGCAAGATGCAGAGGTGTCTGTGCATCGTCGTTTAAGATGTCCAGAAGGCACGGATGTGGTGTTATATTGATCAAATTTAACGAAGCTATTTCAAAACCTTGAATGATTGTGCAGTGTAAAACCCTAATAATAAAAAAGAAGGAAAAAATAAATTAGTAACTTTTTTTTTATCTTTTTTTTAGAATTATCATGTGCAAGCATAAAATTAGTTGGATATTTTATGAATTTTTTTATAAAGTGTAATAAAAATAATTAAAAATTCATTACGTGTCATTTATGTTAAAGGAATTTCCCATGATAATTGTGCTAATAAGAAATATTGAAACAATGAATTATCATCATAAAGAACTATTGGGTTTTTCCCAGTAAAGCCACTACATAGATATAGATACTGCTAGTGTTTCTTGCTATTTTAAAATAGAGTCTACATAAAATAAGAAACACATTTTTATAATTCTAACATATTAATAAAAATTCAAGTAGATGTTTAAGCGCAAAAGCATACATTTATAAATAATTTATTGATTACTTACGTATCACCATCATCGTTTTGTGAGAAAAACAGTTGCCAGGGTTCCCGAATGGATTCTTTATCCTCCAAACTTGCAGTAGATACTTTTCCAGAATCGACGTTTACTAACTTTGACTCCGGTATGGAGTTGATATGTTCCAAGCACAACTGTTGCAGCGACAATTGACTGAAAGTGTCGCTGAGACCCAAATCCACGCCACTGTCCATACCCTTAGTAGCTTCCAAAGCTGGCTTTATCTCCTCCGACATTGAGCTGAGCGAAAAGTCAGAGCTACTGCTACAGCAAGTGGAGTTGCTGCCGGATATGAAACCAGAGTCTCCAGTGGCTGAGTTCAATTGGCAAGAGTCAGTGGCATCGAAGCATTCTGTGAAGCCCTGAGGTAACGGCTGCTTCCACATCTTCGCTTATGTCCAGTCACAGGCCTAACAGAAACTGCCTGCGAATCCAGACAGCAGCTTGTGTATATCACCAAATCTTCAGCGACGAATGGCACTATGAGTTTACTCTGACGCGGCGAGAACTCGGGGCAGAGTTGCTACCGCGACGAGAGCTGCAATCGATAGAGCGTCGTCCGGAGAGAGCGCGAGATCAGCGCTGGAATCAGTCCGGAAGGAGGCACGGCTGCACCGACGGCGCGACTACCAGTAGTCCCTTGTACTTGCTGTCCAGGTAGACCTCGCAATCCGAATCGAATATCATTCCCACGCGACGCGTAAGTTTGCGTTGAGCTGCGGCTCGGCACTCGCGGTTTGAGACGCTGCTTCGCTCGCGACTGGCGCTCGAATGCTCGAACGGCAGCCCGCGGCTCGCGCTAATACCCCGCGCGCGTATCAGCCTCTTGCGGAATCGGGGAAATTTTCTCATTCCGTCTCTGTCGCGCCGCGCGCTCGCCGTCCCGCTCTGCGAGCTCCACTCCCACCCCTGCACCCATGGATGTCAGGATATGTGCCTAATTGTTGCGGCTCCGAACTGCCGCGCGCGAGCCTCTAGCGGCGGCGGCGGACATTTCCGAGAAACGAAGCCGCGCGGCGGCGGCCATTACGATCAGCATCGACTGACGATAACTCACTACTGCGCGGGTCTTATCCAGTGCTGCTGATGCTGTGATGGGGCTTCGACGTTGTTCCAGACGGTGCCGTTGCCTGCCTCCGCGTCACTTCGAGACCGATTCAAATGGAGAGGAAAACCAATTTTGCGGTGGATTCAACAATGCGGACTACCTGCTTCGATTACCGAGATTGCAACGCGGTGAATCATGGCCAACAGGAGGATTTTTGACGGTTGGAAAAATGCTCTGCGAGAGAGCTTCATCGAGCATCCAAGATGTCGGTTCCGGCTTTGTGCAGGTAATAACAAATGCATTCGTTCCATCAACGGATTCTACATTTTAATCTGATTTTGCTCTTTTAATTTTATTTATAATAAACACACTAAATTTATTTTATCTTTGTTCAATATAAGTTAGGATGAGGTAATTATTGAAACTAAAGAAAAAGCACACGCATTTGTCGAACTAATATGGCGAAATTGACACTACACCCATATCTAATGCGATCGTGAAAATTAAAATTGGACAAAATGAAAAAAGCAAGGTAGGCAAAAGTCTAATGCAGAATCAAGGTAATAACAGAGAGTAATTTACATCATTATTTCCTTAGGCTATCAAGAGACCTTCATCTTCCTATGGAACCAATGAAAAATCTGACGAATTGTGTGAAAGTTATCATAGCGCCGGACGGCGACCTTGCAAGATTAAAATACACGTAGGTATACAATACATGGCATAATCTGCCTAAACAATATTTCATATAAGTTTTCAGCCAAACTTCAGTATTTTAAGAAAAAGATTGATCAATGAAGGTCTAATTTAAAGCATACGTATAATATCTCAAAATTGCAAATGAAAGTTTGTTTACTTTAATTTACGTAATATACGAATGTCATATTAAAATGAGGACATAGCAAAAGAAATACCCAGAGGAGAGCACTGTACTCTGAAAATGAAAGTCTTATGCATTACAGCTAAAGTATTAATTGACTTGGTCAGTTGTTAAGTAACTATATTAGATATGCGTGCATTCAATACACAAGAAAATATATATTTTACAAAAACGGTTTGTGACTGTGAATAAGGATATTTATGACTTTCAATTACGTATGATTAATTTAAAAACGCGTACTTTTAACATAAATAACAAATTTTTACTGATTTAATAAGGTTAATATAATTAATTTTTTATCAATTTATAAGTTTAATAAACCATGTTGCAGTGCGAACAATTTGCATATTTTTATTGCTTTAAAAAATGAACTAGTAGGATGTCTAAATTAATAACGCGCTTAAAATAGCTGATTCACGGTAAAGTGATATGGTGCACTTTTAAAAAATTCCGATAGTACTAATCTAAATTAAATCTAACATACTAAATTTCAATATGAAAACATTTGATTTTCTGTAAATTTATTATCAGTATGTCGTGAATCGATGAAGCAAGCTTCACTTTGAAACACAATTTAAAATTTAAAAAAAGTGACATTAAACGCATTTAAAGGGGAGAGAAAATTTTAAGAATTTAACTGCAAGCAAACGATAAGTGCATTTTAATGGCTTTTTCGTTATTGCTGATCGAATGCAAAATAATTATTTGAGAATTAAATATAAGCTTGTGAGAAGATAAAAAATGGGAAGAACGGACACGCAAGCAATATGCTGCGAGAAAAATGGGCCGCGTTGCACTTCTCCTGTACATGTGTAATGTGCGCATAGTACCGCGTGAAAGCGTCGCATCGGTCGGACCGGTCGAAAGGTCGCTTTTCCACCGAACTCACTGAATCATAACACGAAGTGCCTTAACTAATTGACTAATTTAAAAGCTTTGTGACACTTTTTATTAAATGATATTATTTATTAAAAATTGAAACTAGATATCCGCTGTAATTTACAAAAATATTAATAATGAAAGAAGTGGATTCGGACGCACGATTGCAGTTGGAATAAAAAGAAAAAAGAAAATTTGTAATAAACTATTAAAATTTAAGCAAAAGCGTAGCAAAAGTTTGATAACTTATTTACCGCATTTGCGTGCCAAACGTACGTTTTAAGTCCTTTTTTTTTAAATTTAAATTTATCGTCACGAATAAGTATATAGCGATGAATACAAAATAAGATAAGAATACATATAGGCACACAGAGAAGTAATAACTGAAACTGAGTAAATGACATAACGCAAAAAGAAGGAGGCACGCGTCGGTAGTAAAATGTTTTTGAAGAAAGCGTCGGTATAGTGTAAGAGCGACGTAAGCTATCCCGCGCACTGTGCAGTCTGCAGTCCGCCTCACCTAGTGTACCCGCCGACTCACACAGGCTCGATTCAACGCGGCAGCACGTGTTCGTGAGCATCTGGCCGCACGCCGAGGTCCGTGAGTTGTGGCGCGTCTCTCAGTGCGAGGATCACTTTCAGGCGGTTCGGGCGGCCACCTTCGATCTCACTCACGGTATACACACACGCACACACGCACACGCCTGCATTCTTCAACTAGAACCGCGCCAAAAAGCTCGAGGGTGATAATTTGTGATTCGTGCTGGTGACTCGTGCCTTAAGCATTTTTCTTTACTTCTCTGTACAAAGCGAATCTAGAAGGCTTATAGTGTTCTTTTAGCGGTAATCTTTGTAGTACCTTGAAAAAGGGAGGAAAGCAAGCGTGAACTCTGGGATTTCAAGGCCGCGTGAGAAAATTGAATTTAATACGCATTCGGCTATAATTATGTTCAAAGCAATGGTTGAGATGCGTCTTTGGAAATGTTCGAGACGATTGATAAAGTAAAGTACGGAATTGTTGACGCATATAATAAACAAGGCCTTGCAGTCCACCTGGAGAACGTGTAAACATTTCAAAATCGTTCGAGTAGATTTCCATCAATTAGACGTATTTTACGTCGATTTGCTCTTTTATTAGATGCATTGATGTTGATATTTCAAAATAGGCATCGCGTATATTGTTGATGGAATACACGTACCGTTTCTGTAAGTTTGTTAAAACGTTAAAATAGTTTTGAAACACAACACAACAGCTAATTAAATAGAAATTGAAATAATTTCACCAATTTCACCACAAACTTGTGAAAAAGGCTTTTAAAATTTCAACAGGTGCAGCTCGTTCAGCATTAAGTGTGTGTACATAAAAATTCGAATCGTCATTAACAAATGGAATCTCTTCTAAGTCTACGTGCTAACAGTGCAGTCGACGTTCCTTTATCTTCAACATATACAGATTCAGGAATAGATTGAGTGTCTATAAGTGTGATCGAGGAATCTGGACTGTTTCATTCGCGACGTGTTGCTTTATTGAGAACGGGAGAAAATCCAAGAGAACGGCAAAACGAGTACCGCCTGTCGGCGGATCCACTTTACCTCTTGCTTTTGTTTACGCCTCCATGTTATACCTGCTTCGACCTTTTTCTTCTCGCTCATTATTTATTTGTTGTACTCTTCAATCAATCGATATTGCAACACTAATTTGCAGTGTCTTTTGCATTTATTAGGTGCAGTTCATCATTAATTATGACATTGAAAATAATCATAAGTAGCAATTAAGTTATGTGATGCGGTTAAAAAGAACTGATTATTATCAAAGGAAAATGTGATGCATTTAATCTTACTGGGAGAATTTCATAGTTTTATGCGTTAAAATTTTTTCTCAGCAAAAATACTTTTTATATTTCTCGAGAATTTCAATTTGTTTCCATGTTTTACATCTTGATTTGACTTCAGTTGTTTAAAAAAACTCCACTCCCTCTAATTATCTGTAAAATAACTGCTATTGTAAAAATTCCGTCGAGGCAAATTGTCTACGTCGCCTTTTCCCATGACGCAAACTCAAAATTCGAACCATACAAAGAATGAATTACCAGGCTTCTTAAAAGGAAAAGTGACGCACGGTGTACACTGATAAGTACACCAGTACATTATATTTCAAATTTGGTGAAAACTACCGCACGAAGTACAATCTGCAAAAAATACGCAAATCGATTTTACTTATTTAACGAAATCAAAATAAGAAAAATTCATTTTCAAGCACTAAGCGTAGTTTAAATTATAATAAGCATATTTTAAAAATACAGTTTTTTACACAAAATTTTTTTTCCACAGGCCGGGAAAAATGAGTAACTGACGAACAAGGAAGAAGACGCGATTTTCGGCTTGGGAACCATATAGCGGCGGTGCAACTGTAACCCAAGCTGTTACACTTTTCGTAAATTCGACTGCGGCATGATGTCCAGCATAAAGGAAGAAGAACTGCAGCGGGAGAGGATTAAAAGGATGTTCAGCTGGAGCAATGGGATAACGAGGTATTTTATTTTTCGTTAACGCTAGCTTATTAACTGCCTAATTCGAGTTCCTACACCCATTTGGCGGTGGCGCGGGGAACCGGTCAGTGCGCTGCTTACGTACAGTACTGGAATGTGAAAAGACACCGGCCGATAAAAGAAAAAAATTCATCTCTGCAAATGGAGAAGCCATGTGTTAGCTTCCTTACCTAACTGACTTTCCAACGGATCCGAGCAAGGAATACGCGCGATACGTCGATATCGCCGCAAGCAACAATATCATCTTCTGGGACTTCATAAAATTGGAAATGGCCGTATTGCAAGTGCGAGCTTGTCGTTGAATTTTGACCTACAGCAAACATTTAACGGTTTACTAATGTTGTCCCATACCCCAATTAAACTCTGCCATATACCTGAATGCAGTCGTAAGTAGGACTTTCTACTTTCTTTCTAAATTTTAACGGTTCCTATATGGCATTTCCGAAACGTGTATACCGATACTTACTTCTTATGTACATCCACGATCTCTCGTATAGATAAACACGATATTTGCATATTTTATTAAGCTAAACTCATTTTTTACCGCTTAATAATAATCGTTGCAGTTAGTGATATTTTTCACTAATAAAAACATATTAGGCAAAATTAATTTCTATGTATTCCTTTATTGATAAATTGTAAAAATATTAATGCAATTTAACCAAAGTGAATACTTGAATGCAGCTACATTTTACCTCTTAAAAATATGTTGACATTTCTGGTAGTTACTGCATAATAATGAATACTTGAATTGAGGATGTTAACTTGAAATTTGCAACATATCGTTAATTTTAAATTCACTTAAATTCTGGCTTTTAGTGTATACGGTTCGTTGATCACTCGAGTACCTTTGAAAAAGCGGTATGAATTACCACCGTTAGCACAATTGCATAGTAAAATGATACATCATTTATATTTCTTTTTATTGTACTAATTTTTTCATAAAATTATATTTTAAGAATTCCTTTTCATTGATTAAATTTTTTCAAAGATTTATACTTAATTTTATAAGTCTTTTATCACGAATGTATTCTTAACATTTATATTATGATTTTCTTTTATCATTGGCAGTCGCAGAGTTTGCAAATTTAAGTGTACGATTATCGAGAGAGCGATAAGTATATAAAGTGAATAATAAAAGATAAAAATTTTAATGCAGATTGATTGTCATTTACACACAATAGGAGACACAGCATTGAATGACATATTAATGTCAGTCCACTAAAGTGTTAAGAAAGTTTTCGAAAAATCATATTGAATATTTAACCACATTGAATGGAATCTTTCAGCAGAACATCTGACTTACCGATTAGCTTTACTCCTCAAGAAATGAAACAGAGATGGCAGCACAAACTTTGTTGGGAGCCCGGGACTTGTACCGATTTTCATCAGTTTCTTGTACCTTACAAGCGAACCGGTCTTGGTTTAATTATTCATCTAATCAGTATTTGATATTTTATACTAAAACAAGAATAATATTAGCAAATGTCGGAAAAGAACACTAGAGATTGCAAATTCCGATTTTTATTATTCGATTCACGGAATCACGGTGGTTTATTCAATTCTCATGAACGACCGGCCAATCAAGTACTGATCACGTATACGTACAAGTACGGACGTATACCTCTCGCTCTCTTATCCTTCCTAGGACTTATATAATGCGCAACAGCAGCCGGATCGATAAATTTTCGTGTTTCAAGTTATATATTCAACAAGTTTAAAGATGACTCAATAAAGTTGAGCACCTCTACTGCCCCGAGCGAAGTACTTAATGAAAAACAAAAACTTGTTTTCTTCTCATTCACGAATTACGGTAGATCAACTTTCGATGCGCACAATCCCAATCGCATTGCCAAGATGCGACTTGATCGACAGTCTTTCTCTACTTTTTTGGAGCAAAATTTCATTCTCGATCTTTTGCGATTTCTTTTCGCTGCGAAGGTCCGCAAAATTTGAAAAGGACGAAGCCTTTAAATGTCGATTCGAATTTTGTTTTATGGGAAGCTTCCGCGTAAGTGCAGCAAGAGTGACACAATCGATAATTGAGCAATTTTGATAATTTTCATTGCTTTATCGCAATGAAGAGGTGGCCGCACGATTCCACTGCTCTTGTAAGCTTAGTTCCAATATGCCGCCGTTACTACGTGACGTAAGTTGTTAGAAAGCAACTTCAATATCTGCGCGGGATCCTCTTCGTTCTGCCCCATTCTCCGTCTTGACAATCTGGATGTTCTTTTGATTTTTCCCCACTTTTTATAATGCATCGTAGTAAATTAATTGCACATTTTTATTTCACAAAAGTTACTCTCACTTTTTCGCAAAAATGACTGCGTGCTCAGTGACCTGTTCGGTAAACATTGCCGCATTGTAAAAATTACGACTTGTCGGAGTAATTTTCACAACTCCGTGCGGTAATTTTTACCAAATAGATCGCTCGATCCTAAGATTCCCGAGCACCTTGCATTAATATTTACAAATAAATTCTTTCCGCGCACTATTTGTTACTACTACACCTACGCAGCTGATACATTAATTCCGAAATGCATTGATTGATTCGCTCGAAGAAATGCCGCCAGGAATCGAAAGATCCGAAAAAAATTATCTCGAAAGTTTGAGAGTGACAGGTGAGCGAGCAGCAAAGATCCGGTCGTCCTCGGACGCGGCGCACGCGAACTCATACCCGACGAGCCTCGTGGACTTTCTCGCGCAAAGCGCAATTGTGCAACGGTCAACGTGATGTAATCTGACCGGGCGATTAAATAACTCGAGGATGGTGCATCGGCTACCGATGCCCATTGTCCCGCTTCGGCTTAATGGTGCGCGCAATCTAATGAAAATTGTCCGTACACCCCTCCACACCTGGGAATATTCCGCGTATTCGCAGTTCAAGTGCAGCGGGTTCGAGTCGCGGGTGCGCGGCCGACACGATGACTGCGAAGTGCAGAGCAGTGAACCTCTGAACTTGAATGAGGGCTTAAATAGTTTCGATGTATTAGTCAAGGCTGCGGCTCTTACCTCTCGTGTTTCTAATTTTCTTTCGTTATGCAACCACCTCGGGCGGACGAAAAATGTTTCGATACAATTCGAGCGTTCGAGTTGCTTATTAAATAATAAATACTCGCGGTTTATTTATAAACAAATGCAGCGAGTCTATGAAGAGAGATGGACTGGAAGGAGTAATAAAGTAATCAAAAGGCCGTTGAACATCGATTTTACTGACGAGGTATACGTTGAACGGTAGGCTAGGAAAATAATAGTCAATTAGAGAAGTGAATTAACAGTGGCGTTTATTTGCTTCTTAGAACTATATAATTACTCGAGTTTCTTCTTCTTTTAAAAATACCAGCGTAAAAGAATTATTGAAGACAACACCGCTCTTTCCAATTTCTCACCCATTGAACACATCAAAAAATCGTTTAGCGCGAAACAGTTCATTTTAATTAGCGCTTTATTGTTTAATAGTTCAATTTAATTACTACCTCAAATAACAATGCACGTTTGGCCTTTAGCTATTTCGTTTAAACTTCTGTCTATTTCATGTACTTTCTTCGAATGATCAATATTTTTTTCTCTCGAGAGTACTACTGACGTATGAATTATAAGTTATGTAAAAATAACACGCTCAACGATGCTCGAAGCTAGCTGTTTTGGCGAGGTGAAAAAAAAGTGTACGCGAATCCTTTTACGCGATGCGACACGCGACCTTCGCGTAATGAAGTCGCGTTGTCGCGACGGTGTGCAACGAAAAACGGCAGAACAAACAAGTGGTATCGGCGATTAAAGAGCTCAATCGCAGTAGCGATTTTCAAAAAAGCTGCCTCTGATTATACATTTCCTTGACGTTCATCACAGAAACGAATGACGCGCTCCGTGGATCTCCGCGCGTACATCTTTTTTTTTTAACTAACAAAAATGCATTACTAATAGTGTATTTCCAAATTTTATCATCAGCGTATCGATCATAATTATCTTGCCATTTGTCATGGAAGAACGACATTGACTCGCCTTCGTAGAATACACTGATATTTCTGTATATCAAGAAAATCCTTGATACGTCTAAAAATCCTAGGTGAATTGAAAAATAGCGGATGTTGTACAATAACGCTAATTTTAATATATTCGTAAGTAGTCGAGATACGAATAGCTAAGAAAATTTGTTGTACAAATTTCGACGCAAATAAAGAAAAATTTGTAAAAATTACAAAGATAAACTTTGTAATGCGGGAATAATACAATATTATTGTTTATGAATCTCGAAATGACGATGATAGATTGAGAATAGACAAGCAGGCAGTTCTTTTTATTACTACTAGACACCAAGACGAGTCATTTTTGCTACTTCCCCAGGGTCGCTAGAGGTGAAGGACATTTTTCCACACGTGGCCGTAGAACAGAAAAACTCGTCGTAATTTTCTTCATACGCATCAACATTAAGATGTTAATTAACCGACGCCAATAACTATCGCATAATTTGCTTTATGTAGTAAATAAATACCTGTAACTATCAAGCTGTGAAACGCAAATCTAAATATAAAAAAATTATACGTACAGTATAAAAAGGTTTCAATTTCAAATGAGTTTTAGAGATGATAATGTACTCATCTTGTGAATTCAATAATAAACGAGTTATCAAGAGGAAACTAAAAAAAGGAGCTTAATTCGATTAAGCTGATTTTTTTAATGAACGTGTAGCTATAAAAAGAATCACAGTTGTGCGTTTTGATTGAATGAAGCAATTTCTGTACGGACAATTAAATGCGGCATCAGTTTTCGCCTGCACTTGTCTCCGCGTATTAGTCGAGAAAAATACTGTCATCGTGAATCAAGCAATTTCGCGGATTCAGTGCGTCACCTGCGCGTCGTTCCGCTTACCTTAATAACATTCAAAACGCCGCGCCGATGTAGGTTATTTAAAATAATTTAAAACTATTCACCATGTAAATTTAAGCCGTGGAATAGTTAAATAGTATAACTGTATCATCAGGGCGTTGCGACACGAGACTCGGATCATTCGTGTAGCAGCAGCCAATCACCTTATTCACGCACTTTCCCCTCGGCATAAAAAGAAGAAGATCGAGACGAAATCCAACAGTCATCGCGCTCGATTAAAAGCGAGAAGAATTTTCCCCGAGCAGCGCGCGCGGTACCAGGTGTATAATGTCGGTCGAAAATTCGAACAAAGACAGCCAACGCAGGTACTTAGCGCCGAAGCGAATGTAAAAGCTCAGTCTCCGGGATGAGAGGCGCTTTTTCGGGGAATACCGAACCCCCCGGCTGATTTGTATGTCCCTCGGCGCGGCGAATTCCCGCTCCCGCAGAAATAAAAGGAGGAGGCCGGCGCGCGCGCGTATCGGCCAATTGGCGAGGCAACGCGCGTTTCTCTGACGTTATTTTGTAACGCGAACGAACGAAAAGGAAAAAATGAAGAAACGCGATTGCGAGTGCGATTCCGGCGTTTCGCCTCTCGCGCCGCCGCGAATCCACCTTCCGACGTTACAACCGCGTGGAATGTGCATCGAGACGCATCGGCCGAAGCCGCGCGAACGCCGCGGGTATATTCGGGCGCGTCACCGGCGAACTCAGTGGAAACGCAGAAATTTTGCAGCGCCGACCATTGACGCGCATCATCCGCGGCGTCGCGTCAACTCGTAAAAAACGAGGCTGAGTCGCGAGAAGGCCATCCGAGGCGGCCGTACACATGCCGTCCAGCGGAGCTATGTATCAGAGACCCACCGCACGTCCGCGCATAACTCGTCCCGCGCTTTTTCGACATTTTTCTTCCTGCGCTGAAGAAAAAAAACAGAGGAGGACAGAAGCTGGATGCGTGACGTCGCCTCTCCTCGCTAATGCAATAATATATAAGCGCAAGCGGAAGATTCCGCAAGACGTACTGGACTTTTTGCCCCGGTGCTTTTGACCTTTACCACTCGCTGAGTCGCCCGGGGATCCCCCCGTAGAGGCAGATGTCCTATTTTTTTACAGCAATTTTCTTGAGTTTTCGGAGCTCAACAAATGCCGGATATTTCTATGTTGCCAATTTGACAGCGTGTTAAAATACCGTAAGATTGGGCATAAAAACGCGCGAGAGCGGTAATAAGGTCTACTTTAGGAAATAGAGAATAATTTTAAACATAACAACGATAGTGCTTTTGTTATCAGTTTCTTAAACCTTTCTTGTATTATTGTGGAAGGTTATATTTTGTATTAATAAATACATTATGTAAGTCGAAATTCGATTGATACGTGGTAAATATTCTGATGAGTAAAGAAAGACTATCTGCAGCTTCAACGGTTGTTCAAGTCAAACTTCTCATATATTCAATCCTCTTTATCCTATAAAAATTTATACTCTCACTTTTTGCAAAAATTACTAAGTGCTCAATAATAAAAAGTGAACCGATTGATGAGAATTAACACTTGAGTAATTTTTACCTATCACATCACTTGATTCTAAAATGACTGACCAGTCAGTACTTTTTACCGCAGAAAATTATCTCCGTACATATTTATAAAAACTGCTGCAAACGTTCGATACATTAACAAGTACAACTTGCCTTCCTGGAGTATTCCTCTCAAGACGATTAAAAAAAACCGCAACATTTAAACAAAATTTCAGTAGCGAAATGAACGAATTCGTAGAAATTTGGCCGATCGCGGACTGTCGACGAGCCAAATTAACGGGACACTGGTGCTCGCTGCCGGGAATCCGGGAAACGATTGTGTTTCGCCTCGCGTGGTGCGCGCGTAACGTAATGCGATTACTCGCTCGCGAGTCGATCGGGTGCAAAGGAAAGCTCAGCCGTCGGTTACGTCTACCACGCGTACGCCGGAAAAATCGATTCGAACCCGAGCTTTTAGCCCGCGCGACGCAACGCGCGCCTCCTCACCTTCTACGGGGCGACCGCGAGTGCGCGAAAGAAAAGAAAAAAGCGCGGACTCGAAAATTAGGCAGCCGATGGCCGAGCGAAGAATCGGCAAAGCACGCACAGGTGCAGCGGGGCGGAGGGGGGGAGAGGCCGCCGTGCAGCCGAGCAGGAAAGAAAGGGGCATCGGGCCGGGGGGGTCTCGAAGGCGGACCGCTGCCCCGGGAGAAAGGAGATTCGGTGGCGCGGCGCCGTAGGTGGGGGCCTCGCCGGCGGAGCGCGCGCCGTCCGCGCTCAGTCTCGCGGCAGGACTCGCGGTCACTCGTCGCGCACACGTCGCGTCGTCGCTCGCTCGCCACTCGTCGTCGTCGCGGCTCGCAGAGGCGCCCAGGGCCCCCCAGACCGCAGCGGCGCGCAGTGTGCCCGAATCCGGAGTGTGCGCCATTATCCGTAGTAACGCGAGGTTGTGAGGTTCGGGGCTTGACGGTGAGGATCCAGGGACCCCCGCGGACCAGGGCTGATGAGCGCCGGTGAGGGCCTCGAGCTCAGAGCGCACGGGAGTGGAACAAAGAGCCGCCGCGCGAGCTGCCGTCTGCTCTGAGGGGAGAGCTGCTTAGAGAGCCACAGGTAAATAAAGCTCGAGCGCCAGCGATTTTCGGTGTCGGGGTACCTACCGACTTTTTTATTTCGCACCGGAGCTGCGAGGTTCTCGGGGGGGAGAGGCGTTTCTGGACTTTTGATTTTGACGAGGCGTCGAGCGGGTAACTTCGATGCTCGTACGCCGGACGATTTGACTTATGATCGGAAGCGCCGCGGGAATTTTAATGCGACTCGCCAACAGAAGCGTCGCAATACCTCGCTCATGCTCCGTTCTCGATTTACGATGTGGCTATCGCTCATAGTTTGACTCTATGAGAGGGACGCGTTGGCCATTGATAAATTTTGATATTGTAGGGGACTCGTAGGTTCGTTATGTGATCTAAAAAAGTAGATCGATTTGTAAGGAAAATTGTTGATTCTGTAAAAGATAAATAAATCGCATATCTCTTCTACACTTATCAAAGAACAAATTTTAAATATCTTCCTCTTGTGAAAGATTCCGTGTAGTAGTAGAACGTTCTAATAAAAAATCAATTAACGCTTGCTTCTAGTACGTGTGTAAGGTGCGATAAACCTTAACTATAGCTCCTAGGTGTGTATCGATTAATGAAACTTAAGCAGAACACCACGAAAGGTCAATGTCGACATCATTAAAAATATTTTCCAAAAGATCCTTTATATACGATTAAAACTCGATAAATAATTTAAGCAAAGCTTACGTGCTTAATCTAAAAATTCTGTCGTCTGATTGTTCAAATAATCGTCTTCTTATTTTCAACATTTCAGTCGCCATGAATCACGAGTCATTAACATTAAGACATGATTTTCATGAACAATATTAAAAACCATTATTTTGCATCTGCAGTAAATATTAAACGAATGTATGCATTTCGTTTAAAATGGACAAAACATTATTAATAAAATAGTTATGTAAATATTTGTAAGAAAGGAAAATGTCGATAAATTATGATTATCTATTTCATCTTGAACTGTAGAACCAACTGATCGCGTAATTGAAATTTCACTAGCTTTGGACATCAGCTGATTAACTAATTTTGGTATCGCAACAAAGATTAACTCTAATCAATCATAACGTATGTACCATTGTTGTCATCTACTTATTAAGAAAATATACCTTTGTAGCGTCTTCGCACTGGCATCTTCCCCCACCTCGTCGTACAGCAAAGTAAACTAGAATCGTGTATCCTCAATGTCTAATGATATTTATATTTTATTATCTGATAACGTCGGCCATAACAAGAAAATATATGAGGAAAAAGATCGTTAAGCACGTCTTCCTTCTTTCCTTTCTTTCTTGTCCAGATAGAATTGTTTTCGTTAAGGATAAAGAAACAATTGGCGGACGACTTCTCATATACACATTGGGGTCAATAAATAATTAATAAAGAAAATTACGTCTGGACGTGTTTGTGTGTGCGCACGGCGATCGATGAGAAATGAGTCTCCGTTAAAGGCTCTCTGACCCTACCCCCGCGATTAGCCCTACATTGCAACGTCTATTTTTTACTCGGTTCACCAACCTGCTTATACTGTTTGTTCTTTTTCTCTCCGTTTATATCTATTTTTACATTTCTGCACAGAATCTATTAAATTAAAGTTAATCTAAACGTTGGTGTTTCTTTAATTGAAACAAATTATTTTATATGTACTAGTCATTAATAACAATAATAATAGCAAATAACTCGGCCTGAAGTATAAAGCTGAAATGAAAGACACTGAAGTTAATACCCATAGTTTTATTTGCAGATAAGTATAATCAATTGATTTTTATATGAGGAAGTGGATGAATATTTCCCGAGGTAATTTGTTAAACTTTTATATTCTAATTATATTAATATGATCGTTTAACATTTAGTCTTTCGATTATTATTTATTTCTTCAATAAAAATTCCATAGTAAAATATATTACTACTTTGCTTTCCTCGTTATTTTTTCTCACTGCTCTACATCTGCCTGTATTGTGGTAATAGGATTATTAATTTTTTTTTGAATAATTAATTTTTTCTTACATATTTTAATATTCACATCGCAATTAAAGAAGAATATTTAATGAAAAAATTGATAAGAAGTTTCGAGCTGGTTTGGCGTTCCTGCCTCGTAAAGGAAAACACTGAAAATGATTTTTAATGATTTTCCTAGAAAACTTCCGTTTTTACAGCTACACTTTTTGCGACACTTTATTGCAATATTTAATAGTCCTTAAAAAGTCCCCAGCAATTTTCCAGTCTATTACAGATTAATAGACTGGAATTATATTATATTCTTATATTCTTCTTAATTCTTCAATTTAAAATCTTTTTAATTTAAATGAGTTCGTTAATTAATTATCTGACGAGTCTGTACACACGTGGCGCTGGTAATGTGCATTCATTGTTAACGTACATTCGCATTATTCTTCGTTCACGCAAAAATCTCTTTCCGGCGCTGAGATGAATCACAGAAAAAATATAGTAACAACCTTATCGTCGACCTTATAAGATTACATCAATCTTTGCATATATAGCTTTGATTTCTTAGCGTAACGACATAACGTTTGTTGAGTTTATGCTGTTGACGAGTTAGTGTGTTAATTTTTTCACTAAAACGTAAGATCGAATAGCGAAAAATAAAATTTCATACCAATAATAGTTATCTAATTAAAATTATAATCATGCAAAGTGATTAAAATTTGTAAAGTTTTAGGGGAGTTTTATTACTTTTATAGTTGATGAAAGAAAGTTATAACATCTGTTTCCATCATAACGCCTAAACTCGACATTTGCGCTTTTTTACTATTATTTGTTTAAAAAAGCGTCTGTGTCCACGTAAATTCCAAAATCATATAAACTATAACATAAGAGATAGTGAAGCTTAGCGGAATTTTTTGATAACGTGAAGTTTAAACCGTTAATTGAGTGAGCAAGCGAATTGTTTTTCATAAAAACGTGCCTCATATCAACGGATGTTGATAATAATTCCGAAACAAAATGTTATAAAAATACTGTCTCGTATAAAAAAGTGAAAAATTATAAAAAAAAATTGACTTGTTCGCTGCGCAGAGTAATGTTTTCGCGAAAGAACGCGAGAGCGGCTCGCGCGAGTCGATCGTCGATCTGCACTTTCACTTGCCGAGACGAGCAAGTACGCTTATGCGCTCGTGCACTTTTCCGCTGCCGCGTGGCGCGTGCATCGCTCGGCGCCGCGGCGAAATGGCCATAGCCGCGCACTTTTTTTTTTCCTCGAAATTTAAACGTCGCTTATGCATTCGCCTCGCGCATTTCGGCCCGTTCCTCCACGCGTATACGTCCGGCGCGGCGCTTTTTTTTACTTCCTCGCGGTTTTTCTCTCGATAAAATTTCCTCAAAGGTCTCGAGGAGAAAATGCGCGCGATTTTTTTTTTCCGAAGCCGAGCGATTGAGTCGAAAGTCGTTGACGGCTAATTGTCGCTATTACGTTGGCCTGGCCGCGCCGACGTTTTTCCGGCTTTTATTCGATGATAATATTTTCCCATTTAGCTATTAATTCGGTCGGAGATTACGCTATCGCCAAATGTCAAGTGCCGCGCACGTCAATTTTTTCGTTCAATTTACCGTAGTCTGGCCGGGCAAAATATGCGAATAACAATTAGCCAGCGGCTTGTCCGAATAATTATCGATACGAATATTTTCCAGCATACCTTTGCATTAATAAACACCGCGGCGATCGAGAGAAAAGGCACGTCTGCGGCTATGGTGTGCATCGTTAGATAAGAACAAACAAACACGAATAAAAGTTGCAGCGCGCGCAAACTCGGTGATATAATTCGAGTAGCGTTAAATGGCGCACAAAGCTACGTTACAGCACCTCCAGAGATTACATCGGAATCGAATTACATAAGACGAAAATAATGAGAAGGAAACGCGCGGAGATAGAAAAAAAGACACGCGCTGACCGAGAGAAATTTGAAATTTCGTCAGGCCCGCGCGAGCGCGCGCACCTCCGGCGGCGAGCGGACCCGCGCGGGGAATGTTTTGTGGAAAAATCCGAGGAAGGAATTACACCGAGTCGCACGTATCGAGATATCGAAGTCTTGCCGATGAATAGAAATAAAGAATTAAACGACGACTTTTGCGCGTTTTTATTCTCATCCTCATGTAAACCGCCGCTGCCGGATCTCGCGCATGCCTTTTGTCCGCTTGCTGACCTTCGCTTTACGGTCAGCGCGCTTCCAGATGAGGATGAATTTTAATGCGCCTCCTAAATTCTTCCTTTTTTTTTTGCTTGAAATAACTTTGTTTGCCTAGAAACTTTTGACGATTGCCCGTGCAAAACTTTTTCTTTCTTCCTCCATTACCATTAACGAGAGAAGTACTGGCTGTTTATTAATTCACTAGTTTTCTATATATGACTCTCTTGCTAAAGTCACTAGAATATTTTAAACAAATCGGAATTACTGATGTAATTATCATTAACGCGAGCCCGTAACTCACAAGTCTAATTGTGAAGTCGTGAGAACATATTCAACTAAAGAAAAACATATTGTTCCCTTGGTGTAATTGCCTGCTGGCGATAAAGTTTTAATTAAAAAAATTGACGCCGAGAAAGAAAGTTGCAGTTGAACAAAATTACAATTCACGGGTACAAATATTTGTCGTAGAGCAAACGCAAGAGCCATTAGGAGTCGTTGAAAACAATGTTGTTATAAACTTGCCCGTCGCTGGGGGCCCGTTTAAAAGGGATGACAATTAATGTGTCGTTGATCGATCGCAGTAGCGACCTTGCTGCCCTTGTATCGCGGCGCACGCACGTATTGTACTCAACCGCGCGTACTGTGAATCGTAGTACGAGGCGACAGTCTGTCTCGCGACGCAGTGAGGATCGAGTGGCGGCGCCGTCTTTTTGCGGGGAAATTTTCAATTTTTAACTTAACTTTTTTACGCCGTGCCTCCGCTGAGGAAACGCTTCAGCATGAAAGTCGCAAATCTGTACGCAGTAAATTTTCTGTTTTGAGACTTTATCGATCAATTGTGCACGGGCACGACTTTTACCGCACTTTTTTCACGAGCTTTTACCGCACTTCTTTTTCTTTTGAGTCTTTTGCGCTACACTTGCACTGGAATAAATAATGCAGGAAAGCGTACTGTAAATTTTTGAAAATAAGAGAAACAGACTTGATACGTGGAAAAAATAACATTTTATTGTAAACAATTATTGTTATTTATTGCAAATCTAATTTTTCTAAGGATTGAATGTTTTTTTTTTCATGTTTCAAATATCTCTCCACCTCAAAAAATTTATAATATATTATTCTAGTTTATGTGAGTAGTAGTTCAGTGTATTCATATTTTATCGCTGTAATTTCATGCATAGCATTTTATGCGTTGTTCAATTAACAAGTTTTTTTTTCAACCTTTTCAATTCGCTTACCTTGCAACGTTCATAATAACGCACAGATAACAGTGGCTCTTTGTGGTTTCGGTGTTTGTGCAACCGACGCTGAGGTCACTGAACAAGCCCAAGCCTTATTTTTCGACCATTCATTTTTTTTCATACGCATTGAAACTGCCTGCCTCGTTCGTACGTACAATCCACAGCAATTCCATTTTAAGGATTTCATATTTGTCAAACGTGTTTATTCTTAACTTCTTTTTTTTTTTCGTTGAAAGCAGTGCAATTCCCGAGGAAATTGCTCGGCGAGGAAAAAAAGAGGAAAAGCGAACGAAAAAAAGAGGCAGAGAGAAAGAGAGACTCCCGTAATTGCTGATAATTTAGCAAAATACTAAGCTCACGACGTGAACATCGCGGAGGAACGCCGGTATGATTAGTGGGAAGCAGGCGTAAAGAATGCAAGACATTGTTTTACATAATTGGCCCCCTCGGCGCGAATGTTTTCAGCGAGTGATTCGCGAAAAAATTCAGCGCGATAAAACGAGGAAAGGATCTCGCCGTCCCGTGCCTGCTCCCCGGTGAAAGCGAAAGCACCGACAAGTCGAGGATGCACAAGAAAACGGGATGCTGCGAGCCTCTGAAATTTCGGTTTTCCCCGCGCCGCGTTCCCCGTTCCCTCGCCTCGTTAAAAAGTACCGACGCGAACGAAAACGAAAAAGCGAAAAGAACCACGGACGTGTCAAATCGGTGGAACAGTCCAATTGTTACGGATTACGGAGCTGTTTGCGCTCGCGGCGGGCGCGCTAAGTGAAATAACTAACGCGAAACGGAAAATTATCGGGAGGGTACGACGAACGGTGGACAATGAACGCTCAGTTCGTTAGGCGGTCGCATAAGCGCCGAGTTAATTACGTGCAACACCAGTCGCGCGCGGCGTGCACAACCGTTAATTCCCGGCTTCCGCTTGTGCCACTGCGCGAGACCGCAGTTATACGCGTTTGCGTTTCTTACCGATTCGAAATGAAAGTGGCCGCGCGCGCGCGCGCTCTTCGAATCGATCGATCGCCTTTTAACGGCCGCTGCCCGCTCGTATCTCTCCTGCGGGCCTCATCGTTCCTCGGATTTTATTATTTTCTACTGAAAAAAACGAACAACTTTTCGCTCGAGCGAATTAAAATGGCTATTGTTCCGTGGCTAGTTGGGATGCTAAGTGAAAAGTGAAATCTTGGAAATTATAATTGAGGAAGCTTGGAGGATAGATAAATTACTCAAACCCAGATGCATGCGGTATATACAAGCATAAGTAGCCATAAAAGCTGTTTTACCAAATGTCGCGGGCTTTTACTAATTCATATTTTTTTTGTACAAATTTACAGTGTAATTTGTAATGAATGAAAAAATATTTGACATCGGCATTTTAACGTTTATATTTTGTGAAATCTGAATACGAAAAAAAAACGACGAGGCGGCGACATCGGACGGATAGGGGACAGTAAAATCGTAAAATCAGCTCTATCGAGCAGCTTGAGCCTCGCCGAAAAAAAAACAAATCTGGCACGACGTCCCGTTGTTTTTCCTCGACAGCCTTCGATAGCCTAAACTTACTTACTTACTTTCATCCGCACGAAGCCACGAAGAAGGTGGAGGAACCTCGAGATGACCCTAATACCGCACCTGGAATTTGGTACTAATAAACTTCAACGATCGACCTTTTTTCATTTTTTATGTTTCCTTTTTTTTCGCTAAGCCCACATTTTAAAGCTCCGTTTTATCGAGTCTTCGACACATCTACTAAATTTCTCCTTCGATTCATAAAAAAAAATGAGATTTTATAGCGACGCTAAAAGTGTGCTTACTACGGTTACGTAGTTAATTCATTAATTTGTTCTTTAATTTCACGCTGTAGCTTTCTTATTAGCTCTTTGAAATGCTAGAATAAATGCCTCTATAAATAAACTATAGAATGTACAATTATTAACGAACTTAAAAAATTTCTATGCAGCAGTCTCTAAATGCGGTAAAAGGCTAGCTAAATTAAAAGGCACTGCAAAACTAAATGAAAACTTAACATACTGAAAGAAAAAAAGCAAGCAACTTATTAATTTTAGTAGGTCAAAAAACAAACACCAACTGCAGAGTGCACTCTCAGCCGACAATAGCTCCATCCCATGAACGTGTACGATAAGTAAAAAAAAACGTTTTCCGCGGGGGGCATTCCCCGTGAATTTAAAGCCGCGCTCGATCGGCGTCGGTGGTCGCACGTGCGCTTGGACCGGAGAAAAAGACGCTTGGTCAGGTGGTCGCCGAAGTGGGTCATGCTCTCGTCGCACCTTACGCTCGCGCGCGCACCGTACGGGGCCTTACGCGCCGTATACGTGCGCACACGACCGCACCGTCCGACGTGTACGTACGCGAGGCGCTTGCTCGTGGTGCGTCGCTGTTGCGCGAATTCGCTTTGGTCATACGCAGCCGAAGAAACGAAAGGTAAACGCGCGTTAGCGAAGCGATAAACAAACGTAATTCCCGCGGCGAGGCGGTGCGCGCTCGTTGGGTAAGCGCGAAATTTCGGACGGATTCGCTTTTCCCTCGCGGCGGCGGGCTCAGCGCATTCCTTTTCCTCTCCGGACGGCCGAAGTGTGTCGCGGCCCGGTTGAACGGACAAAACGAACGAAAGAATTTTTCAGCGAATCGCCAGCTCGCTCGCGTTAATGTAATTCGCGCGCGCTGACGTAACGCGCGCAATAAAATAACGTCGCTAATTCGACGGCAATTGAAAGTCTAATGAGAAAAACTTTTTCCCGGCTGGATATTACGGCCTCATAAATAATCCGGTGAGATAAGCCGAGCCGAGTGCCTCCGCGTGACTCTCCCGCGGGGATGTAATATTTATATAAACTGCAAGTGAGTATTTGCTGGTTTCGCCGGCTCGGGAGAGATGAGGGCACGCGCGCGGGAGGCCGCTGCTTAGATAGGAAAACAAACGAAATGACAGGCGCGATCTCGGAAATTGTCGTTATAGTTGACGGCTGATTGAAGAAAGCCGCGAGAGGTGGATATAGAAAAAAGGTGACGTAGCGTACGCGGAAGTTTATTACCTAATTCGCGTAATCGCGTAATTGTGCGCGCGGCTCCTCGTTACGACACGCGGACATTCCCGGTCCGCGCCGCGCTCGACACATTTCCTTTCGATAGGCGCGCGCGCGCGGCTCCTATAACTCCGCGATCCGAGGAGAAATTCCTGACTCGACTTCCCAGTGCCGAAATCGCACGCGCTCGCGAATTCTTCTTTTCTTTTTTCTTTTTGCTTCGGCCAGTCGATTCGGGCCGCGTATCGCAATCGGCAAATCTATATTTTTACGCGGTGTGATATTTGCTTTCCAAGTTACACGGGTTATACAAAGAATAGCATAATCATCTTGTATAATAAGTAAATCACGCAACGTATCATAAGCACGCGTCGCACGTTCAGTATACGTTTTATTACTAAAATGACTGATTTTCTCAGTTGCGCTGTAAGGGAATTAATTAGTTTCCACTTTGATTTTGAATAGAATTGAATTGAATTAGCGAAGGCGGAGCTCGGTCGTTAAGTTTCTGAAAGAGCCTAAGTGCCGGCGAGCGTCGGCAAACACGAAGAAATCAAAGTTTTTGAGAAAATTGACAAATACAGGATTCGTGAGCAATAGCGGCGCTTCCGGGAAGCTGGAACTCACGCGTGACGTTGCTCAAACATTCTAAGTGCTAAAGTTCGCACCTCGAGCGAAGCCGGGGTGAAAAAAAGTAAAAGGCCCGTAAAAGAATATTGTTGCAGTTTTTCACTATGATTTATGCACTTGCGCGTTTTATCGCGGCTGCGATGTCAATCGCCGCAAAAAGTGTCCTTCTTCAATTACACGCAATGACTGCATGCAAAAGCTTAATTAATAATAAAAAACTGAAGAAAAATATTGGGAATTCCATTTAGATACGCAAGACACGTACGTAATATTTCTTCGACTCGTTAGACGAAATAAAAAAACAATGCGAATAAAAGTTGCGACATTCTCGAGCGCAAAGTGTGGGCCTAGCGACCAGCGTCGCTCGAGTATGCTCAAAGCAGCCGATCTTTGGTCTACGCTGTGGAGTAATTTTCGAGTCGCCGAAGCTCGGGTCTCGCAAAGCGCATCGGTGATTGGGCCAACAGGAAAGCGTCTTGGCAAAGGCATATAATTCGCTCTGGGTGCCCGATCATGCGACAACCCGACGTTACTCATTACCGCGCACGCGACGCTTGCAAAAGACGCGTGGACGTGGCTCTCCGGTGTCTCTCTAGAAGGCTGCTCTTCTCGCGGGGCGAGCGCTTGCGAGCGAGCGAGAGAGAGAGAGAAAGAGTCGCGGGGACCTTCGAAAAGTCGTCGCGCGACCCTGGCCCAGAAAAAGTCCGCAAGAGTCATTGCACAAGGGGCGTCGCCTCTTCTTCCTTCGGACACAGGTGGCTCGGCCGACTTGCGCCAGCTATTTACACTAACCTCTGACTCGCTTGGCAAACGCAACCGAGTGACCTAGAACCGGTACGCTTTTCGATTTCAAATTTCGCGCGCTTTCCCGCGCCCTCCCCCGAACTTCGACACCTCGTCGCGCGTATGCGACTTGGACGACTTTGTGCAACTGGGTACGCAATATGGGTATAGGTTCACGGTTGGACTTGCGCGCACGGTGGCTGCGGAAGATTCAAGTGCGCGAGAACGATAAGACTATGTGGCGTCGCGCGCAAGAGTAAGCAAGTGAAAGGGAATCGCAGCTGTGGTGATTA
This sequence comes from Eurytoma adleriae, assembly GCA_900480045.1. NCBI lineage: Eukaryota > Metazoa > Arthropoda > Insecta > Hymenoptera > Eurytomidae > Eurytoma > Eurytoma adleriae. Next base: position 167,519 of record UXGC01000019.1, on the reverse strand, counting down.
TAATGCCGGCTGCGCTTTTCTCCAAAATGACCTTTAAATTTTCTCCCAACTGCATTACCGCATTGCTTTTTTAAAGAGCTAAATAATGTTTCTTTTCTTCGGGAGGGATTTAAAAAGCAACAGCGCCGAGTGCGTCGCGTCGAGAGAAAAAAGAAAAATTGAAAGATCAAAAAGAATAATTCGGTATTTTGTTGCTCAATTTAATGGTTACATTAAAATGATTGGTAAACTTGGACGTTTCTTGTACACTTATAAATGTTCACAATTGCATACTGGTGAGTACTTTTAAGCATTACGAGCAATAATTTTTACAAGTGAAACTCGCAAGGCAAGCTCGGGAAAATCCCGTAATAAACCTTTTAGCATGCGTTGCATAAACGAGAAAGATTTTTCTTTTCTTTATTTTGTCGGGTTTGCTACCTTTGATTAAGTCTAGATTGATAAATATTGATAAATTATTTTCAAAGCATAAAAGTTGTATAAATTACGAACTAATATATTTTCGAAAAATCAATATGTTAATGATTGAATCAACATTTTAAAATCTATTTTACTATTTTTCGTGCATAAGAAACAGTACGAAACTGCATTAGGTTTTAGGGGAAAAATGAGCAATCGGTTGATCTTCCCGGAAAGTGCATCATCCAAAGCAAGTCACGGATGAATGGCGGAGCGAGGCAGGAAATCATGCCTGCGGAGATTTGTCCTCCGAAATCCGCTCCTTTTACCTCTCGTTAGCTCTGTTTATTGTGTACCGACTACGGCAACTTTTACCTTCTCCTCAATTACACGGAAAGCGAAACAATCGAAAGTAATATTCAAGTTATTGAACTCCTTTGTTCTTCAGCAAAATAATTCGTTACAGTACTCCTCTTAGGTTTCCAATAAAGATTGATCAATGGAAAAAATAAATAAATAAAAATAAAACTTTGCAGTAAAAAAACATGAAAATATAAAAAATAGTTCGCTTATTATACTGGTGAAAAAAAGGAAAAACTGTATAACGTTCGCTTTAATTAAAATCCGCGTGTACTCGTGTGGTAGACGGCCTCGAGACTATTAGTGAAGCAAGGGAAAGTTTCTCACATTACAGAATAACTGCTCTCTCACTTTCATCGGTTCATCCCATTATTAGTGATTTGATCCCGGAATGATGTTGTCAATAGGACGTTGGTCCGATCGACGCGGTTCACTGAGCAACGAACTCGCTCCTTCCTCTTTTTCCTCCAATTAAGTCGTTTTTCATCCACAATACCGCGGGATATTAAACTTTCATTTTTTCTCTCCGCCGACCAATCCCCCGGCTCTTTACGCAAATCGCGCGACAGGATATCCTTCCCCCCGATCGAAATTTCCTCGACCAGTCGCGAGCTTTACGAAAAATAAACCTGAAAGTGAGAAGGAAGTCGACCAGATCGCGCAGCCGTTGCGCAATGCGCGCACCAAGCTCTCAAAATCGACAGATCGCCGATCGGGCAGAAGCTCGCGCGCGAGTGCAATGTACACGTACACGCACCGCGGCCGCGGAGATGCGTGAATGCGCGCGAGTGCGCGCGCACCGGAGCGGTGCGTTGCCCAACGCGTTGGAGCCGCTCGGCGCAGAAAAGAAAGCCGGCCGTCCCTTGCGTAATCGGGCAGCAAGGCGCGCGCGCGCGAGCCGAGTAGCCAGGCTCCGCGCGCGGCGGCTTCCCTCTCCCGCGTGCAGTTGCCCGAGCCGCCATAATCGGGCTTGGAAAAGGTCGCGCGCCTCCTTCCCTCTGCGGTCGCCGATTCTCCAAAATTGCGCAGCCCGATCCTCTAGTTATGTAAAGCCAAGGAGAACACACCGGCGCGACCTTCTTTACTTCGCCGCTCCGCATTTCCCGCGTCCAGTTGTCTGCGTCAATGAAACGCTTTCCTCGCAGCCTCTTTCTTTTCTCTTCTTTCTAATTTTTAGTGATAAATGGAGTGCATTGGGCAACCAGTGCGCGAAGTAGCTGATTCTCGCGCGAGCTTGCGCACCTGTTGCGTAAGGAACTTAAAAAATTCAAGGAAATAAGAAAATAATAACAGTAACGCAAATGAATAATACAGATTAACATGATACATTGATCAATTGTGCTCAAAGCAGGTACTTCACACACCGAGTGCGTAGCAAATTGCTTTACGCACGCTCCATCAAAAGTGCCAGAATCTCTCGCTTTGCATACTAAAGAATATCGACACAAAAAAGTACTGTTTTGTGTACAGACGTTTTTTTTTTACTTCAAAACGCACAGTCTAATTACAGCGTCAGCAAGCAAGCAGCTAGAAAATAACTTTCACTCGATTATTCAAATAAATGAAAAGTTTCGTGTATGTTTGATCTCTTTAGAAAGGTATATCGTCCCGATGAATCGGGTGCAGGCCGGGCATTGTTTAACGAGTATTTCGTCCGTTTCAGCAGCGACGGTGCGGCCACGAGCGTAGTTGAGCCGGAGGATTTGAGCAGATTGGGCGGCACGAGCAGAATGCAGCCCAGCGCGGACGCGGAGCCAGCGGCAGCGATGACGCCCAGTCCGATCCTGGCCACCCCGGGCCTCAACAACCAGGCCTGGAACCGCCAGCAGGCCGTCAGCGTCAGGCACGCGTTCAAGACCTACGGCAGCAGCAAGAACCCCAACCACGTCATACAGAACCTCAACATGACCGTCGCCAAGGGGTCCATGTGAGTCCGCTACCATTATTATACTCACCTGGTTGAAAATTTACTGTAAACTGACCAGAAGTGGTTAATTTAGAAGGATATTAACCATAAGTGGACAGTTTGTGGTTGATTTTCTACCAGGGCATGATCGTTCGTTGTTTCCGTTTTTTTACTCTTTATCGTGTTTTCTGTATGAATTTACATTTGAGAGTCTCGAGTATTCTAGAGCAAAGTATCAAGCAAGTTTGGCGAGCATGCCGAACGTGTCCACTTCGAAGGCACGTCTCGCGCCCGGGTGACTATCGAAATATTCTCCTCGCGTTAACACGTTCTCGCGAAAATCATGCTGACTTTGGCATCGTACGTTGCATTCGTCAGTTTATAAATATCGCCTACTTACTTACTTTCGTCATTCCCCGAGCGCTTTGCTCGTGACTTAACCGATGGGTTTCGTCCGTCCGTCGGTATGGAATATTTTACGTTTTAATCATTAACAATTTTAACGAAAATGCCTGTTGCAAAATCGTGAAAGTGACAAATCGCCAAGTCAACTTGGGCATATTAAAAACATCCGTCGAATCCTTAAAGTGCTGTTTTATATTTTCGTACGTTGAAAGCCAAGACTCGGTCTAAAAAAATCTCCGAGTGACTGAATCGTGAAAAAATTTCCATCGCAGCTTTATCCGGGCCCCAACAAAACTAATAGAGGCCTCCTCGCGGCTCCGAAAACCAGTTTTTTAAAAGTGTCCTTCGTCGTTCAACATTGTCGCGGGTTCACCGCGTGGCACGCGAAAGTCCGCGCACATCGGACACCTCTTGTATCAAAGCTGCGCGTGTCGGAAAAATAAATGCACGCGAAAGAAAAAAAGTCGAGGTAATAAAAAAAATTATCGACGCTATTGGTAAATCGGCGATATACACCAATGCCGCTGGATCCTCTCCCAGCCGGTTTTTCACAAGTGGAAGAATACACGGGCCGCGGGCGTGTGGTTGAAACGTCGCAACGCGCCGCGGAAAGGCAGCAAAGCCTGACCTCCAGCTCTGAAATCCTAAGCAACTCGGTTCAACGCTCGACTTTTTCGTTCCGCCGGGGCGAAAGGCACACTCGTGCGTAAATCTGCATTCCGCCGTTTGACGTTCTGCAATTTTCGCGAGCGCGCGCGTGGGGGGAATTCCGCGCTTATGCCTCTGACGAAATTTCCCGTTTCTTTTTAAAGCGCCGGGAAAACCTGACGTATAATATCGATTTTAATGAACTCGCGCGGCGCGGCCGATGGAGCGTGGCGAATTTTTCGTGATGTCGGCTTTTCCGTCGCAGATACGGCCTGCTGGGGGCGAGCGGCTGCGGCAAGACGACGCTGCTGTCCTGCATCGTGGGCAGGCGGCGACTGAACTCCGGCGAGATCTGGGTGCTGGGCGGCAGGCCCGGGACCAAGGGCTCCGGCGTGCCGGGCAAGCGGGTCGGCTACATGCCCCAGGAGATCGCACTCTACGGCGAGTTCACCATTCGCGAGACCATGATGTACTTCGGCTGGATATTCGGCATGTGCACCGCCGAGATCGTCGAGAGGCTCAAGTTTCTCCTGCAGTTCCTTGATCTACCCTCCCAGAATAGACTGGTCAAGAATCTCAGGTACGGTCAACGTTTTTTTCCAGCTTTTAACGCGTTAATTAAAAGTAGCGCATGAGCGGCTGTAATCTAAATTTTGTTTTTTTCCTCCAGTGGTGGTCAGCAGCGTAGGGTCTCATTCGCAGTGGCTCTAATGCACGATCCTGAATTGCTGATTTTGGATGAACCGACAGTCGGTGTCGATCCTCTTTTAAGACAGAGGTGAGATATCAAATTGTTCAGGCGATCGCTTGACAAAGACAGATAAACTTAAAATGACGATAGCGTCGTCATGACAAAAAACAGTGCGCACCACCGAGTAAATCACAAAAAGATGCGTAAAATTAACATAAGAAAAAAGAAGTTTCAAAAAATTTAAATTACAAATTTTAATTGCCTCGGCAGACTTTGACCTTAGCTACTAGATGATAACTAGACTCATAAAATAACGTCTACGTGAAAAGTTTTAATATTGTTATACGAATAATACGATTAAACGAATGCGAACGTTTGCCTAAAGTTCCTTTTAAATTAAAGTTAATTTGTTATTCTATACATGAGATTACTGTAATTAATAACACATTAGAATGTTTCCTTTATTTTAACATATACAACAGAAATGTTTTCGTTCTTTAACGACAAATAAGGATAAATTAGTAAAAGTTCCGCTTGGAAAATTTGAAGATAAATAACGAAGTTTAAAATGAATAAGTGAAATAACATCGGGAATGCCAGTGGTATTTCGGAGTACAAGCAGAGTCGAAATGTGCAGTATAGTTTTCCCGCTGGGTTTTTGCGCGCTTCGCAATCGAGTCCGAAACCAGTTTTACAAGTAGCAAAGCAAAAGCAAAAGCAAAAGGTGGTGATGATGCTGCGCTTCGGTTGCAGTGGACGGAAAAAAGAGCCTCGACTGCCGCGGCGACCGAAAACACCGTATTATTTCACGGAGCGAGCGTCGATTTCGCTCTTACCGACGAGAGTCGCACTTCGAGCCGCGGCGTTACGCGGCGCGTCGACTTTGAGCACTCGCACATTTCGTCATTAAAATGAGAATGCATTTTAAAGTCGCTGAATTCAATATTAGTCGAGTACGATGTTTGGCTTTAAAGTAACTCGGAGTTGTGCAACCGGCTTTAAAGCTCGCTGCCGGTTATATAACCGTCCCACATCATTTATAATAATTGCATTTTTAATACTTTATGTAATTAATCGGCGTTCGTTAACGGCTAAAAGTTTAAATTTTTTTGTTTGCCTTCTACGTACGGTCGCGGTGCAAAATGTGCACACCGAAGAAAATGAGCGTCGCGCGGGAAAATTGCAGCGCCGGGGTTTTCGCTTTTGCCGAGAGATCTAGTTGCTTCTCGAGCGTGTCGGCGCGTAAAAAAAGCCGGGCATTGGTATTCGCGACGCGGAGAGAAAAATAAGAGATGCCGCCGCCGCGCGTCGCCTTCGCGGTTGTTATTATTATTAACATGCGCCGATTTCGTGATGATATATCTCTATCCAGTCTCCCGGCATTTCTCAACTCATTATTTTCCCGTCACCGCACAATTTTCATTTTCGTCGTTTCGTAAAGCTGGCTCCTTTTTCAGAGAAACTCAATGATTTCCACCGTACCCGCGCGAACGTTTTCTTAAAAGAAATCCGAAGGAACAGTTTTTTTTTTGTATGGAAATTTATCGCTCTTTTACTTTTCACTATATTTAAATTTTTTTTCTTTGTATATCAAATTAACTATTGCAGTTTAGATAGCCTACTGTCACGTTTGTCATTATAATAATTAAGCGTGTGAATATGCATTTGATTTAAAAAAAAGGCTTTAATATACATCACTTTTTTTCTGTACTTTTTATTTTGATTGCCTTATTCAAGACGCTGGCATCTGAAAAAAACTACTTGTTTTACTGCTAGCTTCTACACACAGAACCAGCGATATTTTAGTATTCAATTAGTGTTCATTCAATGAAAACGATATTTCTTATTAAAATAACTTGCAGTCCTACGATTTTTTTATGCGTCATACATTGACGCAGAGGATCACGTCGAAATGATTAGCATCGCCTATAAAAGTTTAAAATTAATCTTCAAATGCACATTATGAGTTTTTAGCGAAGATCAGTGCAAGGTCACGGTGTCAAGGCAAAAAAAGAATAGCTTTCGAGGCTAAATGAAAAAGGAATAAAAAAGAGAGAAAAGGATAAAGCGCGCATACGCGTACACCTTTCATTAATTAAACATGAGGCATAGGCCTCGCAAGTAGCGGCACTGCGAATTCGCGCTTTATTAATTATCGCCGATCGTTCGCGGCGAATTCCTGAATAAATTCGCCAAAAAATCTGTCGGAGAGCGGTGGCTAACTGATGCGCATTTGCATTTTCAGCATCTGGAACCACTTGGTTCAAATTACCAAAGACGGCAACAAAACGGTTATCATCACGACGCATTACATTGAGGAAGCGCGGCAGGCGCATACGGTAAACAATTTTTTTATTTAAACAGAAAAATCGCCTGTCTATCAAGCTGCTTCGTTTATGCGAAGATAAATTATTCTTATTTGTTCGTACGACAGATCGGCTTGATGCGAAGTGGACGACTGCTGGCCGAGGAGTCGCCCCGCGCCCTTCTACAAATGTACAACTGTCCATCCCTCGAGGACGTATTTCTCAAGCTGTCGAGGAAGCAGGGATCTTATCCCCAGCCCACCACAGAGCTCAACATTTCCAATAATATTAGTCTTGTAAGAGTCTCGCAAAATTTGTTATTCCACGATGTACGCGTGTTAAACGTCAGCCATACTCATCGGCGCTATCTGCAATTCAATAAATTTCTTTCACTATTTTGATTCGTCGATTAAAAACGATTTCAGCCAGTCAAACGAGTCGGGACAAATATACGATTGATAGCTCTACTTTATTTGCCTAGTCATTCTAGGAATTTGCGTCATTGTAGCTTAAGTGAAACTTTTGAAAACAACTATTGAAAATTGTCGATAGAAAAATAATGATTTGATTCCTTCGCAGGCATCCTTAAATTGGGGAAAGAAAGACGAGCCTGTGTACGTGACGGAGGAATCTGGAGTGGTTGGCCTTAACTTTCATCAGAGCAAAGAAGTTCTGATTCACGACACGACCAATGGAGTTGGCAGTCATTATGACGTAAGGACACCACATTTTACGCAGTTGATTTTTTTCGAGCTCCTTTATTACAATGCGACCAATTTTTTTGGAGCTCATTTATTTTGTCCCCGCTGCGTAAACGAAACTTCACTTTGAATTCTCAACTAATTGACTTGCTCTTTCAAAAATTGTACAGCTCAATGGAAAGCCATTGCCGGGCGTCAAGGAGTCAACGGTCGAGTGCGAAGACTGCGACTTCACCGACTGCTACAAGGTGACCAGCCCCGGGAAGATCAAGGCTCTTCTTCAAAAGAACTTTCTGCGAATGTGGAGGAACGTCGGGTGCGTAATACCTTTGCTCCAACCTCGCGGCAACTTTTATAAACGCATAAAAAAACTTACTCAGATTTACGTGAGATAATTGCAATAATTACACTTTAACATTTATCGTTACTAAGCTAATTAATTAAGCCGTTAAGCTCTGAATAAATATCGCTAAACGATAATCAGAAGCAATGAAGGCTCAATGAATAAATCTAGTTAGTTAATTAATGAATTGAGGACGGGTAAAAAAATGCCTGAGTTTTTAATTTAGTCCGAGTTTGTTTGGAGGAAAAGTAACACTTTGATATCCCAGGGTCATGCTGTTCATCTTCGCGCTGCCGGTGATGCAGGTGATACTGTTCTGTCTGGCCATCGGGCGTGACCCTACAGGCCTCAAGCTCGCCATAGTCAACCACGAGATGAGCTGGGGGAACATGAGCTGCCCCGTCTCCGAGGAGTGCGACTTCTCCAACCTCAGCTGTCGATATCTTCAATTCCTCGATAATGAAACAATGATAAAGGTACCTTTCGCATTTCCTCTTTTTTGGCAACTTTCACCTCGGCCCGTTAAATGTATAATCGAAAGTAGCTGTGTGGCGTGAGTTTCGAAAGTAGCCGCCCGTCCGACTGTTTTACCAGTTGATATAAGGCTATTATATATTCATTTCAGAGTTTTTAAAAAAACATGCTTTATTTTATTGCCAATATCAAGTTTTGTAAATGCATTAAAAAAAGAAAAACCGCAAACTGTATTTAATAATATTGCGTCAAATGTTGATACAGTGACCGAAGTATATCAATTTAGAAATGCAGACTATTGTTTTGTAAAATTAACGATAATAAAATATTAGTTTTTTTCGAATTTCTGAAAAATGCTGGTTTTTGTTGCAGAACCGTCGTTTTTCAGTATTTCCCAGCATATGACTTTTACGTAATGCTTTATATACATTAATTGAGTCAGTTTACATAATTAGTTGGACCAATCTCGCTCGTCAATTAAAAGAATCAACGTATTTTTTTCCTTTTTGACTAATATTATAATTTATTGCAGGAGTATTATGAAGATCCCGAGAAAGCAATGGAAGCGGTTCGCAGAGGTAAAGCGTGGGGCACGCTCTATTTTACGGAAAACTTCACGGACGCGCTGGTCGCTAGGATGCTACTTGGAAAAGAGGCCGACGAAGAGACACTCGACCAGAGTGAGATTAGAGTTTGGCTTGACATGTCTAGTGAGTAATTTTCTCTTTCACCTAAGTAATGGAGGCACGAAAACAATTGATCATTTGAGTCCTTGAAATAATTGTCCTGTGATTTTTGTCACCACGTTCAGATCTGTAATTAAAAAAAAATGATAATTTTAGACCTGAAGGTAGTGATAAAAAATGCCGAAACTTCGTCGTAGTAATTCATTTCTATGACTCAAATTGTCATTTGTTTTCTTTTCACATGTAAAAAAGTGAATGCCTGTAACTTGTAAAAAATAGTTCGTTAGGCAGTTTTTATTATATACATTATTAATTCCTCATGTACTTATTTCAGATCAACAAATCGGTCTAATGCTTGCTCGCAATCTTCAACTATCATATAGGGACTTCGCGAAGGACTTGCTGTCAAAATGCGATCAGAACTCGAAACTTGCGGACGTACCTATACAGTTTAAACAGCCGATCTACGGTTCAAACGATCCAAGTTTTACGGACTTCGTAGCTCCAGGCGTTATTTTAACGTAAGCACTAAGGAATTCATTCTCAAAATTTTTGTTCACGAAAAATATGTAATAAAATACTAATGAATTAAAATGCCTTTTCATTGCAGCATCGTATTCTTCTTGGCAGTGGCTCTCACATCGTCTGCCCTTATCATAGAGAGAATGGAAGGTCTGCTGGACAGAAGTTGGGTGGCCGGTGTGTCACCTGGTGAAATTCTTTTCTCTCACGTCGTAACGCAATTCGTCGTTATGTCTGGTCAGACGGCGTTAGTGCTCATTTTTATGATCCTTGTTTTTGGTGTCGAATGCAAAGGCGATATCGGCTGGGTCATAGTTTTAACGATACTTCAAGGCTTGTGTGGCATGTGTTTCGGTGAGTCGCCTGAAATGAAAACGAGTTCTATTAAATCTATTATATTACATAATTATTAAATTTTCGTTTTCTTTTCGCAGGCTTCGTAATTTCAGCTATTTGCGAGCTTGAAAGGAACGCCATCCAACTTGCTCTTGGAAGCTTTTACCCAACGCTGCTATTAAGTGGTAAGTCTTATAAAAATAAATATTTTAGAGTCGGATCATTGGGGAAATTTTAATAATTTCGAAAAATAATTACAGGTGTGATATGGCCCGTGGAAGGAATGCCGACGGTTCTTCGGTACGTGTCTCAAGGTCTACCGCTGACGATGGCAACGACATCACTGCGGTCGATGCTCACTCGCGGATGGAGCATCAACGAGCCAGACGTGTACAACGGCTACATCTCAACAATTGTTTGGATCGTCGTCTTCCTTACGATAAGCATGCTCGTGCTTAAGTTTAAGCGCGGTTAATGAGACGGGACAAGTTTAAGAGTCAAGAGGGACGCAACAAAACTGAGGCTTGCTGTTTTTGATGCGCCTCTTTTTAATATTCAATTTTTACTAAAGAACATAGCCATTTTTGTACAAAATGTTTGCAAATTTTGTAATCTTGTATAGTTAAAATTATTAAATCTTAACTACTTTTTTCTCTCCGTGCGCTTAATGTGAAAAAAGAAATCATATCGTGGAATTCATATAGAGAAAGGAACGTTGACGTACAAGAAATGTGTGACATGAATTTTATTGCGAATTCTTTTTTTTAAATGATAAAAAAGAACATTACCTTTTTTTAAATATTCATACGTAGATTTTGTAATGCATGTGCGTGATAAAAGAGGAGTGCTATGGTCACTTGTTGCATTCACTATTTCACTGTTTCGTTGTTGAATCACTATTTCGTTGTTTATTGGTTGCAGAAAGTGATCACTGCACTTCCCTAATTACCTCGTTTAATTTTCTTATACGCTAATAAGAGTGAATTTCATCCACTTGCGAGTGAAACTTTATAGCGCCATCTAGTTGCCAGATTTCAGTTATTCAATATTCATTTTTGTATATTTTAGTATATAAAAATTATAAAAATTACAACGTAATCTGGATAATTTTACTGTTTCGAAAAAAATAGAAATTGATGTTGTTTTATTATTATTATTTTATTATTATTTTATTATTAATATTATTATTATCATTATCATTGCATTAGTATTACCATTAAATTGTTAGATTTTATTATTTCTTTTCCGTCGTTAGCATGTTAGCGGGAAATATTTTTCATGATGAAAAAGATCATCGCACTTGATTGATTATTAATCTCTTGCGGCGCGAAGCGAGATCGTAATTTCAAGCGAGAATGTTTCACAGTCTCGTGCCGGAACAAAGGGGAACGTGTAATTAGTGTCTCTTTTTTTATAAGCTGTTTTTAGATGCTAGATAGAGAACGGTAGGACATTTTACTTGCCCATGACTTAAGTGTATATTTTGTAATTTAACTTGTAATAATAACAATTTTTAAAATTCAAGACTAAAAGGCTTACGATCATTTGTAAAACCACAATTTCATTTTGTTAAAAAAAGCGTAACTTTTGTTTGTACGAGGAAACAGTAAATCTTAAATAATTTTGATATTTCCAAATAAACCATTTTAAACTATTATTTATCATTGTAAAATACTTCAGTAGTTGATGACATTACCCCGTTTTCAAATAAATCATTAAATTTGATGAAAACTGAGTGTCATTGCATGCATTTATATAAAATTTATGTGTACGTACATACACTTCATATTCGACAAACTATTTATTGTTTGTTTCTTTCAATAATTCATAAAAGTCTACTTGTAACTTAACTTAATTATTACTGGTTAATAATAAGAGCAAATTAAAATACTGCTTTAAAAATTAAAGTAAATTCAATTAGATCTACTGATTTGACTGAATATAAATATAGGTGGATTGTAAGCGCAAGCAGATAATAAAATTTCGAGATCCATAAGTCTTCAATCATCTTAAACCATATTAAACAATTCATGTAATATCATTCTTCAGTATCGCCGATAGTTATTAAAAAGTTAAAATAATTCCAAATTTTGTTACTCTTGCGTTTTATCCCTATACGTAATGTATATTATACTTATTATTATACAGCTACTGTAAGTAGACTATTCAAAATTCACGAATGCAGTACGCGCGCGGCTCTGGGAGAGAGACCGAGCGGATGTCGCTCGTCTGACCACTTTGTAATTTTCTACGGCTTATTTTTTATGGCGATGGATTATAATTACTTATTACGGGGCTCCATCGTCCATATTGATTATTGGCACGAATTATTTGTACTTTTCTAAGTTTTATGTTCACATACACAGCGTCGTACTCGCGAAGTGCATTAGTGTGTTGCATACTTAGTCGCTGATTTGATCAGCGGGGTGGCGCTTGCCGGCGATCCACCCTCGACGGCGCCGATATGATACGAGAGACGCATCGCGGCGGGAAGACAGCGAAGGACGCGTCGGTGATAGATGGCATGGGTTTTTTGCACACGCTCCAGCATTTTGGGCTTTCCTGATGTACTGTCCCCCACCGGCACCCAGTGACGCCGCCTTCGAAGCTTCCAAAGTACTTCCGCGTGATTTCTCGAGTTTGTTGTTATCGGAAAAACCAAAAAGTTAATTAGAACAAGGTTGCGCCGTCATATTGAGTGATAAACGCGTCTAATTATTGAAAAAGTGAGTTTTGTCCATTCGTTTTTCCTGGAACTGATAATGTCTGAGTGGAGTAATGGATTTTTTGGCAATTGCGCTATGTATGTGTTCTGCAATAGAGTGAGCTACTGTTATACATTAGGTATGAAATATTATATTATACTATTATGATTATTATCTATTATTTCATTGTTTATATATGTATATGTTTTGTAAGTTTATTTTGGGAGTTCAAACTCTTATGTGAAGTTTGTTTTTTAATTAACCGTTTAAATAATACACCTATTTCTCTGGTTTTAAATAAGAATAAACCCAAAAGTGTGCTTTTGCACAATGTGAATTTTCATAATTAGTTAACTACCGAAAAAGGATTGTAGGTTAATTTTAATACTTCTATGTACTATTGAATTTTTGAAAGATACTGTTATTCAATTAAATAAATGTTTTAATGCGAAATTGAAAAAATTGATTTACAAAATTTATTTAAATCTTTTTATTAACATAAACGTTTTAGTACATACAATATCGTAAGTGGATTTTATAAATTCAGTTAATTTATTGAATATAGTATTGCATATTGTAAACGAATGAAACATTTATTTACTATTTTTACCATGTGAAGATGTTTACGCTTCCTAAATAATACTGGAATAACAAATTTTATCTAAAGAACTAAATAGATTAATTAAAATAATAAAATTTTTAATCTATTTGATACAGTAATTATGACTAATCGTTTGGATATACTTTCACCTAAGTCATACAAATTCCCCAGCTTTTATACTAAGAATCAAACAGTTTTAATGAACGTTTTTTAATACAGCATGTATTTCATGATAAAAAATGAGAATATACATCTAGACTGGTCTATTAAAAATGTAGAATTACAAAAGTTACAAATGCGATGATTCATTTTTACAAATTTACATTGAGATAATTACGATTATTTTTTATGATGAAACATGTTCAAGAATCCCTTGTCTTATCAATGCTTCACATTGAGATCTTGGTAATAAATGATATGTATTTTCCTTTAAATTAACTACTTGGCCATCATCAAATTCAAATTTGCCATAATCTTTTATACACCGTACCTGAATATTATGAGAAATAAATATTTTAGTCTTATATTACGTATTTTAATATCTGTTAATTAAAATTATTAAAGCCTACCTCAACAAACAATGACTTTGGAGGCTGAACATCATTCATAATATTCAAACCATCGTCTCCTATGGATTTCATATACATTGCAAGAGATTTGCTGTATGATTGGAACCACTGAATTTCAGCAGGCATTAAATTAACACTAATTTCTGGTGGCAAAATACTTCCTAACTCCCATCGAGTTTGCCTCAGTCTTCTCATTCTGTGATAAAGATATGTTAATAGACAACGCCTATTTCTATTCATGGCAAAGTGCCTAACAATGATAGTATTTTTAGGGGCAGTATTGTCTTCACTGATTTTTTCACTGAAAGAAATTTAATATTGCAATTATAACAATAGTTGTCTCACAGACTATATTCTTTTACTTTATTCAGGCACTTCACTTACACATCTAACGAATTTTCTGAAAATAACGAGTTTATTTCTTCTACAACTTGACTAACTACTGCTTCCTAAAAGTAATAAAATATTTTGAAAAAGAGTGTATCATTTTGAACTTAACTAAACCAATAAATACTCACATTAAACGGTTTTATTTCTTCACTTTGATCTAATTCTTGTATTAATTTTATTGCTTCTTTACCAAACATTTTTACTTAAATATCCTTATAAAAATATTTACACAATTATATTATCATTTAATTATTATTCCTAGTTAATAAAACATTATTTACAACGCTGGTAAAAGACGTGTCTCTACAACTAAATAGTAACGAAAGTTAGGTTACACAGACGCTACAGACTCGCTTTTACCGTCAGTGGCCGCAACTTGCAGAGTTGCAGCGCTCTTGGTTTTGCCGACAACGTTGTATCGGTCGATGTTACCATATGATTTTCATTATCCTACGATGTATAAAAATTGATATTCTTGTATCGATCGTAACAAGATATCATAAAAATAAACAAACATTAATTATTAGTTGCGTTTAAAATTTTAATCTTTTAAATATTTTATAATAAAATGTAAGGCAATAAATTTATTAAGTTCCTATTTTTGTATAGTTTTTGTAGCTTATGGTTTCATGATTTATATTTATTTATTCACTGCATTTTTATAAAAATTGAGTAATTAGTGTCACGACTAACTAGCTGCTTTCTACTACGGACTGGAAACCGTGTATTACTGACGGTATGAGATCGATGCATGTTTATCATAAAATTAAAGTTAAAATTCGAATTGTACGTAAAAGAACCATTTAAATTGCAATAATAACAATAATGTTAAAAAAGTAATAAAATAATAATTTTAAAAAAGTATATACTTATTTCTACAGTTAGAGAATTAGAAGAGTCGTATTAATTTTAGTTGAAACTTTATATCTTTATTAAAAATAAAATGTTTTTAATTGCACTTTAATAACATAATAATAAGCATATAGTATGAACCCATATTACAATCCACTACATTATATTACTAAAAAGAAAAAGTAAATGTCTGCTTAATAATATCGATCTCAGTAAAATAATTGTTTTTTTTTTAATAAAAATAGGATAAACGAAAGCTAAATAAAAAATAAGATGAAAAATTATTTTCTAAAGGATATGTTCATGGTTTTATAGTTATAAATTCATGCAAAATAACTACAGTGTAATTACATTTTAAGGGTTTATTTATAGTTTAAATTCATTTCTATAATGTACTATGTGTATGGGATAATTTATTAATGTAATTTATTTACGATTTGGTTTTTCGTAAGTGCCCCTGAATCTTTAAATGATTATAAATGTACTTTAATATAATGCTGTAGTAAATAAATAAAATAGATTGTAAATGTACTTGAAGACAGTAGACCGTAAAAGTAAAGATGGATATTTTTCTCCTGTCCGTCACAGCCATATATACATATTTGCTATATATATATGTATATATTGTATATATTGTATATATTCGCAGTTTGAATTAGTTAATGAAAAAAAAAAGAACGGAAATAAAATTTGTAAGGTCAGTAACACGAATATTTTCTGATCGATAAACTTATAGTTGACACTTTTTAATATTATTTATGTAATTTTTCATATGTACAAATAATTAATATTTACAATACTTTTGCTTAAACTAGATACACGTTACTAAAGTAACATCGTTTACGTTATTTTTTCTATTTTGCGTCAATAGAAACTCGATCGGAGGCATGTTTGTTGCTATAATAATAAGTATTTTGCATGGATTTTCATTTTTAATCTTCATTATAACGATACATCTACACGTACATTACTCTCCCTCTCTCACTCTTTCGCTCGCTCTCGCGGTCTCTGCGCCTTGTATATGATATTGTTATCACGTATAATTTTTTTTGTATGTACACACAATCTTTTATAAAATTTGCATATTACGTAGTATCTAAGAATCTCCGACAAAATTTCGAGAGAAACGCGCCAGGACGAGTAGCTTTGGATTTCGTATGCTTGACGCGATTTTAGCAAAACAAAAATATAATGGAGACCAAAGTATAATTCGACATTGTGAATTCTCCTCGTGCGCAATTTAAAAGTGCCCGCTTCACCATCGGGCTCCAATGTTATTTTACTCATCGTTACGCGTTTCTTTGACTCTTTTATACTTGGAGAGTGTGTGAAATGATCAGCTAATTCGAGTTACGCCTGTCCTTAAAATCTGCCTTACTCGTGAGAGACGATTCCCTGCTCTTCCCTTCCTCGTAAATTAGAGTTTCAATCGTGTTTTTTTTTTAAATCCCTTTAATCGCCTGCGCATCTAACTAGGCTAAGCAGGCTTTTAAAAATGTGTCTGTCGATGTTTTCCCCGTTTTTTTTTTTAATCCTTTGTATAAGTATGCAAGTGTAAATGAACGCGAGTGTATATCAAGTGTGTACGTGTACATGCGAGCGTGTATGTTTTTTTTTTCTTATTAAAGATACGACACTGTAAGTCAAGTTTCCCGATGACACAGTGGCAGTGTTTTTCGCGCGAGATTTGCCGATCGTCCGATCCTCCTTCCCGCACTTTACGCGTTGCGCGGGCACAAAACGGCCTTTGCGCGCGCGAGGATCACGAAAAAGCCAGACGCGCGCGCACACGGTTGACGTAATTACGCGCGCGCGCGCTCGTCTAGTCGGCTTACGTAATTCCCTCCTCGGCACGAACTAGCGTCGCGTCGCGTGTCTTCTTTTCTTCCACCTCTCCGCTAATTTTTTTTTTTATTTTTTTTTATTATTATTTTTCGCTATCCCTCTCTTCTCTCTCTCTCTCGCTCTCCGTTTTTTTATATTCGCGTTTCTCATTAATAGACGTACCTATGTACGTGTTATGAAAGCGCGTGCGCATCGTCGCGCCGATCGAGCTTTCAAGGATCCCTGGGTTTTTTCTGTTTGGTTGGAGCGCGAGCGCGCGCACTTCGGAAAAACCGTGAGATAAGAAACTTTTGAAGCTGCGCCGGCCGGGCGCTTGGGAATGCTTATCTCGTTAAAAATGCGGTCAACACGTCAATATATACTTTGCAAAAATTTTGAGAAACTTACGCATTTAAAAAACGTCCAGCGTTTTTCGGGACTTTAAAATCTTTTTTTTTTTTTTTTTTTTTAATCAAACGGAAAAACTCACCGGTTGTATAGGGTAAGTTGGCGAGTCTTTGCGTTTTAATTTTTTTTTCTTTTCTCGTTTTTTTTCTCAAGTTCACGCGAAAAACGTGATAAATCATTATAATTTATAAAATTCTCAACGACGAATAAAAAGTATGAAACAGTTAATCTGCGCGACGCTCGAAAAAAGTACCTTGCTTTCCCGTAAAAAAAAAGAAAAGAAAAAGACGGAAGGGAAAAGAAAGTTTTTAAAAAGCAAACGATCGGCGAATCGTGAATAAAAGTGCGCTCGTCATTCCACGGGGTCCGTGTATCCAAAAGTTTCTAAATCTCACGCGAGAGTAGCAGTCTCGACTTCGTGGATCCCCGAAAGCTCCCACCCAGTGCCGTACTTCGACTATAAATACGGCACGTGCACTGCACACCCTATTTTCGCTCTCGTTCTCGCTCTCGCTCGCACTCGCTCACGCACTCCCCCTCTCGCACTCGCTCTCCCTCACTCAGATATTATATAGACTTTGCATTTATAGAAGCAGTGACACTGACTACTATTGGTTCCCTAATATATGTATTACGGTGTTCGTGTACCACGCACGTCGGATTTCAATACACGTTTTTTTCTTCATCGTTATCCACTTTTTCCTTTTTACTTTATTTATGTATTAATTACTTTAAGTTTCTTCTCCTCGTTTAAACTTCTTGCTGTTCGTTCTGTCGCAATATAGGAATCTTATTATCTTATGCAATTAGAGCTAATATCGTTTGTACCATTTATGGGGGGTTTTTTCGCGCGTCGACGGCGCGCGCCACACAAAACGTCCCTCGTTTAGATCAACGCGCGGAATCAAATTGTCGGAAGTGCCGTGTAACAAGCGCGGCGCGCGCATTGCAAGTACACACGACGAGCTTTCAAATAAAACGTTTTCGTCGAGCTCAACTTATGCTACTTAAGTTAAACTTTCATTCCGCACTTTCACGCGTCCGCGTGAGTTCGCGGGTGTTCTGTACGCTTTACTTATTTATTGCTCGTGCCTAGCGATCGATCGGTACGGCGCGAGCGCCCGTCGGCTCTGACGCTCCGTCCGATCGGCATCCCGACAATTTTTTCCTCCTCTCAGCCGTCATTTTCATGTCGTCTCGTTTCGCTACGAGCGCGCGGAAACTCGAAATCGCATGCGCGTGTGTGTGTACTGCGGCTCGCGTGAACCGACGTTTCTTCTTCTTCATTTTTAAAACATTGATTTAAAATCGCCTCTTGCAATAGGAACATTTGGAAAAAGATTCAAGATTCAATTTTTCTCCTCTCGTCGACTTAAAGCTCCCTGCGTCGCCGCGGGCGCCCTCCCTGTTAATCCGAGCGCGCGGGAGGGGCCGTTGGACTTTATTTAAACTTTTATAGTTTGATGCCCTTGGATTTGCGAATGCGCCGGCTTCGTTGCGTTCCCATTTAGACGCGTGCCGCGCGGTCATTCTTCGAGCGTCGATTTATCTCGCCGCTCCTCCGTTATCTATTATCGCCGCCGATGTGCGCCGTGAGCGCCGGTTTACTCGAAGAGGGCGAGGATGTCGTCGTTCGACGGTGGGTTGCCGCTGCTCGCGCCGCTGCTGGGCGGTGTGTTCAGGTCCGGCGGGTCCAAGTACGACAGCAACTCCATCGGGTCAACTTGGTCTGGCAAGAGCTGCAAAAGAAAAACGGGCATTTTTTAAAATCCGCTTTTTGTAGCGACGCTTAAAATACATTGAGAATTAGATCAAAACAGGAAAACTTTTATACTATCAGAGTGCCAATTAATTTTTTGTTTTTTTTTTGTTCGACGTGCCCATAATCATCGCTTCGAGTCGATTAGATTTGCATTAACGGAACGAGGTGCACGCGGCAAAAAAAGGTCGTGCGAGCTTCGAAACTTACGTTGAGAGCCTCTTGGCCGGCGTCGCCGTCGATGACGGCCGCAGGGTCAAAGTTCAGGTCGGAGGCGATGATGTCGGAGGTGTCCGTGACTCCTGGTACACCGCTGCCCGTCGAGGTGTTGAGGTTGTTACCGCTGGTGTCCTGGGAGACGGAGGGCGCGACGCTCGGGGGGCCGCTATTTCCGCCGCCGCCGCCTGGCGTGTGCGGCGTGTGCGGCGTGTGGGGCATCTGCAAGAGACCACGAACGAACATTTTTAGAAAACCCCTCCTTCAAACTTATCCCCCCGCGCGCGGGGCTGCACGCCCCGTCTCTCGGTATCCCTCTCTGTCCCCGTCTCTTTCCCGCTGCCTCCGCGTCGGCCTATTATTATTTCGGCTATTCTCGCGCGGCCGCAAGCGCCTCCTCATAATTCCGATGAAAATTTTCTAATAAACCTAGTTTAGTGCGCGCGGGTCTTTATACCCGCTCTACCCCCCACCCTCCAACGCGATCCTCCAGCTTAATTATAGCCGGGGCGAACTTGCTGAAATCGAACGGTGCCGGCTGTGTCCAGCTTTGATTTCGTCACTTTTTTTTATGTGCAGCTGCTTATTTATAGTTTTCGAATTTTAAGGAGTAAATTTAGACGCCGAACTTCACGAGCTTGCACATGAGGAAAATGCGAGAAAAACAAGCGGTGCACCCGAGAGCGCGCGATAAACATTTCGAAATTAGAACGCGGAGTCTCGTTTAGGCCTGTTCGATCTTCGGTCAATGTGGGGTGTCGGGAGAGATGATATTACCTGATCGCTTAGTGACTTGTCGATGGCACTGAGATGGTCGAGGGAGTTAGCGTGGTCGTTCAGGTGTGAGAGCGGATTCGTGCCGGCGTAGTCGTTCTGGCCGGGGTTGCCGCTCATGGACATGTCGGCGGTGCCCATGCCGGTCATGTTCGTGGAGACGTTGCTGGGCTGGGAGACGGCCGTGGACGACGGCGTGCCGGGGCCCCGATGAGCAGCCTGGCCACCGTAGGCCTGCTGTTGCTGCTGTTGCTTCTGCTGCTGCTGTTGCTGTTGCTGCTGCGTCGTCGAGCCGTTCATCGGCGAGCCGCTCACGATGCTGTTCATGTCGGGCGGCATGTACGGGCTCATCGCCTGATGCGCGTCTATCCAGCTGTTCATCGTCGGCATGTTCATGCTGCCCGGCGACATAGCCTTCGTCATGCGCTTGCACTCGCTGTCCTCCTCGGCCTTCTTCGGCTTCCAGTTCGCCGACGAGTCTATCGTCACCTCGTCCACGTCCGAGCTCGTGCTGTTCAGGATTCCCCACATGTACTGGTCTACCTCCAGGCCTTCTAGCATGGCTGGTTTACTATTTGAACAAAGTAAAATATCGACGTTAGTTTTATCATTTATTTTTCTTTGGATTCTTTCATCCAGATT
The DNA here is from genome assembly GCA_900480045.1 of Eurytoma adleriae. Taxonomy (NCBI): domain Eukaryota; kingdom Metazoa; phylum Arthropoda; class Insecta; order Hymenoptera; family Eurytomidae; genus Eurytoma; species Eurytoma adleriae. The sequence continues at coordinate 147,002 of UXGC01000019.1, read as the reverse complement.
TCTTTAAAAAGATAGAATTCTACTCACGTGCAGACTGGACACCTCCAATTTCCTCGCTCGCAGTTGAGCTGCAAGAACGATTCCAGATCGAAGCACTGTATGTGCCTGCACTCTTGGCCCCTTGCCGGTAGAGAGATACGCTTGAACGTTATGGGACACTTGAGCGGCACCTGCGAAAAGAATGGCTGTTTTCAAACTCCAAACCCAATAGCAACGTCGAACGTGACGCAAATGGACATTAGCGTCCGAATCCAGTCGCCAAGTTCAATCAATCATCATATTTACCTTAATCGACGTCTGCTCAACGACGTCCTTCTCTGTAGGTATTCCGTTGCTGGGAAGAGTGTTGTTGAAGTTTCGCTTTATCTTCGATACGCCGTGCTCCGCGGTGAGAAGCCGTTTTTGCAACAGGCCCTGCAGTACGCTCTGTACGGTCGGCCGGTGGACCAATTGCAGGATAAATAGATGCGACTGCAAAGAAAACAAAGATTCCAGTTAGAGACGCGATTTCTTCCATCGGCGGACACCGACGCGACTTCCTTTACTTTACGACCGCGACTTTCAGTTGCGACTTTGTTTGATAAAAAAAAAGCGGAGTTCTCATTGTTACTACCCGCCACTTTCTTGTTACGCGATGCATCGAATTTCTAATTGTGGCTGTTGTTCGCCGCCTTTTACTAGCTCGTAAAGAACGAAATTATTATTTGAGGAAAAAAAAAACATCGCGTGCGCGCGGGTTCATCATTTACCAAAGTTGCGCAACCGCGGGCGCGCGCGTCGTTTCCGGTTAATCGAGAGCAGCGGCGCGACGAATCGACGCCGAGCGAATCGATGACGCCGAGACGGCGCTCGCGATTCATCGCCGGCGGAAAAACCGCGGGGGCGGGTAAAACCGCCGGCGCCCCGATAAGCGAGGTCGGCCCGAGTGATGCTTATTAAGTTTAATGCCGCGGCGTAAAAAGGCTACTCACACAACAGCAGGCGGAGACGGTGATCTGGATGGTGTTGCGCCCGGCCTGGTAGATGTCCTTGAGATACAGGGGCTTGTGAGAGGACTTGTTCTCGCCCCGGTCGATGATCAGGGGCGTCATGTTCACCGAGATCTGGACGCTCTGCGGCCAGTTCGTGTTCCTCTGCTTGTCCTCGTGGTGGAAGCACTTGAGCTCGAGCTCGAGGTCCGTCCGCTTCATCAGAGCCTCGTGCACGTCGGCCGTCAGTTGGAATGCGTGATTGCTCACAGACAGGTTGTGCTCCAGACGGAACGGCGCCATGATCATGCCGTCCCTCACGGGGAATGTTAGTCTCAGTTGGTCCTCTTCTGGAACAAAACAAGGGAACGAGTTAGTTTTTCCGAGTTTGACGACTTTGTTGTTGTTTTTTTTATACGCTTTTTAGCGCGAGCCGATCGATACGGCGACACGCGCGATTCAATCGTCAGAAGCGATCGGGTTAAATGAGCTTGCGTTGCGTAACGTTCATTAAAGCGTTCGTGTTTGAGAGTGCAATTTTTTTTCTAATACGCCGCGCATGTAATTATCGGCTGGAAGCTGCCGCCGGGCAGTCGGAACTAATATTGCCGTCAGTCTTCCAATAAATTTTCCAAGTTAAACGTTTTTTTCAGCTCGTTCAGAAGGTCCGTAGTCTCGCGATTATTTACGATTTCGTACGGAATTAGAAGGCATCCCCCGAACTTTCTAAAAAAAAACTTTACCGCACCGCACCCGCGTGCAATGTTAACGTTAAATATAGCCATGAGGAATCTTAAAATATTCCCGGCCAGGGAAATCCCGGTGCCTTAAAACCGTCAAGACGACTTCCAAATTCGTCCTTACCACGCCCAAGAATTTCTCCAACACTGTCGTCAGGTAGCAAAGAAAAAGCCGCCGCGTATTTACGAACACACCGTCATAAACACCCAGGTCGGCTTTTCCCAATTTTCCGTCCCTAATGACCGCCCAAGGAACGTGTGATTTACAACACTGTTTATTGTTGCACCTTCCGAGTGATTAACCTTGTTGGCAAATGCCACGCGCTGAATTTCCGCCCCTCCCCCTTCTGAAAACTCGCTAAGGCACTTACTTGGCATCATGGGCTTGATGTCGTTGAAGCCGTGCTTGCCGTCCGAGCTGGGGCTGACGTAGGGCGTCATGCTGCCGGCCGGGGTGAGCGGTGGAGTCGGGTTGCCGGGTATCGGACTGTGCTGATAGCTCATGTTGCCGATCGGCTGGACTCCGAGGGCCGACCTCATGGGCGAGTCCGGCTGGTACTGTCCGTTGTTGACGCCGTAGGGCGAGGAGACCTGGCCGTAGACGCCGGGGTTGCCGGGCAGCTGCGGCTGCTGCTGCTGCTGTTGCTGCTGTTGCTGTTGTTGCTGCTGCTGAGCCGAATGGTACTGAGCCCCGCCCATGGGCATGGGGTTGCCCTGGGGAATGTTCGGCTGCTGCTGTTGCTGTGGCTGCTGCTGCTGCTGTTGTTGCTGCTGCGGCGTCGGCAGGGAGCCGTGGTGGTGGGGGTTCATCAGGTTGACGTTGACGTTGACGTTGATGTTGCCGGGGCTGGGGTTGACGCCCGTCGACGACTGCAGCTGGCTGTTGTAGTACTGACTAGCCTGATTGGGTACAGCCCCGTAGCCGGGACCCATCGACGGCTGCTGCTGCTGCTGTTGCTGGGGCTGGGGCTGCTGCTGCCTGACGCCGCCGGCGCTCCGCATCATCCCAGCAGACGCAGCTCCGGGGTAGCCCGTCGCCGACATCGCAGCCGGATTCATCTGTGACGCCATGCTGGCAGCTTGAATCTGTTGGTACTGCTGTTGTTGCTGTTGCAGCTGTTGTTGCTGCTGCTGTTGTTGCTGCTGCTGTTGCTGTTGCTGCTGCTGCTGCTGCTGGGCTTGGAAGGCGTTGGGTCGGGCGGCGGCGCTCGCGTAACCGTTCGGGTATTGTTGGGCGGCGGTCATTCCGCCGTAGGCCGCGTGCGGCATGCCGGTTGGGTTGGGACCGGCCGCGCCGTAGGGGACCTGCTGCTGCGGCGGGGGCTGCTGCTGCATGCGCTTTTGCGCTACGTGCATCGCCGGGTTGGGATAGGGCCCCATGCGTCTCGCGTACGCCTGCTGCGTCTGCTGCTGAAACACAATTTAACGCCGGTTTTGCTTTTGTTTTCTTTCGTGTCGGCACCTCTTCGCGATTTATCGAGATCTTTTGTCTTGCCTTTTTTTGCGGGGGTGGGTACCCGTTTCGGCAGGATGATATTAGACGGTGTTATCTACTATTTACGGTAGAAATTTTACTTGTGAACTAAAATATCGTTAGTTATGAAATTCCTAGTACTGACGTATAATCGTGTGATTATTTTTGTATCGTGTAAAAATAAGTCACACGTAAATAGATCCGTTTTAGAAATTAATGCAATTGAATGAAATAATTAACGAAGGAAAACTAGAAAAGAACTTTTTTTACTTTTAATAACGTTGTTGCAATCTACTTGTTATTTATTTAGTAGCTATCTGTTTTTATACAATTCGTAATTAGTAAGCCGAGAAAAAAAATTCTTCGATAATTCAAATAATTAGGAGTATTTATAACCAATCAATTTTTGTAATACATTTTCGAAAAATATATTTTGCCAATTAAATCGTTCATTGTTTTTGCTTACGAAGCCCGAGTTTACGAAGATGACGGAGAATCTTCACACTACGGTTACGACAGAATTAAACCTTGTAGACAAAATTAGACGACTGGGGAATATTTTACATATCGGAGTGATTTGCTGCGTAAAGAGTCAAAAGTAAATTCTTGAAAATGCTGGCTTTCAAATAACGCGTTCAATTGCATTTGATAAAAATTATCAGGATGATGCATAATGATTTCCGTTGCTATATCAATATATAATTTATTCTTTTTTTTCAACAATAAAAGTCTGCTATAAATTATTATTTCAAACAATTAATTTATTTTTAATCTTCACAGCTGTCTGCTTTATACGTTTGAACGTGAAGTTTTTTAGAAATTTCAAAAATGTTTGACTATCTAGCAATAATAAATAGTATACGTCTTAAAGGTCATTAGTGTTTTATTGTCACTTTATCGGCTGCTTATGCAACGTTTTAAAGAATTACGTATGCGCGGAAATTCAAATGATTCTTTTTTAAATTCTACGTCTAGGCTAACAAAAAGTTTCGATATTTAAAAAAAAAAACTGTAACTGCGTTTACTGGTATTATAAAATTTTCCCAGCTGCTAATTGAATATTCATAATACCGAGTAAACGAAAAATATATAAGTCGACTTACCTGCATCGTCATTTTATTCATGGGGACTGCGGTGGTACCCATGCCGCCGCTCATCATTCCCATGTTATTCATGTTGCTCATCGGGTTCATGGGCGTCATTCCGCTCATGCCGTTCATGTTATTAACGCTGCTCCCCATCATCATCGGGTTCATGGGGTTCACGTTGCTCATGCCGCTCATCGAGTTCATCGAGTTCATGGAGGGCATCATCGGGTTGACCGTGCCCATGCCGGCGTAGTTGTTCATGCCCATAGGGCCGGCCATGCCCCCCATCGGGCCCCGCTGGTTGTAGCCCATGGTGTTATACGTTTGGTGCGCCATCGCGTACTGACTCTGCATCTGAAAGCAATAAAAAACAGGTTCGAATTTTTGAGATCCGCTTTGACGCTTACATTTGACAGGTTTAAGAACCGCACAGACGGTAAATCATTAAGGATTTACCCGGTGTCGGTATTATTGTGAGAATTGGAATTGTTTGTTGTTTCAGTGGTTGATTAATCTTTTAAAATCGGTCCTGAATCTGTTATTATTGGATACTTAGATTCTCGGGTGTCTTTATAATTAAAAATTGGAGTCTATTAACTCTGGATATGTACGCTTCTATACTGTGACGGAACATATTTTATGCAATCTATGTAAATATTTCAATTCCAAAAAGAGGAATTGAAAATTTTATATCAATTGTCTAAAGTCTGAAGTGTTATAAACACATTGCACTGAACTTATTTTTAATAATTCAATTAAAATATAATTATTCTTATTTTTCACACTGAAGAACGAGTTACGCTTATTTGATAAAGAGATGTATCATTTTAATTATATATCTCTTCGTAATAATATTCTTAAAAATAATTTTTAGCAAAAAGTTTAGCTTACAAAATAAGACGCTAGTAAGTATTGTATGCGTAGTAGCAGACGAATAACTCACAGATGAACGTCAGACGCCTTCTTAGATTTCCAGACAACGGCCGGCAAACGTCAAAAAACACATTGGCAACTAGCTGATGATTTAACACTGAAACTCGCTTTATGTAACAATTACGAAACTGCACTCTCTAAATTCCGCAAAGTTAATAGTTATTACTTTTTATCGTAAACTACTCTCGAAGCGCGCACTACACTGACCACTGGGCTTCCGACTGGTGCGAATTTTCGCATGTAACTGAGGACTGAAGCGATCCCTTGCAAGGTCAAGTGAAAACTGAAGCTCAAGAAGGAAGCAAATTCTGCACGTGACCGTGAAAACAATGGGGGTGAGGGTAAGCGCATGAAGACGCTCGAGCCGGAATTTCGTACCTGCCGAAGACGGCAGCCAATGACAGCTGAACTACCACCACTACTACCACCACCACCGCCGCCGCCTCCGCCGCAATGATCGCTGCGGCCCACCGTAGTGGGACCTACCTACCACCCCCGCTCGGCCTACCAACTGACCAGGCAAGGCCGAGCTACCTCCCCTTTTCCCGCTCGGGATTTCCAGCGAGCCACAGCAGACGACGCATCGAGAACTAGAAGCTTCTGCTAGGGTCGTCCATCTGCAAGCGAGCGAGAGACGCCGTTGTTACGGTACACGCGCGCTCTTTCTTTCGCCTTCCCCGTGCGCTCTCGCCGTGTGCGACGTGCCGTGTACACGCGCGTGTGCGTGTGCGTCGACGCGCTCGCATGAAATACAACGCCCTGGGACAGATGGCGACTTTTCGGACTGCGAGCCTCGCTCCCAAGTCTGACCCCTCGCACGCGCGTTCGAGTTTCTTTCTTCCTTCGACGCTGTTTCTCTCTCTCAGTCGGCTTGTTCTCTCTTGCTCGCTCGATTCTTTCTCTCTGCCCTTTTTTTTTTATTTTCGACTCGATGTCGAGAGACGCGACGTCGAGTTTATCGAACGTTAGCTTCGTGGGACGAGCCCTTTCGTTCGTTCGGTTACATTTTATTTTTTTGCGCTCGCCGGCGCTGCCGGTGGCTGGCGCGCGCTGGAAATTGAATTTTATGGTGGTGCTTTGATGATACGCCACTTTTCGGCCTCGCTGTACCGGCAATTACCCGTTTGGACAAAGGGCCTAGGGCGACCCCCGCTCGGTTTGTCCGATTAATTGGACGACCTATAATAGCATTAAACGGCGGCGCGGCGCGCGATCGGGTCGTCGCTCGCGCTCGTTCGCCGCCAAAGTAATAGAAAATCTACAAATAAAATAATAATCCGTACAACGTAAATAAAATAATGATTCGAATAATGCGAAAGGGGGATTGGCACGGAGTTCGCCCACTGCGTTGGCGCGTCCGGACGGCGTTATAGGCGGCGCTCGGGCCGATCGATCGCAACATCCTCTCGAGATTCGAGTGCACGGCAACTATAATCGCGATGATTTACAGCGGGCGCTGCGCGCGAGCTCGCGGTCTTGTGAAAATTTGATGCGCTCGCGTAACTCCCCGGCGAAACGGCCCGTGTACATTGTTCCTTGGGCGAGCGCGAGCCAATCGACGAGTCAACGCTGCCGCGGCGTAACATACCCTGGAAAACAAACAGTGAGCGCGAACCGCGCCCACGGGAATGGTAAAAAGGCGTAGAAAAGGAGCCCGAGATAAGGATCGAAAGCCAGGCGTAATTCGAAAGTTCAGGAGGCGAGCGGGGCGCTGGGTGGGAGAGATGATAATGCCCTATTAACTTGTCTCAATCGGCGGCGGTTCGGGCAATTCTTTCCCGAGAGTCGGGCCCGCGCGCTCGCTCCGGCTTTCCCTTCACTCTCTCGCAACGAGCGTGAATGTGAATGGGGTGTCAACCCGTAGGCCACATTTCCTGGGAATGCCCGCTCGACGGCGCCGCCGCCGCCGCTCTCGACTTCACGGCTCTTGCATTCCGGCCCCCGTCGCGTCTGTTGGGCGCGCGGCGCGCCGGCAGCCTTCGAGACACCGACCTCCTCCGATGTATACGTACATACAGCGCACACACGCAAGCGCGGGCTACACAAGCGCCTAGACTCGTCGCACCGTTAAAATTATAATTTCGCTCGCTCGAAGGGCATTGATCGATGCTTACCCCGCGCGAGGGATTCCGCGATTTAAGACGAGGTGAGGCGCGTGGCCGATGAATATATTTCGATTTTCTTGCGGGCGGCTGTACCTGTGCCGGTGACTCGTCGCAACTCGTCGCAGGGATTTTTCCCCACGGGGGCAGAAGGTAATTTAGGTGCGCGCCGACTTTACGAGCGAGGTGATCGAGAGGCGGCTAAGCTAAGTGGGGCTTCCTACGCTCGTTTGCCGGCGCGCGTACTAACGTTGCTGCGGAACTTTGACGCGACGACGTCGGCGAAATGGTATTTAATAAAGGTAGTAGCTGCCGGGGAGAAAGAGGCGGCGGCGGCCTTCTGAAAAAGGTACGAAGGATTAACGACGAAGCGACGCGTAAGCTTAAGCAAAAGGACCCCCGTAGCGCCGAACTACCCGGCGTTGTGCCTCGTCCTCTCTCTTTCGCCGTCTCTCTCCCTTTTGCACTTTCAGCCCTTGTGCGTAACTTCTCTGTCTGCTCCGAGCCGCTCGGGCGCTCCTTCTGCTTCTCCTTCGCCCGCCCCACTCTACGCCGTCGCTCGCACGTGCACGCGCTTCTGTCCCTCTTGCACTCTCAGGGTGCTGGCCATATCTTTATATATATGACGGATATAAAGCCGCTCTCTCGCCCCGTCCTTTCGGCCTTTCCCACTTTTCTAGCCCTCGCTAAATATTTTTGCCTCTTCGGAGCAGTGTTTGTCAACTTTTCAAAATACCTTTCTTAACTTTTAAAGCGTGCATCCTCTTTTTCTTTAACGTTAATTCTATCGATTGCAATATTATTTTCAAGCTCGACAAAAATAGCTTTCCTGTCAAATGTTTAAATTATTTTCGAGCTTAATAAAGTTTACTATAATTTTTTTTTAAATGAAATGTTTATTTAAAAAAATCGGAGCATCCTGCGGACTGATAAATAATTCGGAGCGTCGACAAACTAGGTACGGAAAGAAGGCGCAAGTCCCATTTCATAAAAGTGCCGCTAGAAAATCGCTTTCAAAACCAAACGCGCCTCGCGTACGTACATATAATCCCGGTATAGTTGCGCGCCTCGGCGCACTTTCTCGCTCTCTCTTCCTCTCTCGCTCTCCCTCGTCGGCTCGCAGGCGACCGATCTCTTCTCTCTCTCGATTTTCACTCTCATTTTTTTTCCACGGCGCTCCATCCACGAATATTAGCGGGCGCACACAGCAAACGCACGCGTATACCTATACCGTACCTGCGAATTCGTACGCGCGCACACACTAACGCGGATGTGCGCATGTACGCAGCGAGACTTACGTGTGCGAGCGCGGCGGTATGCGCAGCTGCGAGAGAGCTCATCGAAGCCCTCGCTGCTTTTCTGTGGGAAATGCACGTGCTCGCTATTCACACACGCGAGCGCGCCGCTCTCTCCTTCTCGCTCGCGCGCCCGCACAATGCATCTCTCTGTGTGCATGTGCGAGTGTACGGGCATACACGCGCGTCACCGAAACTGCGCGCCGAGATTTGGAAACCCAGTTTTTCTGTCGCGCGCCGACTGCGCCGCACACAGACGAGCTCCCCGGCTTTCGCCGCGCCGCGGAGAGGTATATACACGGCGCGGCGGAATGCACGCGCGTGGGCAGGCCGACATTCCTGTTTTTGGTTTTTACCGAGCGAGAGAGCGCGGAGCCCGAGGGAGAGGGGGGAGAGAGGCTTTCGCGGCAGCGGCGGCGCCTTTTTCTCTTCGGCCGGAGTTTTCAGAGGGCCCGAGCTTTTCTCGGGCTATTTGCTCGGGCGTCGCCGGGTTCTTTGTGATCGACGCGCCGATGCCTGCGGTTGGTCTTCCCTTGGGAGTGCGCGTATCTTTTTCTTTTTTTTTCCGAGGGGGAGGGAATTTTTGTGAGCCGGTCAGTTGCGGCGAGCCACTGGTAAATTTTGAATAAAATTGGAATATGGACTTGTTCTCGAGCGGAAGAAGCCGGGAGGAAGCGCGGAGGTTGAAAAAGAGCTTATTTGCAAGTCGCCGCGAGAATCCTCCGCAAATCTCCGAGCAAATCTAAAGCTTAGCAGCGTTGGTTAACCATATATTGTCGCTGTAAACAAAATGGGATTCATCGTGAAGTAACTAACCAACATTTTATACATTTCCGTAGATATTTTAATAATTTATCAAACTGACTCAATTATTTATAATTTTCAGGTGTTTTTGCGGTAAATTTATACAATTATAAACAATTTTTCATTTTTCTTTAAATAGAAAATATAGTAAATATTGCACATTATTTGTTTAAAGCTAATTAATTAACTGGAGATTTTTTTTATTACGGATAAAGTTAATTTTGCGATTTAAACTTTCGAGAGCAAGGAGATTTCTTTTCGCCGTAAGAAAATAACTTTGCATGGCGCGTGCGGTCGAGTATCAAAAAGGTCATCGAACATCTCGCAGCCGCGGAGCTGGCTGCCCCTCGAGTTTTTCCTCGAACGCGCAATCGGACCTGCCCCACTTAAATCTCGCGCATCGCCGATGCAGCGCGCGCGGCGGGCTCTTTCCGCGGCGATTTCGCCGATCTTATCGGGCCGTGATTTAAACAACCTTAGGCCATCGCTCTCGCAAAATCCGGCGGTGTCCGGGGCACGAACGCAGCCGGAGCTCCTTACAGCCGGTGTCGCCGCGTGACGCTCATGCGAAAGTTTCATGCGATTTTCTCTCCTGACGCAAGCGCATCGCTCACGCCCACGCGGGGCCCCAATGAGCGACGAAAAGGAAGAGAAGACGCAAAAAGGCGAGCCCGCCGTGTACACGTAGGGGGGAAAAAAGAAAGGAAAGCGATCGGGGGCTTATTATGGGGGAGCTCGGACCTTACGCTCGATGACCGAAGTGTTTTTTTATCGGCTCGAGAAAGATTCATTTAGGCGCGGGCATTACCGATGCGCGGCGTTGCGGCAGCGCACAACACGTATACCGGGGCGATTTCCCCTCGGCGCGGGGCTGACGTCACCCGTGTAAGCGTCGCCTACCCCCTTGACGTGCATGCTGAATGTGCTTCCCAATTCCCACCGACGATCGACCTAACCTCGCAGCCATCCCCGCGCGCTCAACATCCCCCTCGCGCTCGGCTAGAGAAACCTTTCTTTCCTCTCTCTCTCTCTCTCTCTCTCTCTCTCCCCGTTGCCACGAGTCTTGCGAACCTTCGCTCTCCTTCTCTCTCCCTTCCCAGGCGTCTCTCTCCCTCCCGTCGTGTTCATCCCGCTCGCTCCGTCTCCGTCGCTGATTCAGACGGCGGCGGCGACGACCCCACCGCCGCCGCGCGGCTCTCTTCTATTCTTAGATGTCAATATTTCGTCAACTACGAGCCCGCCCAGCACGCAACAATGGCGCTGTCCGTGGGTTCGCGCGTCCGCCCGTGCGTTTGCACTTTTGCACCGTCTCCCTCTCTCTCCGTCTCTCTCCCTTCTTCTTTCTCTCTTGGAGCGTGCGTGCGGGCAACCCTGTGTGCGCGGCGGCGTCCGTGAGACGAGGGGGAAGGATATAGGGAGGCCATTCATTAAGTTATGCAGCGACAATCATCGGGCGCGATCGTCCGCGCGGCGCTGCACAGTAGGCGCTACTGTATAGAGCGCCGATGCCGCACGAGGGAACGACGATTTTCCCGCGGCCTCTGCACTCCGCGCGCTGTGTGTGTACGCTCGCACGGGAAAAAATATCGCGACGCGCGTGGAATTTTTCGGGGGCACTCTCCGTGGGTACCTTTTTTTCCCCGCGGCTCTTTCCACCGGCGCGGCGCGCCTTTCTCTTATACGACCGAGGAGGAGGGGGCGGAGGTGGAGGAGGAGGGAAAATCCGACCTGTCGATAAACGCGTCGGAGATAAGGCTGCCGGAGACTTGCGTCAGAAAATTTTAGGTTTTTCTTGCTCGGCTCGGAGCGTGGCTAAGCTGGATCGGTATAATTGTTTTGCGCGATCTCCAGTGACGCCAGCGGCGTTATTCAACGGCGCGCTCATGACGCCTCGCGAAAATTGTCAATGCACCTTTTTCACCAGGCTGACGCAACGCGATCGCGCGTTCATCCTTAGAGAATATTTTATAAAAGTCATCCGAGAGGTCTCGTTGCTGCTCCGTTTTTATTTTTTTGTTCTTTCGGCTCGGCCTCCCCACCTGCGCCGCGCTCTTTCGCGATCGGCGTTTTTTAATTAACTCCGCGGCGCGGCTAGCTTACCGGCGTAATTGGGTCGGATAATTACTTTTACACGCAAAATAATAAATTGGCCGGGATGCATGGTGGCGAGTGAGAAGAGGGAGAGGGAGATAAAATAAAAGATCGGAGTAAAAAGTATGTGTTTTGCTGGAAAATGTAATTATACAAATCGCGTTAGTGTCGGTAAGGGAGAGAGGTATCACATCCTTTGCGCGTGCTCGTGCTCAAGCACCGTCTTAAAGCCCATTACACAGTAGAGTAAAAAAAGAATGGAAAAAGCGGCCGGGTAATTTGAAGAGACGATAGCTCATTTTTCTAATGATGCATTTACGCGTTGACAATGTGACGGAGCAGATTTAACACTCTATCCCACCGTAATATTCTATAATTTTTAATTACTGATTTTTTTCTTCGAGTAAGAAAAAAATAATTTTCTACCATTTATTTAATACACTTTGTGCTCTTTGTTGCAATCGGCTAAAAAAAATATACCAATTAAAAATTTTACTATTTTATAATAATAACGTAACGCGCTTAACTCGCATTACCTATGCAAATCGGAAACCACTCGTGCAGGAAATCTCTTATTATTTTCAATGCCAAGCGATAAAAAAAATAACGTCTCGAAAAAGGCAAGCAATAAAATTCACCAAGTTTAAAGCTTCCCCCACAGCGGCGCGCGCGGCTCAGCTGACCGCGCCGCGTCAGCTCGCGCTTCGCCGGACTTATCCCGCAGCGGCAGAAAAAGAGCGATAAACAAGAAAAATCATTTCGCGACATCGTCCAACTTTTTCTCCGAGGCTGCAGCGCTCGTCCTACTCATTTCTCTCTCTCCTCCTCACCGTATAGTAGCTTACTTCGCAGAAGTCCGCCGCCGCCTGAATGTCGTAGCGGCGGCGGCGGCGGAGACGGTTCGAGGCCGAGCGCGAGAAAGAGAAGCGAGGAGAGAGAAAGAGCGCGCGCGCGCGGCCACGGGAATCAATGTTTTCCTTAAAGTATGACTCGCGCTCGAGCGATGACGGGCGCAGTGCGCACTTACGGACCGTCTGGGGCACACGGTGCCGCGAGAGGCCTCGGAGGCACGTACGTGGCGCACCCGCCGACGCTCGAATCTTCAGCCGCGGCTAATAAGGAAATAAACAATGAGCCCGGGGCACCGAGGATAATCCCGATTGATTGGCTTTAATTGATGCGACCGGCCCTTTACTCCGATCCTCCGCGAGCTTCTTCCGAGACCGACGCTCGAAAATTGCGGTGTGCACCGCTATACTGCGCTGCCCGCTTTTTATATTTCTCCCGTGTATCGCGGTGCACGTGTGCGAGGGCCCACGACCAACTCGATGCAAATGGTATTTATTTATGCTAATAATTAGGAAAAACTATTGTTGGGTTTATCTCCTGGAATTTACGAGGCTGTTGTGTAACCTGCAGTGTAACAAATTGAACGTCAATGGATTCATAATTAATCGAGGCTTGAAAAATGGCCGAGACAACGGAGCGAAATTTTTTTTTTCGAATCGTCACCTATCGTCACCGGGGCGTTGCGTAATCAATCAACAATATACGTGCACGTAAAAAAAAGGAAAAGTTTTCGAAATAACAAAACCGCGGAGGCCGATATCGGGCGTGAAAAGGCGCGTCTTTCGTATATCCGGCGCGAGGCCCCCCCGACAAATATTTGACTATGTAAATCGGCCAATCACTCGCGGAGCGACCTCGCCCACGATATAGAGTCCTAAACGCCGTAAAAAAAAAAAGCGCGCGGAGCTCCTTTGCGGTAAATTTTGCCCGATCGCGAAAGCCATTGTTGTTTCGCTCGGCATTTAATACATGCGCGCGGACCGTCTCGCTCACGCGCACGCGGATACGTTCACTCGCGGGCTTACGCGCGCGTGTGTGTGTTAGATGGTCACGCACACGATCGCGCGCGCACGGGCGCGCTCTCGAGCGCGTGGTTTAAGTGCGCTCAGCCTTGAAAAATCACCTCATCGAACGTCTCAGTCTGCATTCTTCGAGAACCGGAACGCGTGTGTCGAACGGGCTCGCGCGCGCGAACGGGCGACAGAGACGCGCGCCGTGTCCCCGGCGAATAATGGACGCGCTTTCGAAAAGTAAAGAGGAGAAAAATAAGACTCCGAAATTGAGGGAGATCGGCGCGCGGATCGGAGGAAAAAATCGGGGATCGATGTGCGCAAGAGGGGAGGGAGAGAGACGGAGTTCCCTGATGTAAGGCGTATTAATAATGATGTCAGCGTAGAAATATTACGCAAAACGGTAATCTTATCGTCCGTTAAGCGATAACGGTATCCTGGACGACGAGAGGAACAATATCGCCCTTATGAAAACCGAGTCAATGGGATTGGCCGGCCTACGTGACGCGGAGAGCCACCGACGTTCGTACTCTCTTTCTCTCTTGCACATGCCCCTCTCTCCCTCTCTCGCTCATCTTTTCCTCTCCTTCCAGGTTCCGTTCGGATCATCGTATAGTGGCGACGACGTCATATAGCTTCCCAGAGGCTCGCATGCTATTTCTCACGCTTTTGTACCAATGTACATTATCCTTCTCTCTCGCACTCTCCGTTTCTACTACCTGTTCACTCGTTCTCAGTCTCTCTGTCTTCCTCTCTCCCGCCGTGCCACGTTCCTTTTTTCCTGCCTTCTTCCGTTCTGCCTCGTTTTCACATTCTCGCCCCCCCCCCTCCTGTTTCCCTACTCCCGCGGCCTGCACCTTTACTTCTGAAGTAATACTTCACTAAATTATTTGATAGGCCGAAGGACGTACGTAAATTGCGCGCGTTAGGAGAAATAATAAAGAAGTTCTTGAGGTGAACCTTGCGGGGAATTAAGAACGTGAATTGCCCAGAAGTTTGTGCGCATGCAAACGATTTTTCTTACAAAAATTTTACGGTGTGTCATTGACGCAAAAGGCGAGGTATATGTGTGAAGGCCGTCTATGAGTTTCAATGATATATTTTTTTTTTTCGTTTGTAATCACGTGCTCATTAAATATTTATAAGTCGTAGGATCAATATGTTATCTTATTTATCAAATTCATTTTTTTGAGAAATATTATTGTATTTTTAGGAGATATATTTTATTGACTGTTAAATTTGTTATTTGGGTATGTTATTTAAAAATGTATACAAATTTTATTTAAATAATTTTATTATAATTTAATGATTGAGGTGAACAAAAGTACTGTCAAAATGAAAAAAATAAATGACGATTTTTTTTGTCCTTTTGAAAATGAGGGCAGGCTGGAAATTATTTGAAACGTAAGAGCATCCTCGAAAACCTCTAGAAAGTAGGTGAAATCGACACAAATGTTTGCTCTCTCGGCTTTTCAACAATACCATTGTTCACTTTTTAATGAAAATTACGTTCAATACATCTGCGTTTGCAAATGATTTTATTTAAAGGTTTCAATTTATTATCAATTCTATTAAAATCTACGTTAATCGAGATGTCTGTTTTACATCATAAAATTCTTTGTAAAATAATTTTATAAAGGAAAAGTTACGTTTTTATTTATTTATTTATCTATTTTTTATTGAAAACCAGATAATTTACATAGTATACGTAAATTTCGCATTTTCTGAGAATATTTACTCTTTAGTTTCATTTTCGTACTTATATATTTATTGCAAAATATATTATTAATTTTTTTTTGTTGAAAATTACAAAAATGTTAAAAATAATATAACCAGTTAATTTTAATTTAAATAGTGAAATTGCGAAACTGCATTGCTGCAATATTTACAAAGACGTCAAATTTTAAATTATTTATAAAACTTTCCATAATAAATTCTGTGCGTCTGACGCTATAAATAATAAATTTCAAATGCAACGTAGTATGATTTAAGATGACTAGCGTTTTAAACATTTTAATTTCAATAATTGTACCATAAAACTTAATGAAATATGTTCTCTAATTGTGAACACACCCTGAAATCCTTTCAAATTACATACTTACGTTCCTACAGTGTATATAAGTCCGATAATACTCATTTTTTAAATTTATATTCAAATTACTTTTGCTGAAAAATTTTTGTTTACTCAAATCATTCGATAAACTAATAATACGTAGTATACTTTTATTACCGAGTCGACCTCATAAGCGTACCATAAATACATCTTCAAAACCTTAGTTACTCAATATAAAGCACAAATAGCAACCCAAAATAATTATGAACGGATCGAAATAGACTTTACTAGCTCCGAACTATACTCCGCCTTAAAAGTTCATACTTTCAAAATATTTACAGTTCAAAATCAATACCCTGCCTAAAAACAAATTATAAATAAGTAGAAAAAACCGTCAAAACTACAAGGTCCAATTTTTACTGATAATAAAAATGTAATTAAAATTAACAAAAAAATCTTTATTCCTTTTACTACCAAAGTTCCTTCGCTTAAACTGACAACAACAAACTTAAATTTACTAAGAGATCCATCGGCGTTTTATTCGAAAGCAATCGATCGGAAGATAATCTCAGGGCAGAAACATAGCGAGCGAAAAGAATCGAGGAGCCTTTGCTCGTCTCCTCTCGGCGTATACGCACTCGTTTGCTCGTCTCTCACGGCAGACGAGGCGAGTTACGCACGTGTGCCCGGTGTCTCGCGAGCACAGAGCGTCAGGTACACAATGGAGCGGAGTCGCGACTGGCCGAGGCTCCGCCTGCGCCGCCTTACATCCTCTCCCGACTCCGTTGCATAAGCCCGATTTAAAGCCCATTATTGCGCCTAGGCCTCTCGCGCGATTTTGCGCGGCGCGCCGCTCGTTACGCACTGGCCGAAGCGCACCTCGAATCCAGCGAAAGGAGAGCGAGAAAAATTAGAAAGAGAGAGCGAGGGGACAGTTTTCCCCCCGCGCGCCCGCGGAGAGAGTCGCTGTGTCGCAATAGCGCGAGGAGTGCTCGCCTTTTTTTTTCACGGTGCTCGTGCCTTTAAAAAAAAAACTCGTCACTCCGAGAGAGCCGCTCCCGCGACGACGTCGCGTTGCCCAAGAATCGAGAGTAAAGTGAGGATTCGTCATTGAGTTTCGGGCCTTCGAGCGGAGGCGGCGGCGGGGGGACGGAATTCGCAAGGACTTTTCTCTCTCGACGTCGGTTTGACGCCGGGAGGGAAAGGGAAGCTCTTTTGTAATTGATTTTTCTTTTCTCTCGCTTCCTTTTCTTGTTGCCGTTGTTTCGCTGTCGCGAAACCGGAGCGGGGGACTCTCCCCGCCCGCCCCCCCTTTTTTTTTTGAAAAAAGAAAAGTTTTATTTGAGCTCGTAATTTATTAATGAAAAATGAGGCGGTTGCCTTGCAACTGCAGTCGGCGTTTTGGGTCGGGTTATGCAAAAATTGAATGCAGAAAGGCAGCGGCGGCATTGTTGTGAAATTAATTTTTGTTTGCGCAATGCGCGCACGACCTTTATCCGCAGATAAAGACAGATAATGTACATTTTTTCGAGAGATAAAAACCGTTTGGATTTTGATAATAGTTTTTGCGGCTAGAGCTAAAATTTATTAACTCGTTAAATTCAATTAACGCTCGGCGGACTGTTACGCTGGCTCTCGTAAGTTATTACTCATGCATATTTAAAATTCGATATAATTTATCGATCGTATTTAAGAAAAGCATTTGATTTAATTTGTAAATTTTCGTCTCGCGATAATTTTTACTAAAATGTCGATTAGAAAAAAAAGGTCCCGGATGCTTTTTGCGTAAAGTAATCGGCCTCTAGACGTTACGTAAACATGCTAATTAAAAATTCAAATTTAAATTACGCCAATTAGTCAAAAGCTGCTTTTTCCGCCCGAAACGCGCTACTGTCGCGCGTTCGAAATTTTATTGCGATATCGTCCAAAATTTGCTTGAATAAACCTAATCGGTTAACGAAAAAATACATAGCACCTCGACAAATACTCGCGATAATTCAAACAAAAAACAACGTCGGAGTGTCTCGACAAATACCTCGTCATCGAGAAATCCATCAAAAGTCAAACACAAAGTCTGGAATCGTCCGGCTCACTTATCGTACGTCTCGCACAGAAAAAAAGTCCGTTTAATTTAAGCCTAATCATCGAGCGAGAATGAAAAAAGAAAAGGTCGCGACGAAAAGGACGGAAAAAAAGCAGCTGGTCGGGCGAGCGCGTAGAAATAGCGTAGCGAAACATCTGATCGGAGGGGTCAACGCTTCTCGCCGAGGGAAGCCCAGCAGCAGCGGTGCAGGCTCTCCTCTCGCTGGCAGCGTCTCGTCGATTTCCGCGGGAAATTTAAACTCGCAAAAAAAGGCGCACGCCGCGCCGCTCGGCGAATTGGCGCACCGCGTGAATCGCGTGAATAAAAAAATAACTAATAGTAAACTTAAAGAAAGAAAAGTGTCTGGAGAAGTAAGGTGGGTGTAACGCGATGTGTACTCACTGGCAAAGTCCGCTGTCGGCGTTCCTTTCTCTAGAGGCGACGACGTGCGTTGCGGCAGCCTCTCCTCACTCGTAATCCAAAAGTCATTGACACAAAAGGCTGCGGTGAGTTTAGAGAGAGAAAGAAAAACGCGAATAGGCGAGGTTTGGTAGGAGGTAGGAGGCCTCGTGAGAGTCAGTGTACACCAGCCGCAGTCATCGTTTCTCTCCTACCAGCGATCGCTCGTTTTTTTTCTTTTTATTTCACGTACGAAAGGAGAAATCGTCCGCCTTGTAGCACACCTCTCCTCTCGCTCGCCTTCGCATTACATTATCTCCGTCACTTGTGTATTATGTCTTCGCACTCCCTCAATCTTATCCCCGGAGCACAGTACGTAGTAATTCACCGCAGTATTCACACTCTCGCACGGACTGTCACTGAACCGATGAGCAGGCAATAAACAAACAACAAACACCACCGTCTTCACAGTACCAATTTAGTAGTTACCTCACCGCTCGTTCGGCTCGTTCTATTTGAAAAATTTGGAAAAGGAAAAAAACTCGCGGCGACCGCGAGGAACCGGCGTGTGTTCTCGGAGCGAGGTGTGCGTACGCGCGCTCGCACTGCACTGCGGCGTCGAAGGGAGAAAAAAAAATACTGAATGGCCGGGAGGAGCGCGAGCGCGTATATGCGGAGCGGAGCAGCGGAGCTCGGGAGACGTCGAGCGCCTCGGCGCGTCTAAGTGCGCACGGAACGGAGCGGAGCGTGCCGCCGCGCGGTAAGGCCGCCGTAGGATTCGCAGGCCGATTGACGGCCTACCGCCTCACGGATGAACGTGCGGCGCTTCATCGGACTGGTGGCCGGAAGAAACGTCAAAACGCGCGCGTTTCACTCGCTCTGCCCCCACCACCGGGCGCCGCGCCGCGCGCACACCACGGCTACTCGCCCGTAGTGTGTTGTGTACCCCCGTCACGCCGCCGCCGCCGTCGCACCACACCGACACTCGCTGGCTGCTATTTTCTCGCTCTCTCGCTCGCGCGACCGGGAGCCGGCCTCCTGCCCTCTCGCTCTCGCCCTCGCTCTCCTTTCTCTCGTTCCGTTTCCCCCACCCCCGGCGCGACACGCTCCTCTCTCTCTCTCCGTAGCCCGCTCTCCGTCGCACCCGTCGCCCTCCCCTTCTCTCGATCCCACGCTTTGCGCGTTTCGGAGCCGCTCCGTCTCTCTCTTCTCTCTTCTCTCTTCTCTCTCTCGCTCGTTCCCAGTGACGTATGCGCGCGGGCACACGTGTGAGCCAGAGCGAGAGGAGCGACGCGGACGGAGAGAGCGATCGGTGCAGTGCGGAGGGGACAGAGACAGATGCGCCGCGCGCGAGCGAGAGAGGAGAGCACAAAACGAGTAAGAAGCTGGCGACCAGACAGAGAGGGAGAGAGAGAGCCTCGGGGACGCGTATAATACATGCAGAGCCTTCGCTCCGACTCGTCGTGCGTCTCGCTCGCTCTCGTTCGCGTGCTCCGACTCGTCGTCCGTCTCTCTCGCTCTCACTGGCGTGCCGCCTGCGCGTAAAGGTGTGCGTGCTGTACGTGTGCGGCACATCCTCTCCCTCGGCGAGGCACACGCGCTCGTGCTCTCGGCACGACACGGCGGCGGCGGTGGCGGCTGTGTTTCTTTCCTCTTGGCTGGAATCCGGCTCTCTCTCTCCCCATATCTACTCATCATCCTCCCCCCTCCTCCCTCTCCTCTTTCTCTCTCACTCTTTACCAACTTTCAAGTATTTTCTTCCCCTCCTTATAATACATCGGAGGGCTTCTCTCTCTCGCTCGCTCGGCTCGACCTCGCCCCTCCCCCGGCGCTTCGGCTCTTACGGCGAGCTACGTGTATAAGCGCGTGTGTGCGCGCACCTTTATTTATACCCAACGGTCTCGCGGGCGCTACCGCCGCCGTCCTTTAGTCCATCATTTGGCAGCAACAAACCGACTTATTGTCGGGGATCGGCCGCCGCCGCCGCCGCCGCGTCGCTGCTCGCGCCTGCCTCCTCTCTCGCCCGATCGAAATTATTTTCTCGACCCTCCTCCTACTCCTCCGACCTCCTCCCGCTACGCTCCTTATGCCTCGCGTGCGCCGCGCGCGCCCGCCTCGTCCTCTCCGCGCCGCAGCTACTGCCTCCTCTCTCCCCCCCGCGCGTGTACGTGCGGCGCCGCGCGCGACTGTGTTCGTATCTTACGTACGGTATATTCCGGAACGTTGCATTCTCCCGGCGCCCCGCCGCCTCACCTCCTCCTCTCCACCCCCACCCACCCGCGGCCTCGTATTTTCATGTACCCGCTCACGAAAAGTGTCCACGCGCCAGCATGCTATCACCGCCGCGTACGGCTCTATTATCGCCGGGGCGAGCTTCGCTCTTTCTCTCCGCGGCGCCCGCGCGCTCTGATAGATTGGGGTGGCGCGTAGATCGATTTGGATTGGCTCGCGCCCGCTCGGCCCTTTTTTTTCTCTCTCGCCCTTCCTGCTTCTCTCCGTCGGCGTATTCCCCCCGGGGGGAAGTGCGCAGTAAGTTGTCCGCACACACGAGAAAATGCGTCGCAGTTAACGAGTGGGACACGGGATTCGCCCTTTTGGCCGGCCGATTTCTTTCTCTTCTTTTGTGACTCTCTTTCTCCCTTTATCTCCTTTCTTTCCTCCTCGTCTCTGACGAGGCGGCGGCAGGGGGGGCTGCTCCGGAGAGCGAGCTTTGCGAGGGCTGAAAAGATAATGCGGATTTTGTGCGGGCGCGCGCGCGCGCATTGATTATGCACCTGTTGGAATGTATTTTTATTTGATTTTATCCGCGGAGCCCGAGGATGGGGATACGCTCCGAGGAGCGGAGTTGCGAAACTCCTCTTAATATTGTGTTGCCAAACGTTGGGCAACTTAATTCTTTCGGCGGTGCAGCCTGCGCGCACAAAAGTATTTTTCTCGCTTTGCCTCTCTTACGGCAATGTTTAGTTTCAAAATGTCAGGGGAAAACGGGCTTTTCGGAATATAATTATAATCCGTTTGAGCGCAATTGAAAGGCTAACGTTTCCTAATGGCGTGGATCCCTTTCCTCATCGGAGTCGCACGAGAAATCATCTCTTATTAACTGCGCTCTGACGGGAATACCGAAATTTTCGGAAAATTCGGCAGTCGAGTATAAAGGATGCCCAGGGCGGGCACCGTTACGGCTAATGGAGGTATACGAATGCAGGTCAACAGCCCAAAACAAAGGATAAGTGTATTGTCACCTGGCCCGAACGACAATATTTCATGACGTGTCCTTAAACATTTGACCTGCGTGCACAGGTTTATAAATCTATCATTTGGTTTATTTAGCGCCTTGAATGCTTCATCCGAGTCTAATGAGTACCTGAGTAAATCAAAATTGAAATAAAATTTTAAAAGATTTAACAACACAGAAATGGAAAAAAATTCGTAAAGAAGAAACGAGATATAATTTAAAAAAAAATACGCACGAAAGAGTTGAGCGCTCCGAAGAAAGGAAGGAAGCTTCGGGGGGGTTTTGGAGTAACATTTCATTCCACCTCATCCCGGAGAGATTTAGAGTGTTGAGCAGACTGCGTCTGCAGTATAGCCTCTTTTTTTCTCTCTCCTCTCCTTATTTTTTTCTCCCCGGCCGCGCGCGCGTATTTCGATAAAACCGAGCAAACGGAAAGACGAGCCCACGGTCGAGGGCCCGTGGCGTCGAGGAGAGATAGAGAAAGAGCGACGGGGTCAGACAGAAAGAGAAGAAGACAAAGGCCGCCGGGCGTCGGAGGAAAGAGCGAGACGGGACGACGGAGGAGCCGAGGATGTCTAAGGATCGGTAGGAGAGGAGAGCGATCGGCCGTATACACGCGCCGCGCGCCGATGCCAAGACTCACTTTATATATATACACGTATACACTTTTCTCTCTTCCTTTCTCGGCCGGGGCGCGCATTATGCCTCGCGGAGTCCTTTAAAGAGGCGCTCGGTCCTTCCTGGTATTTAGAGGACTGCAAGGGCCCCGGCTGCTGCTCTGCCCGCGGGGACTTTTCGAAAAACATCGGTCGTGTGCATGCGACGGGCGCATCTTCGAGGCGACGCCGACGAGCGGAGACAAATTTTCTTTCTCTCCAATTTGTCGGCGGACTGCGCAGCGCTTTCAATGGTCTCGGCGAAAACACGCGCCTCGATCAATGGGGCTTGCGCCCCCCTCCCCTCTTCCATCGTAGTAAGCTGCAGGATGAACTTTTTACCTTGGCGCTTTACTGCGGACTGCACCTTTGTGAGACCGAAATATCGTTCCCAGTTTGTGGATTTTTTTCTCTTTTTTTGTCGATTATTAATTGGTTTGTTAAGTAACTTTTAAGTCGTTGATTTGTTGAATTTTTTAAATGTCGCATATTTTTATTAAAATCATTCTGTCATAAAAACGATTTTTATCGATTTTGTTACATTTATTTAAAAAACAATTCCTACATTTATTTAAAATAAGTTTAAATTATTAATTTTTGGCTTCGTGATATTGCTTTACGAGAGATAATGAATTTTACGGAAAAAAGTTTCGTGAAACGATAAAATGTACTTCCACGAGGTAGTGCACTCTCAGATCATTTGTGTGCTGTGACCACATAACAACGTAGATTTATAATTGAAGATGAAAGCTTTCACAAATATAGTATATATTTTAAATTAATGATTAGCGAAATGCATGACATTTTCAATTGAAAATTCCTGCAAATTCGAAAGACGTTATTTATACGTGAAAATTTTTAATAATGCTTTGAAATCTGCATAAAGTTCTTCGATTAAATGTTTTTACGCATTTGCGGTTTGTAATCTTAATTTTACGTAAGTTTAGTTCGCTAATCAAGCGACTAATAGTGAAGCTTTCACGCATTTCAATTCTGTACTACCATTTTTTCCTAAAGAGATTAAGCGCATGCATGAGTAGCTGGGGGTTATAATACATTTTTGCTGCATAAATTAACCGTTTAATACCCGAGTATGCCATATGGCATCGTTGTGCAAAAGAGGATTCTCAAGTGCAAGCGTACAGGTTCTTTTGAAAACATTTAGCTGGAAAATAATATATAAAATTTATAAATTTAATATCAAAGTGAATTTATTTTCAATTTTAAATGAAATTTGTTCGAAAAATTTCAAAACAAATTGACCAAACAAATTACTTCATAGATAAACGAATTTAGTTCAATATATACTATACGTATAGATTGTATTGACACAAGTTTGATGCTTTCTGATTGTGAGAAACTGATAGCTTGATAGAACACAGGGACCTCCTATATGCGGGTGCGCGTATCTACAAGTCGTTCACTGAATCAATTTATGCAAACTAGAGAAAGCAGCTATTAATTATTGACAATCATCTATTTGTTATTTCGTTTAGTTATACTTTGATGTTATAAGAAAGAACTTGATTTTTTAATTGGTCGTGATTTAAAGCAAGGATTTTCTTGCATACAAGTATCATTCGAGATTGTGCAATAATTTTTTCCTTTATTTTTATTGCTGCGTAACAATCCACAAAACATATAGGAAACTACAAGAAAATGTATATTTAATTGATTCGTTGAAAAATAGCAATTAAATTTTTTTTTCAAAATCGCTTTGTCCCCAACGACCTTAAGAAACTTAAGGCAACGCAAAAACTCCCAAATGACATCACCTCTAAATATTTCTTTTAACTTTCGATGATCGGAATCGTTGATAAAAAAGCTTTACTTCAGACTACGCGCCTCGGATTCAATCACAATACTTGTAATTTGAAAACGACCTTGATACCAAAATAGACCTTTCGGCCGATATGCTTAGCTCATCTCGATCCCAATTATTTTGGCCGTCCGCGTTAATTCGAAAAGCCAACAATCGTCCGTGTCGCGCGCTCGTGTACACCCTTTAAATTATTTAAAAAAAAATGAAAGAAAGTAAGAGAGCACACAAAAATATCCAATGTAATCAAGCGTCAATCCGACTCTCGAGCCCCGTATCCGTTAAACCCCCGCTTAAGACCGTCAAAGCGACGAATCAAAATAACATTTGCATACGCGGCGAGCAAACAAAAGCGGCGAACGGCATGAAAGAGAAAACGAGACGAACGGAGACAGATAGAGAGAGAGAGAGAGAGAGAAAAAAAAGTCTCCGGTCACGCGTAGGAGTGAAGGCGCACGCATCCGCTCGCTCTCGGCGCATTAGCGCGCTCATCGCCCGTTGACAAAGTCGCGAGGTTCTTTCGCGACGACGAGCGCTCCGACCCCCCACCACCGGCGGCGGCACCGCCACCCTCGCTCTTTTCCCCGATCGCGCGCCGCGGCGAAAGGGTGAGCGCGCCGCCGCCGACGTCGGGGGCTGTGTACACGCTTCGCGCCGTAGACGCGACGGCTCGAAGGGGGAGAAAGGATCGCCGGCGACGGCGAGGCTGAGGAGGACGTCGACGACGGGGGCGCGCGATTGCGCAGCGGCCGCCTGCATAGCGGGGCCAACGTGCTCTCCTCGCTCTCTCGCTCTTCATCCTTCTCTCTCTCTCTCTCTAGCTCGCTCCTCCGCAGTGTCAGGGGGCGCGCGACGAGAGAACGAGCCGAGCCCTCCTCTCTTTAGCCCCGCGACGCTCGCTTCCCTCTTTTTGTTTTTCTACTTAACCGCCTCTCTTTCTCTTTCCCTCCGCTTTCGGCTCTTTTTCGCTACCTTCCCGTGTCACTTGTCCGCTCTCTCCGCCGCATCGGCCCGTCTCGCTCGCACCCGCAGGCGCGCCACGGCTCGCTATATGCGCGCGTGCACTCGGTTAGTGCGACGGAGAGAGAGGACTCTCTCGGAGCGATACGGTCGCGCAGTGCGGCGCAGGATGGAGGGAGACGGAGCGAGAGAGAGAGAGCGGAGCCGTCGGCGCGCACACAGGTCGAGGGAACAAGATGGCAAGTGCGAGAGAGACGGCGAGCGCGGCGGAGCCGGCGGATAGAGGGGTCACGTCGAATCCAACAACAGGCAAGTGGGTGGGGGAGAAAAGTTTGACCTGAGCCAGTTCCCCTCCATTCAATCCACGGCCACAATATCGGTTATAGCCTGCAGCCACTGTTGCCAGATTGCGCGGTTGCCTGTGTCCCCCTCCCCCCCCCCTCTTTCCCGTCGCACCGCTAGCGCGCGAGGCGAAAACACACGCGAGCGCAAGCTCTCCCCGCTTTTTCTCGGCTCCTTCCTACATACACCTTTCGCCTGTTCCTCGGCTGCGCTCGCGGAGCTGACGGAGAAGACGCCGACACGGCGATGACGTCGCGCCCGACGCGTAGGTGGCGGTGGGTGTACACGCGCAGCCGGGGAGTCCCGCGCGTCGGCGTACACGTCGAGGCCTCGGCAAGGGCAATAAGACGAGAGAGGGAGGGGGAGGAAAAAAAAAGGTAAAAGGGTCGTCTCGCGAAAGCTCGGTGGGCGCTCGCGCTTGCGCGCGCGTGCCGCCAGTGTGGGTGGCTGTGCCTCGGCTCTCGTACACACAGCTGACGGCGTAGTACACACGTACGGTACACGCGCGCGGCCGGCCGACACCCACACCGTCGCGTCGCGCGCGGAGGTAACCTCGCGTTTCCGCGCTCTCTCTCTCGGCGAGGAATGTCTACAATGATGTCTCCCTCCTCCCCCGCCGCCCCCTCGGCACTACCTGCCTCCCTGCCCCCTCTCTCCATCCTATTTCTCTCCCCTTGTGCGCTTCCCTCCCTCCCTCCTCGTGGTGTACGTGCGCCGCGCGTATGTACCCCGCCCGCGCCTCCTCTCTTGATGCATTCCACCGTCAAGGCTCGCGTATGCGGGAGACGGAGGGAGGGAGAGGGAGGGAAGAGCGAGTCCTCTCAAGAGCGCCGCGGTGGATTATTTATTCAAGGCATTTTCACGAATGTAAGCGATGCACCGACAGCAGAGGGAGAGAAAGCGCGACAACGCGCGCGGCTTATGATGACTCGCTCTCTGCCTCGACGGTGGCGTATTATACGCGCGCGAGCCCACGAAATACGCTCGGGGGCTGCCGCAGAGCAGCCGGGGACGAGGGTTGCGTGCGCCCTTACGGGAGCGAGCTCGCGTGCGCCGGGCCAAAAGAAATCGAGTGGGGGACAAAGAGAGATAGACAAAGGATTCGATTTTTCCCCGCGAGGGTTATGCTTCTCCCGAAGCGCTCCTCTTCCTTTTTTTTTTCTCCTTCTCGGGGGCCGCAGGGCTCGTCCTGGGAAATTCTCCCCGAGTTTTTCCTTTGTCGGGTTAATTCGGACGCGCGATCGACGCACTTTATCCCGAAGCGCGGCGCATTCCTCGCCGCACGCGTCCATTTGTCATAGCGTAATCTTCTTTTAAGAGAGAGAGGAGGGGGGAAGGAGATGAGGCGAGTGCGCCTAGCACACCGAGGAGAAGATCTTTTGCGTATTTCACAGCTTGATGCACCGTATCGCCGAGCGATATTTTCTCGTAAACGCGCCTGCCCCGCTAGGCGACCTCGTGTCTTTTCGAAAACGAGAAGACAGAGTGTCGTCTTTTTAATAATAGCCGATGGTACGTTTGTTTACGTAAAAGGCCCCGTCGGTATGGTAATTTTAAATGTTGATAAATAATTAGGTTGTTTCGCGATCCCCTCCTCCGGTTTGCATTACAAATTTATTTTTACGTCCTATACGGTCCGAGGCGAAACATGTGCGAGCGGAGATAGCGTTTGACCCCGTTTGCTTGAGTATGAGATCTACATAAATAGTATAACTGGTGGCGCGAAATTCAGTATTTTCTGATAAGTCCTATAAGTCGTGCAATATCGGCGCACCGTTTTTAACTTTGATTTTTGCATACAACCTTGTATGAAACTGAATATATATTTAGATCAAGGTAGTTCGAAGCTTAGTTTTTAGTGAACCAAAATAGTAAGCTCACCTAGCACGAATACAGGACACGGCTCAATAATTTTAGAAAGATACTTTATTAAAATCTAAATTAGTATTATTTTTATTTTTACAAATACAATTTTTTTATTTAATTGTATGCTACTATCTCAAACAGACTTTAATATTGTGTTTAAAAAGTATATTTGAAAATTTTTTTATCAATTAAATTTAATTATCATAATTATAGTCTAAGTGGCTAAAATAATTTAAAAGGTATTTCAATGTTTGGGAGCTGTTTGCAATTTGAAATGCGGACGTCTGCTTGCACGCGTAAAATCAGCTGAAATAAAGGTACTACGTACACTAGCGTGCCGCTTTACCGACCGAGTACTGAATGAGTTACTTTAATTAGAATATGTTCGTATTGATTTTCAGCTATGGTAATTATTTGTCGGGCTTCACCCACGCGAAAAATCTTTCGCAGTTACAATAAAATTCAATAACTTAAAAAATTGGTCGTGTTTAAAAGGCGATTATGTGTTTTGGCATGAATGAATGGTGGTACATCGAGCATTAGGTCGGTGCTTAAGTCGATAGTTTGTTGTGACACTTTTATATCTTATTTTGACACCGACAGCATATTGCGAAGATATTGGTTTTACTCGAACGGTTTTAATTATTTAAGGAATACCAAGTGTTTTTGCACACGATTCACGTGCAATTGCAAAATCCATTTATCAATCGGCTGCTCAATTCAAATTTCAATCCAATTAATTAAAAGAAAACCTCGAAAGTTAACAAAAAAATAAAAAAAATCTTGCTGAAAAAAAACTGTAACCATCGTGGACCACGGCATCTCGGAAGACTCTAAAATGAGCAAAAGCATAAAGAGGCACTCGAAGTTTCATTCATAGCCTAATATGCAGAACACGTGTGCAACGCCCAAGAGGAGGAAGGAGAGAAATAAAGGATTTTCGTGTTGAAAATATGTCTTAGCCGCGAACGAAACAATTATAGACAGCGCGACAATGATTTATACGTCGGCGTGACTTATTTTTACAAAGTGTTTAATCAACGGTACAATTATAACTTTAACGTCTCCCGCTCCCCGGGCGAGCGCACAAAGGCACGACGACGGCACATTGTAAGCGTCGTCAGCGCGCGGAGGAAGCGCGACGTCTCGTATTAATATATACACGCGTGTACGAAGGAAAAAAAAAGAGAACCGAGAAGGAGGAAAAGGGAAGGTGGGAGCAAGTGAGGAGGAACGCGCCGCAAGCAGCTCGCGCGACGAGGGAGGCCGAGCGAGCGAGCGAGGGTAAAAGAGGAAGAAGGAAGGAAGGGGGCGCGCGAGAGATCATGTGAAAATACTCATTCTAATCATAGAAAATTCCAAACAGCGACGAAGATTCGAGAGAAAGAGGGAAGGGAGTCAAAGTGGGGGGGTTAGACTCCTAGCCGTTCACCCTCTCCGTACGATTTCATCGGGAGTCAAGTCTGGAGTAGCGGCGGAGAGAAGAAGCCGGGAGGGAGCAGGAGAGAGCATCGACGGCTTTATTTGGGGTTGGCTATAAATACATATCAACCCCTCTGTTCGCCGCTTGCCTTTCCACTTCCCGCTTCCTCCCGCTATCTTTCAATGTCTCACTTTCCTCTCTCTCTTTCTCTCGCACCCTCCCGCGGGCCGCTCCTCCGCTCTTTTTTTTTCCCGTCCCTCCGCGTCCTTACAGCGTGGGCTACGGGCGGCCGCGGCGTACACACGCCACCGGGGCGCGACAACGATACACAGATGGAAAGAGGGTTAGCTCGATTTCTCTCCCCCGCGCGCGCGCGGCGCGGAAAACGACGGATGCGAAGGAGCGGCGCGCACATCCGTGCCTCGAATGTCCATAAGAGCCGCGCCGCTTGGTATACAATGCGGGGCCGCGCATGGTGTATTTTCGGGTAAGTGCAGGGCCGCGAAATAACTTCAGAAATAGCCGCGATCTTACCGAGGCGCGTCTTCCTCGTGGCGGCGGCGGCGCGACTCATATACGGCGAGTAGTCGGGAGGCCAATGATCTGGAGGCACCTATATTTCCTCGAAGCGGCGCTCGCGCGCGCGCATTATTTTAAGAATTCAAGCGCGCCAATGCCGAGGCACTAAAGGCTCTATAATAACCGGCCCCGCTAGGAGCTGCCGGAGGAGCGGGGACACGCGGAAATCGCGGCGGCGACCGATCGAGAATCGGCAACAAGGCGCGCGATATCGCGCGCCGGCCCCCGGGGGCCTCGATCTCTCGCCGGGGCCCCGGCGCCCGCTTTGTTATATGGACGCGAGAAAGTTCCCGAGGAAAGTTCGAAGGCGCGCCTCCGTCTCTCCGCGCGGGAAGCATTGATTTTTCCTCCATCGGCGCGCTCGTTTCGCCGAGCGCGAGCGGCCCGAAATCGCCGCCGCTTTGATTTCCGCCCTGTTACGAGAGGAGCAGCCGGCCCGGATTATTGATTTTTTTTTTTGCGAAAGAATTTTCCGTTTGCGTTATGCAACCTCCCCGGCTAAATTGAGCGATAAATTTTGTGTATTGTTGCGAGGATCATTGGCGCGGGGAAATGCAGTTTGTTTAAATAGTCGCCGCTGAATTATTCCGAAGTTAGAGGCGGAATTAAGTTGGCTCGCGGTGGGAGGAGGAGGAGGGCAATTATAAATTATGGAAAATTTTCGGATCATTTTATTGATGGATCGATTAATTTTCCGGGGAGTGTGCGCGCTGGGAAAATAATTGAAATATTAACGTTTCCTGACTTTCTAACACTGGATTCTACGGACGATGAAAGTAAGGAAAAATCAATATTTAATATGTCCTAAATTAGTATTTATAAGTGCTACTTTAGCGTTATTAATTTTCGAAAATTTTACTTTTTTGTGAAAGGATGCAGCTTATTCTCGATTTCTAATCAGGCTAAATTTACATTCTCTTCAATCAGTATGCGTGCACCGGTGATGCACTATGGGAAATAGGTGAAGTCGAATTCTGGAAAGGTGATAATGGAAATTATGAAATAAATTATTTTGCTCTATATGGGGTAATTGTATTTACGATGATTTTATACTTTAATTAAAAGATACCCTGAAATTTATTTAAATTTTACACGCTTTTATTTTGATCTCGTTATTGTACATATTTTGTTTTATATTATGTTTTTAAATAAACATTTATAAAATTGTAAAAATTAATGTTTAATTTTATTAGAAAAAATGCGTTACTTAAAAAAACAAATGTTCAAAATATACCTTATCTATTTAACTGCTTTCCAAAAGCGTTTGCTTACAAGTACTATTTACGTTCGTTTTAAAATAGCTTCAATTTTTTTCGCCACTGTAAATAGATACAAACAACTTGCTACATAACCAACAT
This sequence comes from Eurytoma adleriae, assembly GCA_900480045.1. Lineage (NCBI taxonomy): Eukaryota > Metazoa > Arthropoda > Insecta > Hymenoptera > Eurytomidae > Eurytoma > Eurytoma adleriae. Next base: position 116,875 of record UXGC01000019.1, on the reverse strand, counting down.
TTAGACGTATTTTGTCATTCTTTTAACGTTCATTAGTAGACTTAACTAAAATTATTCATACCCTATTATCGATAAAATAATTTAATAAATATTAAGCGTAAATTGAATAAAAACTAAAAGCATTTCTTTCATACTCTCGTATCGCACTCTAAATACACTTCCATTAGCATAATAATTGTCAAGAAATATAGCAAACGAGGAAAGAGTGTGAAATAATGCTGCGCCGCTAAGTAGAACAATAAAAAATTGAGCGAAATATTTTAAATCTCTTTAACGCGTCTGCACGGCGAACGCCAATTACGGAAAAATAACGAAATAAATAGATCGAAATCGATACTCCCTTAAACGAACGGAGCACCTCCACCACCGCTAAAATAAAGCGATAAACCTCGTTATTAAAAATAAGGAAGAAGTAATGGAGCAATTGGAGCGATGACGCAAATAATTTATGTAGCACAGATGAAAGAGACGCATAAATCTAAACAGGAAGAGAGGCGAACTACGTCTCAACCTCAGCCCTTTGTGCTTTACGGTCTAAATATAAATATTCTATATAAAAATTTTCAAACTTCTGCCCCGTCGAATTTACTGCGCGGACCGCTCTTCCTTTTTTCCGCCGCGGCGGCGGCGAAAAATAACGCGGATAACTGCGTCGAAGTCGCCCAAAACAGCGCCGAGTCGTCGAAGATCAGTAAACTTCGTGTATACGTGCAGTTGGGAATGTCTCGCAGGAATTCGTAGTGCGCAGGCGCCCGGCGTATTATCGGAGCGCGAGACCCCGAGTACACAGAGCCGTAATCGTCGCTATTTTCAAAAGAACTCCAATAAATCATCGGCAAATATAAACACGTTGCTCTGTAAAAGGGCATCGTCTAGTAAACAAACGCTTTAGGCGGAAGTATAGACACGTAGCAGAGCCATTTCTACCAGATACAAGATATTTCTAAATAAGTTTCTCGAGATAAGCGACCCGGATAATACACTTGCATTATTGCTTAGGGTTGAATGTTGAAGTAAAATAAAACGAACGGTTATAAACATCAGTACCTAAACTAAATTATTGTCTCAATGTTCTTGGAATAATCTCAAGAATTTGTGAAAGTTGACATAGAAAACCATTTCTTACACGAAAACCCGAACGCGTTGCGTTTTGAGAGTCTATTTAGCTGGTTGAATTCACCCTTGAAGCAGTTTTATTTTACTGCATCAGATCAACAAGAAAAAACGCCAATTAATGCTGCGTGAAATTGACTTTTTTAATACAGCTTCATTGGCAATAAATCACGACAGTAAAGCAAGCATTTGATTAGATTAGCTGTAGGTGGGTGGTAAAGTAATTTTTAAATAATCATAAATTATAGGTTTATACGAACGATCGATAACAATGGACTTATTTGTTAAATAGTTATTTCCTCGAGTTACATTTATTACAACAGATAGTATAGCTTAGCCTTTACAGTATTTAGTCCAGCGTATTTTTTGTGCTCTGCCTATCCAGCGATAAGAACAGTCGCCCTAAATGACTACGAATAAAGCTAATCGCTAACCTCAACAACACCACTATCTTCATGGTAAACCAAAGTAAAGTACACGATAGGATTTCTGGAAACGTTGTAAGTATTCCCACTGAACTATAAAATACCGAAAGTCTTCTTTTACGTTCATTTAGTCAAGTATAAAACAGTAGCATACAATCGACATTTTATCAGTTCGCCTTATTTTGATCGTTTAATTAAGTGAATAATAAAAGTTAATAAGGTGTACAAAAAAGTCTGTAACTGTTGTTTGCGCGAAAATTTTAAATTCTGCCTTTAATCAGTTTTTTATGTGATTTTTTTGAGATTGCATAATCGTTTTTTTTTTTGTTTAATAAACTGATAAAAGTTCATGCAACTGGAGAAGTATTGATCAGAATTATATCTGCCATTGTTCAACTGGCGGTTTTAATATAAATAAATAAAATGTTATTGCATGAAAACAAGCGGGTATTATATGCCTCTTGCAATTTTGATACCTGTCGACTTATGATTTACATGCAAATGACAACTATAAATTTTGCTGCAATTTATTATAATTTCATTTTATTTAAATGAGCATTTGCAAATACGCCAGCAAGCGAAGGATGCATCTGTCATAATTGATTTTTCCCATATATTTAAACACCATTCAAAGTGTGTAGGAGCTTTGTTTAAAAAATTGTAATAATTAATTCTCTAAAATGTATATTTAAAAAATTCAAATGATAATATATTAATCTAATTGACTATTGTACACTCCTTGAAAGATCTGTATTCACAATATTATCAAGCGGTATAGAAAGTGTATCTATATATCCTTGGCTGACTATACCTGGCTACGTCTACTTAATACATATAGATTTCTCACGTTACCCAATCACCTCGCTGACCATTTTTCTTAAATTTCTTAAGAAAATACAATATTTTCTTGTTTGTATTCGCCGACATCAATTGACTATACAATTTTTTTTCATAACTTGATGCCAGATAACTAAATACCATGCAAATATTCCAAGACTATCTCAAGCATTGCATTTATTCCAGGTCCAACCTTACTTTCATTGAACTTTGTTTCCTTATCTCACGCCGGTTACGCCGTTTCTTTTTTAACGCGCTATTTTTACTCGGGGACTCATACAGCGATCGCGTCGTTTTTTTCACTCGACATAACTGTACCAAATTTAGATTCAAAATTTATCAGAATAATTGCACATGCCACTTCAAAAGTTAGAACTGCAAAATTTAATCTCGACGTCTCTTATCAATCGCCATCGTCACCACGCATAATAAAAAAAAAATCGCGAAAGACTCTCGGGTAAACAAACTTCGGCTTATAATTGCAAAGGAGAGAAGAGAGCAGTATAAAGTCAAAAAATCAAAGCGCAATCAAGCGCTCACCTTGTCCCACTTGCCCCCACTCGCGAAACGGCGATTGCGACACGTCGGCGGACGTATCTTATATTTCTTTTTTTTTTATTCACCCAGCCTTGCTCACGGCTGGCCGTAAAAATCCTTCGACGCGCAGGATCGCCCGGCGAGTAGCAGCGGCTCTCGCGCGCATCCTCGGGATTAATACCTCCGGGGGCCAGTAGTGCAGCCCTCGCCCCGGCGCGAATTATTAACGACGCCCGGCTCTTATCATAAATAAAGGCAGCAACTCGATCGATCTGCCGCTGGCTGGCGTCTCTCCACGTATCCCGCATATTTTTCCCCGGCCCGCGCGCGCGTACAATGTGTGTAAACGCGCGAGCGGCGCACACGCGCGCAATTTCCCCAAAGGCGCGCAAGTGCCGCGGCGCGCGCGTAGAAGCCACGGCGACAGCCGCGCCGAGGAAGGAGGAGGAGGCGGCGGAGGAACGTAAGGGCAAGAGAAGCCCGATAAGAGCCTCCGGAGCCAAGTGGAGGCTCCCTGCGCTCGGCGCGCCATACGCAAATCGTTAAAGTCCCTCTCGCTCTCCCACGGCCCGAGAGCACCAGGTAGCGCGAGAGAGAGGGGCCGAGGCACAGAGGGTATCGGCATTGTATATCTATATAGGAAGTGCCGCGCGCAGCCAAGTTCCCTCTGTGCGCGCCGGCGAGGACAGAGAGGGAGCGACGAGGAGCCAGAGATTCGAGGCAACGTGTATAATACCGGGGAAACGAAAGAGTGCACCAGGCGTATCTACACCGGCGGGAGAATAAGCGAGAGAGAGAGAAGCGGAGCAGCGAAGATCCGCGCGCGAGAATCAAGTCGGCGCGCGCGCTTCGGCAGGCTCCCAAGCGACGGGGGCGTCGGAGGAGGAGGAGGCTCTTCTCTCTCTTCCTCTCCCGGTCGTTCCTTCCCGCGCGCGCGCGCGAGTCGTGCGAAGGAGCGCGAGAGCAAAGCACATAAGAAGGAGCTCGCGCTCGCGGCGGAGGACACGGCTGCTGTGGCATTGACCCCGTATACAGTAAGGTAATGCGAGAGAGCAGAGCCTCCAGATCGCTCCCTCCTTCTCTCTCCCGCAGCCGCGGAGGAGAGGACGCGCTCGCCGCCTCATCGCGAGTTATAAGCGCGAGCTCTTTCTTTACGGAGATTCTCTCGCGGGCGCGAGCCACTTGTTCCTTTTCTCTCCTCTCTCTCGCTCTTCCTCCTTCGTCCGGGGGGAGGGGGGGTCCCCCACCTAGCCGGCGCGGATTCCTCACGAGTCGTTGTCTCTCCGCGCCCGAGGGAAAAGAGCTCGCGCGAGGTGTTGGCGTGTGTGCATGCGCGCCTCCCGTGAGAGCGAGAGAGAGAGAGGGGCCGGTGCGTGTGTGCGCGCACGCGGCACTGAGGTCGACCTCCTCAATTTGCTCTTGCTCTTCTTCTTCCTCCTCCTCCGCGCGCGCGCGCGACCGGCCCCTCCCGCGCACCTCGCCCCGTGTCGTCATTATTTTAAGTCCTTCTCTCCGCGCCTCTCGCGCGCGGCGTGTGTAGGTGCGCCCCGCGCTCACGCGAGACCGATCGCATTGTCGCCGCGGCTACTCGCGGCTGGTGCCCGCGACGAAAGGCCTAGCTACTCCACGGGCGGGCACACCTCGCGCGCGGGAGAGGCTCTCTCTCGGCGGCCGGCCGCCTCTTCTCCGCGCTCGCGGAGTTTCCAGATTTTTTCACGCTCGGCTAACTGGGTCAGATGCGCGTGCACACTCGCGGCGGGCGCCTACATACGCGCGCACCGGCGCTTTGACAGCGACCTGCCTCCTGTTATTCTTCCGCGTACTTTTTTTTTTCGTTGTTGCCGCTGCCGTTCTGTGCTCTCTCGGTCGAATATTTTTTTTTTTTTTTTTTATACAGTCGTACGTCCGCGGATTTTTGACGGGGCGCTCACTTCGTGGGTCGAAACGAGAGGAAGAGTTATTGGGCGCGGAAATTCGCGTGCCGGTCTCTCGCTGTGACGGTAAAAAATGGCATTGTTTATTTATGCGCGCGGCGATCCTTCGGCGGCGCGAGCGCGATGACGGCAGAAGGAGCGTTTCCATCGCGAGGCCGGGGGCCCCCTCGCACCTTGTATAGCCTGTACGAGGATGGTATTTTTAATGCACTCCCGTGAGTCACTCGGTTGTTTATTTTAACAAAATAGTCGCGATTTTTCTTTCGAGGCACCTGCGCGCGAGAGCGCGGCCGATGCAAAATTATTGCTGACTCGATATTCCCCGTAAAGTGTGCCAATTGCATTTTTAATCCTACTTCGGACGCCGGCTCTTGCGTTTTCGTTCGAGCTTGTGTATGCTACTTGTAGTGCGGCGTCTGGCAGTTTAAACGTTATGCTGCTCGCGGCTCTCGGTGAAGTTAAACTTCATTGCACATCGTAAATAATGTGAAAAAAGGTGGGGGAAATCGGATTGGATATAGCGACCTGTATAATAGGTGAATTTAATTAGTTCGTTGGTGGATTGAGAAAATCGATGGAACAAAACGAGACGATTTGATTTAGAAGCCGCGCTTTCGGTCAACTTTTATACTTGGAGTACTTAGACTGCGACGTAAAATAATCCTCTAAGTATTCGCATGCGAGAACGCGTCGAGGACTCTTACAAGTCTGCTGTATGCTAACTGACTGGTGCGTTATATCAGGAAGAAAATCAATAGGAGTTCCGATGGAGAAACAGTAGTATTATAATTCTTTGTAATACACATCATTGTTTCCTATTTTTTTTTTTTTTTTTCAAAAATATGTCATGGTTACTTACGAAAACTACGTTAGTTACGCATTATTAATACGTTTTGATGGGAAATAAAACTTTCGATTATTTATAATTATTTAAAAAATACTTCGAATTACAGCTTAAAGTGCACTCGAACGGCGTACGTAAGAAAAGAACAAAGAACTTTCAAATTATAATCGAGGCGTTTCTAGAATCGAAGACGCACTTTCTCTTGTATCTTTAAGTTGCAACAACGCCATAATATGAAAAAAAATTTTTGTTTGATATATTATCACGTAATCTATTCTTCGGTTACGACAGCCGAAGATGGAAAAAATTCAATTAAGAGGCTTGGAAAACAACAGATATTGACCAAGATTTTAAACTCTTGCAACCTTACGACATGTGAACTTATCCTTTTTTTCGTAACTATTGAATAGAGTTTTACATTCCTCTTACCTTCGCGGTTATTATAGAAAGCAACTCAAGTTTTTAATAGTAATACTCGTATTTTTGTAAAATACACATTGTAAAATAGAATTTGATAATTCGCAGCTGAAATCAATAATCAATACACTATATTTTTAATGCTCGGGTATAAATTTACCAGACTGATTAATGAAGTTATTTTTATTTACGTCGCTTACGTAGTTATTGGAAAATCTCTCTTTTTTCTCAATTAAAAAATAAAGCTTTATCAACATTCGCGGAATAACAGTAATCCGCGTAAAAAACGTATAATGAACCGCGTGTACGGCCGCGATTGTACCCGCATTAAGCGGCAATACTTTTCTCGTAATGCACTGAATTAACTTAGCATCGATCGGCCGGCGGAGTTGCTTAAAATTACAATAAGATTTCGCCGTGAGAGCCGCCGCGGGTTTTATGCGCTGCACTTTGCGGAGTCCTTGCTTATCGACTATCACGCCGGCGCGCGGAGCAAGTCGATCCCCGATGACGCCGCGGTCAGAATGCCGTTCTGGAAACTTCAAATTGCAACTGCATAGTTAATAGCGCCTTTCTGTAACCGCATTCGCCGAGGTAAATTCTTTCCTCCTGCCTCCTTCTTTTTTTTCTTCTTTTTCGTAACTGTCTTTGTCGGATCGAGTCGATATTTTATCGGCTCGCGGCGCGGGGCTATTGACTTTTGCGCCATTTACCCAAGCTCGGGGCCGGTAATTATTTTTGATCTCGCGGCGTTAACTTTTCATCTTGAACGCGTTCGTTATCTGCCCGGCTACGTGTTCATTTCGTGTTCGATCTTACGCGAGATCAGTCAGATGAACGTCTTTATCTTTTTTACGTGTACGAAAAATTTGTTAATTTGAAGAACAGCTTTTTGGGTAGCTGAAAAAGTGAGCACTCGTAAAATCATTCTAAAGTAAAGTATCGATAAGCTTTATTTCATAAAAAAAATGGTGAAACTACGTACATTTTTAAGAAGATTGACAAAAAAGAAAAAAGAAAGTGCAGGTTACATTATTAATCGGCGCAACGAAAAATGATCTTATTATCGCGCTAAAAATTCGACGGGCTAAAAAAGAATCATTACTCGTTATCTGGAAAGTATCCCGAACTCATTTTAACGATCGCCAGGGCGATCGCTCGTCGCTCCTCGGTATACCGTGTATAAAGGCCCCGGAGGAAAAAGGAATTATTAGTAGAACTTTCGCCTGACAATTCCGTGCCGCTCTCTACAAAACAAAGTAGTACGTTATACCACTGGCGCGCTCGTCATTAACCAATTCTCAAGAAAACTCCCGTAACCCAAGCCCCGGGAACTCGCCCACCGTCCGAGTAAACGGAGAGAAAGAGAGCGGGGGCCCCGGCGCGGTGATGCTGGGAAAAGAGAGCCCGGCCGCGGGAGGAGGACGGAGCGAGCGCGCGCCTCCATACACGGAAGATAATCTCGAATACTCGGCGCGCGAGCGGCGACGCGCAGGAAATTCAAATGGAAAACAACGGAGCCGCCGCCCGTTGCCACGTGGAGGGAGAGGAGAGGGAAAAAAAAGGAAGGAGATCGAAGGAATGTCCCCGAGACCATAGAGCCGTGCATAATTTCTAAATAAATCCCCGGCCGCGTACGCGCACACATACGCGCGCACGCGCCCGGGATAAAAAGACCGACGACGTGTGCGCGCGCGCGCGCGCGGGGGCGAAGGAACTCCGAAGGAGTCGGGAGCGAGGAGGGCGAGCGGAAAAATCGAGATGCCCGCGCGAGAGTGCGCCGCGAGGTGGGGGGAGGCCGGAGAGAATGAGGGACTACCGATGGAAACGTTTGAATTTTCAATGCAATTACTTCGCCGGTCGACCTGCGCGTTACGCGCCGCGCTCCTTTTTTTTTCGTTGTCTTCGACCTCGCGCTTTTCGAAACTCCCCCGTTATTTCTGACGGGCTCGGTGGGAAAACCTTCTTTGGAAAAATAATTGAATCGCCGAGGTATTTTCATGCGAGTTCAGTGCGCGGGAGACCGGTAATTGTCGAGCGTTAAAGGTGGATAAATGTATCCTTCTTTTAACGCGGTGCGTATATACCGGTTACCTAATTTTTTTTTTAACATTTTTCACGTGATTTTATTACTTTTTACGGGTCGCAGGAGAGAATTTTTGAAACTCGTAATTAAATTTGTCGAGTAATTCTGTATCTTTGAAATAATCTGATTTCTTCTTTTTTGGGGTGGTCATTCCAAGAATTAAAATTTTAATTAAAATATGAGAAAAGGATATTTAATCCTTTCATCATCCCTTACTGCGGACGATTTTTTAATTCCGATGTTTAATCACTCCTTTAATTCCTATCTTATCATCAACATTATTAATTTTGTGAGTGATGGTGAAAAAATGCAAACGCAAATAATTTTTGACAAGGATAATTAATAAGCATGTTCGCACAGCTTTAAGATAATTTGCATATTTGCTAATTAGTTATGAAAGGTATTCATATATTACAGAGTACTGCAAGAAACTTGAATAAAACTTTTTAGTGTAATACAAATTATGATAATTGATTAGTGATTTATGAAAAAAGTCATGAAAAAATTATTTAAACAAATCTCCAAAAAAGCTGAAAAACAAAGATGTTCGTTAAAACGCAATGTGCAGCTCGCGAGTGAATTTCACTTTAATCCAAAAATCAATGCCCGAGTATAAATTTATTACACGGCCCATTTATAAATGAAAAATTTACAGTCGGTAAGCTAGAGATCTACTGACCAGTGCAGCATTCAAAAAAGGAAAAAGCATGGCACTGTACTTGCGAATTTCGAAAATTCGCCGAGTAAAGCAGCATTAAGGAGCAAAACAATTTCATGAGCCGAGTAAAAAGGTCTCGTGCACACAAACATCCAGAAAATTCTGTGAGCGCGCTAAGTGAGAGAGCCGGGAGCGTAAAAGTATAAGTAGAGTGCGAGGGAGCGAGAGAAGGAGAGAGATCGGGCGCGCGCGCGCATTTCAACATTTGTAGCTCTCCGAGATATCCCCCCACTGACAAAGAATCCGACGTTTGATCGTCGCTCTCTGTGTAGCGGCTCTCCCGGCGAGCTTGCCGCTTATACATATACACACGTGAACGCGAGAAGGAGCGACCGAAGGAAAGAAAGAAAGAGCGAAGGAAAGAAAGCCGAGCAGTCCGCAGGAACTCGCTCGCTCTCTCGCCGTCCGGAGAGAACACGAGAGCGGATTCCCTCCCGTATATATATACGCGTTCCCAGCCTCCCGTGTATATACCTATGGACGAGGTATAAAACGCGCAATGAGACAGAGCGAGAGAGGAGGTGAAAGAGCGCGCGCGGCCGCCGACGCCGCCACCGGCGTCGAGCTATATAACGCGCGAGAGGCTGCCGCCGAGCGCGCGCCTCCTGGGTAGGGAGAGAAAGAGAGAGCGAGAGAGGAAGAGCCCGAGGATGCGGAGAAGTGCGCGCGATGAGGACGACGGCGTCGACGGGCTCTCGAGGGATCGGGGGAGGGAGCTGCGCGGCCGCCCGCCAGCCCGCTCCGTCGTGTATATACGTATATACTCATACGCGTGTACAGCCGGAGAGAGAGCAGGAGAGAGAGAAAACGCCGCTCATAGACCGAGCCGAGACACATTGCGTCGAGCCCGTGTGGGTGAAGGACCACTCGACGAGCTCTATATAACTTCTTTCTCTCTTTTTCCTCCTTTCCGCTGCTCCCTTTTTTTTAAGCCCGCATCTCTCTCTCTCTATCTTTCGCCGAGCCTCCGCGGATCTCTTACTCTTTCGCCGCTCTTTTTTTTCGCCCCTCTCGCGCGCACCTCTATCTCTCGTTCGCCTTCCTTTTGCCCGTTTTGCTTTCCCTCGCCCGGTCCCTTTTTATGCTTTTCCACTGCATCCCTCCCGCGCCCTCCCACCGCCGCCCCCATATCTCTTGCTCTTGCCTTTTATCTGTTCGTCCGTTCTCTCTCGCCTTTTTTTTCCCTCGACTCACGGCAAAGTGCACCTACCCGAGAGGGCCAAGACACCCACACACGGACACTCGCACGCGATCTCGCGTAAATATATCCGCGGACGTGCTTTCTTATTCCGTAAATCCCCGGCGTTCTCGCGCTAACGATTCGCTACTCTAAGGCAACCCTCCCACTTCCTCCGCCGGGAGATCACCTGATTTGCATCGCGTACACTCGGATGGAACCCAAGAGCGAGACGGAGAGAGGAACTGCGCGCGCGCGACTCGCGAGGCGGCGGAGGGGGGGAGGAAGGTAACTGCGCAGCGCACCGCGCGCAAAGGAGCGTAAAACGAAGTTCAATTGGAGTGCGCTTTTCGCCTCCTTTATATTATCCCACCGGCGTCTCCGATCTCGCGACGAAAGTCGTCCACGAGCCCGCCGCGTGGTCGCTGTGCGCTCCGAAAAAAAAGGAGCGCGGCGCACGCGCCCGCGGATCGAAAGTCGCGCGTCGAAAATCCGAAAGGCCACGCGAGCGGGCGCGCGCCGCTGCAACTCTCGCCCGACGGCCAGATCATTGCCGATAATTGAGTTAAGTAGTACGCGCGCGTACCGATATGTGCGAGCGCCCGCGCGCGGAAAGGACGGCTCTGCGCAGGCGCGCGCGCCAGAGGGGCCGTATAATACACCCGTGCAAAAGGCCCGTATACGTACGGCGCGCGCATATCGCCCGGTGTGTGTTATGTATACATCGTACGCCAGCATCCCTCCATCTCGCTCGCTCGCGTTACGTTTTTCGTCGGCCCTCTCCGTCCCTCGCTCGTTGCTCATTCTCGTCCCGTCCGCCCGTCTCACTCCCTGCTCTCTCGCTCGTTTTCTCTCACTTTCTCCCTCTCGCATGGGCGCGCGGAATCGGCCACCGTGTAGCCGCCTCTCGCTCGCTCCCGCAGCAACCTTTAATTTTCTGCCTCCCCCCACCCCGCGGCCGCTCGCGCTCACGACCTCATCCCCACCAGGCGGCGCGCGCGACTTTGCTCCGTTTCCCCACTCGATCTGTCTCCGCTGCCCCCCTTCTCCCCCCCTGCGCTCCGTCTGTCTCTGTTGCACTCTTCCCCCCTCCCGCCCCCACTCCGACGGCTGGCGTGTGCGCGAGAACTGCAAAGGGACAGGCATGGCAATGGCATGGCTGCAGGCAGACTGAGGCTGCGCTGCGACGTTGCCACGTATAGTCCAATGCTCGGCTGTGTGCTCCACAGTTGGAGACGTCTCGCCGTCCTTGTCTCGCGCGCTGCATCCATCCTCGTTCGAACCGTCGGCTGTGCGGCCTCAGTGCCCCGTGCGCCTTCTCTCTCGCTCGCTAACTTTTGTGTGCCGGTCCAGTGTTATATACCTGGTTTACATAAACTCCTTTAGATAAGAATGCCATGTAGATCCGACTGTCTCTCTTCCCTCTCCTCCCCCCCCCCACTCTTCGGTTCTTCCTTCGCACTATATGCACTCGCGGGGCATTGCATATTGCGCGGCAGTGCAGCCTGCGCACACACATGATTTACTCGCCTCTGCGCGCGGATTCCGCCGTGCACATTTGCGTGCAAATGTGTGTACGCGAGCGCCACGTATGCGTTTGTAATTGAAAAAAAAAAATTCTGCAAGGCTAGATGCAAAGTATAAGGATGCAGTTGACTCGAAAGATTTCTACTGATACTTGCTATTTTCCTCGTAGCCTGAGAGCAGTTGCATTTTAAACTGTGCATTTTATTATGCTCCTTGTACAAGGGCACAATGATTGAGACGATGACAAATTTTACAGAAATTTTCAATTCAGATGAGTTTTATTGCATTACAAGCGTTTAAGCCACAGGTTTGCGCATTACAACGCTTGGCAACAATGTAACAAGGGCTAAAGATGCTGGCGGGAAATTCAAATTGTGTAGCTTTAAAAATCAAAGTAAAAAAACGGATAAGATTAATTTAATTAAGTATGCTTCACCATTTTCAATTTAGTTTTTATGACATTTATCACAGTTTTGATTAAACCACTTAGCTTTATTTTGTCACGTTTGACCTCTCAGATAAGATGTTTTTTTCGAAAAAAAACAAGTTATAGCTTGTATCGCTTACGGAGTATTGTTAGTGACCAAACAGTAAAGCAGATAAGGCAAACGGTTGAACCTTATCAACGTAGCTCATCCAGCGTGTTTCGCTAGCGTAAATTTACGATCACTTGCCGTAAGTGACCGTAAGCATATTCAATGCAATATAGTATAAAGTGAACTAGTCGACTAAAGTTAACATTCACCTACTTTAATACGTATATAAGTTTTTTAAACAAGATATTTAGAGCTTGTCCATGTGATAGTGTAAACATAAAATTATAACATTAAACTACGGTGTACAGTTACCAAATAAAAAATACATTTTATCCATATAAGTAAGATGCAACGGTAAAATCCTGTCTTTTTAAATTCCGGAAGGTATTGAACAATTTAGCATAACTAAAAAGATTGCTATTGCTAGTAGTAGCATTATTACTAAACCACTCTGCACTACTTCGTTTTTTTTTGTTATTTTAACATTTAACCCATTTACTTTAAACTCTTCAAGCCTCAAACTTATCTGTTACAAGCTCAGATATTTACATATATACAAAAAGTTCAATTTGAAAGTCAAATTTAGAAGTTCAAACGCCTTTTAAGAAGCATAATCCACTGTCGCCCCAATTAAAAAAAACGTTTCATTTTTGTACTTCACGGCAGAAAGAAAATCATTTGCAGGAATTGTTTTTCGCATTGTCAACAAATTCTGCTAACTTCTAAGCTGTCTGTACTCTAGACATTCTCTCGGTAAAATATTCGCTGAAAAACAGAACTAGAACTGTACGAAAGACTGGATACTGCAATATCGGTGTACGGCATCTCCTTTGGGAAAATTTAGATCCCTACCTTACCACTCCACTTACTTCACTGAGTATCAAGGAAATTATTGTAACGCAGCGGCCTTTTTTCTGGGTAAAATTTTAAATGGTACACTATTTACGGGTTACTAACTTCTTATGCTAATGCACTTGTAACCTGTAAATTGTATTCCACTTCGAAACTTTTCCCAGAAACGAGTGGCTATACGATGAAATTCCAGGAAAGCAGATAGCCTTTGATTTCTAGGAAATTGTATTGCACTTTTTACATCTTGATAATTATGATTTCAAACAATACTTAATAAATTATCACCTCGAATTGGGATGTTAATTTTTTGAATATGATTACCCTAATGGATGTAGTCAAAATTTCCGGTTTTAACTGCGATATGAATCTGTATTCAATTACAGTAAAACCTTTACGATTTGTAAAATTTTATACGATGATGGCACACGAAAGGAATATATCGAGTAATAGTGTCATTAAAGAATTGCGTTTAAAACAGTAGGACATGATGAAACCGTACAATAGACCGCCTCTTTTATTGAACGCTGTTTTTAATCTTATTACGAGTAGAGTATCATTGATTCGCACGAATGTTGGTAATGTCTTGAATTTTTCTGGTGAATTCAGTCAATTTTTTCTAGTTCGACAATTTTCTATGATTTGCGAGAGATCTTTGATATTACAAAATTCAATTTCAAGAAAAAATTAACGTTTTTTTAATGAAAAGGTAAATCTACTCTGCGATCAATAAACGCGATATTATATTATGAAAGGAGCAATTAACTACTTAAACATTTATTCTGTGAAGGAACGAGATGTGGTAAAGTTAAAGGAGGTGCAGTATTCACGCAATATCAGAATATTAATTTCACGTAATGAATTAATTTTATTACGAAAGAAGCAATACATTTATTCTCAGGGTTTGTTCCTAAAAAGAGGATGCGAGTTCTTTCAATGATTCAAATTGAGTTAAACCTAATGTAAAACGTGTACATTTAAATAAATTTGAATTTTGTACACGTAGATGTTTCACGTGCATCCTAAATCAAAAATTTTATTTAATAAAAATATAAATGAAAAAGAAACCATTTGTAATCGATATATCATCACCGTAATTGTTGAATTAAAAAGCAATTTAAAAGAATGAAAAACTATTATCCGTTCATTAAAAAAGCGCGTGATACTTTTCTGCTTACGTACACCCGTCAGAAAATTAAATTTTCAACCTTGATTTCTCCATTTCTCTCCTTTTGTCGTGGCTCGCACAACGGAAGTGAAAATAGATTGTTAGCCGAGCATGGAAAGTAGATATTCGGCTGGACATCCTTAAACACGAGGCGATAAGGCCTTAAGCGCTCGCTCGAGTCAAATTGAATGCTATCCCCGCAAAGGTGGCACGCCGGGGCATTGTTATACCGAAAATTCGTCAAGCCGGTTTAGGCACAGTCAAGTTCAAAGACGAGTCGAGCGGTCGTGTGTGTTTTCCCTCTCTCTCCCTCCCCGCCGGCCTCAGCCGGGGCCGCGCGCGCAGGTACGCCTCACGCACACGCACCCCTCCCCGCGGCATTGTGTGCGCGGAGGCCACAAAGACAGTGGCCCCGCGCGCGCGACACACACGGACGGAGCCGGAGAACAAGGAGGCGATCTGCATTAGCGCTCGGTGCATCGGCCCTCGGGCAGCCGCGAGCGAGACGGAGCGAGCGCGCGCATAGCGGGCCGCGCGAAAGTATACCGCGCGAGCGGCTCTCTCGCGAGCAGTCGTACACCTGGACTCACCTGCAGCGGCGCTGCCTTCGCGCGCGCGCGCGCGCCTGCGAAATTTAATTCTCCGGGGAGTGCGCACGCGCGCTCAATTATACATATGCACACACAGTGCCGTCTCGGACGTTATAGGGGGAGAAGGAGAAGAGGAAGAGGGCGAGAGAGCGAGGGCCGCTTATGCGCGCGCCCTCCGCGTGGGACACTTAGTCCGCCTCGTGTTCTTCACCTTGACACTCTCGTTTCTTTTATTCTGCGGCGTCGTCGACGCGAGGAGCCCGAGCGCAAAGGCGGAATTCGCCGACGATGTGCGCCCGCAGCTGCGGATCACTCCCTCCGTCTGCCTTATTCTCTCCCCCCGCGGCCCTCTCTTTCTTTCTCCCCGGCTCTCGACTTTCGCGCTCCTCCCAGCCCTTTCTTCTTTTTTTCTCCTTCGTTTTTCGATTTTTTCCCCCGGCCCGCTTTGACGTTATTTTTTTCCCCTTTATTCGCGGCGCGACTACGCGTCGATGGGCCCGCGCGCCGCGGCGAGCGATGGAAATAGGCACCGCGCGCCTCGGAACGGCAATTTTTCGGAGCGGCGCCGACGCGTATATTTAAAACGCCGGTCCTTTTCCTCGAAGCATCATCTTTACCCCGATGCGATGGATTTTACGAAAATATAACGCGCGCACCGGCGCTGATTCACCGCGGGGAGAGCGCGCGGGACAACGAGGCGCTTGTGCGCGTCGCTTTCGACGAGTCGGCGGCGGAGGCGATGGATAAAATACGGGCCGTCACGATCTCGCGCCGAGGCTTTCCGTGAGACGCGCGATGAAGGCCTGATGAATGTTACTTTCAAAACATTTTACTACTGGATGTCTTTACGATCCGCCGGGAATCCAGTAGTGTTCGTTTAAATAACTGTAAATTTTCACTTAAAATAATACGCTTGGAGGCGAAAAAAAAAATTCGAAGATTTCTAATCACAAGGTTTCGTCTCGCGTACGCGACTTTAAAACCCCCTCATTCTCTTGACACGCAGTTTCACTTTATGCAAAGCCGAAGGCAAAAAGGAGCAAAGGCTCTTAGAGCGACCGCCGGGGCATCGAGCGCAAAATTTTCACTTTAATCGCCGGAAAATTCAGCGCCGCCCGAATTAAAAGGAAAAACACCGGCGAGCGAAGTAAGAAGCCGAATCGATTGTACAGTCTCCAGGGTTAAGGGAGTAAGGAAGCCGCCGGTCCCTCTCTCCAGCGCGCGCGCCAGGGGGTGGCCAATGCCTGTAATATCGATCAGCATAGCGAGTAGTCTGCGAGATAGCTCGAGAGAAAAGACACCCTTCGCTCCTCTAACTGACTGCCGAGGCTAAATCGCACGGCGGTGAGTAACTCCTACACCCGTGGAGGCGGGGGGGAATCGGGGGAAAAGAAAGGACGGTCAAAGGGCGATGAGGGGGTGGCGTTGCGGGGGCGCGAAAAACGAGCGAAACGACGGCAGACCGAATTAGCCGTAGTTATTATTTGAGCCAAGTCGCGGAGTAGTCCGCTCCCTTGATTGGCTTTCATTGTACACACAACGCGAAATAGTCTCGCGGCGCGCGACGGCCGTCTGCGGCGGCGAGACGTCGACGACGTCGGCATAGTGCCCTCGATTTGTGATATATGTAGGTCGTATATACATAAGGCGCGAGCGAGCGAGCGAGCGCGCGCGCACCATCCGTCTCCCTCCTTCGGCGGCTCCTCTCTTTCTTTCTCTCGGCGCGCGCGCGCTGTCCACCGCGGAGAGCACCCACACAGCCGGCCGCGGGCTCGCGCTCCTCACCAATACAGCCGCTCCTATTACCGATCGTTATCCTACCGAGGCCGAGCACCGGCAGAGCGCCTGCGTGCCAGTATTCCAGCGAGCCGAGTCCGACAGAGACAGGCGAAGATCGCCCCGAAGAAGTCCGAGGGAGAGAGAGGAGGATTCGCGGGGGCGAGAGGGGAGGGAGGGAGGGGTGCAGTCGCGTCGGCTCGCACGGGGAGGCGAAGAGGGACGCGCGGGAGGAGGCCGAGGGGGCGAGGAGCGCGCTGCCGGTGTAACAGCGGAAGGTATACGGGAGGATGTAAAAGAGTATACGCGGGAGAGAAGAGAGCCGCGCGCGCGGAGATCGGGCGAACGTAAAAGATTATGCCGGGGGAAAAAAAGAGGGAGGGAAGGCGCTGAGAAGCGCCGAGGAGATAGAGAGAGAGGCTGAACGAGTAACAACGAGATGAGGCCGAGCATAAGGACGAGAGGCGCCGCGCGGGAGAGGAGGCTAGGATCCGAGGGAAAAAGACGGGAAGAACCGCACGGGAGTAAGAAAGGGAGAGTTGGAACTCTCGGGAAGACCGAGAGCGAGAAAGAGAGAGAGACAGCGGGAGATAGATATTCCCTAGGCGAGAAGCCGAACGGGGCTGAGTGAGGGGCCTCCGCCGAGTCGGAGGAAGATTTCACGTGTGTTATAGCGGCGGGAGGGGATGGAGCGTGCGCGAGCCCGCGGTGGGGGGAGGAGGTTGCGCGCGCGCGTCAGAGGAGGGGGGGAGGGCCGACTGCCTTCCACCCACGCGCTCTCGACCTCTCCTGGCCAATGTCCTCAGCCGCGCGTCGTCCTTTCCGCTGCCGTCCTCTCCCTCCCCTCTCCACCCCCTCCCCCTCCGCCCTCTCTCTCCAGTCGACTGTAGGATGCCTCCGTATTCTACCTTATACCTAGAATGTTCACTGGCGTCTTACTCCCGCTTCATCGGCTGCTCTCTCTCACTCGCTCTCGCCGGTGTACACAGACACCTCGCGAGCGCCACCGCCGTTGCCGTGCAGCCACCGAGAGATGGCTTTTCTTATATACGATCCCGCCGCTTCTATCCCGTCCGCCAGATTTCCCGGTGTGGGTGTGCGGACACCCGTACCCCCCGAACCCCTCCCCGGAGGGTAAAGGAGCTTCGACTAAATCGGACGCGAAAACTGCCAGGGGGTTGCGCTCGCTCGCCCCCTCTCGCTCGCGCGCACGTGTATACGCGCGGGCACGCGCCCGGCTCGCCCCGCGCGCGTTGATGTTGGCCGAGTTTCTCGTGGCTCCGGAGAGATACGGGACTGGCGGGGGTGGCACGCCGGGGGGAGGCGGCCGAAAGGACGAGCGAGGGCGAGCCGTGGGGATCATGATTTTAGGGTGGCTGAGCACGAGAATGACGTAATAAGTGAAAAATTCGTTTGCGCAGCCGGAGCTGCTTCTTTCTTTATTTTTTTTTTAACCTTTATTAACTCTGATTGACACTCGAATGGTATTCGCGCGGAGTGTGTCACGCGCGCAAGAGCTTATTATTTAACGGAGCGACGCGCCCGAGATTAGTTTATTAAATCGGGGATATGGTAATTTATTAGATTTCATTTGGTGTACGTTGAGAAATTAAATGGATACCACTTGTTCAAGTGTCACAGTTGAATTTTCCTCCGTAAATGCATGCATGTACAGTGTTATGAAATCATTTTCAGATGTGACATTTATTGCCCCGCGATGTAACGTATTGTAGTTTGAAAAAAATAGCACATCGTTTGAATTGGCTAGATTGAATCCGCGCTCGCATTTTGTACGGTGATAATTAAAGTCAATATCAGTTTTAGTAGATTGCCTCTTTAACATACGTTTAATAAAGTTTCATTATCCGCTTTCGAACACAGTGCGACATCACTAAATGTTTACAATCAAAAAAACCAATCAGCGAAGGGGTAACGTCAATACTTGCGCAGATTGTATGCGCAATGCGCCCAGGAGATAGCTCTTAAAGGCTTCCCCAGCTCCTGCGATAACTTCCTTCCAAACTATCCCTTTAAGGTACCTTCTCATACGGAAATTGTAAGTTAGCAAAGATTCGATTTTTAGCTCGAATTAATCCGTTGTTTTATATACTTGAGGCAATTCAATACAAAACAAATTCTTTACATCAAATTAATTTCTCTCGATCTTTTAATTGATTCAATGTACTTTCAATACTTCAGATGTAAAAAATTTCAAGTATTTTAATTTTATTTAATTGAAGAAGAAAGATATTTTTTAAAATATCAATATTTTCAATAAATTTCAAGCAAAATTACAAGATAATTGGATGCAAGAATATTTCTGCTCCGAAATAGTTAAAACGTCAATACTTTCATCAGAAATGTTTAAAATGTTAATTTCGATCAAATACAGTGACGTACGTCTCATAAGGACTTAACAAAATTAATACATTTTATCAATAATTGAAACGAAAGATTATCTAAACAGAAACTATTCTAAATAAGGAACTCCTCAAATAAACATTTAAGTATTATTATCACGCACAGTAGGCATAATAATAAACTTATTCTAACATTTTTCATTACAATCAAAGTAATTACAGCCTCTACATCCGTTATGTAAACAGAGAAGTAATTCTTTTTTTCCAAAAGAACCGCTCGATAAAACGAATGGGTATAGAATATGTAACACCGGCGGAGTTTGTTGAATCCGCAGTCAATTGCGTAAAAGGCTAATAAAAATGAAAATTTAACCGCGTCTAAATAATTCATCGAGTACCATTATCCTTATAATAAGACAATTCCATACAAGTGAAATCAGGAAACTGTACTGAATAATTAAAGTTACATCATCAAAATTTTCCTAGCCTCCCGTTCCTCCTCCGGCCCCGTAAACCTCGTCGGAGCGATGATCCATTGCTCAATTAATTAACAGTAAACCGCCTACAACGTTGCCGGGCGATCCGAGGGGATCCTGCAGCGTGTGGTCCGACGAAATCATCGATCCCGACGCTCCGGCGAAAGAAGCACAAAAGCGAGCCGGCGCGCGGGTGGGGGATTCCGCATTGTTATAAAAGCATTCCGTTCTCCGGTGCCCGGGGAATGACTTTCTCGGAGTGTCCAGGGCGAGAGCGCGTAAGCGCGTCCGCTCGCGCACGAAACGAGCCGGCGCTATCTCGTAACGATCTCTCTCCTCCCCCTCCCGCCGCTCGCTCGCGAGACAAATTTCGTCGAGAAAGTCAGGCGGCGGAGAAAGAGCCGCCTCTCGTCGGCGCGTCATAATTTCGAGCGCGTGCGCTCGCCGCGCAGCGGTTCCGTCCCCCCTTCCCGTCCGGTTCGTCCGCGCGCCTTACGGAAAGCCGATCCTCGCAGATGCCCCGCGTCCTCGCGCGCGCGCCCCGTCCACCTGCCGCGGCCCCGTCTCCTCCGAAAACGAGCCCCCGGTGTCCCGTCTCCTTCCTCCGGGACCGGCTGCCGCGAATGTCCCGCTCCGCGCAATAACATACACCTGCGCGGCGCACGCGCCGCCCGGTGTGCGTGCGTGCGCGCCTTTTCGGCGTATCTAGGTGAAAGCGCCCGCCGAGACAAACTGATTTTCGAGGGCGCGCGCCGCCGCCTCCTCCCTCCCGCGCCCGTCCGAAAGTAGGATAGAGGAATGGCGCGCCGCGGGGGCGAGAGGTCCAGTGGGCTGCGTAATTCAAGTTCGCTGCGATATCGACCAGGGGGCAGAGGGAGAGAGAGAGAGCGCCCAAGTCTGCGCCGCGGAGTCGTTGTTGTCATGGAGACGCTCGAGTTAATTTGACCTTATGGTGGGCCAACGGTGTCGTGTCGGCGCGCGCGCGGCCCAGAGAAGGACGGATCGACCGGCAGACGCGAGCCGCCGCGAGAGAGACGGATAGACGCCTCCGCCCGCACGCGACCGTAGAAAATTGGGTGTTAAAAAAAAGGAACGGGGGGGAAATCGAAAAATCGATGCGTACGCTTATAACGATGATCAACAAGTAGATGGGCGCGATATACGTCGGGGCTTGTTTATTTAAATAATTCGACCGGTCGATCGACGGAAGCGGAGAGGGTTTAAAGGAGCGAGCAAAAAAAAGGAGCAGCAGCGGCAGCAGCCGAGGTATAGTCGGCTTAAAGTCCGGCACAAATGACTCTCAATTACGTGGAACAGGCTGTTGGAGGAGCGTGTACACACGGAGACAGAAGAATGCGGAGGAAGAGAGGAGAGGCGGGAAGGAAGAGGGACAGAGGAGAGAGAGCGTAACAGGCGGATCGAGAGAGGAGGAGGGGAGGTTGTTAGGCATGCGGGGCGCGTGCGCCCGTTCCCCCGCCCGCGCCGAGGCGCGCAGGCGCGCTCTCCTCGATTATCGATCTATCGCTCGATAACTGCCCAAAGGCCGCACGGGTAATTTCGGCGTTTCGGCCCGGCCCGTGTTGTATATCGATGACCCGCGAAGAGGCCTTCGACGCCCTCTCGCTAAATTATGACACGCGGAAAGGAGGGGGGGTGGGGGCGGCCGACGGGCTCGCTTGACCCGTGAAAGAGCCGTCTCTCTCTCTCTCTCCTCGCTCTCCTCGCTCGCTGTGTTAAATATTTTGACTGACCGATACCAGTTGCGGTGCACTTTTCTTACGCTGGAATTTCGAGCGCGATCGAGGAGAGCCCGACGAGCGGTACTCTCCTGTCCCGCCTCGTGTCGAAAGAATGCCTCGGTGAAAAATTAAAGAACCCGAGACGCTGGAGTTGTGAAATCGGTGAAGATTTCACCGGGATACTTTTTGCTTTAATTTCAAGCTTTTTACGTCAATTCAGCTCTCGTGACTCCGACTGCATCGTGAAATGTTTTGTTGTTAAATCAAATTATTTGTAGGGGACCATTATATTTATTTTATCTTTACAACATTTTACTTAATCTTTCAAGTATTTCTGATTTTAAAACATTTAAATTTTCCCCGTATTGGGTTTGCGTATATAGATATCTAGCGAAATTTACATTCTGTACGATTTTCCGTCAGAAATTGTGTATTACCGAAATACATTGTATATAAAACGTATGATTTTAAAGCCAGGAATATTAATCACTGCGACAGTGATTAATATTAACACCTCAAAATATTGATCGAACTTGTACAGCAATGTTTATCGCACAATCACACTTTTCGGAGCACAATTCTTTTTTTACCACAAAATCAAAATTATCCCTTAAAAAAGCTTCGAGCGACAAAAAAATCTTCAATCGCTAAAAGAGAAAAATTCAATCAAAATGTCTCGTTGCTCCAAAATGATTTCCACAGTAGCTTTATGGATAGTGAATATTAGGCGCATGTTAAAAGCTCGTCTTTAGCGTGAGTTCAAAGCGCAAGTACCTGCAGACACGCTCGGGGCAAGGCGTTCTTGCACGATCTTTCCTTTCGCGAGGTGAATAGCGAATGATACCAGGCTCCCTGGTACAGCCGTGCTCTACACGCCGCCGCTACCGAATACACACATCTCTCGAGCGACTACAGTTACTCCCTCTAATGAATAAATTTGAGAATCGCGCGCTCGCGCGAGGCCGCTGCAAACTAATAGAGAAGTTTCCCCATTAACAATAAATTTTATATTTTAACGCCCGGGCATTAGGAATGCACAAAAGAACCTTTTTAAGGTATGCAAATGCGAATTTGCATATTGGATGCACTCCGTCCGATCTCTGCTGGCCGGTGAACAAACGTCGGCTCAGTCGTAAGGCGAGCTCTTTTATATTTTCGATAGTTTAAGCATTAATCCAATGTGTATATTACGCGTATTTAGGAAGAAAATAGGAATTGATTGTATTTGTTTATGTTAATCTCTCGAAATGCAAATCTGTTTGCGGCAGCTGTTTGCAGAGAGTTCGCGAGCTTTTTACGTGCGCAGTTTTTTTTGTCAGCGGGCTATAAAATTCAAATTTAGACGTGTAGTGCATTATTAGAAAAGTAATGAAGGTCCTCCGATCAATAATGTTAAGGTATTGAGTTGATGTACGATATAGATACTACTAATTCTACCCACTTTCGAGCATATACACACAGAAAATTTAGGATTAAAATTTCATGCTAGCGCACCTTTTGAGGTAAAAAGGTATAGTGGCACAAATTCTCCACAAAATCTTCATAATTGGTCTTATCGCGTTAGCCCTAGCTTTTATCTTACGATTCTATTACCAGCAAAGTATTCTTTACAAAAAGAAATTAATATAGGCATACTATTTTATTAGTAGTACTTTTTACTTGAATGAATACATAATCAAACGTAAATATTTGAAATACAGCAATATATTTTATTTAAGTTTTTAACTAAAAAAAGCAAATTACAAAAATTAATATATTGTTTAAATTATGAAGTTATAATATTAAATAAATCGGCTAGACCGTAAAGCATTAATGTTAATTCTGAATCTATTTGAAATTTGAATTATTTTACGTTTCTATTTGAATTCCTAGTTGTCATATATTCTGTGCAGTCGGATTAGGGTATCATCTTTATTTAATGTTACCATAGTTTCATTATTAATCTATTAGATTACCTAAACTAGGGTATTGATTATTTGGCGGCTGGGGAAGATAACTATTACGATATTTTAAAGAACAAACAACGAAGCTTATTTTCGGATTAGACCCTGTTAACACGTTACTTATCGATCGATGAAATAACATAATTTGAATAATTATGATTTCGTGAAACAATATTTATTGCAGTATACAAAAATTAAATTTCAAGTTGAACCGCGAAAAGTGGGTAATAATTGTTTAATGTATTTATTACAAACTCGAAAAATTTGTTGAACATATAATTATTCCTTTTTTTCATACTCGTATCTTTTGTCGAATGAATGTTCTCCAATTACCAAAAATTATTCTTACCAAGGTATTATTTTTCGTCTCAGATCGCGTGTACGTTAAGCTTAAAACAGATGTTTCGTGAACGTAATCTTATTTAATTCAAATGGAACCTACACTTAATTAATATCCAAAAACTACGTAGACAAAAAACACCTTAATCGAATGTTTGCAAAAAATGTATTTCAATTACGTAAAAAAAAATTAAGAACTTGTTCATATAAAATTTATAATTACTGTATGTTAAATATAGATATTAAAAATAAAGTTAATATGTTAACTATATGTACAAAATTTCTGAGGACAGTGGTGTTTTCATTTGCTGCAAAAACCTTTTGTACAATTTTAATCATCTCGTATTATTAGACTTTCAGTTGATAAAAACAGATTAGTTCAAATAAGTAAAATTTTCAAGTCATTGTTTTCAATATTGTGTTTTAAAATTATTAAAAAAAAATCCAAGTGCTAATCTAATTGACAGGAGTTTTTAAACGTGATTCTTCGGTAGTATTAGATCACTAAGGGTTCTCTCGCTATTACGCGCACGCTCAATTACTTTGAGTGGAATCCCACTTATCCAGAGTAGAATTTCATTCGAAAAATGATAAGAATCGATTCACTCCATTAAGAGTGAATTTTCCCACTCTCCGGGCGAAATAGGATTACCGCGAATGCTATACACTTTGCGGCTTACACAAATGTAATTTGCTTTTATTAAATTAATTAACAGAAAAACAAGGTGTACCCCGCGTAAGTGATTGGATAGTTCGGTTATTGTAACTTATACGCGTATCGGCTTTGATACCGTTGTAAATACATTTACAGTGAGGTGAGCTACTTTCGTAAGGTGGGAAGGTCATTTACGTCGTTGACAAATTACATTAATTAAGTCGTTTAGAATATTATATTCAAAAATTTTGAATAAATTCATAATTTAATTAAAATATTGTGTATCGCTTGAAAGTAATTTTCAACCTTTAATTATAAGTTATATCTTAATTATTCAAAATAAACGCGTCAAATTTTTTCAAAATTATTCTATATTTCTTCATATATCAATTTTTTAGAGTAACTCAGATTTCCAAAAAAAGAGATCTCCCGCTGACCTAAATTTTCTTTCGAAATTATTATTAAAATATAAAAGCTCAGCGTGGTTTAGTGGTCAGAATACAGTGCTTCCCAAGTTAGTGTTTCGCCTCCGGCACTTTTTTCAATGTGGGGTGTCACCGCGTTAAATAATATATTATGCCAGTGTTTCTCGTTGTCTCCAAGGGTCCCTCAAAATTCCCGTAATGCTCACACAACTATTAAAAAACAAACATTCACATGACCTACAAGTAAATCTTTTTCATTTCCCGCTGAAATATTCGATTCGCAAAAAAAAAATATTTGAAAGACCGCCTTTTCCAGCATCGAGTTTTAAAATATTTACGCTCTTGATGCGCGTTTGCAACATTTTTCACCGCACGCGTCGTTAAAAAATTTAATTCGAAACACAAGTTCCGCGTCCCGAAGCATCGCGCGTCATTTCGTCCATCCGATCCGTCAAAAAAAAAGAAAAAAAAAACAAAAGCGCGAGGGAGTAAGCTGCCGCCCCCGCTCCGTCCCATAGAAAAGTAATTGCTATTGCAAATTAATCGCGCAACGAGCGACAACCCTCAGCCAGGGGCCCGGCCACATCGCCGGTGAGAATTGAGTTTTGATGTACAAATTTCCATGCGAAGTCCTGGGCCCCCCACCCACCCACGCCCCTTCCGCCCACCCCCTCATCCCCTATTGATTACGTAAATCGCTTTAATAAATTCAAGTGCAAACGAAAGCACAAACCGCATTACAGGCCTCTCTCGCGCGACGTTAATTACCGACGATCGATATATGGAGTGGCGAGCGAGACTGGAAAAAAGGAGAGCTTTATCAAATAAATCTCTAATAAGCGGGTGCCTAACGGAGACCCACCGAGAGACGGAGAAAGAGAGCGTCGAGGAGGTGGGGGTGTTTGACCAAGGGAGAGTACAGCGCAGGGGAGGGGGAGCATATCAATTATATCAGATCGGCGCGTATAAGTGCACATCTGCCTCTCGGTGCGGCTCGCTAACAATATAATGCGCCGCTCTCGCCTCCTCGTCTCGGTCTCGTTTCGTCATCGACTCCGCGACTGTATATATATTATACACACACACATAAGGGCGCGCAACATCCCTGCACGAATTTGCAGTCGGCGCGACTCTCGGCGGCCCCCTCCCCCTCGCCCTAGTAGTCGCGCGCTCTCTAAGCTACAACAAGCCTATTCCATGATTCTCGGCAACGCGTGGACCAACCACCGGGCAAAGCTCGACCCCCCGGCCCCGGTGCGCGCCATGCCGCCGCGCGAGAAGTGGCCCGCGCGCGCGCTACCGTACAGAGGAGAGCGCGGCGGCCCCGTGTGTACTACCGGGCGCGCAGCGCAGCGCCACGCCGTAACACCCGGCCGCAGCGGATCAATACCTACCAACACTAACGGGCCCGCTTCCTAGCTTATCTTGGCCGCCGTATATACGCTGCTTCAATCTATCTGTCTCTCTCGCTCTCTCCTGAACGCACGCGCCCCCGGCTCAAAGGTCTATCCTTCGCCGCTGGCCCCACCAGTCGGAGACTGCTCTAGTGGGTCTGTGTGCGGATGTACGACGGTCTCCCGTGCAAGCTTCTCTCTCTCTCTCGCTTCCCTTCTCTTGTTTTCTCTCTCTGTGTGGGTTTATATAGATATTTATATGTGTATATGTTTCTCGAAATCTCTCTCTCCCGCTGTCTCTTGGGGGCTGGATAATATAATTGAAGCCGAATTTATTGATTCACGCGTGTTATTGCGGATTGTTAATCGGTCGCTCTATGAAAAATCATACGCGCTAACGGCGATCGATATACTACTGAGTCGAGGGGCGAGACTCACCCCCCTCTCTCCCTTTTTGTTTGCGCAACAGAGCTTACAAGTGTATATCGGAGTCTTAATGCTTTTCAATATTCAAACTTTCTTTGAGCTCTAGCTTTTCGATATTCAATTGTTCATCTTTCGCATCCACGTATAAAATAGTGTAGTTAAATTCGTCAATTTATGTTAATTTTTTTTGAAAATAATGTTTTGTTAACAATAATTTTATCACTTAAATCTACAACGCAAAATATAATTTTACAATTTTAAACTACTGGTATCATTGACAGCCTTGTAAGTAATCGCTGTAATTATTTAAATATTTATTTAACATCTATTTCATGAATAAATACTTCAGTAAAAATTATGTACGAAATAAACATTCGCCGTAATATCTATTATTTCTCTGTAAAGTAGGGTAACATTTATTCGACGGCCTGACAATAAAAAATTTAAGGCTGCAGCGATGCGTCCCGAAAACATCGCTATAGTCATCGGCCCATCGACTCCTAAACAGCCCAATAAGTCAGGAATTAAAAATTCAGCGAAACAAAATTCGAAATCAGAGCCTATAGGGCCGCCTGAAGTATTCATCGCGGCGAAATCGGCGCTCGGGCTATATGCTCGCGCGCGAAAACTTCGTTTCTCCCGGCCTATCAATCTACCCATACATAAACAAAAACCAAATCAAATCTCTCAGCGTCCTTGTCGCTCTCCCTCCCTCCTCGTGTAACCACCACCCTCCCCCCTGCCCCCTCTGGACCAGGGCGCGCGAGTCTCCCCTCCGCTTGTCGCCGTCGGTGTGTCTCGCCGCCTGCGATCTCCGCCGGCGCATACGCATATATATGCACGTACTTACACGTGTACGCGTATATATACACGTAGGAGCGCTGCAGCCAGTCCTCGGGAGAGCATCGGCTCTCCTCGTCGGGGTTGAAAATCGGTGCGCCTCGGCCGCGAGGCCTGGATTACCGGCTGAATTGTAACGCGTTTCGCGCGTCGCGCGGAATGCAGTCGGCGAAAAATTAAGCTCGCTCCGCGCGAGTCGTCCGCGCTCGCGCCGTTTCGCCGATTGTAAAGCGATACCGCGCCACGGCGCGCGAGAGCGCACACACTCTCTGCCGCCCCCTCCCTCTCGAGGTGGTGGTACCAGTACAGCGGCCCGACCGGCGAGCGGGAGAGGGACGGACCTCGGACCCTCTCGCTCCCACCAGCGGACGCGTGGGGGGCTTTAAAGGGGAAGCTCCCTTCCGACCCCCCGCCGAGCGAGAGAGAGAGCTTTTTCGCCCGCCGAGGCTTTTTCTAGGTCATTTTGCGCGATAGTAATTTGCGCGCGCGACGCTCTTTCGCGCGCCGATCCTTTATTCTCTCGGCGGCCCTATCGGGGTGCTATACCCACCCTCCCCCGTACTCGTCTCTCTCTCTTTTTTTTGGCGCTGCAGCCGACGGGGTAGGGTAGGGCTCGGCCGGCCCGAGGTATTGACTCGAATTCAATATTGTTTCTATCCGCCGATGTTTGTTTAGAGCGCGCGGCCGCGGGATTTTGCAAAAATTTCAATATCGCTGACGGCTGCTTTTTTTTCTCGCCGGATTCTCCCTTTTCCGCGCCCGCCCATATGAGCTTCGAGTGCTGCTGTGGGCTCCCCCTGCCCGCCCCCCCTCCCCCGGACCCCTTTGTCCCGCGACTAGTCTGTAACTGGGCAATTGTTGCGTTTTATTCCTTTTTAATGCCTTACAGTTCAATAAGCC
The DNA here is from genome assembly GCA_900480045.1 of Eurytoma adleriae. Taxonomy (NCBI): domain Eukaryota; kingdom Metazoa; phylum Arthropoda; class Insecta; order Hymenoptera; family Eurytomidae; genus Eurytoma; species Eurytoma adleriae. Next base: position 88,844 of record UXGC01000019.1, on the reverse strand, counting down.
CGCTCGGCCGTTGCTTTATTTATTTCTTATTTAAATGCGCGGGAAAGCGGATTGTTTTAGCTGAGGTTAGTCCGCGGGCTTTACGGGAAACAAAATAGTGCTCACGGCGAATTTTCTACGGTTGCGTAATGATACCTTCATAAGAAATTGCGCAACGCTGTAATTCAGCCTAATGATCTTATATGAAATTGTTTCTCTCTTTCTTAATTTGCGATTAACTTTTGTTCGGAAGAGTTTTCGGGTATTTTTAAAAGTTTCAAATTGCAAAACTTTACTGGCACAATTTCACACTTTATGAAACTATTTTTATACGCGTATAGTAGTTCAATTTTAAGAAGAGCTTAATACGAAGCAGACTTTGTTACATTTTAAACTAAATATACCGTGTAATAAAGTTGAAGGTATTAAAAAACTTAAACAAAATAGAGAAAAAAATGTTTACGTTATAATTAATTAATATTTTAGTGTTCACAACTACGACATTTATTTTAAATAATAAGCCTTTCTATTTAGTTACAGGCATCAAAATGATAATAATTTACGTAAATCAATGTATTACGTAAATTGAAAACTACGAAGCGATACGAATCATATTATATTAATCAATAAATGAAATTTACATAACCGAAGTTTTTTTCAAAAAAATAATAGTTACAGTCCCACATATGTTTCCTACTCGTACACTTCATGAAGTCAGCGCAAGCTTACTTGCTCAAAATTACCCATATGATAAATACTTACAGCAAAACAATACTCAACTCAGTTACATACAGTTCGAAATAAAGTTTTATAGAGCAAAATCCCGCCAACGCAGATATATACGTGGGATCTAATGCTCTGGCATTATCACTCATTTTCGAGGAACGCTCATGCCCTCTCCCGTGCTCTCACCATGTCGAAAGAATAAAATAAAAAACGAGGCTAAGAGAAGGAGGAGGAGGTATAGGTATACATCTCCAGGAGGGGAGCACGTACGCCGCCGTCGCGGTATAAGGACGGAGCGTCCCGAGCTCGCCCACGCGCGCACGGCGGCGCCTAACGCCATTCTGACGTTTTATCGGGTAATTTCGAAAGGCGATCGGCTCTCCCGCGGCCGGCGCCCATTGGCCCAGCCGCGCCCTGACGTCACCCCCACCCCCGCGAGTGCGCGCGCACCCACGGCGGCGGGGGTGGGAGCGGCGACGACGACGGCGCCGACGACGACGTAGTAGCGGCCGCGCGTGACGTATTATACCCCGGGCCGTGTGACCGGCGCGACTCCCGCTTGAATTACGCAAAAGACACGTCGTCGGCCCACCTACACGCGCGCACCTCTCTTTGCCCGCCGCCGCAGCGCGGCTTTTATTAGAAAGTAACTATACGAAAGCCGCCGCCGCCGCTGCGTTGGCCGGCATGCTCGATACTCTTACACCGTCCGAGAGAGCTACTTGCGCGCGCAGATTTTAATTCGCCCGGGCAGGATGAGGCGCGCGCGCGCGCATGGAACTTTCATGGGTTCGAGTGGGTGTACTTTATTAGAGACGTTAATCTTGCCAGTTTCATTATTTTTAATGCGTTCCGGAAGAGGGATATTTGCGCTCGCTTTGAATATCATTAGCTCGAGTCATTTTTACTGACTGTTGTATTTTTTTTAACGTGTTCGCAGCGTTTGCTGGTAAATAATTTGTCGCTGCTGCGGGGATGGATTTGCCGTGCAGTGGGCGTTGAGTAAACTCACGATCGGTTGTTTAATCGACGATTTTGCATTTTTACATTTTTTTTAGGGAATCTCGACTTCATTTCTCACTTTTTAAAGATAACTTGAAGATTTGTGTCGTTTAATTTGTGAGTTCATCCATTTATTACGTAATGTACTAAATAGAGAGTCTTGTAAAGAAATTTCATGCTCGTTGGAGCAACAGCTAGACTCGTAAAAAAGGTAGCGAGCATTAGATCTGGTAGAAATTTTATTTTCTTATTAAATAAAGTGTAAGCAAAATGAATGATTACCTAAACAAAAATGTAAAACATAATGTTTTATACTTTTATTTAAACATTATGTTTACTTAATTACACTACATTTGTTGGATATGCTTAAAAATGATTTCCATTCTACTGTTCACACGTTAATTTAAAAAGAATGTTAAGATCGCTTAAGAATTCCATTTTTAAGAAAAATGTTAGAATATAAAATTTCATACTTTTAAAGATTTTTCAATACCTAATAGGTCATATAATATGACTTACGAAATTTCCCGCATCTATAACAACAGCCTTTCACAGCCATGTGAACGATCGTATTTAAAGATTTCATTTTACATAAATTGAACTATGTTATTACGTAATATATACACATTCTCTCAATAAAAAAAAATTGCATTGTGTATTTATTTACAAACGTAACCTGGAGCTATTGCGTTACTGTTTTATTTACTTTTATTTAACGATAATTTGAAGGGGGTACAATGGGAGCAGTTAAAAAAAAAGAGGCACTAAGTGGATTTGCACGTGCGTAAAAATGTGGCAGTATTGAAATTGATGCGCAACAGGTGCCCCTACTAATCATCGCAAAATTATAAAAAGCCGTAGAGATCGACGTGCTCTCACATTCACTTACTACAAATAATAATTACGCCTTTCAACTATGCTGAAAGCTACTTTAAATGAGAGATTTTAAGCGATATAGCCATATCTCGCGCGTTGAATGAGTACTCGTAGAAATTACACCGCTACCGCTTTTTTTTTTTTAAATTTTCCAACAGATTTTTTTTCACTTTCGAACGAATTTCTAAATTTGATCAACTCTTTTTATTCGCGCTCATTTGTTTAATCGCTTCGTCGATGTTTGTTTATTAGCAAAAGCGGAGTATGGAGCTTGAACGTTAAAATTATTGGCGAATTGCACTTCGAATTTCAAAAGATAAGGCATAATCGCAATCGGCAGTAAGCGAGTCGGAAATATTTTATTTTCAATTGCTTGTTCGTTAAACTTTTAAAAGAGCGCATAAAGGATGGCCCCCATTAAACAAAAAGCAGATAACTAATGTCCGTTCGACATCGCAGGCATGAGTGGGTTATTATAAAAGTATTTTAGACGCACGTCAAATTCGAACTATGCGCGGGGCTTGTTACGCGTAAATTTTCTTAATACTGTTAGACGATTACAAATCGAAGCGATCAGCGCCTAATTAATGCGTTAAAGTGTAAAATGAAAGAAACATACGACTACTTTGTAATAGTTTTCATTAACTCATCTGGATTTTAAGGTCAAAATGCACCAGCAAACATCATTTATTATTATAACCGTATCATTTCTTTCCGTTATGATACCGTCCGTTATCCACAATGTATTATAACTATATACCTTTTTTTTTAATTTTCTCAACATCATCATTAGATCGTTAAGAAATTTCTACTATTTGCATACAACGAACAAAACTCAATTTTTTTCAATTTAAATAAACAACGGTAAATGCATTTAAGAAAAACATGCTAAAGCATATAGTATCTATCACTTTCATCGAATCAACAAAATTCATCATTCATCGGAATCTTATTATCCAGTTGCAAATACGTATTAATTTATTCAGTTTGTATAATATCTTCATTAATCAGCCGGCGCAAACATCGCGGCGGCGACTCGCAATAATTGTATCGAGCGCCTTCGACGTCGGAAATTTTCTTTCGCCCGGCGCGCGGGAGAGCAAAAAAAAAAAGGGCCGAGAGAAAAGAAGCTCTTAATATTCATTGTATTAAAGCTACTGAGCGAGTCGCGCGCTCAATCGCGTGTAAACGAGCGACTTTTTCTCCCCGTGACAAAGTGTTAACGACGCCCTAAATTAGACAGGAAAATACGAAAACAATTATTTACGCGTCGACGTGCCGCTCCCCGCGCGCGCGCCTCGCCTCGGCCACGTCGATAAATAAGAAGGAATGCCCGAAGGCCCCGGCCGGGCACCCCGGGTTTTCCACGCTGTTGAAAGTGTCAACGTAAAAATGCCTAATAGAATCCGAATTCCTTTGTGCCCCGGCTTGTACACAGGAGGCCGTGGGCTCTCGCGCGGTAGGTATAGAGAGGTAACGCGCCGGCCAAACAAAGTGAAAAAAAGCGAGATGGAAGCGCAACGAAGAGGGAAGTAGAGGGAGCGAGAGAGAGAGGAGACGTGGGGGAGGGGGTCCCCGAAAAGCCGGCGTTCGAAAGCTCTCGATCCCTAAGTCTTGTGTAGAGCCGCCGCGCGCGCGATGTTCTTGCTCCGGAGGTGGTCAAACAGACAGCCTCGTCGACGGAGAAAGAGATGGATGCGCCGACAGAGACGGCCTTACATGAGGAAACATGGAAGAAATACTACACCGAGGAGTTTTCTCCGTTACCGAAATCTTTCTTAGCATTGCACGTAATAAACCTCGAAATGAAGTCGTATTTTATTACTTTAAAATCTCCTAATTTGACGTTGTTTTCCTTTTTTTGTAATTTATTTTTTAAGGTAAGACAAGTATTATATTTATCTAAACTAATCGCAATAAAGTTATATGTTACATTTTTTCGAAAAATTATTAAAACTAACTGTATATTTATTATGATAATATTTAATCCTTTATTTATTTATGTGAACGTAAATTAATTGCACGTGGGCATACAGTTATCTCCTTATCATTGTAATTCATTTAATTTAATAAATCAATAAAAAAGGTATGCACGAAGATTAATGGTCTCTTAGCTTTTTCCTGTAGCTGCAATTTAAAACGTACAAATCAATTTGACAAAACGTGAGTATAAATAGGCCCTTTCACAGCTAGTTCTTAGTACACTGTAATTTTGAAAATTGAATGGAAAGCAAACAAGCTCTTTTTTTACCGGGAAATCTTTTTTCATGCGGTCCAAGGGATGAATGATACATCAAAAGCGGAAAATCGATTTTTTCATCGATTTCGACGAAGGAACGATGTCGAGCTCTTCCCCTTAAAGGAGTCCAATCTCTTTCTCACACTCCCTCCGGCGTACAAGGGAAATGGAGGAGGGAGGGAGATGCTGCGATCCCGCGAGAGAGCGCGAGGCTAGGGGGAGGCGGCGGGGGGAGCGAGGAAATGCGAGGAAATACCGTGAGAAAGAGAGACGGCCAAACAGAAAAACACGTGGCCGAGAGAAGGAGCGAAGGTCCGTGAAAAGGGAAAGAAAGGAAAGAAAGGGCAAGGAGGCGGCGAAGAGGAGAAGATATACCTGCAGTCAGGCAGTTTCGAGGCATCGTCAAATCACAGGCAAACAGAAAATAAGCGCGAGAGACCGAGAAGAGAGCGCAAGAGAGAGAGGAGAGGGCAGAGGAGAGCTCGAGGTAAATGGACTGTTGAACAAGTTTTTCCCTCTCTCTCGCTCCCTCGCTCTCTCGCCGCCTCTCCTTCCTCCCTCTCGTTCTCTCGCTCTCTCTCCTTCACTCCTTTCCTCCCTCTTTTTTTCATCCGAACAGAGCAGTTAGCAGTAGGCAGTCGCGCCGGTAGGTATAAGTATGTGTTTAAATACACGCGCCCGGAGTGTGGTTTTATTATCTGACTCGATGCTCGCCTACTCGGGGATGCTGCGGCTTGATTTATCGCCCGACGTTGCCATGGAAACCTCAGCGTGACCGGCTTGCGCGACACCCTCATATCCCGAGAGCTGGTCGACTCTCTGCTTTGCGCTTTCTCCCCCTCCCTCGCAACCTACTCCCTCCCTCTCTCTATCATTCTCTCTCCCTTGTTTTCTCCTCGCGTCTCCGTCTGTCAGCCGCTTCAACCCCTCGGACGATCCGTCCGTCTCGCTCGCTCTCAGCCCCTCTACCCGCGCAATCTCGCTCACGCTCACACTCTCGCCCCGTGCCCTTCCACCCCTATCCGGCCGTCGGTCTCGCTCGCCCCCGGACTTGGCCCGACGCGCTCTCTCCCTTGCACAATCGCATTTCGCCAACTCGACTCTCAGTCTCACTCTCACACTCGGCCGCGGGCCGGTGTGCGGTGTCTACGTGCACGCGGAGGCCGCGGAGGCGCGCACACGCGCCCGTTTTGTCCCATCCGTTCTCCCGACTTCCGTCCTTGTCGCTCGTTCGTTCCCCTCCACTCGATCCTTTCCTTTCTCTCCTTTTTCCCCGCAGTCTCTCTCTCTCTCTCACTCTCGCCCTGGTGTTCTGCCCGCTCGCTCTCTCTCTCGCTCGCTCCGGGGTTACGGATGGCTTTCGGACTCTCTTTCTCACTGTAGTGGCTCTCCATCTATCACACGGATTCCCTCCACTAGTCTCGCCGCCGCCGCCGCCGTTTCTCTTTCTCTCTCTCTCGCTCTCATTCTCTCGCCGTCTCTCTCGCCCTTTGGCGCTCTCTCGCTCGCTCTTACAGCCGACGGGTTCTTGTCTCCGTTTCCTTCCCAGCGCTAAGCAGTTCCTGCGCTGCGGCTGCTGCAAAATGGCCGCAGCTCTGCCACCACCATCGCCAGACCATCTGGCTACTATCGAGAAATCCATGATTGCTATACGCCGGCTTCCACTGTGTGCCTCCTCGCTCTCGCTCTCTCTCTCTCTCTCTTTACTCGTGTGTCAAGCCCTTGCCGTATACTTCTGTCTCCCTTACTCTTTTTCGCCTTCTGTTCTCACCCTCTACATGTGCTTGTGTGCGTGGTTTTTTTTTCGTGCTCGAATGCGCGCGCACCGTCGTCTGTGTATTTACTATTGTTCGATCATTTTGGATGGATTTTGGCGTGACGCTTTTCGCGCACTTGTATCGATTGTTTTCGAATGTAGCCTTTGTTATGAATTTCAGGGGTTCTTCAGTATGATGAATTCGCTTTTATTTAATGTAAACTTTGATTTGTACAATTTAATTCGAATTCAAGAATTATTTATTACACTCGTATTTTCATCTTTTTGATTAATTTGGGTAATTACTGTTTGTTGTAAAACAACTATATAAATGGTTAAATTGAATTTGAAGGAATTGTTAAACTTTCAACAAAAATAAATTTATTTATAAAATTAAATTGCATTTCCATATAACGCAAATCAATTAGCAGGTTCCTATATTACCGACCAAGGACATTACTGCCTTTTTAAAAGCTGTCCATTTGATCGAAAACACTTTAGCTATAGAAATACGATACTGTTTGACGTTTGCATAACAGGTTTGTATAAGATACATATAATTATAGCCATTTAAATTATCTAACGACTGGAACAATAATCGAAATAACAATGATAAATAACAGTGACAACAATCAAGTTTCAAAAAATTCATTGACACTTTCTAAAATGCAGTACGTATTCAAGGTCAATTTTTAATACAGAAAAAGACCACAAAATAGAAAGTTCGCAAGAAAGGTAAATTATCTTGCACGTGATGTTTCACACTGTACAGTGAGGTATAACATGTGTCAGTAAGGCGATGTTTTTTTACACAAAGTATTATCAGCAACAGAAATAAAGCTGATAAAGATAAAAATATTCAACGACATTCGGTTGGTAGATTGAATTTACACTTAAAAATAATAATAATGAATAGCGTCGCAAATATGAATTTTGAATCAATATTTAAAGAATTATTTACTCCAGGGAGTTTCTATTAAATATCTATTAAATAAATTAGACAGGTAAAGTACACGGAGGCGTAAAATACAGCCTGACCTAGATTTTGATGAGATACTGCTACTTCAATTATACAGTGATTGCCTAATAAATATATACTGTCAACCTATTTTTTTGTTTACCTTCTAATATCTTATAATGATGCATTACAATTAACAAAATATTTGTATAACTGTTTTACGCTAAAACCAATGTGCACGCACACGAGTGTAAGAACATTATCGACCATTTCATTCGAAATTTCAACGTATTTACTGATACAAAGTTTTTCTTACTTTTTAAACTCAATTTAGATTATTTGTTATATATTTTGAAATAATACCTTGCATCGTTTTCATTTACCTTTGACGAAGTGCATTGTAAATAAAATTGCACTTATACTTTTATAGAAGATTTTTGCTAAACAATTTCAGGATATTTTTTTTATTTTCTGAAATTATTCAGGTACGTTTGTTGTAGATTAAAGATTTATAAGCGCGTGCACATATCTCCTTCAACCCTCTTCGGTCGGAAATGACTGAGTAAGTCCAATGCATACGTGAGTAAGGGAGACGAAAACAGAAAAGCGACCTGAGAGAATAGATTAAATATAATTCTCTAGAAAATTCAAACTTTTTATTAAAATCTTTAACATAATATTAACAAAATTTTGAATTTCACATTTACACAGTGTTACAAATACTACGTGCAAATTCTGAACGAAAAAATAAACGTTAAATGAAACTTGAAAATTTATTTAAAACAACCTTTTTAGACTTCTTGTTGTTACTTTACGGTCGATATTGTATTATTAATTACCATAAAATTGAATTTAATATTGAATTTTATTAGTATTTAATACGTAATAAAGTACCCATCATTTTTTACTTTGATAAAAGACAATAATCTTTGAATAAATATTTAATATTTTATTTGCAAAAGCTAATTTTCCATTAATATATAACTACGTTTTATTCAAGAATATTTTTGACCTCTTGCATCTTAGTTTAAAATAAGTTTCGAAGAATCGATTAATGATTCGGACAACGGAGGCAAGCTGCGCGAGTTACGAGTTGCACTATTTCATGAATTTCCTAAAGAGAAAGTACCACTCTCCACTTTGATATTGATCTGCTCAGTGCGTCTTAGATGATTTAATTGTAATTTCTTTTGTTCGAACCAAATTTATTCTGGGATTATATAAAATGTTTATTATTGGGTAAAGTATTGTATTAACTCCTTTGTTGATTTTTAATTTAGATATGCACAAAAATAAAATGTAAATGGAATCGATTTTATAAAAGTATATATAAATAGAGCACGTCAACATTTTTATTCGCTTCATTTGAATTATTTATTTATCAATGTAGATTTTATTTTGCAACTGAACAACTTAAATTTTAAACTCCTAAATAGTTGTTACGGCTAACTAGTTGATGTTACAAAATTTCAAAAACCAAACAAATTATTATTTCAATCCTTCATTGGATATGTTATTTCCAAAAGAAATGCTATTTTCTTCAATATAAATTTTCTACGTGGACAAAGACCCTCGGGATAGTTCTAGAATTCACAATGAATACAGGGCTTTCGTCATTCGCTTATTTCACGATTGACGTGCCGTGTGCATCGTGTTCCTCCTGCATGCATTTTTGCGCAATGCGTTCAATAGCGACCTGGAGTATTGATTTGGGATCGAGTAACGAGCGGATAAACAGCGCATCGTCCGGCACGTAGCAGGTGATATTATGTTCCGCATTTGGGATCAATGTTTTCACAGCTGTCCTGCGGCGAGCGCGCGCGCGCTCGCGATGAGTAAAAGCCGGTTATCAGCCAGCGACAGCAGTTGTACCGGTGCGCGCAGCGGCTTGTGCAGTGCCCGATCGCGCCTTCTGGTGTTGCTTCTCGAGCCAAGAGAGCATTTATGCAGGACGTCGGGTCCGAAGGATTCACGGAATATCCATGGTCGATATTGCAGGAAATTTCATGGTAGATTGTACCAGCTGATGGTTAAATTGTAATATACAGTTCCCTGTTATTTCGCTGTTGGTATTCCTTTAGATGGTAGCTTTTATCTTGTTCGTTCTAAGACTATGCTTATAGTGTAGAAAATTAATACTTTTTAATTGCTTGCATTTATTCTTTACGGCACAAAGGGAAAGAAAGGAAAGGATTTTTAACTTTTTAGAAGATAGAATGCATTAGTTCAGCTACTTACATTAGATAACTGCGGTATATTTGTTTGTGCACACGGAATGCAAAATTTATTTTAATGTTTTAAAATCCAAAATCTTGGGCAATTCAATGCAACCAATGAGTCAATTCATTTTCACTTATTGTTATTAATTACATTCTCATGAGTGTAACATTTTTTAACGTATTAACTTTTAAATAATATAAATAAAAAATAAAAATAACATACTTCCGTTGGCGATCGTGCCTAAAAACCTTTAAATAATTTCTGACCGTAAATTATAAGAAAGATAAGATTTATCCTGTAAAGTTTCAAGAAAAAAACATCTTCCAATAGGCATTAAGATTACAAGAGGCATAAAATCCAAACTTGGTCACGTTTTGACCTGTTTTACTCGACAAAAAATAAATTATTTTAAGATATGGAAAAATTGAAACATATAAAAGGAGATGTTGTTGTTTTGTATAAAGCATTTGGTCATTTGCATTATGTAAAGTACTTTTGTCCATTGAGTAACAAAGATGAATTATAAACGTAATAAGCTGCTACTTTGTTGTTTTTCTGTCATGATCATGGCTTCAACGTTCTCTAAATGTAAGGTAAATTCTTCTAATTTGTGTTATTATTGTTATAAATTTGAAAGTTAATAAAAATGAAATAATTGATATTGATTCACTAATAATATCATTAATCAAGTGTAATTATATTTTTAGGCAGGTGATGGATTCATGAAAAAGATTTTTGATAGTTTTTCACAATTTGGAGGAATTAAAGAGATGTATTGTAATCATGTCTGTGGGCCTAAAATGTTTTTCGCTAGCGTTTTGAAAATGTATTGTCGATTTAAATGTCCCAACTCAACAATTGCGAACCCCCCAGTAAAGCCGGGTGAATCTACGACTCCTGCTCCTACATCAACAAGTTCGAAACCGGATCAAACAACTGCAGGATCTTTATCCAGTACATCTGTTACACCTCCGTCTTTACCCCCATCTGATACACCTCCAGGAGTTTCTGTATCTTCAACAACTGCTACTCCTTCTTCAACTTCTAGTCCACCAACTTCTCCAGAGCAAACCACATCTGCTTCAGCGACTTACTCTACTTCTACTGCTTCAACTTCAGAAACTCGTCCTGTTGTTCCAGGAGAATCTACGACTTCGACTACTACTACCAGTACAACTACTGATACTACTTCTATTACTGAACCCACTGTTACTCCTGATCCTGACACCACTACTACTGTGAACCCTCCTACTGAAGGGTAGTTTGTAAGTGTTTAATTTTTAACAATGTAATGCAGTGCATGGTCTGTAAGATTCGTCTATCAACTGGTTTTTTTTTTGTTAATTAAATTACTTGAAGGCGTCAACCAGGAAATCAACAACCGGTGCATACCGCTTATTGTATAGGAACTAGGATACAAACTATAGTTAAAAACAGATAAACATTATTTAAAACAATTTTATAACATCTTTTACAAAAATTTATGAAAAATAAAGAAAGTATTTCATTTTTACAATACTGTTTCATTGTATGAATAATGTACATTGTACAATCACATCCCTAATTGGATTTTTATTCATTTACAACTTTTCTCGAATATGTTTACATTTCATTCATTATAGATCTTGACAATTCTCGAACGATTCGTTGAAAGTAGAAATTTCTTCTCGGTATATCCATTCCAAGAATCGAAGTACTTCATTACTGCTGATGATATAATAGTGTAAACTCAGAAAAAAAATTACACGAGAAAAATAAAATATCGAGCGACACCTAGAGTTATAAATCGACGCGGATCGCTGTCCTGAAAAAGAAGACTATAATAGAAAAACCGGGTTGAGTGAAAAACCAATGTCGCGATTTCACAAAAGCCTCTATCAAAGAGCAACCCCATGTCTTCGCTCGTAATAAAATACAATCAAGTCCTTAAAAAAGAGCGCGCGCGCGTCAGCGACTAGATACCGGTATCAGTTTCGTGCCACACGGGAAAAGCATCCATTATCGCGATTAATTGACAAGCAAGGGGGCCCCATTATTTTCGCAACGAACCGCGGATAAAACGCTTGCGACGTAATTCGTCGTCTCGCTCGCGTCACCACCCCGTCTCTCCCGACGCGTTTTCCATCGACGGATCTCGCAGCCTGTAAGAGAGAACACTCCCGCGCACGCATCGCTCGCGGACACCGTACGCGTTCGGATCACATGATATCCTGGTTCTACGACATATCGCCTTTTTTTGCCGGCGCGCGCGCGTGCTCACGCGCTCGTTTCTGTGTCTGCCGGCGTCGCTTTTTTTTCGGTCGACCAGGTCGCGGGAGAAATTAAGTATAGAGGCGGCGTGGCTCGGGGCTAGGCAGCTCCGCGCGCGGCTACCTTGAATATCGGCGCGCGGCTTATTAGCCCCTCGGGCTCCGGGTGCGCGCGACGTATTAAGCGTATTATTCGAGGCGAGCGTTAGGTAACGCAGCCGCGGCGGACCTATTCGGCGAACGCGCTCCTGGAGAACTGGGTCGAGGGGCCGCGACGCTCTTATCGCGTTCGCTCCTTCCTCGGCATTTCTGATATGTCGTTCTCTTTCTCTTTCTCTCTTGATATTTCCCTGTTAGTTTACGATTTCTTTTCTTTTCTGTTAAAGTGACGTCGAAGATGTAAGGTGTTTACGTTGCTGCTGATGCGTCATTGACTGACTTTTCGGGGCGTTGGCGACTGTGATGGAGAACGACGTTGATGTCAGCGCGTTTGTTGAAATTTTTGGAGGGATTTCGACATTTGGGACAGAGTATCGCGACGATCACTTATTTAAAACTAAGAGATCCTTCTTCTGTTTACCGAGTTGACTCAGTGTAGGCAAAACGATTGGAATCATAGATAAAGGCTTAAGTGTTGTAAATCGAACAGTGCACGAGTGGTGTGACCATGAGTAGACTCTTTAATTTTGAAATCTTCATGCTGAGCATTGATATAGATTAGATCTCGGTGTTTATTTTGACAAATTAGTTTCTTATTACCTTTTTTTTTACCTTTAATGAGCGTTTTATAACACAATTTTCTATGAAAGAGTTCAAATAATGAACGAGAGAAAACTTCAGAAAAAAGTATACCGGTCGAGTGAAGTGTAAGTCAACAAAACTTGAACGGGAAAACCTATCTAAAGTCGAAGAGAAAGTTTTGAAGTACGACATGCGTGACTTACATTCAAATGAATCCTTTTATGTGAAGTTTAGGGCACGTTAAAAGGCGATATAGAAATACCTGAATCTTTTTTACTTCAATTAATTATGACTAGATAGTAAGTTAAAATGCATATTAACAAAGTTGTGTTTTTTCTAAGCTGCGATACTAATAAATGTGCACAAGTAGATTAATACCGGCTGTGGTAAGACACACGGACATTAGACTGAATTTCGTAAGATACAATTACATTCCGTTTTATCTGTAACAAATTTATAACATTTCTTAAATACAATAAATTTCTTTTAGTTAACTGAACCGACTTTTTATTTATTTACTGGATGATTCAGTATGATTAACTTCATACTGTATATATATGATTAACTTCATTAAAATACTGCAATTATTTAAGTGTTAATTTAAAACTTCCTTAAAAGAATAATTTATTCACACCCAATATATCATACGTAATTACGTTCATCTTACACCCACGCAATTTTTCATAGTTCATCAAACCAACAAATCATTCCAAGTTCCACCGTAGCTAATACCTGCATTAACCCACTCGTTAATAAGATTTCTCCCACTCAATTCGTTTATCGCTAAAATTTAAAAAAAAACCGCTCGCCCTCGCGTCATTAATTCGCAGTCACTCTCCTCGACGAAGGAATCGAGCGCAAGGCGGATTTATCTCGATTTTTTCGCCTTTCTCCCTTCTCCGCCTTCGCCTTCGCCTCTTCCTTATTTCCGTCCTTGTCGCGCGGAGCGCATCATGTGACTGCGCACTTTTGACTTCTTACTCCGGGTGCACCTCGATGCGCGACGTGCAAACTGGTTCCTCGCATCCGCCTATACGTTCGAGCGGCTCCGTTTGATTCGCACCGCCTCGTTGCACGATGTGTAACACTGAGTCACACGTTTCGTACCGTGGCTCGCGAGCCACTCATTTTTCTCAGCCTTGTTTAGTAAATCAATGCAGTGAATACATTGGAAATTTAAAGTAATACTTGCAATAGCGATTCTTTTGTGAAGAAAATTTCTTGAGGAATGATTGATTTTGTACAAACTTTTTGATCGATAAATAAAACGATCGTTTATCTTCTTTGCAAGTCTTTATTTTCGAATTTAAATCGAATAGCCAGTAAGAGATTGAAATTCGGTGCGGGTAGGTACGATGGTCCTCTCGTGAATTGATTTTCTGTATCGATCGAGGATTGGCTGATACTCGCGCAGACGACAAGTGAAAGTAAAGCTGATCTCAATAAAGGATTGGTCATAAAAACGTGTTTTTTTTTTTAAAGAAAGAAACGTTCATTTAAATTTATCAGCCTGCAAAAAATTGGAAAAAGAGACTTCCAATGGTAAAAGCTCTTCGTCCATAAATTTATAGTACTTCACTATCTATGAGAAATGTTGTTTTTTTCTGCTTTCCGGAACTCATAGATTTTTTGAAAATAAATAAAAGCGATAGAATGTTGTTTAAGTGGATACATAGGTTCTACAAGGAAACGCGTAAACCCCACTATCAGATTTTCACATCCTTGCTGTAACTTTCATAACGATTTCGTCATACGTGCAATTACTTTCTTATAATTTATCTTTTTCGTGGAAACATATGATCTTCATTTTAAATTAAATCAAATTTTATTATCCAATTAACAATCAATAAAATGTATCACTGTTTATAAAGAAATGAAAGATTACGAACGTAGAAAATATTTCTTTTGTTCGTGAAATATCACGAACCACTCACATTATTATTGTGTAATTTCTAGATGCAAATATAGAGCAAATAAAAATACGCTTCTTTGTTACGTCACGAGATTCACTCAGCCTAAATACTTTCTTTTCGAAATCAGAAGCAGCGAATCCATAACCCGTCAACCTTTTTTAAATTGATCTACGAACAAAAAAATGAGCGCGAAGCTTCGAATGACGGAACTTGCACAATGGCAAAAACACTTCTAACCAACATAAACTGTCTTATGAATTCACACAGTTGTCAGGCAATCCCAGTCACTTTTAAAAAACTTTCTTTAATTACTTCAGGCTAAGTATATAAAATACCTTATTTAACGCTTACGTTACTTAACGCTCGGCTATGCGTCTTCGACTGTGTAAACGTCTTAACGCTTTAATTGTATTTAATTACGGCGAGCCGCGGTGGATTTTTACGCCCGTTTCGACACATTTCGCGGATTATGGAAATAACTCGTTAATTCTTCTTTTTTTTTCTTCGCTGTAAATTATCCGCGCTAGTAACGCGCGGCCAGGCTAGAAGTGGGCTCGTAAAATTTAACCTGCACCTCGTGTCGCCTTTTTGCTCCTCCTAAGAGCCTTCTCCAAGCGCATATCCTTTTACCGCGCACAATGCACGGGCTGTTATAAGTCACGCGCCCACATCCGCATGCATGCGACTCGCTACGTGGTAAAGGTCAGCACTCTCCTCCGTGGATTTTGACCTTGAAATGCCTAAAATTCTGGTAGAACTTTTTGAACGATTTGATCGATTTAATAAGAAATCGATCGATTTTTATGAAAATATATTTAGAATCGTTGTTGGTTGTGAGGAAATGGTTAATTTTGAATGGAATGCGGCATTAGTTAAGTAGGGAATTTTTTGATGACGGCGAAAGGAAGTGAAGGGATGGTTTGATAAACTTCCGTGATCTTAAATTGTACCTTCAAAGGTTTCAAGTGCTTTTTAAAATAGCCTTAGTGCTACTTTTGGCTACAAAAATCAATTATAAATGTTAAAAAAGTTATTTACAAATTTTACAGTATCCTTATTGTCAGAAAAAAGTTAACAAGAAACACACGGTCAGTGATACGAAGATTACGTTAACTGTTTACATCGTCTTACACGTGTATCCAAACGTGCCAAATTTTTTCTGCTTTTTGCGTTTTGACCGCATTTTTCTTAACTTTCGCCATTGACGTAAGGAGGGAAAATTTTTTAATTTGTATTTCTTTGAGTTCACGTTGCAGAAAACATACGTTACACCATCAAGGTCTCTTGGGCATTGTCCTTTAATACGGGCAAGTCTCGTTTGTCGGTTTTTCATTTCACTGCGGTAACATGTTTTTAAGCCCTATTTTTCGCCTTTCATTGACGATGTCTTTTATGATGTACTTGAGTAGCAATTTTTATAGTTTTTTGCAAGAATTTATTGCATTACAATTGAAGATAGTACAGGCAAACTGAACCACCATGTGAGGCAAAGCTATAAACTAATTATAAGCTACTGTGGGAAGTGAGATGCGATCTTGGATACACGCAAAAAAATTAACATATACATTAAAATCGTCTAATTTCAAAAAATTATGTTTTCTATTACTAATTAGTAACATAAGTTTTTTAATTTAAATCGTTTTTCTGAGAGGAATCTTAGCTATGAATATTTCATAATTAATTAAATGTACTTTCACTAATTTTTTTCTCATAACTAATGACTATTATCTAAGTACCTATGTAAACTATATTAATAAGTTAGTTTTGAAAAAAGCTTCTCAACACGGATAGCCCTGGTTACTTCACATTCAAATGTGCATGATTTCGCTAAAGCAATAATTGTAAATATAATAAATTATATTACAATTAGTATAACTTTGTTTCGACTTTACAAATTATTTTCGACTTACAAATTTAAATTATTAAAGTAATACATTCGCGGCCACTTCGTAGGTCTAATCGATTAGCTCCCAGTCGCTTACCTTATACTAATAAGAATAAACAGTCGTAAAAAAAACTAACAATCATTTAACGCAATCAAAATGTAGATCTGATCACGAACACCCGAAGCAAAAATATCTCTATTTTATCTTCATCCCAATGGGGACTGAATTTAAGCACCTCCTTAAAAAAAATCCATTCAAAAGCCCAAGAATGCGCATTTCGCAATAGCCCGGATAGCCCGAGCTATCTCTTTCGAAAAATAAAAAAGAAAAGTATAGAGAACCCGCGAGCCAATGAATTTTGCCCCCTTCGTCGATAAGCCGCGGGGCAATTAAAGGCGCAAACTCGCCCGGTCGTATTTAATATCTTTTAACGCTCGACTGACGCAACGGAAGCCATAAGCGTAAATAAAGTCGTGCGCCTCTTAAGTCGACTGTATCGCGCGCGCTCGTGAATTACGGCCATTGTGCGCGAGCGATCGCTCGACGTGCGCGCCGCGAGTTTCGCGAGTCGAAGAAGCCGCGGCCTGGATAAATCGGGCAGTCATGCGTCTCGCTGCGAGGAACGTCCCCCCCCCGCGAGCCGAGCGCGTGATTCGCGATTATTACCGGGAAGGAGGGCTTTTTTAAGGACTACCGATGTGAACAGCCGAAGATAGGATCGACGGGTATCTCGATCGCTGCGGATTAAGTTGTTGACGATTATCTCTCCGGAGGCGAGCGGAGCGCGTGATGCATTTCGCGAGGCGTAATTTACGAGGGGTACGGGGGACCGCGAATTATGATGTAAAACGTCGATTTTTCATGCAGGGATTTTTGAGCCGCGTGGAAGTTAATGACGATTAATTTATTTTTCATATAAGGTGATAAATAAGCGCGGTTCATAAATTTCAATTTTGCAAAAAATTAAGCTTTACCGAAGTGCTCGTGTTTGAATAAATGATTTATGAGACTGTAGCTTTCGATGGAATGCTTGATTGTGACGTAATTAAACCTGCAAATATGGAATATTGTAAGAAAATGTTAGATTAATGAGAATGATAACTTGTCGTCTAGGAAATAATAAAAGTTCAAATTGCGTTGCATATTTTTTTAAATAAATTAGGTTTAAAAATAAAAACTGAAGGTAATGTTTGCAAGTCTAGATATTTTTATGTCTATTAAAGTTGCAAAGTAATTCAATTCAGAACCACAGACATTTAAGAAACTTAATGATCTACCTTCAAGTACAGTACGCGTTTCAGTAGACGTACACATAAAATCAACTTTTTCAAAGAAACAAGACAAGCGTAAATTATCCAGACACACCGTGAATCAATAACGACAAATCATACCGTCATCGCTAGATTTCTGTATATCATTCTTAAAGAAATTTTTCATAAATCAAACCATTTGACAGTCACTTAGGAACAGCACAAACAACACAGTAGTTGAGCTAAAACTTTGTCGAAATCATTGAAGAATAAATTGAGCAATTATTTAAAAACAAAACGAAGCGCTAAAAAATGTGTAAACATTTAATTCGTTACAAATCGGACTAATGAAAATAAATATGATTAAAGACCGTTAGGATTCCGGTTTAAAGCATCCACTTGCTCAAGTCAGGTGTCTTTCCACCTTTGGTGTTGTTTTGCTGCGCCAGGTGAAATATTTGACGACGTACTTATTCCGCAAAAAACATTCATTTCTCTCCTTACCGCTGAAATGAGCTATAAAAAAAACGAGAATACTTGTACGAGATTGCCGCTAGAATTATAAATTTCTTTCGATTGCTGTAAAGTAATAAAAAAAAAGACACGATGTCGATGATGTTTGTTGTTAAAAAAAATTAATCGTCAAACAAGTACCGAGTCCTGCTTCACTTTTACAGCTTCTAATTATTATGATATGAGTGGGCCGGCCTTAAAAATTGCACCGACACTTAACGTGTCGATTATAATGCAAGAAAAATGGTTTGGGTAAAACTAATAATTACCAGTGTTTAGTTGAATACGGTCATAAATTAACTGTGACCTTTTTCAGCTGAAATAAAAATTCAATTTTATTTCAATAAAATTTATGAAGAATATTTACCGTCAATTGAGGTGTACTTCCTGGTTGGAAACAAATAAAAATAACTTTTTTTTTAACTAAATTATTGCCTGAGTAAAAAGTTCAAGTAAAAGTATAGTCTTTTATTAAAATACTATTTTCGCAGATTGATATCTTTGAAAAATTATAATAATGCTTGCAAAATGAACTACAGTCTCCTTTAAAGTTTCCTGGGAAACTTAAGAAATTTTACAAAATCTGTCGCAATTTATCCTACAACAAATTTTCTTCGTGCGAGCGCTAAGGCAGACTACTTCGATTCACAGACTACAATTTAACAATAAACCCCAACGCCAACCGGAAGTATCGAATCAATGGAACCGGCAGCTTCGAAAAAATGTTACCTCGCCTGTACCCGCGAGCGCGGCGGGCAGATAAAAGCGTCAACCGGTACCACGTCGCTCGTACGCCCGCGGAGATAAGGCCCCGGAGGAGAGGGCGAGAAGTCGTCGCTCGGCGAGCTCCCGCGCCGCGCGGCATTAGACGCACGCGCCGCGATCGCTGGGAACGGGCATATATCCGCGCGTTGCGCAAAGCCCGCCTCATGTGACGCGGCGAAAGTTAATCTTTGTAAGGCAGAATGCGCCCTGCATTCTGCCGATCGTAGCTCGCGCGCCCGGCAGGAGCGATCAGGGTCGCCGATACTCCGGAGCTCGCTCGCACACACGCGGCCGTCGGGGCACACCGACGGAAGTGTCACGTAAACCCTCCAAAAAACGCTAAAATTACGTTACTGATTATTAAAATTTCTAGTGAAATTTCATACTAATCTTTCGGGTTTTCAATAATTCGACTTTACTTGGTACCTAGCCATAGACGCGTACGTACACACTCGCAGGCGGACTAAGACGAGTGCACAGACACTACTTAAGGAGCAGTCACGAGGCGTCGTTGCGCTAGCGGCTAGGGGAGGATTACATCACGCGTCCGAGAGAGGCGCTTGGAAATCGCGAGGCGCGTGGCCCGGACTATTTTCCCGCCGATAATTGCAGCAGCCACGTGCTCACCGCCGCGAGGAGAGCGCGCGAGAGTCTTTATGGAGATGTTTGCGCGCGCGCGGGCCGGACGCGCCGCCGCCGGTTGCAACCGCTCCGGCGGCCCTGGGACTTTCGCGATTTTGAGATAGGAATCTCCGGAGCGTAGGTTTCTCGCTTATTCCTTTTTTTTTAAACTTCTTTTTTTTATATTTCGCGGGGAGCGACGAGAGACGGCCCGTGATCGATTGCCTCGCCGAGTTACGCCGCGGGAGAGAGTGGGCATTGTGCTTTTCGGGGGAGTCCGGGTTTCTTGTTTGCCGGAGAATGATCGGAGACGTATTTTCGCGATAATGCCGGTGACGCGTGTGTCTAAATATTTTAATTTGCATAGTATATTGATTCGTAAATCATTTTTTCGAATTACTGACGTATTGGTACCGGTTTCGATTTTTATTTTAATTATACTATACAGAATTGGATTGAAGTGAAAATGGTGCGTTTTTATAAATTTCAAAATTTTTCGAATGCCTAATATCTGAGCGCATGAACTACTTCTCATAAAGAGAAATCAAACGGCAGAGGTCGTAAAATTTGCATACAATAGGTGGTCAAATCAAAGAAAGAAATTATAACAGCTCATGAAAACCTCTTGTGTACGCTTCTGCGATGAAAAATTTCGGACCGATAAATATTGTGCTTTCGTACCACTGTGCAGTAATCGTACCTATTTTTACATCCATTACGCGTACCGTACAATTTTTAAGAACAGATTTACTTTATACCGCGTCGTTTCCATCAAAAAAAAAAACAGCTGTCATTGAT
Source organism: Eurytoma adleriae (assembly GCA_900480045.1). Taxonomy (NCBI): domain Eukaryota; kingdom Metazoa; phylum Arthropoda; class Insecta; order Hymenoptera; family Eurytomidae; genus Eurytoma; species Eurytoma adleriae. The sequence continues at coordinate 68,352 of UXGC01000019.1, read as the reverse complement.
ACTGGGTCATCGGTTACCAAAGATAATGCGGGCAATCAATTATTCTGAAAACTACGCGTACGCGTGCGGAATGGCAACGTGTAATTCAAATGTCGCAATGGTTTTCTCAATTTCTCAAACTTGATTCTATTATCCCGCGTAGCTATGCGCCTGATAAAAAGCGCAATTAATGAATTCCACAATGTTTAATTGTAATTTAATAAAACGTTATGTTTAAACGCGTATTAATTGCTTTTTACCGTGTATTACAATTAAGCTATTGTACAAGCGAATTCACAAATTGGTACGCAGGGGGATAACACCGTTCAATTAAAGCTCGCCGCTTTCTTAACGAATCGAAAGTCGTCGCAGTATTTGGAGCCATTAAATTCTCAAGGCTGGTTTATGAACAGTGGCTATAACATGCATTAATCATACAATGCACTTCGCTAATTGGAACTTCACTGATTAGAATCGAGTTAAATTTTGTGTATCGTTTCCCACTTCGGAAAATTTATCATGTGAAAAATATTACATTTAAATTTAATGTAATATAACGAAAGCAAAACTCAAGCGCATATTTTAAAATCATATTAAATTTAACGTATAATTATTTATACCAAATTGTCATTACTACCTGAAAATCCTTCGTTATTGGCCGACTGATAAGACATCGATTAAAAATGAAATTAAATTAAAATGACTAGTCGCTTCAAAGCGCCTAGCACAACGTATGATCAATTCCCGTTTCAATATTTCGCACACTCACCGATATCTCGAATTGATGATATAATCGATTTCTATTCGCCACAATGTGTATCGATCCGATCTGGCCGCTAGAAAATCGATAGCGCGCGGCAACCGGTCGCAAATTTCCCGAAGCGCTCGCGCTGAAATCGCCGACTCGATCGCTGTCCGATCGAAGAGAGAGAAAAAAAACACATCCATCCCATTTATTATATCACGTGTCGGCTGGACGAAAAAAAAACGGGGTCACTTCGCTACGAATATAATTGTATCGCGCGAGGAGAGAGTGAGAATTCGAATTTCTATTCTTCCAGGTCGCGTCTCGACGTTTCTGCGTGGATTTGACCGCTGCGGATGGATCGTTACCGAGTTTAATGGGAGAAAAATGTAAACGTTTTTTAAAGGGGTTCGTTTAAAGCGGATTTGGAGTAGTTTGTTTTAATGGGTTGTTCGAGTTATGGGTGACTAATTTATTGTGCATTCCCGTGGTGAGATAAGGGGGAAAATAGAAAGACCGTTCACTTCCTAGCTGCGGTTTGCGTTTATCAGATTTCATAATATGCTAATTTTTTCGCACTAAGTTATTGTGAGGCGACTTTTTACTGTGCGTAGTTAAAGATCAACTATCTTCGTTCACTTTTGAAATAAAAAGTCACTTAACTATAAATTTATCAAGCTATTCAAATTTTCATTTATATTGACAGTGATTAACAAAAAATCGAGTGACCCTCAAACTGTAACATCGAAGGTTATTTTTAAATTGTTGAATGCGATTTTGAAAGTATAATACCAGTATGCATATGCCAAGATAAAAATTGGGTTAATCTATGCACTGGTCTACCTGACCCAGTTATTTAAATGTATTTTAAAATTGCTTATACAACTTATTATGTCTAGGATAACTTTTCCTTTTTCAAGTGTCTAAATTTAGTTTTTTCGCCTCTTTTTAATAATACGGTTACTTTACCGCTCCTTAAATATTCAGTTTCAAAAAGTTTAACAGGAAATTGGAAAAATTTCGTTCAAGCTTAAAACCAGAAACGCACCGATTATTAACTTGACCGCCTACTTAAAAAACAAGTGCAACATAAAGACCAGCCCAAAAAAGTAGGGTGAGAGCGGCAAACTCGTCGTACAATCGAAAGGAAAAAAGGAAGACCCGTCCCCTCTTTCCCAAACTTTAAAATTCCGTTCGTAAATTTTAACGAATCCAGTTAAATCGAAAGAACAATGCCACTGCGAAAGCGACACGCATTTCTTCATTTTCTCGCCGTAAGTGGTTATATCCATAAATTTCGCAACCTCCGAGAAATCGCTACTCCCCGTCCACCTCACCCGCGCGATTCTCACGTGCACACGCCGAAGCCGCCTGGTGGCCACCGCACACCCGTCGTACACCGCGCGGGACAAAAGCGATCGCCTCCGATCAAGCTCCCCGCGCTTCTGGCCGTCCCCGGGTCCTTTCCCCCGCGGGTTATATAACGCGCGGGCGGCCCTCCCACCCCTGGCGGTCCTCCCGGCCGGACCTCCCCCACCCCGCGCGGACTTTTACTCCTCGGCTTTTCGGAAGTCCCTCCCTCCCTCTCTCTCGCGGGCGCGCTCCCTTTTTTTCCGCACGCGCCCTCTCACTCGCGCGCTCGGCGCTTCCACCACCACCCCGGCGAGGAAGAAAAAGTCCCGGTACGTCGGGGACCGCCGAGAGTACGCGTCGGGCAGGAAACGTCGCAGTAACGCCTCGACGTTCTTGGCGCCGGTCGCTCCGGACGCGCTCCAGCGAAGGTGTGAGCATCGCGCGGTCGGGCCCACGTGCGCTTTTGCCCGCGCGCAAGTGAGGATTTTCAGTGCGCGAGTGCTCCCGATTCCACGGAGGGGCTTATGCACTCGTTAGACTTGCGGTTGATCGTCCTTTGTGCGAGGGGAAGAGTGGAGGTAGCATCGGTTTAGAATCGGTTACGCTTTTTTTCTTTTGCTGGCCGAGAGCAACGGCGAGATGAATAGGTATGTGGAGCACGTCTGGTGTACTTTTTTTATGATAATCAGTTAACGAAATTTTCGCGGACTTGCTGGAAGTGACGGACTGACTGTGGTGGGCTTTCTGATTTTTCGCTGATATGGTATTAATGTGGTAACGTAAGGAATTCGAAAGTATGTAATTTTTTCAACGGGTTATGGTACCGATTAAAGCGAGTTTAATGGAGAATAGAATTTCATTTAGAGGTAATTGAGTAGGATTTTTTTATTAGACACTTTTAAGTAAGTTGTACGAGTAACTATGTAGGCCTTTGTACATTAAAGACAAGTTTGTGTTGTAATTTTTGTAACAACTCCGGCTGTAATATCAACAATTACTTCACGCGTGTGAATGAAAATTTTCAATTATTTTTTTGCATTTCAAATTCACATGTTTAGTAGCTAAGGTTGCGCCAAGAATATGTAAATTTTACCTAACTACTATAAGCTATTGTATTGATTGAAAAAAATTCAATTAGGAAATGTTTAACGCAATGTTTTTTTTGTTATTTTTTATTAGGTTACGTAAAGTGTAATAGCGGAAATTTCCTTTTTTTAAATAATAATAATTGAACAACTAATATTTCAAGTCTGGTCCCCGGTTATAGTGCGTGTCGTAAATAGCCAGGCATATTCGGTTAACCAGGAAAAATGTAATGCGTAACGTAAAAAGTATGTAAAAGCCATATATTCAACATATTATCCATTTTTTATTTTTAAATAAAATTGTTTGTAAAAGTTAAAATTTTAGTATGACAGTTATTACTTTTACAGAACTATGAGTTTTGAATATGGTTAAAACAATTTTTATTAATAATAAATATTACTACTATTTAACAGTTAATTTAATGTAATGTAAAATTTTATCATAATTAATTTCGTAGAATTACCATAAAAACTTTTCTGTAAAAAGCGTATTTCCTTTTTTAAATTTTTGACAAATTAAGTTTGAATAAAAAGATTTTTAATTGGTACTATATCAAAATATTATTAACCCACAAATTATTTTTGTTGGAAACTTAATAACTATGATTATCTATACAAATTAAAACATACTTTTTAGTCATAAGAATTTAAAGTAAGATTGATGTTTATAATATAACCAATTAATTTTTACAATATAATCAATTCCCCAATTCCTATCTAAAACATCGATGTCCCAAACGAGCAGTTGTATAATAAAATTAAAAAAAAAATATATATCGAGCTAGTCTCATCGCATTCCTGCATATATAACCCCTTACGTAAAACAATTTTCCAATAAATTGGTATCTTCGATACATCCGATTTTCAGGAAATTTTTAATAATCGTCCGCTCGCACGCGTAGAGCCCGTCCCATCTCGTGCACATACTTCACTTTTAATTCCAGCGTCACGCAAGCACATTTTCACATCCACGCTCCTTTCAATTTCTAAAAACGGCCGGTATATCGCATACGCGAGCCCCTCCCCTGCTCGTAATTGTCATTCTTCAACGTATCTATTACCGGCATTATGCGGAACGGCCGGGCAAAGATCGCTTTTACATCCGACGGCATTTACTTTACGGCATATTTAATAAAGCTAAAACGGGCGATCGAGCCTTTCCTATGCCATTACGCGTTCGAGTTGCGCGCGGCGCTTTCCAAGTCCGCGCAGAATGCGCCTCCCGACGGGCATTGAGTAATTACCTCGCGGGCCTCGCGATCTCCCCTCGGACTTTTCAGCTTTCTTCGGGGCGCGCGACTTCCTTGCAGCCGGCGAGTCCCACGGCGAGATTCGAGACCGCGGAAAGGGGGGAAAGAGCGGCCAGCCTCGGCCGACTCAAGGTCGCGAGTAAAAGCGCGCGGTGCAGTTTGAAATTTCGTAAACGCGCTCGGGGTTTTTCTTTCTCTTTTTTTAAGAAAAAAAAAGAAGAAGGAACGGTAGAACGTCTCAAAGTCACGAGAAGGGTGTCGTGTTGCAACGGTGAAGCGTTATAAAAGCGACTGTGCAACCGCGTTGCCAGCGTTTATTGTGGCTCCAGGTCGTTGGGATGTGGAGTGAGCGATTTTTTTTTTAGGTCGGTTAATTTATTTAGTAGGGATTCGACGGAATTTCAAGCTGATCCGGAGATTGTCGACGTTTTGCTAATTGTTTTCGATGTTGAAATTTGATGTTGGTGCTAGTTCAAAATAGAACGTACATGTTTCGATCGGTGCGATAGCATAATTAAACTTGTTCTATAAATAAAAGTAAATGGAATAAAATATTTCATGTACAGAAAAATTCCTTAGGATAATTTTTAATAAAATGTTTCATTCTTGTTATTTAATTTTTTGAATTGAAAAACCGGAAATTTCTGTGAAGTATGATTTTACAATTATATAAGTAAAATAATACCTGAAACATAATAAAAAACAAAAAAAATTATAAATTATTACCTGCAATAAAAACTACTAAGAAGGACCCGTTTGATACCGGCGTCACAAAATGCATATTAGAGAATCAAGTAATTTACACATTAATAATTTATAACACATCTATATGTCTCTATGTTAATCGATTTTCTTCATATTTGTATCCCTTCGTTGCGCAACGAACTACTGCTGAAACTATGTTTATTTATGAATACCAAAGCGATAAAGCGAGCAGCCGAAAAAACTACGTCGATAAATGGGTGCGCGTACAAAAATATCCACCAGTTTTATTACACCGATCGTATTATTTCATCATTGCTAGGGAAGTGCTCCAGAAACTCCACGCAACTTATGTCACACTTTACGTCATAAAAGACGCATTTCGAAAGTGTATCACACAGCTCCTCTCACAGTATCTTCATCTTGAGAATCGCGGAAGCAGTCGCACCGCCGCGCGAGCAGTAGAAACAGCCGGGTGTGTCAAGACGCGCTCGCGCCGATTCCAATTCCCAATCGGTGTGAATATTCCCCCCGCGAGAATTCCCCCGCATTCCCGGCCGATCTCCGCAATCTCCCGCGCGCGCGTAACCTTCCTCTCGCGAATAAATTAAGAGATCGGTGCGTTACGCGAATCCTTAATTGTCGCCGCCCCCTTCTCTCCCGCCGCGACCTTCAAAAGTGCCGCGAGACCTTTTTCTTTTCCGCGCGAGTGAAAGGACACGCGGGCGTAGGGCCGGCGCGGAGAAAGTCCCGCATCGGCGTCCTCGACCTTTCGGTCGCGCTCCGAAAAATCGGCCGATTTCGTCCCTTCCTCCTCGTCGTTTTTTTTTTACGCCCGATCGCGCGGCGCGCTCGCGAGCACCGAGCATTACGCACGCGCGTGCCGGGACGGTCCCTCGGGGGTACGGGGGCCGGTTCGTTACGCGCGGGAACCGATCGCGCCGCGGCGATTAACGTGCCGCCCGCCGCCTCAAATTGCCGCGGCTCGTTTGCACGCCGCGCGGGAATTTCGCGACTGACCGTTCCTTTTTCTCCCCCACCCACGGCGCATTGTGCATTACACGCCGCGGTGAACTCGCGCGCTTTAACGCCGCGCGGCGCGCGTTTCTTCGGGCTAAGGCTTTATTGAATGAGATTGCGAGGCGTCGGGGGGTCGTTAATTACGCATGCGGAATTTAATGTGCATAACAGACTGTGACCCGCGGCGCCGAGTACGCGGATGATCTACGGCTTCATTGGCGGGATCGGCGCGTATGGGCGGCTTTTTTTTTAAGCGCGCGGGGTAATGGCTGCGTGACGTAAGGAGGTAATCGGAATTTCGCGGGAAAGCGCAGGAAATTTCACGGGTGAATCATATAGAGGGAGCGATCGGCTTTCTTGAATTTTGATGAGATTTTGATTTAGGAGACTGAGTCGATTAAACATTTTTTTGGTCGTTGGTTATGCCTGCCGGTAGTTTCACTTAGAGTCTTTGTTTTAAAGAAATGATGAATGGATGGTGTATACAGTGGAAGCTCGTAAGACCGGAGATTTTTTAATGCGTTTCAGTTTCAAAGGAAACCCGTCGAATAAATTAGTAATCGTTTAATGGCTATTAATCATACCTTAATAAACTGTAATTTACGTTGCAGAATAAGCGTATGAAAAAAGGTTTATTAATTGGCAGGGGATGTGCAAATTTTGTTGCATCATTAATCTATTTCTAGTTTACAGCTGAAGAGCATAATCACGTCATTACTTTATGCCCTATTTTTTAAATTCATTTATTTATTAAGATTGCAAAGTTAAATTCCACAATTGCGCAAGATACGCACCAATCGACTGTTTTGTGAGTCTGAATCAAACCTGCAAATTTCAGGCAAATATGTATTCATGAACTGCAGTGAATCAAATTAGTATAAACTGAACCATAATTAACTTTTTCCCACATAATCACATCGCACTTAAAACTTCACTTGTATTCGTATACCTACTCAATCTCTCAAATTGGGTTATTCAATGAAAATTGTGCAGTTGATTTTTAACTTTAAAATTACAGAAAATTGAAAATAATTATTTTGTTTTTAATTTTCGTAAAAACTAAAATTATTCCATTACTTATCATCATTTAAAATGCAATCATAATTTAGCTCAAATTGAGAAAAACGAAAACTACTGAAATATAAAAGAAAGAAAAGCTGCACGAATTCCTCGCGTCGCTTAAAAAAATAAAAAAAATTCTCTCCCGCCTCGCAAAACCTACCAGCTTGTAAAAAAAGATGTATACAAGCGAACACGAGGCGAGGACGGATTCCGTAGTGATCCGCTCGATGCGTGACGTTTGCAAATTTACGACTTAACGGGTGGCATTCGAAATTCGCAGATTGGCCAACAGCGGAGCGACGGCTTCTGCCGGCGCGCTGCTGCTGCTGCTGTGCATCGCGGTGCCGGCGCTGTCGCTGCAATACCAGGCGGCCGACGATTACGCCGGCGGCGAGGAGTGCGCTCTCCTGCTCAACGGCCCCGGACGCAGCAGCCTCTACGATTACACCTACAATCTTCTGCGCGGCAATGCTTAGTAAGTGCATGCACACGTTTCTTTTCTTTTCGGCTCTCGGCGACTTTTTTGCGCTCGGGCTCTCGAGGGAGATTGGCGACCTCGAAAATGCACTCTCTGCTACTGGTTGCAATGCGCGTTACGTTGCCTCTCGGGTAGTTAAGATCAGTGAGTAATTCGCTTTCTTCAAACTTACTTAAATTTTGGTTGTACGTTAATTTTTAAGAGTTTTTTGAAGTGGTTAAAATTTTAGTAAAAACCTTAATTTATGGATTTGATAATGATTTAACGGATATCGAGCGACAGTGCACCAGTTTAGTGAGAAAATCGTAGGCTTTCAATTCGCAGTTAGAATAAAATTTATTGCACTGTATCATTTCTAGAAGTTTGCCACTCCAATGTCTGTTACAATTGTTATGAGTTCAGGTTCTCCAATCTGTTATGATTTCAGATATCGCGAGAACTCTTTTGTTGCAAGATTAAAAAAGACAAATTTTATAGTACGCTCTAAAAGGCACGTTGCATTAATTAGTCTTGTTTACACTGACGTTTATTCGAAGAACAATAAAAGTAAAAAATTACGTAAAATTAAGTATTTCTTAATGCAAATTGCTTGAGGAACTCTTTTCGTTTTTCCCCTCTCGCTTTCCTTTACTTAGCCGCGGCGCGAACTTTTAAAAACGCATGTATCCTCATTACGAAATTCGCGCGGCCGCCACCTACCGTACGCTAAAAAGAAGATATATCGTCCATTAACATTGGGGCAATTCATTCTGCAATTCGTTTCAATTAAGTGAAAAAGCAACGATGCACCTGTAAAATACCGAGCGCAAAAAACAAGCTGATTGCCGTTGCGTAAACATGACTTTGTTTGTTTGCTTTTTTTTAAAAGTGTGAAATGAAACTATAAGGAAAAATTTAGTACCCACCCAACTGATTTCTTTTCTCTTTTGCGAATCGAATTTTAGCCCGTCAACGGTGGGATCGCAGCAGACTTGCATCACGTACGACGCCGTCAATCGGGCTTACATCGAGGCCTCCAAGCGAATTCGTAAGTCGACCAAAAGTTTCTCTTAATAATAGACCTTGTCACCATCGATCGTATCGCCGCCGCCCGATCTAAACGGCCCGGCCCGTGTGTGCTCCGTTTACTTCCCTTGTAAATCCCGCCTTTAATCTTAGTATCACATCGCCGGGCAACGGTCGCTTTTTTTTTACCTCCTCGTGAATAATACGTAAGGCCGTTTCTCGTACGGTGCATTACACGCTCTTTAACGCCGCGAAATTGCAGTTGTTGCCAGGCCGAAAAACGAGAAATGGAGACCCGAGGACCTTGCCAGCGTCGGCGAGCTTCTCCTCGACATCTCCGTGAACCTCGCGCAGACGTAAGTATGCCGAAAATTTAAAATCAACCTCTACACTGAGAAAAGGGTTAATATTCGTATAGTAAAATTTGCAATAGTTTACAGTAACCAAGGGACATACTCGGTATAGACAGAAAATTATCATAAAACAATAATTTTACTATACGAATATTTTACTATATGAAGATTTAATATAAAAAATATCAATTTTTACTACAATTATAGTAAATTATTCTAAAATATTTTTCTCAGTGTAGCTGTGTCGCGGTCGATTTAACAAATTGCCGGAAATTCAAACGTATTTTCAACATTTTTCAGGTACGGTCTGTCGCAGGAGCAGATAGAGAAGGGCCTGCCGCTGATCGACACGTCGAAAACGCTGATTAGCGAAGTGTGCCCGGCGTTCTTGAGCAACGTCGAGTGCCGGCCGGGCAAGTACCGGCGCTTCGACGGCCTCTGCACCAACTTGGAAAATCCGACGTGGGGCGCGAGTTTATCACCTTTCGCGCGGTGAGTTACCGATTCATAAGTAAATAAATCAATTATTTTTCCGCGCGAAAATATTTCGCGCTGCTAGATCTGCACCGCCGATCTAAAAGTATGTGTGTCAAGGATTCGGCAGTATCAATTATTTACAATTTTGTAACGCACAACAGATTTTCAGTAAGATCCGTGTACGGGTTTTTCTCGAGGCAGACTTAATGAGGTCTACTTAGTATATATATGCTTATACAAAAAACTCTGATCTATGTGTGTAAAATAATTTATACCTATACTTTTAATAACGAGTATAGGACTATTAACCGATAAGTGACAAAATCACGAAAGATTTCCAACAATTGCGTCAAATGTTACACAATGCCGATTCAAAAAACTACCAACTCGACGTGCGTGATTCCTGCATAAACCGAAAAACCAGTTATCCGCGCGGCGCAGCTTACATATCCAAAAGCACCTCTCGCGGAACAAAAAAAAAAGTCGCAAGCTCCTCTAATGGTTCAATCTGCGCGCTCAAATACGCCTCCATTTTCCCCCCTCGTCGTCACCCCGACGCTATTACGAAAGCCGCGGGTATATCACGGGACGGAGCAGAGCGCCTGATCGCGCGCATTAGGCGAGGATATCAATTACGCGGACACGCACTTTCTCCGGCCGCGGGGCCCGCGCCGGGCTTTTTTCCCCGGCTAGACCTTCGCGCCGGCCGCCTTTTGGATTTCATGGCGAACCGGTCGCGGCGCGCGTAATTCGATAAACTCGGCTCTCTTCGCCGGGGCCCCGCCTCGGCTCCTATTATCTGCTTTCCCTTTCCTTGAGAGGCGGCGGGGGATCGGCCGAGGGCGTCTTTTTACGCGCTTCCGCCCAGGGCGGAGAGGTGCGCGCAGCCTTCGGGTCTTTCACCGTCGATTATACCAAGGACGCGCGAGGTTTTTCCTTTTGTCGGGGCGCGGGCCTAGCCCTGCAGTTCGTGGCGCGCGCTTCCGCGTTTATTTTCAATGCCGCGGTGTAGCGGGCCTTTTACTTCGAGTTAGTGCACTATTTTTTTCGACGGTGAAGCTGCGATCGATGAGAGCGGCGCGTTCACCTCCTGAAATCGGTGGGTTTCCTTGAAACGACGCGCGGGCAAAAAACTGATTAATCGACCGTCGAGTGCAACCTCTGGCATAGCCGCATTAACACTAACGTGGCGCATTTCAAATATCAGCTGAAAACGAAACTTGTTGTACTAAATTATACCTGCGCTAAATTTTGTTCTGTATTAAATTCTATGTGAAACTTTTTCTGTATTAAATATGCAGATTATATATTTTTCAATAAGTTAAAGAATTTAAACGCGCTGCGTAAATTGGATGCAATATATCCGTAAAACATTTGCCGGAGAAATATAAATTTCATACGATGAAAATGAAGCTATAGACATGCAGGACTGTATAGAGAGACTGGAACTAGTTTTTAACGAGCTTGAAAAAGATCGTGATCCGATGTGTTCGAGATCGCATTATGCGCTAATATGATAAAATCGAGATCGACTTGTTATGTAATCGGAATTCATGTTTATGCTAAAGCGTACAGAACTAGAGTTCTTAAATTAATCGTTTTGCAATAATGTTTTTAATAAACTTGAGCATTTTTTTTAAATCCAATATTCTACATAGGTATACGGTTACATCTGAGGTGAGATTAACGCCTGTATGTTCTACATTTGCGATTTTAAAAAATGTTTAGCAATCAATCTTGTTGATAGATCTACCATTTTTTCGCAAAGTGGATTTATGAACATCTAACCAAGCAAGTGTTCTTTAAAAATTTTGCTCTTGTTAATTAAAGCAGAAAAAACCTTAAATTTAATTGAACCGTTGTAAACGCAATTGATTAGATTTGTTAATAAAAGTAACAAATGTTTCACAGGGTAATGACTCCGCGCTTCTCGGACGGCATAAACTCGCCGAGGATCGCGGCCTCCGGACGCGACCTGCCGCTCTCCCGTATCGTCTCGCGCACCATGCACTCCGACGAGGGCTACCACGACCACGCCGGCACCGTCATGATCATCGCCTGGGGTCAGTTCATGGACCACGACTACACGCTCACCGCCACTCCGCTGGGTAAGTCTCGCCTCCTTCGATTTGCACAAATACCCGCGACGCAAACTCGGCGAGTCCATTGAGAGGCGTAATTTATCGCTCCGCGCCGACCGGATAAGTCACTTCGACGCAGCGAAAGCTCTCGCGCGCAAAGAACCCACCGTGAAATCTCCCCTCGGCCGAAAGTGTTACAATCGTCGGAATTGTTCGCTCGCCACTTTCGCGGCGAGCGTAATTTATAGATCGATTGTTGGTTTAAACGGACGGGTTTTTTTCATCGCCCGCAGCCGCGCGCGCCGAGCTTTTCCGCGACTGAATAGGCACACGGTGTACCCGGCGCGAAGACACTGGTAGTCGATCGTAACAACTTGTTCCCCCGAGTCGTACCCGCGCGCGCCTATTGTCTGCAGCATAAAGAGCTCCCGCGGCCCGTTAATGGAGTGTCGAAGCAGCGGATCCCGGCGTGTACGCCGCGCTTAATAAAGCTCCTTCGAATGTACACGCGTCTCGCAATCGCGGAGACACTCGCCAAGGTGGTCGTAAAATCGTGCACGGTCATGCGAGTACTTAAGGAGGATGTGGGGGGCGCGCGCTTGTGGTACGGCCTTCCGTGAAATTCATCAAAGGGACTGACGGCTCGAAGTATGCGATATGGCTTTCGCATCAGAAGTTACGACAGATGACTAACCCGCCGAGCGCATGTCGTATATTGTGTACTTGCGCGCCGGGCTAATGCGCTTTAAAATTACGGCGTGACTTTCACTTTTGTTGTACTTGCATCGAAGTACCGTGCCATTATCATCGGACATGCGCGGAGACTTTACGTGAATGGCTTTTCATACATTTTTTTTTAAATCCAAGCGGGTATTATTGCTCATTTTTAATAATTACTATTGCGGGTGGTTTTTTCGATCGGTTAAGAGTATATTGATTATACTCTTTTATCAAGGAAATTGCATTGTAAATTACAGTTTATGTTCGTTCTTTGACGCGCATTCTTGATTATGATGAATAGTATTATTGTTTATGACTACATTTCTATATATTTCTATAAATTATACTTCGCATTCATTGTTAATTAAAAATTCATTTTAATTAAAATTACAATACGTGATTACTTGAATATATCAGGAAATCAAAGTTTTCATTACAATGATACCTCGCAGTAAACGTGCGAATATAGATTTTATTCAAGTATATGATTAAAGTAAACGCGTTCGCTTAAGAAATTTCTCGACAGCCTTAATGTCCACACTTACTTATGACTATAGGTTCTACGCGAATGTACATTTATCCGAATTCCAAAAAACCCGCATTAAATCTATAACCAGCTTTATGTAATGAGCGCATTTGGACGCGAGTGAATAATTAGACACTATATTATCGAGGCGTTGTCTTGCCGCGGCAGGCTCGACCGTACGCGTACATACCCCTATTATAAAAAAAAAAATCTCCGTGTCGTGCCGATCTACATTCGTTCTCCCGCGCGTACTAAACTTTTCGAACGCGCAGACTTGCAATTTTTCTCCCGCGCGCCAACGGGTTTAATAAACTTGCACTTGCGCTATTGCCAAAGACCGTGTCGGCTTTTTCGAAATTTGCAACGCTCCGGCAAGCCTCGAAATCTCGATAAGCGATTCGCGACGTGCGTATTACGAATTTACGAGCGTCCGCCGCGCCTCGCGGAACAATGGCCGTACGGACCGAGGGATCGAGTATGTATAAGGAAGCAAAGGCGAACGAATGAAGGGACGAATAATGCGCAGATCCGATGAACCGCAACGACCCGGAGGAGTGCTGCAACAGGCTGCCGGAGGACAAGAATCCCTACTGCAACGAGATCCTGATCCCCGAGGACGACTACTTCTACCGGCTGTTCCACGTGCGCTGCATGGACTTCGTGCGCGCCTTCCCCGCGGTGAGGCCCGGCTGCCGGCTGGGCAGCCGCGTGCCCTTCAACCTCCTCACCGGCGTGCTCGACGGCAACACCGTTTACGGTGTCAGCGACGCATTCGCCAAGTAAGCGTAACATCCAAATGAATCCACTCGTGAGTCAGTCGGACTGGAATTGCACTGCCTACTTAACGCCTTATTTAAATTTTCTTTCTTTCAATTTGAATGTATACATATACTTTTAAATCATTTTTAAAATCCAACGAGATAAGTTAGCTGACAAATATCGAAACAATTAAGCATTTCAAAAATGCATAAAAAATGTTGCATTTATTTCATGTGAAGTTTCCTAAAATTTTACTAAATGTCCATTACATTTTATAAGAAATTATTTCAATAGGACATTCTCCTTACAGAATTCATATAAAATTAATTTAGATTTCAGATAGGCTACATATCTCCATCTGCTAAATAAACTGTATTCCTCACCATCTACCTAAAGTATTTTAATTTCGTTGACGTGTTATCTTTTCGACATCTTGAAGTCTATCAAATCCCTCGCTCATTCACATCATCAGCCATACAAGTATGGCACTGCCTCTGGTCCCCGATCAACCGAGCGGTCTCCTTTTGTTCCGCAATCGCACCCGTTGCAAAACTGCCCATCGCGAACTCGAAAGATTTTTCGTCGATACGACCCCGTCACGCGTCAGGGTAGCAATCATTCCGTTACACGACGAGGTATTAAATTTCTAGCTGGACTTTCTCTCGTCTCGCTCGGCACGAATAAGAAAAAAGGATCGCGCACGTAGTCATTAAGCGGCTCCTGCTCCCCTTGCATCCTTTCGGCTGTCCCGCGAGGCGAGTACGTGCGTGCGATCGGGCCACTTCGGCCCGATTTCTCCGGTCGCGCGCACGATGATTAAGAGAGCCGACGAAACGAAACGACTAATTCTTTTTTTTTTGCGAGCAGCAAGCTGAGAATGGGCTACGGCGGTCTGCTCCGCATGAACCCCGTCTTCGAGGAGTACGGACTGAAGGACCTTCTGCCCCTGAAGCTCGACATCCCCGACGAGGGCTGCACCAGACCTAACCGATCTATGTACTGCTTTGAAGCTGGTGAGTCCTAAAATGCGATTTATTGTCAATTATTGCTGAAAACTGGAATAGAAAATTTCTTGTATAAAAATGTTTGGTTCAAAATTTAAATTTATGTCTTATTTGCCGTTTCCAAGGTGAGATCCGAGTGAACGAGCAGCTGGTGCTGACCTGCATGCACACGCTGATGGCCCGAGAGCACAATCGCGCAGCCCGCGGCCTGGCCGAGGTGAACCCCCACTGGGACGACGAGACCCTCTTCCAGGAGGCTCGTCGCATCGTCATCGCCGAGATCCAGCACATCACGTACAACGAGTTCCTGCCTATCCTCCTCGGTAAGGAAGTCATGGAGAAATTCGGACTGATCCTGGAAAAAGACGTAAGTTACTTTTTTCATACACGTTTATACATAGAACCAAGATTCTTCCTCCTGGCTCCCGAGGAAGCGAAAACGTCGGTCTGGATTTCCAGTGATAAAGGACGCGCGTAATTTTGTTCGCAGAGCTACTGGGATGGCTACGATCCAAATGTGAACCCCGGCGTTATCGATGCCTTCGCCGCGGCGGCTTTCAGATTTGGCCACTCGCTGCTGCCCACTGCAGTCGAGCGATGGAGCAAGGCGCACAAATTCATCGGTGACTATTAATTTTATTGCGCGCCGTTCGCGCGCCCTGTACTTTCTCTGGAGACGCTGATAAAAAATAACCGGGATTTTGTAGAGCGTCTCGATCATCTTTCTTGATAAATCGTCGGCGGTTTGTGTAACGCAATAAATCGGTTTAACGGATGCGATCGAATTTGTCTACTTTCAGCATCCAAGCGCCTGTCGGACCTTATTAGACGGCCGTTCGATTTGTACAGAGCAGGTGTATTCGACGAATATTTCATGGGACTGATGAACCAAGTCGCTCAGGCTATGGATGACTCCATTACGCAAGAGGCAAGTCGATCTAATAACTCGTTAATATACATAACATGTAGTGTGCATATTGATATTTAAATGTTACCTTGCATAATAATAAACATACAATCACAGAGATCAAAAAAAGAAAATCGATTATGTCAGAAAATAACGCATTGCTTCAAAACAAGTCCAACAGATTGAATCATCGCGCACCGAAAGAAAAAAAGATGCACTAAATGGACAAAAGCGACGGGCTAATTAAATCGATTTGCTCTCGTAGGTCACCAATCACCTTTTCAAGAAAGTAGGCGCCAAGCACGGCATGGACCTGGTCTCGTTCAATATGCAGCGCGGCCGCGAGTTCGGCATTCCCGGATACATGGAATTCAGGTTCGTTGTGTGCGAGCGCGCGACAACTTTTCACCGGGCGATTTAGTTTCGACATTTTCATCGCCCGCTCGCTCGCTCGCGCGAAGCTTTCTCATGGCTCGGCTTCCATTTCAGGAAATTCTGCGGACTGCCTTGGGCCGACACCTTCGAGGAGCTCTTTGGCTCGATGCCGAACGACACCGTGCGCCGCTACATGTCCATTTTCGAGTGAGTATGCCCGGGGAGTCGGGGACAGCCCTCTCCAATTTTTTTTTTTTTTTCGTGGGTTCCTTTATCGCTCATTATCGGCGCTCCTTTTACGAGAGATTAATGCCATTAGCGAGCGCGAGGTAAGTGGATTTGCCAATGCGGTTACCCGTGAAAACTATATTAAGTGGGCGTTTTCTTGGTACGGTTTACTTTGTAGTTACGGGTTAATGAGGGCTAAGTATGGAAAGTCTGTTGAGAGAGAAATTCACGTCCCAACAAAGTTAAGATATTATGGGACTGTAAAGGTAGTATGTATCAATGAGTACAATGTTATTGTTTGTTTTTTTTTTATTCAATTTTTAAATATTTAAGATTGTCACATCGACAAGGTTAAATAGACGCATTAGTAAGAAAAAAATCGAAAATCCAGTTTTAACTTACGATTACATATTGATGGCGATATCGATGATAAGTTATTACAGAAACAGATGCCTTGTATAATTTTATTAGTAAATATAGTAAACCTTAAAAAATGTGATAAACTGTGAAATAAATTAAGGAGCAAATTATATTTGTGAAAATGATCATTGCAGAACGCAAAAGTAGACGATAAATGCTTATAAAAATTTTTGAATTATGAGAGAATTAATGTAAATTAAAAAAATGATTATAAAATAACGAACATAAACATATAAAGAAGTCAAGGGAACTTGACTTCCTTGACTACACGATATAGACAGCTTAATTTTCGAAAGGAAAAAATAATATTCTCTTATTACCCAATCGTTTATTAAAATTAAAATTATAATTAAAACGTTTTATTTCTACTTTTTTTGCAAAAATAAATTTTCAACGCGGTACATCTTAACAACTAATGACTCACTATTTCGCTATAAGTAGATATTCCGGAATATCAGCGGTAAAAAAATCAAGCGAAGAGTACCATTAATTGACATGCATCACGGGTGTCCTACTCTAAAAGAACTTCCACCGCCCGTGCAATATAAGCACGTCCGATTGAATTATCTCTCACCGCTCGCTGCTTTCCTCGTAATCAATCTCCCCTACCGAGATTTTCACTTATTGATTTCACCCAAAGCAAACGTTTACAATTTTAAAATAAAAAAAAAAATAAATCTGTGATCGTTAATAAGCCCCTCTCAAATTACAACCAGCAAGAGTAAATAAACGCTTTCGAAATCAGCCGAGCGCTAACTGGCGTACGAAAAGCAGATTTGACGTTGAATGAAAAAACATTGCAGACACCCGGCAGACGTTGATCTTTGGTCGGGAGGAGTATCCGAGAGGCCCTTGCCAGACAGCATGCTCGGGCCAACTTTCGCTTGCGTCATCGCCACACAGTTTAGCAATTCCAGGCGAGGCGATCGATTCTGGTACGAGCTTCCTAACCAGCCGTCCTCGTTCACTCCTGGTTAGTTACTTCTTCCGTCGAGCGGACAGTCGATTAATAATTGAGTGGGATGTCCCTCGAGCTTCGTTTGTTAAATCCTCTGGCTTTTTTTTACAGAGCAACTGCAGGAAGTTAGGAAGACTAAGCTGGCTAGAGTCATTTGCGACAATACCGATTTGATCGACACGATACAGGTCTACCCCATGGTGTTGCCTGATCACGAGCTGTAAGTATATTATTCTGATGGTTTATCTTTGTTGGGTGTAAGTTTAAAGTGGAATTGGGAGTACACGGTGGTTTGTCTTTTTTTGCAGTAACCCACGAGTGCCATGTAAGAGCGGAATCCTTCCCAGCATCGATTTTACGAAGTGGGCGGAGTACCCTCAGCAGTACGCGAACAGTCACGCAGGACGGTACGGGGAGTACGTGAAATAAAATGAAAATAAATGAACTTTTTCATTATCGTTAAAGACAATTTGAAGTTGAATTTTGGTAATTTAGGAAATTTTTTTATGAAACTTTTTATTATTTTTCTAAATTTTCAGGCGAAAATTGAGAGGTGGAATTTAATGTTTAAGCATTTTATTCGTAGCGTATGTGAACGTGCGTTTAGCACGCGGACTAGTTGAATAATTGAAAATTGTGCATGTTAATGAAAAATGCTATTTCAAGGGAAACTGAGATTCGATCATTGTATAATTTGTTTACGTTTAGCTTATTTATTAAGTATTTTTTAAATTATTACGGTGTCAACGTAAGAGAAACTTATAAAATCAAAATTTTTAAAAGGTATCCCTTGATCAGTCAGTTTTTATCTACTGTTGTTGAGCAGCTAGATAATTTCCTATGCGCAATTATATATGGACCGAAAATGTGAATATTTAAACGATTTGTTGTTAAAAATTTGTAATTTGGCACAATATTTTTAAAGGTTTATTTACGTTACTGAATATTATAACTGTTTTCTTTAAATATTCATATTCAGTAGGTTCATACATTATATAACTGATAAAATACTCCCTTCTTAATGAAGCTAGTACACTGCCGTAAAATTTTTCTCAACCACGATAAAACTTTTTAAAGAACTATTACTTTGCGTTTAGAATTTTTTACTTAAAAAGGTCTGGTTGCAAAAAATACACCATCGAGAAACTTTAAAACGGCAGTATATGTAGTACTTACGATATAAGTAATTAAAAAAACTAGTTTTACATAAGTTTAAGTATGTTTTATAAAATAAAAGTACTGAAATGTCAGTGTCATCGACTATGGATTGCTCGACATTATATTGTCGCAGGTCCGTTTGTATATTGTATAGTGTTTTTTATTTAAATATCGGTACCTATTTGCACATAACTCATTCTTTTTTTACTTTAACGCTACGTCTTATACTTAGCGCCTTCCGATGCAACTAACTTTTAAAGATTTTTACTTTTGTAAAAATAAAACTGTCGAATTCTCAAAGACCGAGATGGCATCGAGGGATTTTTTAGAGGCATTTTTTGTACGTTCTTTATAGTAATTGTAATGACTAAAAAGAATATTAATACAAAGAATATTATTAAAATGTGAGTTTCATTTATTACACCTTAATACTGCGTACCAATCCTACAAGTTATGTAATTCACTTTCATTCATTTTTTTCAGTTACAAGATGGTAACGTAAAAAGTAACAGAGTAGAGTGGACTAAATATTTATTTGAAAAAAAAAACAATAGATTTGAATTTGAAAAAAGTTACTTATACCAGATAAAAGCAGTTTTATTTAATAAAGGGATGTAGTAAATTGAATAAAATAAACGTAAAAGCAATCACTGCAAGAGATCATTATTTCGTAAAACAATTATTTTCACCCTTAGTGGCGAGGCCTATATAATGCCTCGTCATGCAGCCACCGTTATCACTTTCAGTTAGAAAGCTATTCAGTTCGTTTCTTGTCCGTGCAGCCTATTTTATTATCAAACAGTGAGTAATAAAAAATTATTAAAATTTTGTACAAATATTTTTTATCAGTATAAATCTTCCTGCTTACTGTTTGTTGAGAAAATATTAAATCTTTTGCAGTTACAGTACTGATAAATAGTATACTGTATATCTAGGGTGTAAAGTAGGACTTTTTAGACCGAGTTTGCAGTACGAGTCGGAGGTGAGACACGAGCCGAAAGCGAGTGGTCTCTGCTCGCCGAAGACGAGTACTGCAAACACGTGAGGTCAAAGATACACACTAGCCTTAGGGATACGATATTTTTTGTAACGCAAATATCAGTTTTCACGAAAAGTTGAAATTCCCTGATTGAACAGGTTTAGAACAGTAAGTAACGAAGTGGACATTTGTGCCTGTTAGTTCATCTTTTAGACTGAAAAGCGCGAAAATTGTTCATGTGTTTACAAAAAATATTGATATTTTTTATTGATTACACAATACTGCACCTGATTAATCAATTAAAAAATGATTTTATAGTAATGGATATGTTCACCAGAAAAATTATCGCTTTTCTTTTGATCTGGGTTTGCATGATTTCATTCGCATACACCGCAACTTATCCATCAGTCGGTGAGTGAAAATTATGAAAATCAAGTAATCGCAGGATAATTCGTTAATAGAATTACTAAACTATTTTTCTCAGGCACCTGCTTCAGAAATTGTTCACAAGCTAAGAAGTTTTACGGACCCCGCTTCGACGTGCAACTTTGCGACGAATACTGCGTCAAATTCAAGGGAAAACTAACTCCAGATGTCGAGGACGGTGACACCATCATGCCGTTCCTGGTCAATTTAAACGAAGTCTTATGAGCGCTTAGTGAATTAGAATATTCTATTATAATTTAGGGAAAGTAGCTTACCAAAACTATACCAAAGTGATAAAGTCTGTTTTTAAGCGAATACGATAAACAAATTTACCTTTTTAAGTAGCAAAAGAATAGTTATTTATTTATTTGTTATAAAAGGTTCGTTCATTTTACACTATGATTAAGTTATTTATGGTAAAATATGTATTCTATACAAATGTATTAAAATTCTTAGTACCGTTAAAAAAATTATTGTGCATCAGTTTTTACAAGATCTATTATAATCTTATGTCATTCCTAGCGACGTTTCACATTCCGGTATCATGGAAAGCGTTTGCTTATACTCAAGCTGCTGTATCTGTAAGAAGAAAAAAATAATATGTTAAATCTATAACTCATAATAAATTTATATATTCAGTCATACAACTATTACTACAATTTCTTCACTTAAAAAACAACAAAAAATTTGAACAATCGCAGATCCCACTTGAAACACACACCTCGTATTCCAAAAATCCTTCCTGTCCTGCCAAAATCCCATCCACTCAACGCCTCGCACCCCACAAACTTACCCGCTGCCTGAGAGCCTTCTCGTTAACTGTAGCTTTGGCGAGGAGATCCTTGACCCTGATGAGCAGCTGATTCTTTCGCAGCAGCTGCTGGCGCATGAGCTCGACGTCGGAGGCGTCCTCGTCGCTCCTGCCGGCCGGTCGCTCCTCCAGGGCGGCGATCCGCTTGCGGGCGAGCGCCAGCTCGGCCTCGAGCTCGGTCACGCGCCTCAGCGCCCGCTCGTGCTCCTCGCGCAGGTACGGGCTGCAGCCGCCCGCCTCGCCGCGCAGCCGCTTGTTCTCCAGCTGGAGCTTCTCCACCAGCTTCTTCAGCGCCAGCACCGTGCGCTCCAGCTCCGACTTGGTGCGCTGGCCGCCGTCGCGCCGCGGGGCCACCGGGCCGTGCTCGACCTTCTCCGACGGGGAGTCGCGAGGCATCGACGATTGCAGCAGGAGTATGTACCTGGAACATTCGAAACTTTTTAATTGACGTCTGGAAAATTATTTGAATGTGACGAGAAGTAAAAGGGGTGGAATTGATTTTTATCGTCGCCCCTAACGAAAAAAGCGCAGTACATTTTTTCTTGAAAAAAGACGTTTCAGTTTTTTGCAGCGAAAAGTAGCAATTTCAAATTCCGCCACGAGGAAAAGCACTCTTGTGAGCTCATGAAATATGCTTTTCATTGGTGGGAATTATCGAATATCGTTATTTTTGCGAGGAACGTGAAATGAGCTAGCTTTCGCCGGTAAATTGAAATGTGTTTTTCATTATGTCGCTTGATACATAAAGTTACCTGCAAGATATGTAAAATAGTAATTTTATAATAATCTTTCATTCATTGTTTATATGCTGTTTTTATTTTTCAGCTCCTAAAAATGAATATGAAAACTTTCTAATTTGAAATATTGCTATAGTTTTCATCCGTACTATACTACGAAGCTTATTGATTAAGTAGATAAGTGACGACGTGGGTAAGACAACGCGCTCCACTAACGGTATGTACTATTGACTACGCCTACGTATAGTGCACTAGAGCATTTCTACTCCCGATAACGCTGTTACTATTCTTATTTTTATTACCAACTGAGTATTATTGATCCAATAGTATGAATAATTTATAATGTGCTTAAAAAATTGTTAGTGAAATTTCTAACGAAGAAGATTTTTGAACATTAAATTTGAAAGAAAGGTGATAATTTGATTTTTTTAATTAACTTAATTATTATACTTCAGAATATTAAGCTTGGCAAAAAGTAACTACTATTACCAAAATAAATGATCATTTTTCACGGAGAAAAATGTGCAAAGAAATCTTAACGACCCATTTAAACGTAATTACCACCTTGCTGTCACGTATTAAATGAATTTTTTTTAATGAGAGTCTCACTGAGTCTTTAGGAAATTTAAAATTTCGAATTATGTAACTGAAGTGTAAAATTTTATATTTATATTTCATACAATGATAATTCCATGAGCATCAACAATTAATTACATTGCTATTCTTAAAATTAAAATTCTTATACAAAATCATAATGAACCGTATAAGTTAATGAAAACTTTTGCATCTTTTTAAAAGCAGGTACTCATTAAATCCATTTCCTTACTTTTCCAAATGTTCGATTTTTTCTTGGAATCTCGGCGTATTGACGCTGATTCTCTCCATCTCCAAGCGTAGCTCGAAGTTCTCCGTTTCCAATCTCAAATTATCTTTCTCCAATATATCGTGCATCTCCCTCAGTCTTCTGATCTCGTCGCTCTCGAACGCAGTCTCCTAAGAGATAAACATTACTTTTTACAAAAATTACCTCAAAAAATAAAACACCATGATATTATTTACATTACGAAATAATTAAGTGCACATTCGCTCCGAGCGATGCAGGTATTTTTAAACCCCAAAAAAATCGACGTTCTCAATACACCGCGTAAAAAAAACAAAAACGAAAAAAAAACGTAACATTACATACGAAACTCCCGGTTAAAAAGCAAATTACGCAAGAGGCCGCGTACTCTGAAAAAGGCGTTTTCTAAAAGACGAAAACGAGCGGGCGCCTCTTATTAAATTACAAAACCAGAAAAAAAAGACGAACGACGGTGAAAAAGTATTGCGTTGCGCAAGGGGAGCGCGGACCTCGAATGCGATGGCAGCGGCTCCCTTCTTCTCGACCTCCCGCTCGATTTCCTGGCGGGCGAGCCGATTGACCAGCTCCTTGACGCGCTCCCGCAGCTCCTGGCACTCGCGCTGCAGGTCCTCGATGAGGCCGTCGCTCACCGAGGAGCGCAGCTCCGGCGTGGAGGGCCACGCGGCCACCGCCTCGCTGCGACACCTGCCCCGCAGGTACCACTTCTCGCGCTCCATGCAGGCTATCAGGCTGCGCAGCTTGTCGTAGTTGTTCTGCAGCCTCGCGCACTCGTCCGACTTATCCTTCAGCTTTTCCTTCAAGCGCTCCGCAGTCTGCTGCCACTTCTTCAGCTTCTCCCACAGGCCTAGGTCCTCTGCGGTCTTGGAATTTTTATTTATTAATTTTTTTTATTAGACAAATACTTACTGAAGGGACGACAGAAAACGAATAACATTGTTAGAAAGAGTACAGGACATTAAAAACATTTTTTAAACATTTAATTTATTAATTGAAATTGTCTGTTTCTACTTATTCCTATTGAGTATGTAGGAAAATAAATTTCAGACTTTTTTTAATAAAAAATTGATTTTCAAGCGCTACAACTTTTCTTTAATTTTTTAACTTAAGGCAGAATTCAAGATCTTACTTATTAAAAAAGAAAGAGAAAATAGCGGCTTCAGCGTCGAAAATTTACTTTTTCCCTCTTTACCTTGGCTCTTTTGGCTTGCTGCGCGACGAAATGACGGTCCAACATTTCTTTGGCCTCGCGCAGCTCTTCCTCCAGCTCTCTCACTTTTCGCTCGAGTTGCATTTCGCGCCTTGACGCCTTTTTCTCCTGAGCCTTGACAGCCATGTACCTAAAATATTACGCAAAGAGATGAAGGTGGTCTCAGCTCGGAATTCTTCACGAATTTTACGCGGTTACGTAGCGAGATGGTTAGTGGGTTCGTTAGCGGACAAAATACCTTCGGCTGAGTTGCCGTTGGAGTTCCGCAATTTCGTTTCTGCACGATCGCTCCCTCTCCATCGAGGTTTGCAGTTGCTTCCGCAAAGTGTCCAACTGGGACTGGCTGATTTCGAGGATGCGGGGCTCCTCCACGTCGTACGTCGTGGAGAGACGCTGCGAGCTGACCGCCGCGTGCTCCTCCAGCTCGTTCTTCAAATCAAGGAGAAAAGTGTTTTTAAAAACTTTTGTTGAACAAATTGTCATCACATCATTACTGCATTATTTTTTATTTTCTTCAATTTATTAAAAAAAAATGTAGTGGACACATTGTACATTCAGTATATAGCTGCATAGAAAAAGAAGTGGTGGTTGGTATTTAAAATGAAGGGGTTACATTATGTTCAATGCTTGCTAAAAGAATTAAGGGTAATCAGGGATTATCGTTAAAAACTGTTGTGCTCACTTCGATTTCATCGGCCAGTCGATTGTCCTTGATTTGGAGTGCTTTCATAAAGGAAAGGACTTCGGTTTTTGTGCTCGGTGCCAGACGACTTTCCGACACCTGGCGCCGCAATTCATCTAGCTCGCGTTGCTTCTTGTTCAGCTCCTTGCGGTAGCTATCGATCTCCTCTAAGTGCTGCTCGTTCAGTCTGTTCCATACACGCGATTTCGCGTAAACAATAAGAAAACAATTTAATCGTATGCAAACAAAGTTTTCCTTATAAAATAAATTGTGTCTTTACTTTAAGTAAACAAAAAAATTTACAAAAACAGCTATTTTTTTCAAAATAACAAACATCATAATCTTTTTACGGTGTGCTTGCTGACAAGAGTATTACTCTTTTCGCGAAAGTGGCACACATAAAAATATATCTGGGTCGGCTGAAAATACCGCTCCGTTATCTAAGCGCAACGAAAAGAAAAACGCTTAAAGATTATTAAAGCGACTTTTCGCGAAGAAGTCGAGAATAAAAACAAATTTGGCGCAAAGAAAGTGGTGCGAAATTATTTAAATATAAAGACGGTGGCGCGAGTGTCAGGGAGGGCGCGCCTCCGTACTAAATAAAACATAGCGCGCCGGTGAAATACCGAGGGTGGGTCAGGTAATACGGCGAGAGGAAGTAAAAGAAACCCACCTCGCCCTCGTGCTGTCCATGTGGCGCAATCTATCCTCGGCCAATCGATGCCACCTCTCGGCCAGCTCGGCGCTTATGCCCAGCTCCGTCTCCAGCCGGGTGATCTTCTCCCTCAGGAGGGCCGCCTCCTCCCGCCTCTCCCCGCCGGGCAAATCCCTCGCCGGGTACTCCCCGTCCGCCGATCTGCAAAAACCCCAGACAAATATTCCAGCGATGGGGATGGTTACGAGAAAGATAGATGTAGATTTGAGAGGGAGGAAAAGAGAGAGAGAGAGAGAGAGAGAGAGAGAGAGAGAGAGGGAGAGAAGGGGAGCGTCTCGTAGACATATGCTGCGGCTTCGAGAAACTTCGTGCGGGCTTTTATGTTAATTTCCGCGATGTGTTGCGGAAACGGCGGTATTAAGGTAAGATTATTATTATTACTGACTCTGGGTAGTTTCTTGAGATCAGCAAATTGTAAGATTGCGTAAGTTGCAGATTTCACAAGAATTGAAAGTTGACTACTAGTTTTTGAGACAAGGTTTCAAATGCAATGACTTCTATCTAATTATTTTATCTGGTATTTGATTTTTGCGTTGAAAGTTAAATCATTTACCAGTATAAAGAAGATAGAGAAACTTATTTTAAAAATTAATTTTCGATTTGACTATTGACATTTTTTAACGCTTAACAGAACGAGCGATTTTGAGTTGAAAAATAAAATTTTCCAGCTATTCCATTATTTCCAGATGGCCCAGTTTACTCCGCGTCCCATTAAGCCACGTGCCCCCTACTTATTTAAATATTAAACGGCCATTTTCCCTTTTAAATAAAACAATACAACTGTATACTAGTAGTACAAAATAAAATTTCAAATTAGAAAAAGCTACTACAGCTTGCAAGCGAATTTACCGAATGAGAAACAAGAAGTAAAAGCTTGTAAAGAAGATTTGAAAGGTCCGGGTGAAATAAAGCAGTTTTATTGCAGAAGAAAGAAAGTTCGAAGCCTTTCAGTTTGTTAATGTACTGAAAACGCATTTATCACATTCAAATAAATAGTATACTATATTTTCTAATAATTTTCAGAGTATTAGTGTAAAAATAAAAATTAGAAGATCATGCTACTTCGTCCAAACATTGGCAAATATTTTTTTGAGTTATCTTTAGCGATTTCAGCAATCCTTACGCAACCTCCATAAAGTCAAAGCGAAAAAAAATTTCTCCGAGCAATCAATGTATCCCAAAAGTTTTCGCTTTTCCGCGTTTCCATCCGAAACGGCCTCGTTTCTCCCAAAGCAGGCAACGAGTCTGCGTAAGTCGTGCGCAAGCCTCTTTATATTCCGCGCGAGTGTCTAATTCCAGCGGCGCGCAATCGCGGCTCGTAAATGAGGCATGCGATGGCCTCCCCCGCTAAAGGAAAGAAAAATCGCCCTAACGTGGACTTATCGCCGTTGCTGGGAGAGGCGCGCGCCTCGGCGAGCTGCCGCCTGAGGCTCTTTATTTCCTCCTGGAGGCGGGCGGCGGCCTCGCTGTGCTTGTCTCGGTCCTCCTTCAGCAGGCCCTGGTACCGCGCGATGGTCTCCTGCTTTTGGGCGACGATCGCCTCCAGGCTCTTTATGGTGGACTGCAGCGCCTCGGCGCTCGTCAGACCCGCCTGCTCCTTCGAGGACGAGTCTGGGCTTCCCACGATGGAGTCCCGGCCGTGCGGGGGGCTGCTCTTCTCCTCGAGCAAGCGCGACAAGGCGTCGTGGCGCGCTTGATACTCCGCCAGCTGAGACTCGCATTTCGATAGGGCCACCGAACGCTCCGATGCGAGGGATAACGCCTGCGTTAGTTGCTCTTGCAGGATCGCTACGTTGGTTGCTGAAAAATAATTTTTTTTATTTTTTTTAATCTACTTTTTATATTTTTTTTAAATATAACGAAACGATGACTTTGTTAATTGATGGAACTGCAAGTGAAAATACATTCGAATAATTTCATTCACTAATGAAGTCTGATATTTTATTTTAAAGATTTATATTATCTTTTTTATTAAGCGATATTAAATTTATAGTAATTACGTTTAAAGTGAAAGGGCAGGCACGCGTAAGTAAGAAAATATTAATATCCAACATAAAACAATGCCGTTATTTATATCCGACGCCTCAAGATCATTATCTCAATAAAATTACGAATAAAAAACTCGTGTTTACTGTTTTTGCTACAAATTAGCTAGTAAATCAAATTTTGTAGTGCACATTATACAGTTCGTAAAACAAAGTTTTTATACTCTAATTTTATGAAAATGAAGCAAGCGAGATGTCGTTTATTTAGTTTATAAAACTTCGGTTATTTATCTTTTATAATTGAAAACTATAATCCTATATTATAGCGTTGCACATTTCTTAATTAAAAGTTTGTTAAATACAATATTAAAATTTATATTCGACACCTTTTTTTAAATTAAACCAAATTACTTACTTTTCAATGGATGCGTTTCCATACATTGTTGATTTTCGTCAGCTTTTTTATTCTCATCTGTTTTTGTTTGATCTTTTTTCGTCTCAAATATTGGACTCGTACTCGTGACTTCCGATTTGCTAATAAGTTGACACTGAATCTCCCTCGAATAAGATTTAATTTCAATCTGCGTAGCTTTAGTTGCAGTTTTTTTAGTTGCTGGTTTGAGAACAATCTCTTCGGTCTCGGTCACTTTATCAACCGACGATGGGCGATTTAATGACGATACTTTTTGCACTTTCCAAGCCTTTTGTACTTTACTCATTTCACGCTCCATCATCTCTAATTTGGTTTCATAATCCAACGCACTCGTTTTAATTTTCTCAATTTCTCCTTGTAATTGACTTATTTGCGATTTATACATAGATTCCTAAAAATTATAATAATCAGTTTCAAAGAAATAAAATATAAGAGATTGCCTTTTTATTATAAAAAATTATCAATAATTCTTATTAGAACAATACGCACAGCCAAAGCCTGCCTCGATTCAGTAGTAAATCTCTGCATAATATCTTGAACGTTGTTGCTACCGATCTGTTGTTCAAGCATATCCTTCAGTTGATCAACAATCTGTAGTCTGCTGGTGAGAGATTCGTGCTGTGTTTTGAGATTTTCTTTCTGCTCGTTAATTTTCCCTATGAGCTCCTTAACTTCGTTCCGATCGTTATTCAGCTTATTCAGACTGTCCTCGAACCTCTCCCAGGCGCTCAGGGACGTTGAGCCTGCGTACTGCTGTTGCAAAAAGTCAATCACATTGACGTGGTCACTGAAAAAATCGCCGTAATTAACTCTCTCAATAGCCACACTTATTCAAGCGCCTCGAAATCAAACATCCCAAATAAAACAAGGGCCCATAAATCAAGCCCGACTTTAATGAACAACAATCAAGAAAGAGAAAACACTCCAAGGATCCACCTTAATAAACGACAACCCACTATCGCGATCGTTAAATATCCCCACTCTGTGTATTAATTACCTGCAGTCGGACTCTTCGCGAGCCTCGGACTCGGCAAATCGAGCCTCGGCGAGCCTGCTCCTGAGCTCGGCGAGTTCCTCCCGCGCGAGCGCCACCTCTCGTTCGACGAGCCTCTTCTGCTCGCGCAGCTCGGTCTCGATGACCTTGTAGTTGGCGAGCTCGAGGGAGAGCCGCGCGGTCTCGCCGACCTCGTGGGCGCCCTCCAGCTCGAAGCGCAAGATCCGCTGGCGCAGCTCGTTGAACTCGCTGAGGACGGTCGAGTCGATGGCCCGGTGGATCGCGGCCTCCTCCTGCGCCACCTCCGCCACCTTCCTCAGCTTCTCGTTCTCGATCTTCAGCTCGCCGAGGCGCGACTCCAAGTCCCCGATAGCCTTCGCGTGAGAGGCGTCCCGGCTCCCGGCGAAGAGGTCGGACAGCTGCCTGTGCAGCGAGACGAGTTCATCCCGGAGCTCCTGGAGGGGTCGGTTCGTGGGCTCCTCGGTGTCGGAAGCCAGCTTGTCCTCGAGGAGGGCGCGCAGTTGCATGCTCGTCTCCAAGTGCTTGGCGCGCAGCTCGTCGTGCACCTCGGACGGGACGCTGCTCAGCAGGCTCTTGCGCAGCACGACGACCTGGCCTTCGAGGAGGCGCTGTCGGGCCTCAGAGCTGCTCAGCAGGCGCTTGTACTCGCTCTCCTGGGCGATGAGCTCCTTGGCCATGGCGTAGACCTCCTCGGATTTTTTCGCGAAGCCCTCGTCGTCCTCGTCGCTGGGCGTGACGTCGCGCGACTCCAGCGGGTCCTCCAGAGTGCCCGCCTCCTGGAGGATCTCGTCGCTCTCCGCCGCCTTGCCGGAGGCGCGACCGGAGTCCGCGTTCTGCGAGTGACCGCTGCGCGCGGACTTCGGGGTAGCCAAGCGCGATTGCCCGCTGGGAGAGACGTGCGACTCGCTTCTGACTTCTGCGGCCAACTGCGAGGTGTCCTCGGCGTCGCGGTCGAGACACTCGCCTTCTTCTACACTGCTCGGTCGCTGCTGCATCTCCGCTTGTAGGAGTAATTGATTTTTCCTAATTTGGAAAAGATTTTTTCGTTAAGTTAATGATTTTGCAAAAGAACATACAAATGATCTTGGATTGTTTCATTGATGGGCGAAAACTAGACAATTTCCAGCAAGAAAATTGCATGAACTGAGGTTTACCTTATTTGCTGAAGCTGCGCTCTCAATTCGGCGTTACTGCCCTGTAAGTAATTTACGCGGCCTTGCAATCTCATTGCCGGGTGATACCAGCCAGCTACATGCCTTGCGTCAAGAGCTTGGAGGAGATTTTCCAATGTTTGGGATTGTATCGTTACTATACTATTACCTTTAATTAAAAAATTAAAAATATTATTAAAAGTTATTTCTGCGTACTAATAATTTCTCGCTTATACTTTAGCGCGAATAATAATATTTACCATCTTGATGGTGAATGCAGTCCAAAATTTCCTGCATCCCTTGTCTCAAGGCCTCGTTCTCCTCGACTATCCATTTGACGTTTTCCCTTATTTGCCTCAGTTCTACGTGATCTTTCTTGGACTCCGATCGATGGGTTATGACTTCCATGCTCTCACCGTCACTGGATATTCCGTTGGTCTTCGTGCGTTTCACTTTCACAGCTTCCTTCAATGCAGTTTTCAATTTTCTTATCTGAAAGGCAAGCGATTTATCAAATAATAATTCTCAAGGTTCCTTGAAATTTTTACTAGCGTCTTCATCGCACTCACTTGGAACTTCAAATCTACGTTCTCGCTATTCAATTGGTTCAGATCTCGCTGTATCTCTTCATCTTTCTCCTCTTGAGCTTGCTGACGCTGGAGTATCAAGTCGTCGACGATAGAATCTTCGTTCTCGTCGAGGCCCAATTTATCCCTGACAAATAAAAACAAAGTATATCGATCGTTCGCAAAAGTTTAAGAATACATTTGAAACCTAAGGCTTGAAATACCTCAACACAATTATTTCTTCCTCGAACCTCGAGTTTTCCTCCTCAAGCCTATTAACCACTTCAATAAGATCCTCGATGTGCTTGTTCTTTTTTTGCGCTTGATCTTTCAAACCTTTGATTTCTTCGAGTGCTTCGGCCAAGCTTGAATTTTCATCCTCGTATTTATTCAAAATTGCAAGCGCTTCGCATAACTGCGTTAAAAATTTAGGATTTTTTTTAATTGAGTAATCATAAACTTAGATTTCGGCAGTGAAAATAACAAGTACCTCTTCGCTTTTTACTCTTGCATCTCTTTCAGCGCGCTCCAGCAGGCTCTCCAGTGTGCTTATTCTTTTGTTGGCATCTTGCATTTTCTTGCTTATCTCGCGACTCTCTTTGCCATTTCGCCTGGAACTATCTTTCCTACGAGTCGTCAACAAATTAAGAAAAAAAACTTGAATCAAGAATGACTTTTTTACCAATATTTTATTTTACCGTCGATTCACATCGAATGGGCAGCGAGAATTACTTACGATTTCATGTCGGTCTTGAATTTTTCAATGAGCATGCTATTCTCGTTGATCTCTACCACCGCCTCGGAAAGTTTGTTCTGAAGTTCGGCTATTATCTCGTCGCGGCGGTCGATGTCTTGGATCAATCGTTCGACCTCCGCGTGACTCTTTCCGTCCATCGAACGACTGGTGAGCCTGTCGGTCGTCGCGTACATGAGGTTTTCTTTCAATTTAGCAATAGTGGAATCTTTTTCATCTATTATCTCCTGAAACGTCGTAAAAAATTAATTTCAATGTTGGTGAAAACATTTTTTTTTTTAAGGTACGCCGTATTTTTAAAATGAATTAATAAAATTAGCGAATATTCGTACCTTCCACTCGACGATTCTGGCTTCAACCGCAGATCCAAATTCCTCTATGATAGCATCTCTTTCTGCTCGTTCATTAGCCATTTCTTCCATTTGAGAAATAAGAAGAGCATTTTCTTGGTCTAGCTCAGCTATCCGATCTGTGCGGAAAGGTCAATGACCCTTATATTAATTTTTACACTTAAAATACAAATTTTCCGAGTAATTTTAAACGTACCTTTGTACGCTAAATTCTCAGCTCGAATAGCATTCATCTCCACCGTCATAGAGTTCATCCTTTCAACAGCATCCTTCATCTCGGCCGTCAGCAATTTCAGTTTTCCTTTGAGCTGCGCATTTACGTGCTCCGTGTTCTGTAAAACATTTATTTTACGTTCATTCACGACCACATTTTTGGGTAATTGAAAAAAGCTTTTAAATTACGAGGTTATAAATTAGGTTACAATATCGATCGAAAAGATTTGTTCGCGATACTAAATTCTGTAACAAATTGAATGCATCGAATGTATCTTTATGGTACTTACGTTAATGTCGGAGCTAAGCCGTCCTTTCTTTGAATCCCTGCTTCTCTTTATCGGACTTTCCATTTTCGCGGATTAATTAATTCATAAAATTAAAAGCGAAAGCTGCTCGCGAAAGCTGCCTCTTACTGTACTTATTAACATAAGTTCAAGTCGACATTGCCGTTACTTTTAAATCGCACGAAAAAGTAAGCGTCTAACTTAAATTAGGTCATAATGCGAGTTGTAACGCAAGTGTGCGACTGAGGTTGTTGATGCACAACACTTTGCGCGACGCAGCCGTTCGATTATTTTAGTTGACATATCTGTCAATTCTCGTTCCAACATTTTGCTTGATTTTGTCCGATTTTGTTGATAAGTGTTCTGTAACAAAGGAAAATAACGATTAATGTAAAAAAAAAATTAATTGGTCATTGGTTTTTAGCTTTGAATGAAACTGTATATAAATATTGATGCACTTCCGGCTTATTAAAATTAGCGTGACTGAGTAACATTTGGTCTATTATAGTTCGCGGTCGATATTCACAAATGAACAGTTGCAATTTAGTTTTTTCTCTATTTCTTCGGTACTATGACGTGATGATGCTCCGTAATTGATTATAAAGAAAAATGTTAATTCATTAACTTTAAAAGTAAAAAATATTAAAATTTAATCGAGTACAATTTTTGTTCTTTAAAAAAATTAATAATAAAATAATATTTTATAATTAATTTTTGCGTTAATTAATTATTTACATATATATACATTTTGAAAAGTTTTATGTGGTTTATAATAACTTATGGAACAACCCAGTAACACATTTTAGTAGGCTTGAAATCGACATAAAATTTTATGGTGTATAATTAAATATCCATAAAAGTTCAGCTCATAAAAAATTCCTTATGTAACTTTATAATCAATTTTGAAAAATTCAATATAATCTTTTTAATAAAAATTACGTATGAAAGACAATATTAACATACCCATACTACACAGCTTTCTTAAAAATCACCAAATTACTGCCATTACTGCAATCGACTGTCGACACTGATTCCATAATTCAACAATTAAAATCCACTCACAAAAGAAAATTACAAGTAAAAAATAATAAAACAAAACGAGAACTTAGTTTATCGTCGCGAATGTTATGCTCTTATTTCATCCCTTAGCGACGTGCAGTAGTGAATGACATACTGTGTTTACGTTACTAAGAGCACCGGGAAAGAAGGACAGCAATGTGCACTACAATGAGTAAAAAAGAGTAAGAAAAATGAACCGGCTCAGAACAGCATACGACATCTGTCGACAACATTTGTATGTAACTTGCTATGGCAGATGGCTACTTGTTAGTTGTACCGTAGTACCCACGGTAGTACCGGATACTTTTGAGTTTCGAGGTTAGACTTTAAATCGCACATGGTGTGTGTATAGCGTGTATGTAAACAGTTCGTTGTTTGCATGTAGTGATATTAACTTAATAAGTTTATAAAATACACTATGCGGCATAGTTTTATTTAACTTTTTTTTATTTAATTTATTTGTGAGTTCATAATTTCTACTGCCGCAATTTGCATTGCTTTAATAATGCTTGATTATTTTTGTTATTAAATGTTTTTACTAAAATTGCATTATTTATTTTTTAGATATAATCTTTTAAAAAATGGAGGAGACAAAAATAGATTTGTCATTATCAGGAACAGAAATTTTCGTATGGAGTGCAGACGGTAAGTTTAATGTGAATAATAAATTTTACAAATCACCTAAGCAGTTAAAAATTATTTATTGTAAATGAAGATTGGCTGAGGTTAAGGCAACAGTATAGAATTCTTGGGGATTGCATTGGATGCATTGCAAAGAAACCGAGGCAAGAGACTATTTCTGGACTTCCTTTGGTTTTAATGCCCGAAGAAACAAAACTTCTCCTAGAAAAAGGAATCGGTCGCTTGATCCATCAACCAATATTAAAGGAAACACCTAGTGAATCTTTAAGGAAAAAGTTTGCACAGTACAGAAATAAACTGTTCGAAGAACAAGAGGAACACCTTGTTAAACAAAGAAAATTACAGGTATTTATGTTAGTTTTTTTTTAATTTAGTCAGTATGAATTTTAATTGTATTAAGTATAAAGTATAGTAAAGGAAGAATAATTTTGTTAAAAGGTTGCTGCTGTAATGGACAAAATTGTTGAAGGTAAAAGAAAAAAAATTTTGGGATTGGACACACGTAAAAAGAAACACAAGAAAGTCATGGATGATGAAACTAAAAAGGCTTTAGATAGTGTAGAAATCGACAGAGAAGCTTTGTTTGAAGAGGAAGTGGCAAAGCTGCCTAAATTGGAAAAGTGTGATGCTTTGGTACAAACGCACACTGGTAGGTAATAAAATATTACAAATAATATAAGTTAGTAAAAATAAAAATTAATTAAAATTACATTTGCAGCATATCCATGGTCAGCAGGGGTTTTTAAAGTAGAAAATTGGAGTTATCCTGCTAGTAATGAAGAAAAATTTAAGTATAAAGTTTATAAAGATATTTGGGAACAAGGTTTTTATATAACAAGTGGACATAAATTTGGCTGTGATTTTTTAGCATATCCAGGTAATTTAATAATCTTTTAAAATGTTTGATTACTTGTAGTCAATAATACAATATTGTATTATAGGAGATCCAATAATGTTCCATTCTCAATTTTTGATTCACTGTAAAAGCAGAGAAGAAGAAATTCCTGTGGCAGAATTAATCGCTATAAGTCGTATAAGTAGTCATGTGCGAAAATCTCTGATTTTTGCAACATTATCCAAAGATGATGGGGAAAGTGTTGAATACTTCACTTCTAGATGGGCAGATTCAACTATGGGAGAATTGTAATGCAGAACATTTTTACAAAGACTACATTTTTATTTACATTATAAGTAAAATAGACTTTATATAAAGATAAATATTTTTTATATTTTATCAATTAACTTAAAACGATTGTGTTCTGGTTCTGGAATAACATTGAAATGCTTTTTATAAATGACTTGACCTTTTCGTTCAGCATAATTTCTTAAAACCCAATTATGCTCCCAATTAAGATCGGTTTTTTCACAGGTTACAACCACCTTACCAGGATAGATCGCAAATAAAGTTCCATTTTTCCCAAATCCAACCTATAAAATTAGAGTAGGTAACACAAATTTTAAATAATATGCAAAGTAACATATTACAAATTATCATATTACAAATTGATTTGTAATATAAATTTATGTGTTATAATTAAATAGAATAGAAAGTAAATTTTTTCTTACATTTAATCCAGGATGAAAGCGAGTTGTACGTTGGGTAGCTAAAATAGTTCCCGAGGTAACAATAGAACCGTCTTGCCTTTTCCAACCTCTGTGTTTTGGTTTTGAATTACCAGCATTTTGGGTTGTTCCTCCAGTTTTCTTTGAAGCAAAACGGTAGCACACTGTAAGCAGCACAATAATAAACATAACAAACATTCGTGACATTAAAAGTAATTGCCTTGCATTATTTAATTGATTAATCGGTACAATATGAAAATCTTCAATGGACACTTGTAAAAGGCTAACTCTAATTTAAAAAATTAAGTTTTTGTTATAATAATTTCTATACTTCATAACCTTAAACTTTCGATCAAAAATTGCCTTACCCGTTAAACTTGTCGATGGTTTTACCAAAACTTGAGTACCATGTCCGAGACATTTTCCAGCCAAATTTGATAATGTTGCCATTTCGAAAGATGACCTTTTATTCTTCAATTAAACAAGTTTTTATAGTTTTTCACATTAATTCTTCAACATCCTCCGCAATGTTTCGGAGCAGTCAATGCACTCCAATTTAGCAGAAGCTCTCCGCGAAGGCACGATTATTACAGAGTTACATTTTTACCAGCCTACTCCGATAAGTTACTTTTTACTTTACAATTGTCCAGATGGCGCAACTGGTGTTACGACTAAATTTTGAAAAAAATCTTGAGGCATGAATTTTAATTTTTATTTATTATTACTCGTTCTTCCAAATTGCCATCTTATATTAAAACTGCAGTGTATAGGTGTCAGAATTTAATTATTTATGATTAATCTTTTAAGGATAAGTTTTCCACATATATACTTATATGACATAACGAAATAAAGCCATCAAATGAGATATGATAAAACTATTTTGTGCAAAAATATTTGATTTTACTAAATACGTGATGATCTTAAAGTGGTACGTATTTACCTACAACTTCCTTGATGTAGTCAGAAATACGCATCCAGGTTATTTAATACTATTCCAATATAAACTTTTATTTTAAGGAAAATGAAGAAACATCCACCGGATATATAGTTTCCTCCCACGCAGTGTCTTTGTTATAGCGATGATCGATAGTTGGCGAACTTTTCTAATAAACCCCGCTCGAGCCAATGCGCTCCTCATCAATACGTCAAACATTATACCTTCAATACACTTAAAGTGCAACGTAAGCGGCAAAAGTTGCATCCTCGCTCCTCCCAAACCCCCCCGTCGCTTTGCAAAGTCAAATTTAAACGAAGCACCTGCTGCAAGCACATCGTTCTCGTGCAAACGTCTATAACGATACGTTAAGGTTTCCCTGCGATATACTCGCGCCCCGTCGAAATGCCGCTTTCCAAATGATGCGTCCGATCGTAAAATCCGCGCGGCGAAATTAGCTCCCCTTTGTTGCGATTCTCCGTTGGATTTTGACGCTCGCGCCGAAACAAAGGCGCCGGGGAAAATGCTGTAAAGTTCGGATTGCTAAGTACGCTCTGAGCCGCGCATAATCGCTTTGCGAGACGAGGGCTTGCTCGCTCGGCCGGTTGATCGCCCGCGCGCGATCTGGGAGATCTGCCGATCGATCGATCGTTAATGCCGCGTGTGTACCGGGCTATATGCGCGACGGGGCTTCTGATCGGGTGTCGCGTGGCGATTCCGGCGTAATGCGTTGCTTTTGTAGGGTGGATTTAGGACTTTATCTAATGGTGGAGATATACCCATTGTTAAGAATGACTATACTTTTTTCCAATTTTCTAAGTATAGGAAATATGTTTAGAATTTAAAAAAAATAAATTAACAATGATTTTGATTGTCAATATTTATGTAGATTTTTAAATCACTTCGTATGTAGATTAATTTTTATTAAAAACTAATTTGAAGAAATTAGGGATGGTTGATGTACAAAAATGTGGCTCTATAGTTATTTAAGGACTCGAAGATTAACCTCGATTGTTACTTTAAGTGTTTATCTGCTTCCAAATAAATTAATGGTTAAATGAAAGGAATTGAGTTTTACGAAAACAATTCATAATATTTTCGTAATAGATATCTAAATTAGCGATCTTAAATGAGGTAAATTGTTTAATTCATAGAATTGACGTTAAATTTGGAGTTTATGTCCTTGAAGAATTACTGTAGATACTAAGCTCAAAATAAATTAATTACTTATAAATATAGGAAATGCGTGGAACCTCTTCAGTTCATTAATTAACTTGACCTCAAGAGGTTTTTTGTGAAGGAATTTCCTCAATTTTGGAGTGGGAAATCTATTTTTATTGTCGAAGAAAAACTATACCTCAAGTAGATCAACAAATTTTGTTATGTGTTAGAGTATTGTATTGAAAACATCTTTGCGTCCTATTAAAAAATAGTCAATCATTTTAATGTAATATCACTATACCTGTGTTTTTTTTTATGAAGTTTTTTATGATTACATTGCGATAACCGATACGTGCGATATTCGTGTAAAAGGGGGCATATATTCTTTGAAAAAAACTATTACGTAAAAGGCTTGGAAATATTACTTTTGCGTTTTAAAAAACATACCCAAGTTTGAATTTTATTTTTAAAGTTTATCTACTACACGTTTTTAAAAGATTACATTCGCTCGAGCTCGAGTTTACCGAGTTGCAGTTAATTACATTGGGATTCTCGGAAATTATAAAAGTTTCTATTATAAATTAGTAATTGATTCTTTTATGTGCAACATTATTAAAAATAACTGACTGTACCGAGAAAATCCTTTGACGTTAATTGAATTTTTTACAATGATATAAAACAGTTTATTTAATAAATTTTTCATATACTAATGAATTTTATTTCTCGGAAAGAAAGTAATTAGTGGCACCCTTTATTGCTTTTGAATTAGTTTTAAATCAGATTATTCACTGTAGTTTATTTCTAATGAAATCTTCATTATTATTCCAATGTATGTTCGATAGATGCGAAAACCGCGCGTGGCGTGTAATTAAAGACGAACAGCATTTAATAAAATTAATGAAAATATAGATATTTTTAATTTTTCTTACTTTCTCAATAGATGTAACCACCCTAATCGCTTTTCCTGCCTTGTACGATTCATTGATCTATATTGAAAATTTATTTTCCATCATAAATTTTTATGTTACCAAAACGAGGAATCCATTCTACTTTTATCGGTGCCCATCAAAAATTAATCATACGAAAAATCTTAAATATAAATTCTTATAATGCTTAAATTTTACTAGCACACTACGCATTTGCATAACTAATAAATTTATCACGTGAAATTTACTTAAAATAATTTTATTTAAGCATTTGCAATAATACTTCGACAATGCAATCAGTTTATATATTCACATAAATTCCACTTTTAACAATCAAACATTAACACTCATTTGAACCATTTTAAGCAGCGACGATCGCGGATCGTTAAAAAGTAACGTCCGGAAGGAACTTAGAGTGCAATCACGTTAAAAAGGAAAATGTCCACGCATCTTCCGCAGCCCGTCCTTGGCGACGAGTGTTTATCGCGATGTGCGGCGATCTCGTGTATAGGTACGCGTGCGCGCGGGTCAGCCCGGTTTAACTTTGCCTCGGGCACTTCCTCCGCGCTCGAAAACGTCGTTACGATTTGGCGCTCGCCACCGAGGCCCGAGTGCCCAGGCGTTCGCTCGCTCGTCCGTGTGAAATTTTCGACACCGGAAGTGGCACCTTATCCGCGTTCGTCCTAGCGCTCGCCGTCGTCTTCTCCCTCGACCCGCCTGACTCGCGCGGACGATCCGCCTTCGAACGGAAAAAGAAAAAAAAAAGAATAAATCGGCAAACTTACGCCGGCAGGGACAGAGCGAAAGACGAGAGGGAGACGGAGAGAAAGAGAGAGAAGAGAAGAGAGCCACGTACAGTACAATTACCGCGCGTAGTGTCGAGGAACCCCCTTTTATATTAATAGTCGAGAGTGAGTGTGACGCTGATGAGGGCCGCGAGGAAGGAGGGAGAGGCAGATAACTCGCGCTGTGGAAAAGGAGAGAAGAGAGGGCCCGTGAGCGCGCTCGGCAGCTTCTGCAAAAATATAAAGAGTTCGACGCGCGCCCGCGTGTGTAGGTGTTGAACATTTTTCTCCTCGGAGATCGAGATCGAACGGAGCAACGGACGAAAGCTCCGGCGGTGCGCATAAATTTCGCGCGGAAGCTTTCGATTCGAGGTAATAAAGCACGAGGAAAATCCGGGCGTCATCGTTTTTTAATCTCTCGCTCGCGCAAAGCGACGTTTCATCTCGAATTAAGAACCGAGAGGAGGCCGTAGACCGCAGCTGCCGCCTCGTCCTCCCGTTGGCATTGGAACATTCAGGAGGCGATCGCGAAATAAAGAGTCGCGCGCGGTCGAACTGCGTCGCTCTCGGAGAAAGAAAGGACCGTCTAAAAAGCGTCGCTCGAAAAAATAGCCGCTCGGCGAGCGATGTAACCGTAAGCTACGCGCAGCGGAGCTTGCAAGCTGTTCTCCCTCGATCTCCCTCTCTCTCTCTCTCGGCCACATAATTTTTTCCGCGTGCGCCGAGAGCGACTCCGTGCGCGCGGGCCTCTCTCTCTCTCTCTCGGCAGCCTCGGCGCGGAGGGGGATTCAAAATGATAGATAGGAGGACGGGATAGGATATGCGGCGCGAGCCCCCCCGTCGCCACCCCCTCCTCTCCCTCGGCTCTTTCTTCTCTCTCTGTCACTCGCTCACCGGTGTGTGTGCGCGGCTCAGTATCACAGCTCGCGATGGAGGCTAGCGCTCACTCCGCCTAGGAGCCAGCGCGCGCTTCGCCTCTGCCCGAGACACCGAGGGAGAGAGAGAGACGGACGGACCGGAGGAATTAAGAACGCAGAGGAGGTAGGGTCGGGTCAAGTTTAAGACGAGGGAGGGAGATTCCGCGAGTGAGAACACAGTGGCGGCATACCGCTCGTAGGGGGGCGGACGCAGGAAGGCGATATACTGGTGCGCGCTTCTTCGCCGGCGGGAGCATCTGGTGTGTGCACGAGGGAGGGAAGCCCCGGAGCGAGAGGAGCCCCTCGGACTTTCTCGCGAGCGAGCCCCACTCCGTCGGAAATCGACGGCCGACCGGCGATCGTCGCGAGGCTCTCGGCGATTTTCCGATTGGTTCCTGCGTTATTTCCTTCTCGAGTTCCGCGTTGAGTGTGCGGATAGCTGCACCTGCGCGGACTTTTGGCGGCCCGCCGTGTGATACGTATGCCGAGGGGCTGCAGTGCGCCCGGGCGGTATGGACAGGAGTAATTGGTCGGGGAGATTGTGAATTCAGGTAGAGCAAGGGAGGAGGAACTTGGAACGAAAAAAGTGTGAAATGAAGATAAAGGGGACGAGAACGTAAAATACGACGACTTGAAGTGATAATTCGACGGGTTGACTTGGCACGGAGTAGGCCAACTGCGGAGTAATTTAGCGACAGGTAAGATGAGATTGTGTATTAAATGTTGTAAGTTTGAAGACTTAAATTAATCAAAAAGATATGAAAAATTAATAATTTTAGAAGAGAAGGTTTTTGTACGAACAGCGCCGGAACACTCCCATCTGTTTCTACTTGCGCGCTTTTCTTATACTCCACAAGTCGCGCACAATATCGCTAGTGTAAGGCAACATTGAACATTTGTCAATATTTTTTCAATTTTTTTGATTAACTGGCTTGCGCAAAATACTGTTTTTGCATATGGAAATAAAATTGTAAAGGCAATATAGTACGTAAAATTAAATCTCAGCGCGATTGACAATTTTTGAGGAGATTTTAAATTCAAATGATGAATTCATTTTGAAGTCAATTTGTTTTACATATGCATTCTTTTAGCCCTTAATCAAACCTGACGATGGGTTAAGCGGTGAGCACTTTTTAAATCAATTATTCAAAATTGACTGCCGAGTCGATTTCACGGCCCAATTTCTTTAATCTAACTAAAACTAAAATATGCATTTCCAATAAATTCAGCAGACTAGTTTATACAATGTATTCTATTGCAAAATTTCAAATTTTTAGTTAATTACAAATAAGATTAAGACAACAATGAAAAGCTTCTCGCGCATTAATCACTCTAAACTCTACTATCCTAATTACATTATTTTTCACCTCACACCGCGCTTACTTCCGCCAAAGACCAGTCCATTAAAAACAATGTAAAAGTCAAACATCGCCACCAAGTAAACGAGATTCCCCGCGGCGCGAAAATCAAATAACGAATTTCCAATCAAGACTCGCGCGCGCGGCTCGAAACTCGATTTCGCGCGCGAGCGCCGCGAATTAGTCCGCGAGGGATTCCGTCGTTGAAGAAAACGAGAGGCAAGGGCCCGGAGCCGTTCCCTCGCCGCCCGGAACCCGCTGGCTACGGCTAAAGGACGGCCGGATGTCGCTCGGTGCAGTGATTCGATTGATTCGCTCGAGAGCCGTATGGGCCGCGGCGGCGGCGAGCTTCCGAGTGGGCCGCGCGCTCGCGGCGCGCACCGAACGCGCCTCGCGGGGAAAGAGCTGCCCCGCGCCGAGGCACGGGCGCGACGGCGTGCGGCAAGGGACCGCAATTGCTCGGACGCGAGCACCGGAAGGGAGGCGCGGAAGCGACCCCGTAAGACGGCCGACCGATGTTGACCGATTTTCGGGGGTTTTTAGTAGATACT
Source organism: Eurytoma adleriae (assembly GCA_900480045.1). Lineage (NCBI taxonomy): Eukaryota > Metazoa > Arthropoda > Insecta > Hymenoptera > Eurytomidae > Eurytoma > Eurytoma adleriae. The sequence goes on along the minus strand of UXGC01000019.1, from coordinate 26,638 downwards.
TTTTGAATTGTGAAATCATTGATTTGCACTATTTTTAAGTACAAGCGAAATAGGTTTTCAGTAATGTTTTTCTCAACGGGTATATTCCTTTGGAGTCGTCCAAATAATGAATAAGTAATTTTGAGTACTATAGTGTCATTTGAAAGGAGATTTCTTGTTTCATTTGCTCTAGCAAAATTGTAAACTTTTTTTTGTCATTATCAGACTTTTTCTGTACTTTACAAGTGCATCTGAGAGTAGGAAAATCTAAGATGGAACTGTCCGATATAACAGTTTTTAATTTGTTTAACCCAAAAACTTAGACCATATTTCATAAAAATTTAAAATCAGATTGTGATTCAAATTCACCAAGATAAGGTCCAGAGGTAAAATTGTGATACCTCATTAATTAAGAATGCACATTATTGTCCACCTATTCTGAAATACTACGGGAATTGAATTATTTTATTTTATAGTGGAAAAATATTATTTTTAAAAATAAAAAACAATAAATCGCGGCAGTCATTCTAATTGACATTTACTGACCAATCAAAAATAAAGCTATTAATAATATAGTTTATTAATTGATTAGTAAGTGCAATAAGCGTCATATTGCAAATAATTTTGATAATGTTGTACGCCTCTTCATCTCACAACTGCTTAACGTCATTTCGAGCTAGTTCAACAGTTCGCTATTTTTGTTTTATCATCAGTGTACTTTAACTGTTCATTTATAGCTGTACCTTAATGAATAAGGAAAAATGATTGGATCAGCTGATAAATATAAATAGTTTCCTGAGTTACAATCCATTGGGGAAAGTTAGTCGCAGCTTGATCTTTCGATCTTCCAAACAGTGTGAAGTATCACTTCAATGAAGTTAATTATCTTTCTAAATGGTCTGAACCGCAGTGCCTCGGTACTTCACATGTAATCAATTGAAACAAGGCCGGTGTTGCTTAAATACTAAATGGTAAACTTCCTTTTTACTTCATTCGATTAAAAGAATATCAGGAAAGTATAACTACTTTAAAGTCAACTTATCGCTATAACTATTCATCTTTATTTTGAAGTTGATTACCTGTGCGCACTCGCGACGCTACAAATATTTCGTGGTGCGAGAAATGCAGCTTTACAAAATTAACGCTTTGTATTTTTATAGATTTTTCCGCATACAGATGCAACTCCTTGAAATTATGCAAAGAGAAGATAGTCGAGCAACAAGGTGAAAAAAAATGAAAATTATTTTTGATTTTTTAATCGCGCTGGCTGTATCAGCTCGAAGAAACAGCTCGCGTGATTTTCCTCGCTCTCTCACCTGACTCATCCGCAATCGCAAAGGAAAAGCGCAAGCCGCATCCTCGCCAGCGGAAAGAATGCGTCGAAAAGACGCGTCAGCCCGATCGAGCGAAAATTTCGCCCGGGCCCTCGGTCATCGAGCAATCAACCACCTCGAGGCGTTGATCGATGAAAAGCCAATTTACGCCGCGCGCGGGGGGCGTCGGTCAGCCGGCCGTCTGTCGCGCTCGAAACGTCTCCGAGCAATTTGGAAAATTCGCGGCGGACTGCGGCGGCCGGGGGCCTCGCGCGCGACATTGACGTAAGCCGGATTTATCGGGGCAGGTGACGCTCAGGAATCCGGGCCGATTTGGCGCGCGCGTGCACGCGACCGCGTGGCCGGCGTATATCGCGCCGCCGCGAGGAGACGCGCGCCGCAGTCGCCGAGGAGTCGTTCACCGGGATTCGCTCGGCCGCCGTTTTTTTTTACGCGTACGTGCGCCTCCTTGCGCGTGGATCGGTGGGTTTTTTCGATCGCGCGGCGCTGGTGGAAGTGGCTCGTTGCGCCGAGGCCTGGAGAGCGACGGGTGAGGAATTCGAGTGCTTTGTTTGCCAAGGTGCGACCGGGGTCGACTCGTAACGCGGCCTCCGGACGAACGAGAGGCGGTCGGGGAATGGATTGCTTCGTGCGGCTTTTTTCGCGGATGAGCTTTTTTGCGGAGGGGATTGCTTGTCGCGTCTGGATCTAGTGGTCGGCGGACAGACGTGTGTTAATGATTTTCTGGTTTATCCTTCGAGATGGATTTTTTAGATATTATTTTACCGTAATATTAGTGTTTAAGAGAAAAAGAAAAATTTGTGCTGGAAGCTTTCGTTTTTATTTGTTTCTTGTCCGAAGTAGATTCGGTGCAATGCTATTTACTGGAAAGTAAGGAGCTTAAGAAAGGGATCGTTAAGAAAATGTCAATGACACAGCAGATTTATAACAAACGTCCAACTTAGTCTTAATTATCTAGTGCCGTGATTTCAGCAGATTAAGTCCTAGCAAAATTTCATGCAAACTTATTAGTTGGAAACACGATACTAAGACTCGTGAATCAATTTTTGCATGAAACCTGCATTGCACTGTTCTAAGGCTTATTTCAAAAAGTGCTTCTAACTTATTTGCTGAAGTCTATGAGTAAATCCATATTTCCTTTAAATAATTTTATACTTCGTTTCGTGAAAGGGAAAAGAAAGAAATTTTTTCTTTCCTCATTAAAAATATTCTTAAAGTAGAAACATACAGTATTACTATTTTACGCAAGCACGTTTTATTCTACTGCGCAAAATTCTAAAAAACTGTTTTCTCAACTGCTCACTGTTAGTAAAAACGAAAAAGCAATAAATAACAAACCATTCGAATATTTAAGAATAAATGAATAAATGACTCGAATGCCCTTACTCTCTTACACTTCGGAAAATTGATTGCACACAGTAAAAAATCGGGTCTAAAATAACCATCTGAAAAACTATTGATCTCGTCAAAAAGGCAAATTAAGTAACTGCACCCTTTTGACGTACATACTCAGCTACACATCCAAAAAAAAAAAGACGAAGAATTTCATTTTCGACCTTAAAATCCCCGCTTCCGTAATCACCTCGACTTTTCACAGTATATCATACGCTTATACCGTAAAATCGACCGAACCCTAACTAAAATCCACTTACCGCTCTGATCGCGAGCGGCTATATCGGCGCCGCCTCGGATGCACCGGAAGCTCCTCCCGGATCCCCCGAAACGATAACCCGTCGATCCATCAAGCGCCGGGCGGCGCCTCTCGTCGATTGCATCGCGCGCCAAGCCCGCGGCGCGCAAAAAAGAAAACAGCGCGGCACTGTGCCGCGAGCTTTGTGCGAGCCTCGGCGATTGTACGTCGCTGGCGCCGCTTTTTCGCGTCCCGGCGCCCATTGTCGAGCTGGCGGCCGTCTCGTTTCGCCAGCTTCTCGAACGGCGCGCAGAGTCGAGAGACGGTTAAACGATTGCTTTTACGCGCGGTCAATATTTCTAATCTCCCGAAACTTTGAGACGGTCGATTGTAGAGATTACTTGAAGTTCGGTCGTGCGATAGAGCATAGTGTTTCAAGGTTTTTTTGAGCGTTGCTGCCGCGAGAGCGCCGGATTAGTTCGTGATTATTCGCCAAGCGGAGTGCGGGATGCGCTTGGCTCGAGGTGCTTTTTAAAGTTTTAAGTGAAAAAAGCAAGAGGACAGGCTTGTTTTCTAACGTTTCTTAACGTTGGAGGCGTCACTTGGAATTGAATTTCAAATGTGCAAAATGTGCGGCTACTTTATCAGCTTCGAGGACCGTTTCAAAAGTACTTCGTTAAAATCGTGAGGTGTCGATTTAATTAGCCTTCGTTATAAAGTGCAAGGAGAATTAACATAATTGAAATTCATATTTACGAATATTCATGTCCATACTTGTATAAATTGTTAGCTTTTCACAAGCATTTTTAATTAGTCATTTTTTTCGTTTAAAGTACGGACCGTTTTTTAATTATTTCGTTAAGAGGAGCTGGTTATAAGAGTTTATAATAAAAACATAAACATAAACTCGAAGAAGACTTTAATTATCCGAAGATATTTACGTTATAAAATTTACATATTCAGTAATCCGCTCTTATACCCAGCAAAAGTATCTCGCGTAAAAGCGCATTTGCGCGTAGCATCATCAACCAGCATCAACAATTATCGCAGTGAATTCTCGAAGAAAAACTTAACTATAAGGAATTCCTTAGAGTGCAACACCCAACAGAGCATTTTATTGACGTCAGTTCAGTTCGTGTGTACTTTACTTCCTCACTACAGTGAAATAAAATAGTACTGAAATTTCGAGCAATAAAAAAAAAAGAAGAAGGCCAAAAAAAAAACATCATATCAGCAACAGTTTCACGACCGCGCATTTCCTCCCCCCGCAATAAAACGAGTAAGCTTCAAACAATAAGCATCTCGTTCCCTCGGACGCTCCGTCAGGTCCGCTCGAACGGAGAGCAAAAAAACCCGTCGCCCGCCCTGCCCGACTCGCCGCGCGAACAGCTCCTCTCCCCGACGGTAGGAGAAGAAAAAAAGAGGCGCGCAGTCGGTCTCAGCCTCGACCCCGCGGCGAAGGCCGCCGAACCTCCGCGCTCCTCCTTCCCAGCATCCCCGTCCAGACGCAGCTTTCCTCGCCGGGCGAAAAAGTCCGGCGGCGCGCACGTGCGCGCTGCGCACGCATCGATTCCCGGAGGCACGTGTGCGCGCGCGAGGCGGACAGGTGCGATACACGTACGCGGATGCCTCGCGATACGCCGGGAAAAACGCCGCGGTGCGCGCGCCGCCAGCCCGGGGTATATAGCACGCATTTGCATGTGCGCGCATTGTTTCCCGCCGCGCGCTGAAAAACTCGCCGCGGATGATGCGGCCGGTAGTAGTGAGCCGAGGCTGCGCGGCGCGGACGCATCGGAGCCGCCGGTTCGTGCACGCGCGGATCCATCGCCGTGTCGCTCAGTGCGCTTAGGCGCGATTCACGGAGGAGTACAGGTATTTCACCCGCGAGTTTCTTGCTTTCTTTTTTTTTTTTAATGATAATTGGGTACGTATAGTAATAAATGATTTGCGAGTTAATTTAACGTTGATTTAAATTTTTTGTTGTGTACCGAGGGGTGGATTTGTCGACTATTCAATTGGGGGTGATGTATGTTGAGGGATGTTTGATTCTTTTGCGTTTTGAGAGCGAGACGTTCGCGGGGAAAAATCAATCTTTCGTCTGGCATGCATTTATGCAGTGACACAAATTTTGTCTCCGGTTGCCGGTGGTGTAAAGTGTTTTTTACGGCACTATTTTTTACGCGCCCGGATGCCTTGTTAAATCTTTGATTAGTGGAACTATTTTGGTAGCGCGTTTATAGGTGTGTTGGAGCGTAAAAATTTTATTTCGAGCTGTTAAAGTTTCAACGGAGGTTGCAGTGCTGAAAAAGTAAAGGCATTGTGCGTAATAAATTATATCTTGAAATTATAGATGATTAATGTTAAAGCTGTCGTAAATTAATTTTCCCGAACTATTGAATATTCTGTCACATGAAAAACTAAATTTAATTCACTTGGTAGATCCTTAACGTATTACCAATTCGCCATAAATTACCTTTTAAAAGGTATCAAAATGATTCTGATATTTTATAATTAAAATAAAATCGATATTATACATTTTACGATTAAAATTTGCAATTGAAAGATTGATTCGTGTCTTCCAAAATTAAAAAAATATTTTATGCAATATTATCGATTTTGCGTTTTACGAGAGAAGCATCTGTTAACGCGGCACTTTTATTTCAGCGTTTTGATTAATCATAAAATTTGACTGTGAAAAGCTCCTTTTATGCACTGGCCGAGAGCGAATGAAATTCAAGTATCCGCGTTATCGGCAATGCCATAACGAATATTAAAAAAAAAGTCGCGATATCCGCGAGACTGAAAACGCAAAATTCACTACGCTAAACTCAATATTGATTTTCCGCGAAGACGAAGAAGTTTAAGCTCTGCAATCGTTAACAAAATTTTCCCAAACGAAACCTAAGATCTCTCCAGTGTAACCCTCCATCCGCACGACCTGTCGGCGTTTCCTCGATCTATAAATAAAATCGTCGACGTCGTTAAAAAATCGATCGGCGAAGATCATTGATTTTGTTGAAAAAGAAAGCGGCAAAAAAGCGGCGATGAAAAAATCGCGCGGCGTACGTTACACCACCGCGGTACAAGGCGAGAGCGCGCGTCGCTCTAGCGTGTAACTACCATGTTCCCCTTAGCTCAGGTGTTGGCCGCGGGCACGCTTTTGTTTCTGTTTTGCTCGGGCACGTCGCCGTTGACGTCGCGCGGAATTCCAGATTCGCGACGCCGGTACACCGCGCGTCGTGTCGCGTGAGATAAACATCGCCGATCGCGTGTGATCCGACAAGTGTCGATCGAATCCCGAATTGAATAATAATTAGTTAATATTAATTTTGAAGTTTGAATTCGAGCGATGGTGTGCGTGCCGCGAATGCGTCGGTTCTGTCGTTGAAGACTGTTTTCTCTACATCGCCGATGAGAGTGGATCGAAGCTGCTGTGCCGCGTGTCTGTTTTTTTGTGCTGCATGTGAGTGTAAATTCTTAAATGAGGCTCTTATGCCTTTCCGCGTGTTTTTTTGCTGTTTAAAATTTAAAAGTATCGTTTGATTAAGAATTGAATAAAATCTGCGTGAGTAGCGTGTCTGCCTCGAAATTAAATTTACAGTCCGCTACATTGATTTTTAAATATGTTTTTCGTCACTGGACGTGCATTAAAATGAAACAATATCTATTGCTGATTTAGTGTATCTACGAAAAAAGAAAGCTTTTGAATAATGTAATAATTTATTCACCTTTATACCTGTATTTTCGGGGATACATTTAGTAAAACAAGTAATAAATAATTAATTAATCTTTTTGTAACTCAAAACAGCAGACACGGAATTTCAGTATTTAAAGACTCGTCATAATAAATACTTGTCAAAAAGAGTTCAAATGTTTTCGCAGAATCTTGCTTAATTAATGCTGCATCACATATCTCCTCAAGAATAACAAAGATACAAAAAATAATTTATTCAGTCGCATAACATTTACATGCGACACTGCTAAATAATCTAGTATAATCAAATATACACAGCAAATAAAGTAGTGTATTTCTGCAAACATTTAACCCAAGAGACACTTTCATTTAGCCTCATAAGAGCTGTACACATCAACGCGGGTCGTAAATTTCAATTAAAAAAAATTTGTTAATTCCACGCCTGATCTCTTCTTAATTAAACATTGAAACTGTTGATGGCGAAAAAAAATACTCAAGGTTGAGTGTTATTTCGACTTCAAAGAGATGTTACCTTTCTAACAAGTACAGTTCGAGTTTACAAAATAACATTTGACTCAAGGTACTCAAGTCGAAAAGTGTTTTTCTTACTTTGAAACAAAGAGAAGAAATACGTATTACTTATTATTTATTATTAAAATTTATTAGAAATACATTATTTATTACTCCTCTTTATTTACATTTAAAAATGTTGAAAGGTATTTTTGCTGTCCGCATGATTATTTATATTTTACGTTTGGATGAAGCTGAAACTAAATTTTGTAGGAAAACCACTAAACGAAAGCTTCTGGTGTTAAAATCCGCAGGACATTGTTATAAATTATCTTGAAAAAAATCATTAGATGTCTAATTCGAAGGGACAATGCCCTTATAACATAATTACAAAATAAATGTATGAAACTTAAAATATAACGTTACCATTTTAAACAGGAGAATAACACTTCTATGTACACTGTCAGTAGAAACAGACAAGTACGTCCAGACAAGGTCATTTAAGCTAGTTTCATTTTCAAGTTTCTTTCTCTTAACACAGCGGGGAATTAAGGAATCACCTAATATTCTTTAATTTATTTATAAAATTAAATTCTTTAATTTATAATTATTAATTATATTAATTTGTTTTTATCATTATGAAATTTAAATGCATTCAATTCGAATACTCAATTTTGTTCTGATGCCATAGAATTGACGCAGTCCTTTAATCAGAAAAGTTAATCGAATTTTAATTTACCTAAAAAACAAAACCTCCAGCAGCCCCGAAAAACTAACAAAAGCACCACGTATAATCTCTTCTGTTACAGGTGAGCGGCGATCGGATAACATGTGACCGTGCGCAGGCCCAGCCGTCCGCAGTCCTCTCGTCGAATCGGCGGTCTCGCGCCCACAGCCTCTCCCCACCGCTCCCCAAAAAGAGTACCCGAAAAATCGCGCCCGCGACTTACGCGCACCTCGAGGTAATAAAAAAAAGAGACGAGAGAGAGAGGGGGAGACAGGAGCGGCGCGGCTGCACGGATAGAGGCGCGAGCATGTCAAGGGGGCGCTTTGGAGCGTCGTAACGCCGGCGGGAGGTGTTCGTAAGCGTGGCCTCCCCGGGGGCGACGAGGCGGCGCTCGCGGCCGGGCGCCGGCTTTCGGGGCATGCACGCCGGACATGCCGTGTGACTGGCCGGCGCGTAGGAGCTGCCGCCCCGCCGTAGGAGCCCCGCGCCACCCCGAGCCGACAACATGAGCTCCATCGACTTCGACGAGGTCCTGCTGCACGTCGGCGAGAAGGGACGCTACCAGAATATCATGTACTACCTGCTCTGCATACCGGCCACCCTGCCAGCCGCGTTCCTCGCCTTCTCGCAGGTCAGCTGTTTCGGACTTTATTGCTATTGCTTTCGCTTTCTTTCGGTTTTTTTTTATTACTTGTGGGGAGATTTTTTTAGCGCGGGTGTGCAGGGATTCGGGTGGTGAGATGTTTTAGTGCTTTGTTTTGTGGGGTAGGAAAGTTTTGGCGGAGTAAATTGTGAAAGTGAGTTTTTTTATTGGAAGTACAGCGTTGCAAGTTTCAAGAAATTGTTGAGTTGGTTGTTTTTTTATTACCTTCATTTGAATGAATTTGTTGTTGAATTTAAGTTTGATTTCTTATTTAGAGAAGATTTACTGCATTTCAATCCGATAATTTCTTGAACTCGTGAAATAACGTTTTTCAATACGGAACGTGGAAAAAATATTACACGTAATAAATATATCATTAAAGATTGAGTTCTGGTCACGATTTTTTCAACGGATTTTATTTTCGTAAACTGTAAAAATTAAATAAACTAAAAGTACAAGCAAGGATAAATATTTCAACAAATGAAATTACTGTAATTCGCGAAAATGTTTCGGTAAAAAATATTAAGTAAATGTTTGTACGAAAAATTGTTTATCTTGTAAATTTTTAAAAAATGTTGTTGAACCGTAAAGATAACTGTAGAATGCGTGAATAACGAAGTAAACATTAGTTTTTATTACGTTGACAATAATAAGTATTGAATAACACAAACGAAAAATGTAAATATCTTCCGTTACCTCTACGTACGTGAAATTTTTCAGGTATATTAATTACATAATATTCTACATAAATAATTTAAAATTTTTTTAACTTTATAATAATCACCGCGAGACAAAAATTTTAAACTGACATTATTTATTGATTTTTCGTTTATACAAGTACTTGTACTTGCTCACTGTATGACGATAAGATGTACGATCAGTATAATCAAAAGTAAAACTAGCTAATGCACAACTCGTATAAAATTACTTAGTCTTCTGTTGAGAAAGCTCTTCATATGTACTTTTACATATATTATTTATCCATTGCTATCTCGTAATTTGAGAAAATTCATTCTTTATGAAGCGCGATGCAGCGCGAAGATCATTTTACGTCAAGTCTCGGAAGAAGACGCAAAATGATATGATTCGTTAACAAATCATACATTTATTACGCGCAATTCATTTATATACAAAGAAAAATCTTAATTTTTTTTCTTCGTTGTAAAACTAGCACAATTCAAATAAAAAATGAAAAACAATCGTTCGCGAAAGTTTCACCGCGAAAAAAATCACATTTCAAACTTGCTTTTTTCCGGCGGAATCTCGCGAAATGCGCTTTTCTCTTAGGGAATTTACAAAGGGCGTTTTCTTATTAAATAGTTAAATCGTCGCGAAGGACCTGAAACGTGCTAGTTTCTTATTCAATCTATACAAGTAAAAATTGCTCAGTTTCCTTTCAAGTTCTACGTATTACCAAGAAATCAAGAATAGATCGACTTCGCTTTTAGTCTCATAATTTTTTAAAGAGCCGGATCAAACGCGACTTCGTCTGTAAATCGATCGATCGATGAAAAAAAAAACTTAAATTCGAATCGAACGATTTTCGTGCGCGCAGGTATTCGTGAGCGCGTCGCCGGAGCACTGGTGCCGCGTGCCGGAGCTGGACAACCTGACGAACATCCTGAGCCTGGAGGACCGCAAGGCCCTGTCGCTGCCGTACAAGCACCGCTCGGACGGCAAGCGGGAGTACTCCAAGTGCCATATGTACGACGTGAACTACACGGCGATCATCGAGGGCTGGCTGGGCGCGGGCCTCGCGGCCAACGGCTCGCGGCCCGGCGGCGTGCCCGAGGTCGCCGACACCGGCGGCCTCCTCGACGACGTGCTGCGCGAGGACCTGCCCCTCGACGGCTTCGCCGACGAGTACTACGGCTCCACGGTCAATCCCACGTCGCTGCTGAGGTTCCCGAGGAGGCTGCCGCCGCCGCCCGTCAGCGACCCCACCTGGCCCACGGTGCAGTGCCGGTACGGCTGGAACTACGACACCAGGGACTACGACAGCACACTCGTCACCGAGGTAAACTCGACAAGAGCAGCTTTGCCGCTCGTCGAAAATTTTTCGCTGATTATACACTTTCCCTTCGGGATTCGAGTGCTTTCTTCGTTTCTTTTACATTCGTTACGTTATTATATCGTGTAATTATGTTTTAATAAATTGTTTTAATTCTTTTGATATAATAATTTTAGATTATATCAGATAATGTAAAAGTTAAATTTAAATTGAAGTCTATAATTGCATTTAAGCCTCGTTTTTTTCACCCTTAAGGATAGTAAATTGTAACAGAAAAATTAATTTGTACCTCTGTACAATCTTACAATACCTTTCATATAAATTGATACAAACATTAACGTTTTAATTTATACGCTTTAATTAAAAAAACGCGCTAGAAAAATTTCCCACAAATTTATGCGCTCGTAAAGGGTCAAGGCCGGAGCTTGCGATTCGAAAAGCAAAGTACAATTTCAGGCTCCGCGCGGGCGTTACGTAAATTCCCCGAGCAAAACGATACGAGCGCGAGGCGCCGAGCGTTTAAGGTGAAAAGAGATTAAACAGGATACCGCCGCGCGGCGCGAAACACCGCGCGCGTTGAAATCAATCGCGGCGCGCGAGGAGTACACGCCATTATGCAAGTGCAAATATCGCGAGCGCGCGGAAAAAGCGCGAGCGCACCTCGGCGCCCGTAAGGAGCGACTCGCGCGTAAATCTAATCCGACGCGCGGCGCGGGGACCCGTCGCCGTAAATCTCGCCGTCCGATCGCCTCAAATCAGCCCGGCTCTGCCTCCGCCGTAAAACAAAAGGAAGATTTCCCGAAGGCCGACGTTGTCTCGCGGCGTTTGGACATTTCTATTACGACTAATGGGCTTTGCTCCTCCGAAGTGGGATACCGATATGTTTGTCTTCATTAAAATCAAAGAATAGACGCGCGTGTAAAAATGTTTAGTGCGAAGAGACGGTGGATTTTTTCTTCTTCCCTGAGCGCGTGCGCTCGAGTATGCAGGCCACGTTCCGAATGCGGTTGAATAACAAAAATGTTGACTAGTTTACATTTTAAATTAAATTTACATTTTAAGGGGATACAGCCGGGTGTGGTCAGACGCGCTTTTCGGTAAATTCTTTTTAAGCTTTCCCTCCGCGTAGGATAATCAAATTCTTTCGCGAATTTAATGTTCTTTTTTTAAATATTAAATTAAACTATCACTCTTTGTACAATGACGCAATCCACAGCGCAACTCTATCAGTAGCGAGTTATTAAATTTCAAATTTCCGAAACGCGACAACCGGATGATCCGAAAAAATCCTCTTTTACATTTGAACGCGAGGAAAAAAAAAGAATAATAATGCTATTCGAACGCTCGCGCGACGTCTCCCCGCAGCCCCATAAATCCTGCGAAAATGAAAACATCGCGCAGTGGCGTGCGCAAAGATCTCGCGCGCGTGAACCTCTTTATCCGTCCGCTCGCTCGGAATCTGCATAATTCGCGTCTCGGGTTTCGCGCGGCCGGTCGCCTTGGCCTTTGGATCTGGTTCGCGCGTCGCGCCTCGTGCACCAGCTCCGCGCGCACCTCGCCCTCCCCCCGCGCGCTCTCCGAAATGGACGCGACGGCAATAATTACCCGAGATCGCGCACTTCGTAGCTCCGCCGAAATTCTTCCTCCGCTCTTATTGCGGCAGGGGGGGGGGCGAGGCGCGCCCTAATGGAAGAGGCGCAATTGGTGCGCGCGTTTAAGTATGCCTCGCGAGGCGTAATGGCCTGCGATCCCCGCGCTGATGAGGAAAGTTTCGCTCCGCGATGCCGGATTTTATGGCCGCCGTGCGAGTTTGTTTTATGCGCGGCGATTTTCACGGGTAATGAGTGCGTGGGGCTCGCCCGGCTTTACCGTTTTTTTTCCTTCGTGCTGCCTATATATTTTTTCTCTTCTGTTGATAAATTGCGTAAGTTTTATTTGCATCGGGAGGATGGGACTTGGAAATTCGTTACGAGCCACGAGTCTGCGACGAAGGGTTTACGTAAGTTGGGAAAACACTTGGAGGCACGTATATTTGATTTTTTATACGTTCGAGTTTCTTTTTCTGTAAATTAAAATTTTCGTTTTAAGCGATATTTTAAACATTCTGACTTTTTAGTTAGTTAGTGCGTTGCAAAGTTGATTAAAATATTGGTTAGTAACTTTTTTTCTCACTAAATTAAAAATTTAATTAAGTTATTTCAAATATAAATAGAATTTTGTAATAATTCGTTACCTAAATTTTAACATCTCGTTAAATTTAGTTAAATTAATGACTACTTTCATTATGATTTATACTAAAATAATATTAAAATATTAAAATTCAATTAAAAATAAAGGAAAAAATAAACTGGACGCGAAAAAGAATGAGCGCGTTGCAAAATTGTTACGTGATATCCCGTATCGATGAAGTAACTTAAAGCTTAATGCATGAAGGAATGAAAGTTCCGTGCACCGCTTCCGCGGACGTCAATGCAGAGGAAGTGATGACCCGAGCTTACGATGCTCTCGAGCCCGCGCAGACGTCATAAGAGATAAAAAGGGAGAGTTTAAAGATTTATTTATAGACCCCCGTAGCATAAATTGTCTTGCAAACTATCCCCGCGTCCAGCATGCATTATTTCCACTTTGTTTACATAACAACCAGTCACGCGAGCGTGCGCTTTCATAAATAAATTAAAATATTAGCGCGTGCGGCCGGAGGACGTCGCCCGTTAATTTATAAACGCGCCGCGTTCAAAATTCAACTAAATTTTGACGCGTCCCTCTCGGACAAACGGCTTTCCCCGGAAAATTTGGCGTTTAATCAATGCGCAAAACCGGCTACGGTACTTTCATTCCGCACGCATAAAAAAGAAATACAAGAGAAAACAAAGGAAGACGAATGTATGCCACGCGGCGTTAATTAAATAGGACGAGGAATTCCAGGGCACCGGCCGAAAGAAGGCAATTACACGCGGAGACGTACGCTTTTTTCCTCCTCCGCCTCCCTCGCAATCCGAACATCTCCCTCAGCGAGATTCGCAATAAAGCGCCGGCGAATCGGCCGGGCAAACGTCAATAAAGTCCGAAAACACGTGTTGCGGGGAGAGTCATCGCGGGAGCCATTAATCACGATTTTCCGGGGGTTCGCCCCGGGCCGCCGAGCCCCGCAATTGGCAGAGCGCGCTCGCCGGCGCGGGGGTGTGGGATCGCGAGCGACAGGTGCGGCAATAAGGAAGCGCGAAACGAAAAAAACGCGCGGCTCCTCCGGGGGGGCGAAGGCTCAAGCGCCGAAGCGCGCCTCGAGTGTGACTGGCCGATGGGCCGCATGTCTCTCTCTCTCTCGCTCTCGTGGCGTCAGCAATTGCTGGCCAATTTACCTACCCCCGCATCCGGTCATGTGATATATACGCATCAAACGCTCGTGCAGGCAGCTTCACCGTATCTGTCTCTCTCGCTCTGTCTATGCGTCCGTCTCGCTCGCGCGCACGGGCCAGAGGCTGGCCGGCACAGTGGCCGAGATGGCGAGAGAGAGAGAGGAGCTTGTCCCACGTACGGTGGCGAGTGTATTTACGCGCGCTCCGGATTCGCTGTGACGTAAAGCGGCGGCTCGCTTCAATGGCCGCGCGATCCTTTTCGGTCTTGAAGGGGACACGGAAGCGAGCCAGCGGATACCGACACAAGACACTCGGAAGTCGGCCGTGCGACCCTCTTTTACACCTCCCGGCCGACCGTTTCCCGACGCTTTGGGACGATTCGACGGGTTAACGCCGGCTTTTTTTTAGAGAGAGAGTGAGAAAGATTTATATGACTGGATTCTTTGTGGGGCCTCGGGGATTCCGGAGCTTTTTTTTAATTGATTGCGAGGGAAATCGATCCGATCGTGATTTTTTATTATTTTTTTTAGTAGTTCTTCTAGTTTCTATTGAAGCTATTTCATTGGAAATTGAAGTTTTGCGCATATGCAGATAAAGTTTTTTTAGGTCAATAACAATTGACTGCCAGTATATTTCGCATTTACTAGAATCTTTTAATCAAAAAGAACAGAATAAAAATCATTAATCATCGTTTGAAAAAAATAACGATGATAGCACTAACATAAGGTAAGGCAATGCGACGAGATGAAATGGAACTGGAAACTTTCTTTTTCGTCGATGAAAACTATTCGGCCTTGATAACCGATTGCTCCTCTGTGAACGGAAGCGGGCAAGATCCGACAATTTAGACTAGTTCAATTATTTTTATTTCTGGCATTACCTACTTACTTTGCTTCTAATTAACATAAACTCCTCCAATTGTTTTTGCGGAAATAGTTCATGGACATTATAATGATCCAAGTTCCAAAGTATGTCTTAACAGCCGCGTGGCGTGCAGGCCGTCATAAATTTCAAAATTAATTAAGCCGAACGTCGTACCCGCGGGCCGTTTCTTTCGCGCTGCGTAAAAACGCCGTCGACCAGCGCACTCCTCGCTTTTCAAAACTGCAATCCCTTGTTTTTTCGAAATACAAGCTTCGCTGCGGCGCGGCGGGATATCGCGCCGCTGTTATCCGTCGACGGGCGGAAGAGAAAAACGGACCTTTGACGCAGCGCTTTGACTTCGACAATCGCGCGCGCGAAGTTGCCGGCTAACGAAATGAATTCAATTAGCGCGCTCGCTCGTTATCTCCCCGCGCGCGCTTCCCAAATCCCGCGGAAACTCGCAATCCGCTCGGCTTTATCCTGCGAAAGGAAAAAGCGGCGCCGCGCGCTTTCCATGAATACATATTGCGAGATAGACGGATTTGAATTCGCGCGCGCGCGCGCGCGTGGAAAAAAAAGCGTCGACGACGCGGGTCCGCTTTATATCCGGGGGATGGCGAGGCGCGAGGAACAAAAGCGCGCTCGCGGTAGTCGGCAGGGGGAATCTGGGTCAGTACTAAAGAAGCAATTCCGGCCAAGATCGCCGGGCAACCCCGTCTAGTGTGTAGCTGCCGCGCGCCCGAGCGTCCGATCAATTATCGGGCGAAACGCGCAAATGCGCGACATCCTTCAGCGGAGGAGGCGGGATAAGGGGCCCTGGCCCTCCCCCCCGGAGCGCCGATGGCCTTTAGGCACTTCCTCGCGCGGCCCATTCAGTTGCCTCGATGGCTAGGTGAAACTTCGCGGAGGAGAGGAGCATCTTACTTCGGGCGGTAATCTTATACGGTTGTATCGGAGCTTAAAGTGTACAAGACATTTTAGGTTGAAAATAAGTACGATGGTGAGCTAAGATTTTTTCGTTTCAATTTTGTTTAGGTAATTGAATGTAAAAATATTGTACCAGTAATCAATTGTTGTTAAATAATCTACATTTTTATGTACGGTATAACAACGAAGGAAGTATACCATGAAAATGGTCGTTAAATTCAAACTCGTTTTTTGGAATTTCAAAACTTTATTGTACAAATATTTGTACAACAGTTATTTACAATATTTTTACGATCTTTACTGACGCGTATATTTTTTTGTATACCTTTGTCATTTATTAATTGAAATCTTTTTTATTTGTTTGATAAAAAAAAAAACAATTGAAAAAAACGAGTACGAGATTAGTTCATCAAAATGCAAAATAGAAAATTTTGCGGCACGATTGTGAAATGAGAGAAAAAAGTGAAAAGCCACTCGAACCGCCTGACTTTACACCAGAAGCGATTGAAAACCGAGCCAATCGCAGTTTAGAACGGCTCGCTTTTCACGCGCACCGAATAGCTTCTCCCTCGCTCGCATTACGAGCGCGCCGATCAACCGCTCGCTTATTTCCGTGTATCTACGAAAAAAAAAAAAAATTAGTTCGATGCGGGCGCGGAATTAATGAACTCGCCAAGGCTCCCAACTTTTCCGTCGCTTCGCTTCTCTATTTATAGAGGACGAAGACAAAAGCGATTAGCGGGGAGAAAATGGCGCGATGAAAAAATGAAGGCTTAATCGGATTAATTGTCTTAATCAGAATTGATAGTTTCCTTCGAACCCGACGCCGGAGAGGCCGTAGCGACTTGTCCGCGCTGCGTGGACCAGCGCTTTTAACCGCCCGTGAGCGAGAAAACGCGCGGAGCAGCGCGCGCTTGCTGCGGGGCATTATTTGATATGCATGAACATTATCTACTTGTTCCCGGCTATCTGACCGCTTAGCTATATGTCTAGCGCGTATATCGAGTATCCACTCGGTTCTGGCTACGACTATTAGCCTAATACCCAGTGGCGAGCCCTTAAACCTCTCCATCTTTTTATTACCTTATCATTAACCTTTCTCTCGCTCTCCCCGGTGCACGCTATAACTACACATCTTCGCGCTGTTTCCTCGTCGGTTTCGACGACTAGTTTGCTTTTTACGGCTAGCCTCGCATTTGGATCTGTACAGCTTCAGTAGGATGACATTTTATTGACACGAACGTAAAAATTTATTGATGTGTTTATAGCTTGAAAGGAAAAGATCACAAACATTTTATTTATATTTTATGTAGATAGAATACTGATTGTGCTATTCACATTTTTTTTCATAAAAATTGCATCAAGCAAGAGATGAAGGCTCGACTTGCATCGAAGCTTTTGAACATTGCATTTCTTATTCTTTTATTAAGTTTACCTCATCCCCGTAAATTCGCGCGGCGTAAATTTATTAGCCATCATTTTCTATTATTTCTATAATTTGTTTCGCGGAAATTCGTCGGGATAAAAGATTAGTTTTCATTAACTAAGTTGAATAAATTAGAATAAATTACGCGCTCCACGAGCTTCGCTTTGTCGCGATGGAAATTCGCTTTAAATTGAATAAAAGTGGCAAAATGTATATTACTTCATTCATCACGTCAATAGCTTATCCGTAAATTTATGAAATAATCCACCGCATAAATCACCTCCCCGTACAGCATTGTCCGTCCGTTTTCCACTCGAAAATACATTCGAACCCTCCCACGGACCCGTATCTTTTCCCCCCAATTAAGCCGAAACCCCTTGAAGCGCGAACGCATCAATCCACGAAACTTTTATTGTATCCGCACGAAAATCAATTATCCCCGCGCTCCACTCATCACCGTCAATTGGTCGAATCGAATCACCATCAACTGCCAATTTGCGTCCGTATTATACGGCCAAAGCTCGCTTTGATCGATCGCCGCGGGTGAAAAGCTCGCGCGTAAATAAACGAGAGGGAAAGAAGCGAGGCGCGTCCGCGTTTTGAAAACGGCCGTCTACTCAATTCCATTCGGCCATTAGTATCAGCCGAGTTCCTTAACAATTCGCCTCGCTATTCAAAGCGCGCGCCGCGAGTTACACGCTTGCGTCAACGAGCCGCTCAATCCTATCGCTTTCAAAGGACGCACAAATCCGACCCGTATTACATTTCCGCGGCGCGCGAATGTCTTTCCCCGCCTCTCCCCCCGCCGCGGAACAATGCGATTTTGCGTGCCGGTGCTTTTGAAAGCGGGGGATTTCCTCCTTTTTCTAGGAAAGCTTTTTTTGCGAAATGATTGTTACGGCGCGTTTTTTGCGCGGTTTGGATAATGTAATTGGTTCTAGAGCTGGAGAAATAAAAGGTCGACGATTTGTTGCTCCAAAAATTGAGGTGGTTCGGAGGGAAATTCAGTTTGAACTTTAAGGCGATGTTGTGCACCTACGTGGAAAAGCACAGCGACTGCATTTGTACCCGGGAATAAATCTTTTTTATCAATTCAGCTACCTAACCGCGGTATTATCTTTTAAAAGCAGCCGTATATAAAAGTTTATTTTGATTCCTTAATTTACCTTCATTTTTATCATTCGAATAAACATCTCTTATCGGGTACATACATTCAGAAAAATAAAATTTCTTCGTACTCATTCATTAATTCAGTTTAATTTACGAACTGCAAAAATGCATGAAATTGATACTTCAAATATGTCATTAATTTTCGCAGAAGTTTATTACTGATGCAAAAAGCGACGATTTATTAAAGAAAGAAATATTGCACCAATAAAGAGTAGAATGAGATTAAGAAGCTTATCGATCAACCACTAGTATTTCAGTCATTCCAAGGGAATAAAATATACATTGAAAAGATAGCGTAAAAAGTAATCGAATCGAATTATTAAAAGTTATGTAGGTACGGTTGATTCAGGGGCTATATAGGTAGGTGTCTAAAGCTTAATCTTTAAAATTATATGAGTTTCCGTCGCGAGTGCCCCTCCAACTGACAAAGCGACTGTCGAGCTTTCGGGTCACAGAATTTTAAGAAAATTGATGATCTGTTTTCTGATATTAAATATGACGAAAGTAATACGGATTTGTTTAACGTACTATATAAATTATTGAATAAAACATATTCCTGTAAGATCGTGTTCTCAATTCTTACATTGGAAATATGCGTTTGTACAAAACAGAGAATAAAAAGTAACACCGTGAAAAGCTTGCCGAGTAGTGCAGCTTTCTTCTCTCATATTTTTCGATTGAGTTCACAATCTAATAACTAAAAAAGACAGTCCGATACCTTCCTCTTACTTCTCTAAATTTAAGATATTGTATCTCGCAACCAAAACCAGAGTTTCAAATCCTTTCGTTTTTCGGTCGAGTTGAAGATACAATTATCCTATTTAAAAAATATAAATCTCCATCTCAATAAAGACACTCCCAGGCCCCTTTTTTAAATGTGGGTCATCATAAATCTTACGCTCTAAGTAAGTTCCGTTCCAGTTCGGGGCTTAACCCCAGGCCAAAATCTTCAGGAATGCCGAACCCTTGACATTCCGCCGCGACGTCGGGGATCCTCGCGAGGCATCCAATCGAGCGTCCGCCAGCGGCCGGCAAAGCTCTGCGTATCTGCTGCTACGAGCGCCCGGCTGCACTTGCGAAAGCCCTCGGCTCGAACGGAGCACGGGCACGCATAGAAGGACGCGGCGGGGGGAAAGGGCGCGGGCCGAGAAGGGAGGAGGGGAGGACACGCTCCTCCTGTCAGACGAGGGTGATGGACACCTCTCGCTGGTGGGAGCCACACGCGCGCGCGACCCACACCGAAACGGACGTCGACGCTCCGAGATTCCGTCCTCTATCTCCCGCTCTCTCTTTCACTCTCACTCTCATTTTTATACAGCGCAATCTGTGCGTTCGCGTTATCTTTGCGATTGTATAATATGGTAGGATTAATAATTAGTAGCAAAAAAACTAATCCGTTTAGTTTACAATTTAGGTTTAAATGATTTTACAGCATTTTTTATATGTATTTGTCGTGAATCTTTTCAATTGAAAAATAAATTTTTTATTTCATTTTAAAAACCAAATTGATCTGCGATAGATAGTAATAATTTTTCTTACAATCCGGAAGTAAATTTTTTACGTCTTCGAAAATTTATCAGCTCGCAATTTCTACTCGACAGTATCGATAATAAATTCACGAAAAACAGCCATTCTTGCCAATACAAATTTATACTCGCGTGTTTTCCTAATTTTCAACCGTGTACTGCATATTGCTTACTTCAAGCCGCTTTATCCCTCGATTAGCCCCTAACAAACCGCAAAATTCTCCACCCCTCCCCCGTACACGTCCATCAATCATCCCACCCCAACCATCTCCCTTCGCGTCCCCAAGAAGCCGAATAGAAATAGAAAAATCCAAAATTCCTTCGCGGCAGGCAGATTCTCCGAGCGGCCGGCAGCGGCAGTGTCCGCTCGTCGGGTCAATTATAGCGGTGCGGTCAATTATTGGGACGTTTACCCTAGTTACCGGCTCGGGCGGCGTGTACACCGCTCCGGCAGTACCAACACGTGCCCGCGGCAAAACAATGTGCTCTCCGCGCGTACACTACGTATGCGCCCAGCGTGACGCGCGCGCGCGCCTTATTGGGGCCCTTGCTCGTCTCTGACGTACATCTCCGTCGCGCTGGCCGAAAGAGACCCCGAATGACACGCCGCACGTGCCCGCCGGCGCGCAATCCGCAAAAGCTCGGCCGCGTCTTCGGCGCATATCCCACTCATGGCTAGGCGTTCGTTTTTGCGTCGCGGGTACAGGGAGGTCGTGGAGGTGAGGATTTAGCGACGTGCATTTTCGAGGGTATAAAATAATTTCTCTCGTAATGTAAAAGAAAAAAATCAATTGAATTTTCAACTTTTTTGTCAATTGCACAGGAATTGATAATAATCTTTAATTCATCTGTTGGGTGTTGTGGGAAATAACGACTTTTTATTGACATAATAACGAGATTTCATCTTTTTTTTTTAATTATTTAAACATTTATTTAAACGAGCAGTTGGTAAAGAGTGACTTGCTTATTTTTTTCGCGTTAGACGAGTCAAGGATCTAGGTTGATTCTTCAATTAGTGTGATTCCGTTGGCGAAAACAAGTCACAGCGAGGAGACGTGATGCAGGGTTTCGACGATTAATTTGATATTGTACGGCTGATCATAGACCGGGGTTGATGCACAAATCAATCAACCCTGAATGCGCTTAGTCACTTTGTACTTCGCGTGCTTCATTTAACGCGTTAAGCTACATCGAGTTACTCTGATTTTTTTTAATATAAAATTTTTCGATCTTCGACCTTGATTTTTTATATCTACGTGCATCGCTTTATAAATATTACGTACGATGAAAATTTCACACAGTACTAATTAAATTTTAGTATCTTTAAAAAAATGCATTTATATTTAATAGACACGTTAATATTTGATTAAAAGTATTGATTTCGTAAGACTGCAATTAACATTAAGTTGTTAATATTAATAAACGGTAAAAAATCGATTAAATATTCTACTTCGATTAAAATTCCACCTGTCTCGATAAATTTTTAAGAAAAATCTCGACGGACCCGAGCCTCATTAGCATTCGTCGCGTGCAATTGCTTCGACTCGATTAACTTTTTTTCACGGTAATCAATTACGACTTGACGAGCATATCCGCTGACTTTTGTTTCGTCGAAAAAACCGTGATATCACTACACCAGATTGATAGCTCCCGCCTATTAGCCGATAAATCCACCGCGACGGTCAGCTGCCCAGCCCAGTGCATCGATATCGACTGCAACCTTAAAAAAAAGGAAAAAAAAAATAAGAAAGCAAAAAAACGAGGATTGCCTCTGAATCGCGCGCGTGTACGCGCGATTAGCCGCGGCGGGCAAATTGGCAGTAGATGCCCGAGCAATCGAGCGAGCGAATTGACGATTTGACACGTTCGAACTGTGCCACGGTCCGTGCGCTACATACCGTCCGTTCCGCGCGCGGAGCGCGAACCTCAAGCCGGATGTATTTTATTCCGGCATGTCAGATGTGTCCGATTAGCGTCATTTTAACGCGATTCGCCCAACGAAAATGGATAATTGGTCTAACTCAATGTTTCCGAGATTGCCGCTGAACTGCTCGCGGTGGACTTGGTTCCGCGAATTTTCCCGGGATTACCCGCGATTTCATTGTACGGCTAGTGGGATTATGACGTTTAGGGTAATTTGCTGCGACCCTCGTTGGAAGTCATGAAACGCGTTGGGTCTTTTATCTTGATTTATATTTTTTTTTCTTTACTAATTTCCTTCTTTAATAAAATCAGTATTCTGAGAGAAAGTAAACATAACACTTAAACAATTATTCAATTACTGTTAATAATATGATTGAACGAAATAAAAAGGTTTTTTTACTGCAAAATAAGATACCTAATTTAACTTTTATATTGAAAATCTTAATATTGATAATTTACGTTAATCTATTTTAACCTATCTATAAGTAGAATGTTTTTTACTAAACGCTATCCTAATTTTTATAATTTCTTAATTCGTTATGAAGAAATTGTAAAAACAAATTGATTATCTCTAAATTTTTAAACTCGTTAATTTTGGAGCTTACTTTCTCTCAGCGATTTGAGGTGCATACATAATAAAAACAATAATACGCTGACATTGTAATTGCATTCTGCATTTACATAGCTAGATCTCGTATGCGACAACAGCTGGTGGCCCTCGACGTCAACGACCTTCTTCTTCGTCGGGAGCCTCTTTGGCAACGTCGTTTTCGGCTGGATAGCCGACAAATGGGGCAGAAGGACGGCTTTTTTAGCGATCCTCTTTCTCGAGGTTATATTCTCGATAGCAACGAGCTTCAGTCCGAATTACGTCGTTTACACTGCGCTGAGGACCGTCAACGGTCTATTTTTTCCTGCCATTTACCAGATCCCTTTCATCCTCGGTGAGTTACCGACTCCAAGATTGAAACCGTTTTACTGCGATCCTTTGAAATGTTTTTTATCAATTTTTTTTCAATATTGCAGCCCTTGAATTAATGGGTCCGAGGTACAGGACGTTCGCCGGTATGGTGATATGCATTTTCTTCGCTACGGCCATGTCGTTACTGGCACTTTTAGTAAGTCGATCAAACGATTAACAAGCTTTGCTGTAAGGCTCGAGCTGCCGAGTATACTTTGATTGATCGCGAATGTTGACGCTTAATTTTTCTTCTGCTTACAGAGTTACCTGTTAAGGCACTGGTACACGCTTTCACTAGCCATTTCCGTACCATTTATCCTGTTATTTAGTTATTATTGGATTATTCCGGAATCACCCAGATGGCTACTTAGTAAAAACAGAATAGACGAAGCCGAAGCTATTGTACAAACGATGGCGAGAGTCAACGGTAAAGCAGTACCGCCGAATTTCCTTCGCACCATGGAGGTAAACTATGCTTTTCTTATCGTCTTACCTATAAATCTATTCCAAAAAAAACAACGTGTACATCGATTGGTAAATAAACTACTTTCAATCCAAATGTCTAAGATACCAGTGCATATCGTGACTCTTGCTAAAAGCACAAAGACCCCGATGTTAATCTCTCTTGCTAACGACACAAAATTTATCGTCCAAGTGTGTGCAGCGTGCGAAAACACGAAACGCGCGCAAAAAAGGGGGTAGCGCACGAGCGCAGTAAATTTGAGGGGGAAGAAAAGTCGAGTGAAAATTTTAGGTGAGGTGGAATTTTTCAGCAAGACATAATGCGGAGGCAGGGGGTTTCGTGCAACGGCAGGAATTCCGGCGAAATAGCGGCGGGCGATCTCGAGTCGGATAACAGGGTGCAATCCCTCTCGGCGACGCCGATGGATCTGCTAACGAATCCGAATATTCGGAAAAAGTTCTTCATACTGGCGTTCGACTGGGTCGCGAATGCCGTCGTCTACAACGGGCTCTCCTACAACACGACCAACCTCGGAGTTTCCGATTACCTCGCCTTTTTTATCGGTGAGTGCAATTTTTTATTCTTAAAATAAATTTCATTTAAATGATTAATTAGTAGTGATAAATAAAAATATTGCTAATGAATAGGCACATAGGTATGTTCATTTAACAAAAGTAAAGTGTTTCCTTTTCATTATTGATTCACACTTTAAGCGATCATTATAATTCAAACGAGAAAATTCTTTTTGTTTGTCCCAGTCCATTCAGCGTTAAAAGTGAAAAAACATTGCAAATTCGTTATGCAAATTCATTGAATCACCTGCGATGAGACACAATGTCTTCAGCAACAAAGTGTTTGATCCTTCGCACGCACGATTATCTTAAAGAAAAAATAAATCTTGTCAAATTATATTTTCAAATTCGGCATTTGCATCACAAAAAGTGCTAAATGCAATGCTTCAGGTAAACTCATTCTGAAGTGGTGTAAATTACCATGTTAATATTAGTACGATGTCACAGCGTCATTAAGCGCTTGTACTTAGCGAAAGAGTGATGATGATTGAAATTTAAAACAGGAGGAGTAGTTGAAATCCCGTCGTACATCGTCACGTGGTACGCGATGGACAGGCTAGGCAGAAGATGGGTCCTGTGCATGACGATGCTCCTGGGTGGCGTAGCCTGCGTCTCCTGCATGTTCGTCCCAGAAGGTAATGATAGCATAAAATAATTGAAAATTAAAGGAAAGCGGTAGATTGTTACCATTTACTTGAATTTTGAATCTCGAGTACAAAAAAAATTCTTACATTCGATGAGCTAATCTTTCGAAATGGACACCTTACAGACTTGCTGAATGAGACTAACCATCGAATCTTCGATTCTTACCTTAATAAAACGACTCGAAGAATCACCATTTTTCCTTTAATCTTCAAACACACTGAAATAAAAATAAAAAGTTCTCTTTCACCCCTCGCCACCTCCTTCCCTCGTCCTCGACCCAGCCACAAGTATATCTAAAAGATGTAACTGGTGCCCAACAGACGCGGTGTGGGTGACGGTGTCGCTGGCGATGATCGGCAAGTTCGGCATCGCCGCGTCGTTCGCCGTGTTCTACGTGTTCGTGGGCGAGCTGCTGCCGACGGTGCTGAGGTCCCAGGCGATGGGCATCGCCTCCTTCATCGCCGGCATCGGCCTCCTCACCTTCCCGTACATCGTGCACCTGGCGGTGTACTGGCGGGTACTGCCGCTGATCGTCATGGGCTCGCTGAGCGTCGCCGGGGCCGTCACCTCGATCTTCCTGCCGGAGACGCTCAACATCCACCTGCCGCAGACGATAGAGGAGGGCGAGGAGTTCGGCGCCGACTTCAAGCTCTGGTCGTGCCCGACGCTGCCCGCCAAGTGAGTAAGACCGGCTGCCTCGGGAACATCGGGCACGTGGTAGTGACGAGAGGAAGTCCCGTTTACTTCCGTCTCGTGTAGACCGAAAAATGTAGAAAGTGCCTTGATATTTGTAGAAAGTAGTGACAAATGCATTTATATTAAAGATGTAATAGTTTAATGATGGTTAAGGTTGTTCGGTGAATGTTTAGAATATTGAAAAATCATATCCTTTCCCATGCACTGATTCACGAAACGCTTAAGCATTAACGAGATAACTTGTTGTGCAAAAGTGTTGCAGTAATCAAGTAATAAAACAATAAAACTTAACGTGACATTAATTAAATTTTTAATTTCTTTATTATCACAATCACGCAAAGGACTTATAAGTCGAAGTAAAATTTTTGAATTTACATTCACTGATTTTCGTACTTCAGTTGATGGAATTTAATATTTAAAAATACTCAGAAAATTGAATTTTATTAAATCTGCATTTTTCCACTTGTTAACTCTACTGGCATAGATCTTTTTTTCATGTATTTGCAATAAATTCCATTAGGTTGTTATACGAACTACCACTACTTTCCTTATAGGCAGCTTACCTTATCTTAAAAAAACAATGCACAAAACGAGGAGAAGGAAATGGTAGGAGTATTCAAAGGATTATCAATTTATTACACTTTCATAGGCGCAAATTTACACGATTCTATAATTTAATTCAACGCAAAAAACAATTTAAAAGTTTTACAAGACAGTAAATTTCAAATACCAGGTATTGTTTCTCTTGTTATTTATATTTTCTATATTGAACACTTCAGCATTTTATCTACGACCAATAAATAAAATCTGATTGATTACTGACCTTAAGTTGTAATTTATCTCTGTACATGCGTTTTACGTAAAGCTTCAAACATAAATTTTCTTCATAATCGTTTTTCTTTTAATTTCTCGCAGTCTTATATTAAGATATCGTCAAAATTATCCTAGTAATTGAATTCATTTTTAATTAATTATCTAAAAGATTATATATCAACTTATAGTTTAAGAATTATACTGCACTTACATCGCACACTTTGCTAGGATGATCCGTTAATTTAATTTAACGCACAACGATATCTTCATATTTTCTGAAAAATAATTTAAGAAATTTAAGGATCTTTCTTTAAAAAGTATGTCAAAATGCATAAAAATTAAAAGTGGTACTTACCTGTTTTCAGTAATCTTTTTACGGTCTCAAGTTTTATACAATTTTTTTTCTCAAATGCGAAATGAAAGGAGGCAACCGAAGTACTGAAACATTCGCTAAATTCTGCATCCGAAATTAGCGGACGAACTCTTATCTCTTTGCTCCTAAATTATTCAAGATTTGTCAGTGTTCAGAAAGAAAAGCTTTCCGAGCGATGGAAAGATACATGACATGATAACATTTTAAAAACCCAATATACACTTTCCGTTCTTTTTCTCCGTTCGACTCGTTTATCCCTTTACACGATTACTAATAAGAAATTTAAAAAAAATTCAAACTTTTCAATTTAACCATTTTTACTCTCTAAATTTAATTCAGTGATAGTTGCGCAACTGATCCGAAAAAAGTGTATATACACTGCAAAATTAGTGACT